>CM061130.1:141508805-142138204 GCA_030789695.1 Scilla litardierei
TAATTTTAATTATCTATATTAACCCTACCCATAAGCACTCTCACAGTCACAGCACCCCTCTCTATCTCGTTTACCCTCTCTCTCAATCCCATATCATTTGCTCTAACTCGATCTCTCTTCCCCCACGTAACCCATGCAAACCCCCACTCTCCCTCACACTCTCGCTCTCTCTTTTCTTCTCCGTTCGTCTGCCTCCTCCGAGAGCACAGGCAGCTCGAGCTCGCCGTCGGAGATGGCAGCCACCTCGCCGTCCACGTCCTCCGCTCGCACCACCCAACAACCGCCCCCGCCGTCGAGAAACGGAATCACAAGCCCCGCGGGCTTTGTTCGCCTGCAACGTCACCGCCGGAGACGTCATTCCCCGTCAACGTCTCGCCTCAACCGCCGCCCTCACGGTGCTCCTAAACACTGCAGGAGCTCTCTCCGAGATCAACCTACGGCGGAGCACACCCCCACGACCCCGCACTCCGACGACCGCTCCACGGCGCCCACCGGAGACCCCCGCCATCCTCCGAGTCCGCCTGCAGCAGCTCTCAGCAGCGTCAGCACCGCCCTCCGACGTGTCGGAGCTCGCAGCGGCACCCCTTCATAAGCTCGCCACTCCGCCCGCTTCATTCCGACGAGGCCTCCACCAAAGTGACGCCTCCGCCTTCGCCACTCGCCGAAGCCCGTTCCACCACCCACGTCGCCATCCCGCCTCCCCACACTCCGATCGCCGTATCCCATGTCCACGACCCGAAGCCACGTCGACGTCGCTCGCTTCCTCGACGGAGACCGCCACCGACGCCACCGACGAGCTCGCCCCGTCTCCGAGGTCGTTCCGCCTTCCGCCGACCGCCAGGAAGTCGCCGACGCCGCCGCCCCAAGTTCCGACGTCGGCGACGACGCAAACGAGAACCCCCCCGCTGCTGTAGTGTTTTGAGGGTGAGTTAATTTCGAACGTATACGTTAAATATGAATACGTATTTTTGTTTAATACGTATTTTAATAATTATTAAATGGGTTCAATGGTATTAAATTAATAATTAATTATATAAGCATCAGAAAAATATGAGACCACCTCCAGAAAATTAGAAATGACATTCTGGACCCAATGGCGCTAGTTTCGTCTCAATCGGACGCTTAGTTTTTCCCGTGTTAATTTTTAACCCTAAAAGTTAAATATGTTATTTTCATTCAAAAATCAGTAACTCGCTATTTTCACGTAAACCAGTATATGATAAAAATATATGTTAAAGTACTCTGCGAAACGGTCATTTTGACAGCTTATTTGCAACTTTCCGAAACAGATTGCATCCGGAAGAAATTATTGAATAATTACGTACTTGATTAAAAATTAGTTTTTAAATTGATTTTAAGCTTTTAAAAATTATAAAAATTAGTATAAACATCAGAAAAATATTTCCTCCTACGATAAAATTATTTTCCTTATATCTAGGCTATAGAAAAATTTAGAACACCTTTTGACATCGTTTCAATCGATTATAAAAATCGAAACGATCAGATTAAATAGGTAGAAAATAGGGTAACCCGTAACTGATGTTTTCTGGTGTTTGCAGGTACCAATACTCGTGCACCAACATCTTTAAAAGCTCCAGCTCCAATCTCGTCTTACCACGACGATCTCGAGTAGGGTAAGTCACTTTAATTCTAACTTTAGAAATTTAGTCTGTGTACTCGTATGAACTTAGGGCATGACACCTAGACTCAGAACAGCTCTGACTTGAACCAATGATTAGAGACCTAATTTAACTAGAAAACTGATCAATAGTGGAATGACCAAAGGACTAAATTGAAATAGTGCACTTTTATGGAATTAGATATCATAGTTGTTGGACTTCAAAGCATTGCTCAAGATTAAATTGTGATAATTGATGGACTTCAAAGCATTGTTCAGGACTAAAGTGAACTAGTGCACTTGGAATTAGATATTATAGTTGCTGGACTTCAAAGCATTGCTCATGATTAAATTGAGATAATTATTGGACTTCAAAGCATTGCTCAGGATTAAATTGAAATAGTGCACTTTTATGGAATTGGATATCATAGTTGTTGGACTTCAAAGCATTGCTCAGGACTGATATTCTCTGTTGAGGCTTCTGCCTTGACTTTTCAGCAAGTAAATACCATATATGTGATTTGTTGTACTCATTGACGGAAGTATTGTTGTACACATTGTTGGATGTACGAAATGATGGGCCTATGTGGCTATACGGATACCGATATGGATACGGACACAGATACGGATACGATTGTAAATGTGAAATGTGATACAACACGGGTTATGGGGTAGTCTTGAGCTACGTAGTGTGCGGGAGTGACTGGGTCCACCCATATTAGTTAAGCTGTACCATCACCCTAAAGGGTATGGTAGGTAGATATTCCACGAGTTGGTACGTGGGATGGGTGCACTTCTGGTTACATATCGTACACTCGAGCTAAGACTGTTGCACTAGCTGATTGATACAGGGCCCATGAGGCCATATTGATACAAATACTGACATGGACATTGGACTATTATAATACACGGGATACGGGGTAGTCTTGAGCTACGAAGTGTGCGGGAGTGACCGGGTCCACCCTTATTAGTTAAGCTGTACCATCATCCTGCAGGAATGGTAGGTAGATATTCCACGAGTTGCTCCGTGGGATGGGTGCACTTCTGGTTGCATATCGTACACTCGAGCCAAGGCTGATGCACTAGTTTGATTGCTGTATTGTACTCATGGTGGTTTGTATTGTCAGAAAACACTATTGGGCCCTCGGGCATTTACGGAGCACACTATTGGGCCCTTGCGGCATTTAAGACTGATGCACTAGTTTGTTTGTTTACTATGCCAATATTGCTGAATTGATACCATTATTCTACGGACTAAGTCAAGACTACTCGAACGTGATAGAACGGTTTAATAATGGGCGGTCTTGAATTACGACTGAATCAGTGTCTAGGAAGGAATGGGAAGGGGGTTGGTCAACCAAGGGACTTGTTCCTGCGGTCTTTGAAGTGACCTGTGCCTTCAAGCCCTGACTGACTGGCTGATTTGGAAGTTAAGTTAGACTTCTTATTATTAGGCCATCCTACACTATTAGATAGTCAAGTGACGCTCGTCTTTTCTTAAGTATTACTAGGTCTACCTATTGTCATCCCATCATAGATTGGTCAAAACATTGTTAACCTGGTTGTCTTACTATTGACATTCAATTGGTCAAAATATTATTGCTACCATATGTCATGTCACAGTTATTACTCTTACACTTACACAGTCACCTTTACGTACACCCACCCGTACCTTACTTATCGCTCTTACATACCTGTCTGTTCTTACCTTACTTTTTGCACCAGTATGACCATCTTTTGTTTACTATAGTCTGTTCCATACTTTTGCACTACTTGGTTTCTATTGCTAGAATTGTTGTGACTTACCTACGGTTTCATCTATGTGACACCGTAGACGACGTACATATGGAGACAGATGCTCTAGAGTTTATAGCACCAGAATTTGACCATGAGTCTGCAGCTTTCAGAATTGTTTCTAGTTATATTTACTTTCCTTCATGTACGATTGTTGGACCATTTTTGTACAATATGGATGTAATAATTGGACACTATTTGGGTATTTTGTACATCTCTGCATCGTGGCTATTTTGTTTTCACTGGTTAACTGCAGGACCTGCGCAAATACCAAAAAGTAACGGGCCCGGAAATCGGGTCGTTACATATATAAAAGAACATAATAGCAATCGAACATGTCATACTCCCACACAATCATACAAACTATGCAAACTTGGGAGTAGATGACGAACTCACATATATATATGGGTACAAAAAGTAATCATACAAGCATGGTACACAAGCAATGAAGTGCAATATGAGTGAGTTAGCAAGGTGGAAATCAAATAAAGATTAGAGTTTGATTTTTATATATAGTCGCATGAGAATATGTCATTCCTAATATACGATTCTATATGTGTGTTCATACCATGCCTAGAAACAATCTTAGGAATCCAAAAGATGGTGATTTGGTATTCTTAAGTAGAGGTTGTGTAGTGGCATGAGTAGGAAGTTGGGATGCACGCTTGTGAAGTGGAACATAAATATAAGTGTATCCCATGTGTGAAACATGCAAATGAGCATTAGTTCTAACATGAAAATTTTTAAGCCACATGTTACAAATAATCCTCGAATAAACATATAAGTAAGGATTATGAATACACAATGCACATCAGTCAAGAATTTGACACACGTTAAATACATAGACATGAATGACATACAAGACACACAATATGCAAACATAGGATATGCATGAGATAGTCTCAAACACAAAGTGACATCTACATGCATCCAACACACATGGATACCATATGTAAGAATATACTTACTACATTAAGCTCCACCTACCTTGGTGCATCACTTAAGCACCATCAACTCCATTTGAATGAAAGTCTTTGCAAATCAAGGTTTTGGTAGAGTTGGTATCCCAATGTGGATTGAACCTAGAAAACATAATTTTGGTATCCAAAAACCTTTTTGGATCCTATGGGTTAGGCAACAAATTTAACCAACTAAATTCAAATTATTGTAACCCATATCCTAATGTAATCATACACAATATTAATGAAACATGTAATCATGTTACTAGATAAATATATAACCATATACATGCATGTACCAAATGTACCAAAAGTAAATATGTATATTAATCAAAAAGCATGACATCTATCACATGCAGCAAAACATAAATATGAACCAAAGTATGTGTTACATGAAAAAGTATTAGATATTCTACACAAGAAAATCCTAAACACAGTGATTTACTAATAATCAAACAATAGAAATCAAATTCAATTTGAATTTAAGTTTCTAACAAACATGAGCATCTAAGACCAAAATGCAAACAAAAGAGTAAATCAATTCTTAACACAAATGCTTTGGTACCCATAAAATGAATATAAACTTATGGTACCAAGCAATGAAGAGTCAACGGAAACTAACCCTTTGGAAACCAAGTCCAAGAGGACCGTGATTTCCCAACATAATCATCATTCAAAATAATATCATGAATATAAGATTGCACATACATATCCTTAGCATGATTGCTAGTGTTTTTAGGACCCCAAATAGTGTATGATTTGGGTATCCTCTTCCTAGTGGTTGCATGCACAAAAGGTTGATCTCTACGTGGTGCATGTGGCCTAGGAACATGAGATCTAGCAAGAGCATGAGGAAATGTGTATGGAACATTGTGTAGTGCTAAAGCATGATGATGGGCATATGGTCCATGGTGTGGTGTTGCATACGTTTGTGGATGAATATGAGGTGTGTATGCATGAGAATGATCATGAGAATACGCATGCATATATGGATGTGATGTGTGATCATAAGCATGTGAAGGTGCATGAGCATGAGTACGTGCATGAGAGTGTCTCAAATGAGTGTTTGCACGTGCTCGTGGGTGTGGAGCATAAAAATCATCATTTGTAGGAATGTGAGGAGTGGAGGTATTCCTACGAGTATTGGTGTACATGAAAGCATGTCCCTTCCTTTGATGTCCACCCTTGGTGGGTTTCTTTGCAAAAGAGGGAGGAATAGGAGTGGTGGTTTCCTTAGTAGTAGAACTACACAAGTTGTTATAGACACCACTCGTGGATGCACCGGAGAATGGCCTCACAAAATCTATAGTTACTTCACTATAGGAGGTGTGTGCATTGGATGCACTTGTCTTAGAATAACCAAGGCCAACACGATGGTTTGTCGGTAGTTGATTCTTTAGCAAATCATCCAAATTGTCATTTCCCTTATTGAATCTCTCAACAATGGAGGACATGAGCTCATATGTCTTCGAATTTGAAGAAATAGTGGCATTCAAGGTGGATGCATGTGTGGTGAGTGATTCGTGATATAAATTGCATATTTTTCCCACTAACTACCCCTATTTTGTGCTAAAGATTAGGCTTAATTGTGCTCTTTTTGGGTATATTTTCATTTCATGTCATTATAGGGTCTTATTCTCATTCTTTGCACAAAGTATGGTTTTTATCGTCCTTATTGGCTTCCTACTATTTTTCATATGCTCCTGATATTTTTGTGATCATATCGCCATTTTTTGGGATTTATTTGAGCATATGAATAATTTATATGGAATATTGGGAAGTCAATATTGTGTTTTTAATAGTCATTATATTAATTTCATAATCAAATGGACTAATTTCTCCTTCTCCTATTTTTAAGGTACTCCTGGATGTCTTAGGGATTTTCCAAAATTTTCTGGGATTTTTCTGAGATTTCTAGGTATTTTTAGCGATTTAAATGGAGGAGAAATGGGGTTGAAAGCCCCAGAAAAGGATTTTATTGGGTGCCACGTGGCGCGATCCTACGGCGCCACGTGGCGCGATCCTACGGCGCCACGTGGCACCGATCCGACCGTTGATGAGCTGCGGGCCGCCGCTGTTTATTAAAAAAAAAATTTCCCCGCGGGCCGGCCCGCAATATTTTTATCCCCGCCCGCCCGCTTGATTGCGGGCGGGATTTTGAGCGGGCCATTGGCCCGCTCACACGCTCCAGCGCGCGCGCTTAATTGGTGCGGGGGCGGGCAGCGGGCGCCCGCCCCCCAAGACCCGAAGTCCGACCCGATAACTGTTTTGAGGGCCTGGGGTGCGAAAAGAAAGTCTTCTTCTGTTTTTTTTCGCCCAGCTTGCTGTTATGAAGGTTTTTGTGTTTTTTTAGGGTTTGGGAGCTCTTGGAAGGGGGAGGAGGCCATGGAAGCTTGAGAAGGCTTGGTGGAGCTTGAAGATGCTTGGAGGAAGGCAAATAGGAGGAGGGAAGTGCTCATTTGGGAGAACTCTTGAGTGAAATCTCCCCTTTTTCCTATTGTATTTTGATACCCCTCTTTTGTATGAAACTTGAGATGAATTGTTATATGATTCTCATCTTGTTTAGTATGATTGGATAATGTTATTGTGCTTGGTTTGTGATTCATTGGGTTGGATGTTAATTCTTGCCCTAATTGCCTCTTGCTCATTTTGAATGTTAATGTTGGGTTATTATTAGGGCACAATTTAATTGGATAAGTCCCGAGGGGACACAATTTGAGAAAATACCATGCTCATATTTGATTAGTGCTCCGATGATACATCCATCCATATTGCAAACTATTGTATGCTTGAATGTCAAATTTTCCGATTGGGCTTCCTTAGCCGGAAGACCGATTGAGTTACATGCGGGTAATTAGGACTTGTTTAACACCAATTTTAATGAATCCACAACCCATGCTCTCTCTCCTAGATATCCTAACTCCACTTTTGGTTCTCTAACCCTACCCACTTAGGATAGATTTTTAGTTTCACCACACTTTTTCCCACTTCCATCCACCGTTAATTGAGATTGTTGCATCACACTTTATTTTCTTTGTCCATCAAACTTGTGAACGTAGAACGAATTGTCCCTGTGATCCGACCCGGTACTCACCGGTTATTTTTATTGCATTGACACTCCTACGCTTGGGAGTGGAAGGCGTGCACTTGCGCGTTTTCCGAGTCAACCAATTGGCGCCGTTGCCGGGGACAACGGTTTCTATTATTAGCGATTTTTGAATAATTTTGAAGTTTTTAGTGTGATACTCCTATCTCTTAGTGTGTGTCTTTCCGTTTATTTATTTTCCTTTTATTGAGTCTTTTGATTGTTTATTTTCATTTTCTTTGAATTTTTTTAACAACATGGCATCTTCTTCAGATTTTTCGGACTTTGATTTGGAGGATATCTCACTTCTGCCATACTTTCATGGCTCAGAGTGGGAGAACCCTCATTTACATATTAAAAAATTTGAAGAATGGATGTATGCGTGTCTTGGTGGGAATATTAGCGATGATTGCATATACTTTAGATTTTTTTCCCTCTTCTTTACAAGATGATGCTAGATTGTGGTTTGATTCTTTGTCTCTCGACTCACATTTTACTTGGTTGTCGTTTCAGGCTGAATTTCTCCGAGTGTTTTTGCCTATCTTTTTGGAGCAGGTACAGGGGCGGTAGGCCATGGAGCAGCATATAGCGAGCTTTATCCAGGCTGAATGGGAGGCCTACCATCAGGCTTGGCAGAGGTTCACTGATTTGGTGCTTGCGTGCCCACACCAGAGCTTTCACGAGGATCATCTTCTGCAGATCTTCTACACAGGGTTATCGCCATCTGGGCGAGATTTGGTGCAGATGAGCTACGGTGGAGGGTTCTTTGATTATTCGGCCGAGGATTCTTGGTGTTACCTGAAGGACCTTGCATGGTGGGAGCAGATTGCACCATCTGGAGAGCCGTCACTTGGATATGAGGATGATGGTCAGTCCCAGTTTCCATTTCAGGATGCATAGCAGCAGGACCAGTACCAGCCCGAGGAGCCAGCTGAGGGCTCATTCCAATGCGACCCTATGGAATACCTAGAGAAACCAGTGAAGAGGGTGCATTGGGGCCAAGTAGAGGAATTTGAATATATACATTTGGAGGAGTCAGAGGAGATAGATGATGGAGTGCATGTCGACCACGACGGTGACACGATGCATTTTCACTTTGAGGCTGAGGATGAATCAGATGTGCATGATGGCCTAAAGCAGATTGAGGACACCATAGAGCCTGAGCCACAGTCCACTTCAGAGTTAGCCTCACAGGTCGAGGCGGTTGAGTACTTAGGGAGGACGACTGAGATGAACTATTTCTGGGATGACGAAGGTGATGCGTGCTTGGATTTGCCCGAGATGAGTCTACCTCCAGTCCTGTCACATATGTCACTTCCCTCGCCTCAGGATGCGCACTTGCCAGTCTTCGAGGAGGTTTGTCAGGAGCAGTTACACATTGTGGGGAGTGCCGCAGAGATCGTTGATGTTGATATTGATGTCGAGGAAGAGGATAGCGACGGGGATTGCGAGATGGTATATATTGAGCCCGAGTTCCCTCTTACTCCAGTTTTCTCTCTGCAGACACTTCCACCTCCTCCTGAGGCAGCGTATCATGCCACACCTAGCGACATTTTTCAGGGAAGTTCCCACCATCTCATGCCTTGCATTTCTGAAACCAACGTTTCACTTCCATATACATTTGTTTCAGATTGTCGTCCATTGTATTTAAATTCTTTTATTTGTTTTGACAACCCGTGTTGGAATGCTTTTGCAGTACATGAGGACATGGCTTGGATTGATGCAGCTCGTCTCCCACATTATCCATATTATCCAAAGGGGACGCTGGGAGTTGCATTGCTGGAATCCAAGGAGGCCGACGGCGGCCTTGCTCCAAAGCAGCTAGCGGAGGAGCAAAAGGATATGATCGAGCAGTTGCCACCACAGTTACACATTTTGGATCCGCCATTTGCCATGGTGTGTTCTTTCCAATAGTGTAAATAAATAAATTTTTTATTTTAGTGTTTTCGTATGCCTTTTTTTCTTTTCTAGGATCTTTTGTGAGATCTAATATTCTTCCATCATTGAGGACAATGCTTATTTTAAGTTGGGGGAGAGTGTTAGAATCTTTAGGATTTGTAGGATTTTGGCGTTAAATTTTTTTTTGAGATACCTCCATTTTGCCCTCATTCCATGAATTTCATTGCATATCATATTTTGGCCTCCTTGTCCCTACGCCATTAGCTTTGTTTAGTCCCTACATGCTTAATGCCATACAATTTTTCGTATTATCATTTTGGTATCAATTTCTTGATGTTGGATTGGCATGTTTCATTTCTTTTCTAATTTGGAGTCAAATGTTAATATACCATGTATGAAACTATTTCATACGTCGTGATATCTTTTTGAGACAATTTGGGAAAAGTTTGGTGTAAGTGATTGCATGAGTTGGGATGAATGGTGTAGTTTTTAATTGGATTGGATTTGGCCAATTGTGCATGTTTTGTTTTCTTCTTGGAAGTGGGTGGATGAGTTGTTAACTTGTGTTTGGAATGAAAAAGAGAGTTAGTATAAGTGAATGATTTTTCTAATCAAATTGAGTAGCCGGTGCCCCACAAAACATTGGGAGGACGCTAAAAATGAGATTTAGGAGATCATTCCATCCATTTGCATATATAGCGTCATCGCGTGTATGCAAATGTGCTTGTGTTTGCATTTATGGCGCTATCGCGTGAATGCAAAACATAAACATCAAAAACAAAAAAAAAGAAAAGAAAAGAAAAGAAAAGAAAAATGATTGATAAATGAAAGAATAAGCAACAGGAGTGATGCAATCTCATCTCCCACCACTTAGAAGAAATTTTCTTTTGTTTTGGCCACTTCCTTAAAAATTCGAAACTTTGACATCGTGATTTCCCGATATATGTGATACGGTGCTTATTTCCTTACTTTTCTTGGAATTGGATTGAAGAGTGTGTCATTTGTTGTTTACTTTCATACATTGGGTATATTGGCTTTGGAATCAATTGAAAAAACCATTTTGGGGTTTGCCACGATGATATTGTGATGTTGGTGCATGTTTTTCCATTTAATCCGAATTTTTCGCATATTTTGCTAGGGACTAGCAAAAAGCTAGTTGGGGTGTGTGATTCGGGATATAAATTACATATTTTCCCCCCTAACTACCCCCATTTTGTGCTAAAGATTAGGCTTTATTGTGCTTTTTTGGGTATATTTTCATTTCATGTCATTTTAGGGGCTTATTCTCATTCTTTGCACAAAGTATGGGTTTTATCGTCCTTATTGGCTTCCTACTATTTTTCATATGCTCCTGATATTTTTATGATCATATCGCCATTTTTTTGGGATTTATTTGAGCATGTGAATAATTTATATGGAATATTGGGAAGTCAATATTGTGTTTTTAATAGTCATTATATTAATTTCATAATCAAATGGACTAATTTCTCCTTCTCCTATTTTTCAGGTACTCCTGGATGTCTTAGGGATTTTCCAGAATTTTCTGGGATTTTTCTGAGATTTCTAGGTATTTTTAGTGATTTAATTGGAGGAGAAATGGGGTTGAAACCCCCCAAAAGGATTTTATTGGGCGCCACGTGGCGCGATCCTATGGCGTCACGTCGCGCCGATCCGCCCGTTGATGAGCTGTGGGCCGCCGATGTTTATAAAAAAAATTTGTTTTTTTCCCCGCGGGCCGGCCCGCTTGGCCGGCGCGCAATATTTTTATCCCCGCCCGCCCGCTTGATTGCGGGCGGGATTTTGAGCGGGCCCACGGCCCGCTCACAAAATTACCGCCCGCTGATGCGGGCGGTGATGTTGAGCAGGCCGTTCGCCCGCTCACACGATCCAGCGCGTGCGCTTAATTGGTGCGGGGGCGGGCAGCGGGCGCCCGCCCCCCAAGACCCGAAGTCCGACCCGATAACTGTTTTGAGGGCCTGGGGTGCGAAAAGAGAGTCTTCTTCTGTTTTTTTTCGCCCAGCTTGCTGTTCTGATGGTTTTTGTGTTTCTTTAGGGTTTGGGAGCTCTTTGAAGGGAGAGGAGGCTATGGAAGCTTGAGAAGGCTTGATGGAGCTTGGAGATGCTTGGAGGAAGGCAAATAGGAGGAGGGAAGTGCTCATTTGGGAGAACTCTTGGGTGAAATCTCCCCTTTTTCCTATTGTATTTTGATACCCCTCTTTTGTATGAAACTTGAGATGAATTGTTATATGATTCTCATCTTGTTTAGTATGATTGGATAGTGTTATTGTGCTTGGGTTGTGATTCATTGGGGTGGATGTTAATTCTTGCCCTAATTGCCTCTTGCTCATTTTGAATGTTAATGTTGGGTTATTATTAGGGCACAATTTAATTGGATAAGTCCCGAGAGGGCACAATTTGAGAAAATACCATGCTCATATTTGATTAGTGCTCCGATGATACATCCATCTATATTGCAAACTATTGTATGCTTGAATGTCAAATTTTTCGATTGGGCTTCCTTAGCCGGAAGACCGATTGAGTTATATGCGGGTAATTAGGACTTGTTTAACACCAATTTTAATGAACCCACAACCCATGCTCTCTCTCCTAGCTATCCTAACTCCACTTTTGGTTCTCTAACCCTACCCACTTAGGATAGATTTTTAGTTTCACCACACTTTTCCCACTTCCATCCACCGTTAATTGAGATTGTTGCATCACACTTTATTTTCTTTGTCCATCAAACTTGTGAACGTAGAACGAATTGTCCCTGTGATCCGACCCGGTACTCACCGGTTATTTTTATTGCATTGACACTCCTACGCTTGGGAGTGGAAGGCGTGCACTTGCACGTTTTCCGAGTCAACCAGTGAGCTCGTGCACTTGGGATTTGAGATCCTCATCTCAATGCCCAAGCTAGTGTTTTGGGATTGAATATTTTCAATCTCAAGATCGTTACTATCCACAATGGAAACACGATCAAGTTGAGATTTGAGGGACTCCACCTCCTTTCTCAACATGCCATTTTGAGTAAGCAAACTTGCTTTCTCAATAGCGAGTGTCTCAACAATGGTGTCATTGTTAGAGGTGCTACATGTAGATGTGTTAGTGAGTAGCAATCTTATTCTTAGCATCACAATATTTCTGTATAAGCTTTTGATGTTTATCAAATAATTGTCCAAAAAGCAATTCTAAGATCATCCATTGTTACCTCTTCATCGTCGCTATCACTTCCATTTGAATCACTTGATTCGTCACTAGAGTCACCCTTAGTGGCGTCCCCTCGTGCCATCAAACCCATGAATGAATCCCTTTCATCATTGGAGGAAGAACACTTCGAGGTGGACTCTTCTTGCTCCGCTAGCATGTGCCATATTTGATATGCCGTTGTTGCCTTGGACACACGCATAAGAATGTCATAAGTTAAAAAATCAAGCAAGATATTCATTACCTCTTCATGTTTCTCCACCAATTCTTTTTGCTCAATTGTCCATTCATGTTCGGAAGTGGTAGGTGCGCGAAGTGGCTTTTCCACAAGCTTTCAATAATCATCATCGATGGATTGAATATAGGCCTTTATCTTCACACACCAAATTTGATAGTTGGGCCCAAGGAGATATGGTGGACAAGAGCTTCGTGTGTTGTTGTTGTTAGTTGCCATAGCTATTACCTCGCTCCGATACCAATTGTAGTGACCCTGTGCTATGAGGATAAACGCTAGAGGAGGTGGTGAATAGTGTTTTATAGAATTATAAGGAATTTACGCCAAATAAAACCCTAATTAACCAACAAATGCGGAATGAAAGAAATGATCAACAACCCAAGCAAGAATGCAATGCTAACATGCAATGTACCCTGGTTCGGTGCCACCCAAGTCTCCCCGACTTGTTCCCGGTGCCCTAATCCAGCAACACCCGGATCCCCTCCGGATACTCTAGTAAAACCACTAGAGCTTCCCACATGCGAAAACCCCACAAGTGCAATCGACCTACAATCGATGTCTGTGTATCCCACAACCCGGGAACACGCAAATACCTTAATCCCACAACTTGGGACTAAGCACACTCTCACAAACCGAGAGCAAAACTTATTCTTGACTCCCACAACTTGGGATCAAGCCAACCCTCTCACCAACCGAGAGTATACAACAATTATGAAGTATAGAGAATGAAATTTAAAGCTATTACCACAAAATCCTATGCCTTGAGAAATACTTACCAATATAGGGCAAGAATGGATTTTGAGGAAGTAGTTAGCACCAAACCCTAGCTCCACCAAGATGGACAGCAATAGATGGCTAGGGTGAAGTTGGTGACTTGGATTCAAGCTCTTAGCTTGAGTAGCTCACAATGAATGAGAATCTCTCTTGAGGAATTAGGGCTCAAAGAGTAAGGGAGAGATTCTTGTGAGATGAGAGAGCTTAGAAATGGAGTTGAATGGCTTTTCTTTTGGATGTGAAAATGTCTCTAATATCAGCCTTGATTACTGGTTTGAAACAACTCAAACTTATATAGGAAGAGACAAAAACGGTCACAAAAATAGTGGCATTAAATGCCCAACAGCTCTATTTCTGAAGCTGCTTAATCTGTAACGACTGCTTTTTATATATCTGGATTTATTATAATATAATATTTGTTTTGGTGGATTTTCTCCTCAAGTGTGGTTTTCATCTCCGTAGCTTTCATTTTCGATCGATTCGTCGTATTTTCTCGTTTCTTCCTTAGGATTGTCGATTTCGAAGTATGTCATTCGTGACAGACTTCATAACGGTCGTATCTAACTATTAGATCAAGCCTAGGAGTCTTAGGATTCGATCACGGGGCCTCGCGCTCCGTATCGGAACTTTTGGTGCTCATTAGCCGGTATAAGAAGGGGCACCGACCGACTAGATGACGATCCAGTCGGTCAGCAATCCTTCTTGTACCGACTAGTTAGCTTTCTAAATTTCTCAGGAGTTACTGTTTATCGTTAGTCGGTCTAAGAACGTTGGTTGACCGACTAGGTTACAAACTAGTCGGTCAGCAATGCTTCTTGAACCGACTAACTCATCATATTATTTTTGTATCAGTTACTGTTTACTCTTAGTCGGTCTAAGAACGTTCATCGACCGACTAGATGCTAAACTAGTCGGTCAGTACTTGTTCATGGACCGACTAACTCTAAATCCTATTTTCATTCAGGAGTTACTGTTTACACTTAGTCGGTCTGAGTTGGTCGACCGACCGAGTAGTTGCCAAACTAGTCGGTCAGTGGTTGTTCTTTGACCGACTAACCAGTGTTAAAACCCTAATTTCTGGGCAGCCGCCAGCCCAACCTATTTAAACCCAACCCAAACGTTTTCTTCTCCCTCAACACGATCCAAAACCCTAAAATCTTCCCCCTTGAGCCCCCATCTTCCTCCAAGCTTCATCCCTTCATTCCAAGCCCTAAATCCATCATCCAATCCATCCATTCACTCATTCCACCTCTCATCTTCCCCAAATCTCCATCGAAATCCATCAAAACCCCCAAATCACCCAAAACCCTAGTTTCTCCAACTTCCCCCAATCTTTTCCAGATCTGGTCCTAGGGTTTCCCGGAGTGTTTCTTCCGCCTCCTCTCGGTAAGAAATCGATCTACCGTTGTTTTCTTATCCTATTGTAATTTTTATGAAACCCTAATAAAATACTTGTGTTTTGATGATTGTTCCCCATAACAGCGATTCCCCGTATGCTAGCATTCGCGGAAACGAACTTTCGTAACCGTCATCCCCGGTGATAGGCAAGTGAAACTTGCATCTCTGATTTGGGCCATGTCTTAGGCCATTTCCGTTGTTTTAGCGTAAAAGAGACTAAACGGTGAAAGGATAGCCGTTTAGACGCCATTGACCTAGCTTGACAATGAAGCTTGGTCCGTCACCCTCATCATGCTCATATGTCACGTTTAAATTCCATTAATGGTACGCAATTATCTGTTCATGGCATTGCATAGTGATTATTTATCGTGATTGCGTAGCACACGCTACAATCCCATGTTTCCTGGCTCGTGTTCCAGAAGCGAGCCCTGTAGTTGCTAACCCCAACGCTCGGAAGTCAACACACACTTATTTTACTGGCTCGTGACCAGAAGCGAGCATAATGAGTTGGAAACCCCAACGCTCGACACATGTGGGTGGGGTAAGAGATAAGCGGACTGAGCCCGAGTGGCTTGATCCGCCACTCCGGCCAGCAGGTGAAATCTCTAGTGTTTAAGTGATTGATAGTGATAGAGATAAACGAGCTGGCCAGTAAGTGGACTCTCTATGCACTAAGTGTTAAGTGTTAAGTGATAAGTGATAAATGATAAGTGATTAGTGAATTGGTAGCCTTTGCTACATCGTGCATGCTTGTCACTCTTTTAAACTGTTGCATCATATTCAACTGCCATGCCATCGTTTAACATTTAAATGCTAGGTTGTTAGTCACTTTCAGTTTCCTTGCCCAAGTCTTTTAGACTTGCTGACATGTGCCCCTTTCTCTTTTGGGTGACGCATGTTAGACCTTGAGCCTGAGTTGCTTGCTGAGGGTGAGGTGTTTGCGGACGCCGAGCTTGCGCCCGTGTTGGACGGGGAGTACGTGGACACTGGGGACCAGTCCTAGTGTCTCCGTGTGTTTTACTTTTGTTAGACAGTTGTTTGTTATCGGTGTGTGGCACCCTTACTTTTTATGTCGTTGCTTTTGTTTGGCCTTGTTCTGGGCCCTTAGACTCTTTCTTTTAGCCTGGTGGCCTTTCTGTGATGTTGAATATTTTGTGGACAAACTTTGGGATTGGTATTTCATATCCGTCTTATATTGTTATTGTTGTTGTTTCGATTGCAATTACAGGGACCTGCTTATACTAAATTGACGCTTATCGGGTTTGGGGCTTCATCGCTCCACTCCCGTGCGGACCTTTTCACGTCTCGCCTCCATTTTAGGGAAGCGGGTCGTGACAGGTTTTAGTGGTGGCCCATGCAGGTCACTCTGTAACTGCAATTATCGGGATAACAATAATAATGCAAGATTGTCCAACAAATAAGTTCGACATCTGAGCCCTAAGCTATGAGTTTAATTGTTTCGTTTTCTGCGTCATTAGATGGCAGGAAGGCGAATCACCCGTGGTGGTGGTAGTGGTGCGCCCCCTCATGACGAGGAGCCTGAGCGGGAGCCCACTAATGGGGAGATGATGAGGATGATGTTGCAGATGATGCAGGTTCAGTAGGGTGTGCTCCTGCAGGTGCAGAATGCTCCAGTGACTCGAGCTGCTCGGGTGGTGGAAGCCCCTCGCCCTGAGCCCGGGGCGAAGCAGTTCAGAGAGCTGGGTCCTGCGTATTTTGATGGAACCGAAGGTCCATTAGCTACTGATGAATGGATGAGGAATATTGAGGACAATCTGAAGATGTCCAAGGTCAACGAAGTAAGTTGGGTTGACTTGGCGAAGCGCCAGCTGAAGGATAACGCCAGGAACTGGTGGGATGCTGAAGAAAAGATGTTAGTGGAGCCGATCGTCTGGGCTACCTTCAAGGCCAGATTTGATGGTGAGTTCTTCCCGAAGGCTGCCAGGGAAGAGATGCTGCAGCGTTTTATCGATCTGAAGCAGGGGAACTCGTCGGTGGACATGTACCACCAGGAGTTCATGAGGCTAAGTCGGTTTGCACCAAAGATGGTGCAGGACGCTGAGGAGAGAGCTCAGAGGTTTCTGCAGGGGCTTGCTTCAGAGCTCCAGAGCTTTGTGACCTCTTCTGACCGGGAATCTTATCAGAAGGTTTTGGCCGCTACCAAGAGGCAGGAGCTGCTTGTGAACCAGAGGGAGGGGTCTATTGTTGGTGCTGTGAGGAGGCCCGTGGAACAGGCGAGAGCTGTGGTTAGACCTGGATTCAGGCCGAACCCGCCTGTTCAGTTTAAGAGGCCAGGAGGGCCTGTTCGGAGAACTTGCAATTTCTGTGGCAAGGAGGGCCATGTCAAGGAATCGTGTAGGAAGTTCTTGGGGCAATGTATTATCTGTGGAGATCCTGCCCATGCTATCCGGGAGTGCCCGAGGTTGAGGCAACCTTGGAGGACACCTATTGCTGCCCCGCCGTTGCAGCAGAGAGCCCCGGGGCCCGCTGGTCATGGGGTGCCCCTCGTTTCGCAGAAGCAGGCTTTTCAGCAGGCCGCTCCGCCGAGGAGGCAGGTATTTCTGATGACTGAGGATGAGGTTTTGGCCATGGATGAGGTCATTGCAGGTAACTTTCGATCTAGATTGTTCCTTCCTTAATTAAATTGATTGTTAAATTATGTGAATGCTTGTGTATGGTGTTGCTAGAGTAAGATTTGATTGATTAGACTGTTTGTTAGGTGTGGTTTTGGTTTGCACGTTCCCTGCCCGAGTCCTCTTTGACTCAGGTGCGTCGATGTGCATTTTGGCCCAGAGCTTCGTGGAGAAGCATTCCTTGTCGACGTCCCCTCTCTCCAAGAGTTGGAATATCGTCACAGGGAATGGAGTAGTCACGGTGCATCGTGGATGCAGTCCTTGCTCGGTGGTGGTTTGTGGACATGAGCTTTATGCTGATTTTATTGTCCACAACATCACCAACTACGATGCGGTCTTTGGGATGGATTGGCTTGCGAGCTTCTATGCTACGATCGACTGCAGGAGGAAGAAGGTGGTGTTCGAGATTTCCGGACATCCAGTGTTTGAGTTCAGTCGTGGTAGCAGCTCACTTGGTCCTGTCAGATTTCGGGCCAGGCCAGTGGAGGCTGTGGCTATGTAGATGGAGCTGGGGTGGCCGGCTGTGGTGCGAGATTTTGGCGACGTCTTCCCCGAGGAGATGTCTGGTTTGCCGCCTGATCGAGCTTTGGAATTTTCTATCGATCTCATTCCAGGTGCGCAGCCGATTTCGAAGGCGCCGTATCGTATGGCACCTGCAGAGTTGGAAGAGTTGCGGAAGCAATTGGATGAGCTGTTGCTGAAGGGTTATATTAATCCTAGTGTGTCTCCGTGGGGAGCACCGGTGTTGCTGGTTAAGAAGAAGGATGGTTCGCGTCGCATGTGCGTGGACTATCGGGGATTGAATGCGGTGACCATTAAGAATAAATACCCGTTGCCTCGCATCGATGATATTTTTGATCAGCTTGGAGGTTCGAGGGTGTTTTCTAAATTGGATTTGAGGAGTGGTTACCATCAGTTGAAGGTGAAGAAGGATGATGTTCCGAAGACAGCGTTCAGGACGAAGTATGGACATTATGAGTTCGTGGTTATGCCTTTCGGCGTAACTAACGCGCCCGCAGTTTTCATGAATCTGATGAACCTGATTTTCTACGACTTTTTGGATAAGTTTGTCGTTATCTTTATCGACGACATTCTGATCTATTCGAAGTCGGAGGAAGAGCATGCATCGCACTTGAGGACGGTATTGGAAATCTTGAGGAAGCATCGTTTGTATGCTAAGTTTTCGAAGTGCGAGTTTTGGCTGGATCGAGTTGCTTTTCTGGGGCATGTGGTTTCTGGAGATGGTATTTCTGTGGATCCCGAGAAGATTAGGGCCATCAGGGAGTGGCCTGTTCCTTCGTCTGCGTCTGAGATTCGGAGTTTCCTTGGACTTGCTGGTTACTATCGGTGGTTCATTAAGGACTTTTCTCGTATTGCTGAGCCGATGACCAGGTTGACGCGGAAGGATGTTGCTTTTGTTTGGTCAGGTGATTGTGAGAATGCTTTTGGTATTCTGAAGGAGAGGTTGACGACTGCCCCTATTCTTGTTGTGCCTGATCGCAGCGGTGGATTTGAGATCTTTTGCGATGCTTCTGGCAAGGGTCTTGGTTGTGTGTTGCATCAGCACGGGCATGTTGTGGCGTATGCGTCACGTCAGCTTAAGGTTCATGAGAAGAATTACCCGACGCATGATTTGGAGTTGGCTGCCGTTGTGTTTGCTCTTAAGATTTGGAGGCACTTCCTGCTGAGTGAGAAAGTGAAGATTTTCACCGATCACAAAAGCTTGAAGTATATTTTCACTCAGAAGGAGCTCAACATGCGACAGCGTCGATGGTTGGAGCTTATGGCGGATTATGAGATTGATTCACAGTTTCACCCTGGCAAGGTGAATGTGGTTCCAGATGCTTTGAGTAGGCTTCCAGCGGTGATGATGTTGACCTCGCAGTGGAGATTGCAGCAGGATTTTTGTGAGTATGGCGTGGAGATTGTTCTTTCTGGAGAGGCTTCTTCGTTGATGTACATGCAGGTACAGTCGACAATCGTGGATCGGATTAAGGCTGGCCAGGCTGAGGATCCGAAGCTGGCGAGGATTCGGGAGCAAGTGGAAGCCGGTCTGCGGACTGACTTTTTGATTCATGAGGATGGCTCGCTGAGGTTTGGAGCCAGGTTGTGTGTGCCAGCTGGGGATATCAGAGAGGAGCTGATGGTGGAGGCACACAGTTCGCCGTATTCTGTGCATCCTGGTGGCACCAAGATGTACCAGGATCTTCGTCTGAATTATTGGTGGCATGGTATGAAGAGGAGTGTGGCTCGGAGTGTAGCCAAGTGTTTGGTTTGCCAGCAAGTGAAGGCGGAGCATCAGCGTTCGGCCGGGTTGCTACAACCACTTCCGATTCCGGAGTGGAAGTGGCAACACATCACTATGGACTTCGTGACTGGACTACCTCGGAGTCCGAAGCAGAATGACGCGATTTGGGTAATCGTGGATCGAATGACCAAATCTGCGCACTTTATTCCGTTCCGAGTGGGACAGTCCACTTAGGCGCTAGCGAGGAGATATATGGAGGAGGTCGTGCGACTTCATGGAGTCCCCGTGAGTATCGTGTCGGACAGAGACACGAGGTTCACATCTCAGTTCAGGCAGAGTTTGCAGAAGGGCTTGGGTACGCGTCTGAGTTTCAGCACGGCGTACCATCCGCAGACGGATGGCCAGTCCGAGAGGACGATTCAGATTTTGGAAGACATGCTGAGGGCGTGCATGTTGGATTTCAAGGGTTCGTGGGAGGACCATCTACATCTGGTAGAGTTTTCCTACAACAACAGCTTCCAGGCAAGTATTGGCATGGCGCCTTTCGCCGCTCTTTATGGGAGGAAATGTCGATCGCCATTGAGTTGGGATGACGTTGGTGATCGGGAGTTGTTGGGACCTGAGATGATCGTGGAGGCCGTGGATATCGTCAGAAATATTCGGGAGAGGTTGAGAATTGCTCAGGACCGTTTTAAGCATTGGGCGGATGCTAAACGTCGTCCTTTGGAGTTTCAGCCGGGCGACCATGCGTTCTTGAAGATTTCCCCGAATCGTGGTGTGATTCGTTTTGGGAAGCGTGGGAAGTTGAGCCCGCGATACATTGGACCGTTTGACATTTTGGAGAGGGTTGGCGAGGTAGCGTATCGCTTGGCCTTGCCGCCATCTTTGGAAGGAGTTCACAATGTTTTCCATTTGTCGCAGCTTCGTCGATACATTAGCGATCCGTCTCATGCGGTGGATTTTTCGGAGATTACCGTTCGCCCCGATATGACGTATGACCAGCATCCAGTGCAGATTCTGGACAGGCGTCAGAAATCGCTTCGGAGCAAGATTGTCAATCTTGTGAGGGTAATGTGGCGACACGGCTCACCTGGAGAGTCTACTTGGGAGAATGAGGATGAGATGCGAGAGCGTTTCCCACTTTTGTTTCCGGACTCGTGAGTTTTGGAAATTCCGAGGACGGAATTTTTCTTAAGTTGGGGAGGATGTAACGACTGCTTTTTATGTATCTGGATTTATTATAATATAATATTTGTTTTGGTGGATTTTCTCCTCATGTGTGGTTTTCATCTCCGTAGCTTTCATTTTCGATCGATTCGTCGTATTTTCTCGTTTCTTCCTTAGGATTGTCGATTTCGAAGTATGTCATTCGTGACGGACTTCATAACGGTCGTATCTAACTATTAGATCAAGCCTAGGAGTCTTAGGATTCGATCACGGGGCCTCGCGCTCCGTATCGGAACTTTTGGTGCTCATTAGCCGGTATAAGAAGGGGCACCGACCGACTAGATGACGATCCAGTCGGTCGGCAATCCTTCTTGTACCGACTAGTTAGCTTTCTAAATTTCTCAGGAGTTACTGTTTATCGTTAGTCGGTCTAAGAACGTTGGTTGACCGACTAGGTTGCAAACTAGTCGGTCAGCAATGCTTCTTGAACCGACTAACTCATCATATTATTTTTGTATCAGTTACTGTTTACTCTTAGTCGGTCTAAGAACGTTCATCGACCGACTAGATGCTAAACTAGTCGGTCAGTACTTGTTCATGGACCGACTAACTCTAAATCCTATTTTCATTCAGGAGTTACTGTTTACACTTAGTCGGTCTGAGTTGGTTGACCGACCGACTAGTTGCCAAACTAGTCGGTCAGTGGTTGTTCTTTGACCGACTAACCAGTGTTAAAACCCTAATTTCTGGGCAGCCGCCAGCCCAACCTATTTAAACCCAACCCAAACATTTTCTTCTCCCTCAACACGATCCAAAACCCTAAAATCTTCCCCCTTGAGCCCCCATCTTCCTCCAAGCTTCATCCCTTCATTCCAAGCCCTAAATCCATCATCCAATCCATCCATTCACTCATTCCACCTCTCATCTTCCCCAAATCTCCATCGAAATCCATCAAAACCCCCAAATCACCCAAAACCCTAGTTTCTCCAACTTCCCCCAATCTTTTCCAGATCTGGTCCTAGGGTTTTCCGGAGTGTTTCTTCCGCCTCCTCTCGGTAAGAAATCGATCTACCGTTGTTTTCTTATCCTATTGTAATTTTTATGAAACCCTAATAAAATACTTGTGTTTTGATGATTGTTCCTCATAACAGCGATTCCCCGTATGCTAGCATTCGCGGAAACGAACTTTCGTAACCGTCATCCCCGGTGATAGGCAAGTGAAACTTGCATCTCTGATTTGGGCCATGTCTTAGGCCATTTCCGTTGTTTTAGCGTAAAAGAGACTAAACGGTGAAAGGATAGCCGTTTAGACGCCATTGACCTAGCTTGACAATG
The DNA here is from genome assembly GCA_030789695.1 of Scilla litardierei. Taxonomy (NCBI): domain Eukaryota; kingdom Viridiplantae; phylum Streptophyta; class Magnoliopsida; order Asparagales; family Asparagaceae; genus Scilla; species Scilla litardierei. Next base: position 141,531,158 of record CM061130.1, read on the forward strand.
AAGCTTGGTCCGTCACCCTCATCATGCTCATATGTCACGTTTAAATTCCATTAATGGTACGCAATTATCTGTTCATGGCATTGCATAGTGATTATTTATCGTGATTGCGTAGCACACGCTACAATCCCATGTTTCCTGGCTCGTGTTCCAGAAGCGAGCCCTGTAGTTGCTAACCCCAACGCTCGGAAGTCAACACACACTTATTTTACTGGCTCGTGACCAGAAGCGAGCATAATGAGTTGGAAACCCCAACGCTCGACACATGTGGGTGGGGTAAGAGATAAGCGGACTGAGCCCGAGTGGCTTGATCCGCCACTCCGGCCAGCAGGTGAAATCTCTAGTGTTTAAGTGATTGATAGTGATAGAGATAAACGAGCTGGCCAGTAAGTGGACTCTCTATGCACTAAGTGTTAAGTGTTAAGTGTTAAGTGTTAAGTGATAAGTGATAAATGATAAGTGATTAGTGAATTGGTAGCCTTTGCTACATCGTGCATGCTTGTCACTCTTTTAAACTGTTGCATCATATTCTACTGCCATGCCATCGTTTAACATTTAAATGCTAGGTTGTTAGTCACTTTCAGTTTCCTTGCCCAAGTCTTTTAGACTTGCTGACATGTGCCCCTTTCTCTTTTGGGTGACGCATGTTAGACCTTGAGCCTGAGTTGCTTGCTGAGGGTGAGGTGTTTGCGGACGCCGAGCTTGCGCCCGTGTTGGACGGGGAGTACGTGGACACTGGGGACCAGTCCTAGTGTCTCCGTGTGTTTTACTTTTGTTAGACAGTTGTTTGTTATCGGTGCGTGGCACCCTTACTTTTTATGTCGTTGCTTTTGTTTGGCCTTGTCATGGGCCCTTAGACTCTTTCTTTTAGCCTGGTGGCCTTTCTGTGATGTTGAATATTTTGTGGACAAACTTTGGGATTGGTATTTCATATCCGTCTTATATTGTTATTGTTGTTGTTTCGATTGCAATTACAGGGACCTGCTTATACTAAATTGACGCTTATCGGGTTTGGGGCTTCATCGCTCCACTCCCGTGCGGACCTTTTCACGTCTCGCCTCCATTTTAGGGAAGCGGGTCGTGACATAATCGGTCTAAGAAGGATCACTGACCGATTAGTTTGGGAACTAGTCGGTCGGTGAACCTTCTTGGACCGACTAGAAGGTTGACAGCAAAGATAGTGAAATCAAGAGATAAAGAACTAGTCGGTCTAAGAAGAAACATCAACCGACTAGTTTGACAACTAGTCGGTCGGTGAGCCTTCTTAGACCGACTAATTGATCAACAGTAACAAAGTCGAATTTCACTAGGAGAACTAGTCGGTCTGAGAAGGATTCCCAAGCGACTAGTTGGATAACTAGTCGGTCAGTGAACCTTCTTGGACCGACTAATTGTTCAACAAATAGGCTTGAATTAATTAGGATAACTAGTCGGTCTGAGAAGGATTTTCCACCGACTAGATCGTCATCTAGTCGGTCGGTGAACCTTCTTGGACCGACTAGTTGATCAACAGTGAATGGGCTGAAACAAGCAAGGATGTCTAGTCGGTTCAAGAAGGATTTCCAACCGACTAGATCGTCATCTAGTCGGTTGGTTCTTCTACTTGAACCAACTAAGATGCATATGAAGTCATGAAAAGAAGCGATAAACAATGGGAAACTTTCTAAAGGCTTATAAGGCAATCCTAGAGATAAGATATGAAAGTTATGAAGATTTCTAGGTAAGTACTACTCAAGGCTTAATATTCTATGAGATGAAGCTAGAAGACAATATAAATAACATGACAAACCGTCTTCGAAGCTTCAACATGGAGAATCCGAATCCCTAGACTTCATGAATAACTCCTTGAGCTTCAACGAAGCTCCAGGCACAACGATCACGCATTCTGAGGAAGTCTTGGGACGTCGCTTGAGATGAACAAAGTACTTTGGCGACGATCTCCATAATTCTTCAAGGTCTTGAGTCTTTTAGTTGAATGACTTGAATATCTCCAACGTCATAGTCTTCGAAGCTTTTGACTCATCCATTCCTTTGTTCTCTTTGGATTGAATCTCCATTCATTTGTTGATGCCATTGGCTTGAAGTTTGAGGTAGCCTTTGAGTTTTTCAAGCCAATGCTTCACCTTTGTTGATCTACCAAGTCATCCACTTGAATCAACACGTGAAGTCACTTTTGATCTTCTTGAAACTAATTTGTTACTTTGTAGCTAACTGCAAACACATGAGTTAATCACAATGATTTGTGTTTGATCATCATCAAAATCAAGGTGGAGAGTCCAATACTCAACAAAATGTCTGTCTTCATCGATCTTGAGGTATACCTGAGAACCCGGTAAATTTAATCATGATCATGATGTGTCGCGTTAAATACCCAAGATCAAAACAAAAAAACCCGGGAAAGGGTTAGTTTCCACTAACCACCAACCCTGGGGCAGTGGCCAACTGGCCGCCAGCCTATCTCCTTGGGGGAGAGGGTGGCGGCCAACTGGCCGCCAGCCCCAGTCAGTCAAACAAAAGAAAAAAACATTAACACATAACACTGCCTGGCCCCATGCCACCGGCATGACAACACCCCCACCCCCTCCCCCCGGGCCCCCGTCTCCCATGCAGCGACAGTACACAGCCGCCGCCGACGATGACCCGAACCCTCCTCAGTGTACTTCAAAAAAACTATCTCTTCCGCCAGCCGGCGGCCCCGAGCTACCTGACCCCCTATCCTGCCACTGGCGACGGCATCCCCCTCCCCACCTAACCGCCTCTACTGGAGCTGTGCGCTACCGTCGCTGGCGATAGCGCCCCTGCTAAGGTTTCAAAATTTTGAAGAAAAAATTTTAGTTGCGAGCTGGCTACGGGCCTCGGCCAACAACAAAATTCAAAAAGAAATTCATGACTGTGGGTCGAAGCCCGCAGGCCAGTACAAATACTCAGAAAAAAATTCGTATGGACCAATTTCATCCACTAAATACACCTATGGTAGTGCGTTCTCTAGATGTACATAAAGACCCCTTGCGTTCACTGTAAGAGTGGAATGATATTCTTGGTCCTGAAGTCCCTTATTTAAGTGCAATTGGAGCACTTCTTTATCTAGTTAAATACACTCGTTTGGATATAGTATTTGCAGTAAATTTACTAGTCAGATACAGTGATGCGCCTACAAAGCTCCACTGGACTGGAGTTAAGCATCTTCTGCGCTATTTTCAAGGGTCAACAGATTTGGGATTATATTATATGAAAGAATCATCATCCACACTTGTTGGCTATGCAGATGCAAATTACAGGTCTGATCCACATAATGAGAAGTCACGAACTGGGTATGTGTTGACTTACGGTGGGACGTCCATCTCCTGGAATCTGTAAAGCAAACATGACAGCGACCTCATCCAATCATTTAGAAATTCTCGCCATCCATGAAGCAAGCCGAGTGTGTGTTTGACTTACATCACATCCTGGTGTTGACCAGATTGTAGACTAGTGATCTTGAGTCAACCACTATGTTTGAAGACAATGCTGCATGTATAGCCCAGCTAAGATGATGTTATATCAAAGGCGACTGGACAAAGCACTTCTTTCCAAAGTTCTTCTGGACACATGATTTGCAAAAGAATGGCGAGATCGACGTGAAGCAAGTACAATCTAGTAAAAATTTGACTGATATGTTCTATGAGTCTCTTCCTACATCCATTTTTAGGAAATTTGTACAAAAGAAGCGCCTAAGAGATCTGAAAACATCAGAGCTTGTACAGATAGGGGGGAGTTAAAGGAGAATTGTACTCCTTTTCATTAGCAATGGTTGTTTTCCATGCATGGTTTTCCATAGCCAAAGGTTTTAACGAGATAAATCTCTTTAACTTCGGATCACGAAGTATCCACCCATTGTGATGCTCACATAATACTCATAATCTCGAAGCATTCATGAGTATGAGTTCACACTTATGTCGGGATAACGAGGAGTGTATGAATGTGCTATGTAGGCCCATATAAAGTCCCATGTAGGGCATATCATATCCATTAGCAGATTAAGAGTTTGTATTCTACATAAACAATGTATCCTACCATTATATGACCTCTCCATATCCCCCTGTAAATAAAGGCTTGGGGCCTCCCCTGGAAAACACTTCATAACATAAATATCTTACTTTTTTCTTAGAAGTTTATTTTTAAACATTTTTCGTGTTTTTTACTGTAAGGTTGAAGGTTGTAGTTTTGGCTTCTTATTTTGCTAAAGAAACGAATAGTTTTATTATTTTTCATAGAAGTATATTTATAAATAAAAAACTTAATTTTTTTAGAACTTAACCAAGCGTGCAGAATAAAGAAAATGTAGACAACAACTCTGAAAATGTCATAGTAAACAAAATACATACACTAGTTCGGATTCCCGGAGTCAATTCTCGACTCCCTGGAATCCTACTACAGAAACCCTCTAGTAAATCCCACTAGAGATTAACATCCACTGATAGCCCTCTTACAAAATCCCGGTAAGAGTAAATCCAATACACCAATAATTCTTATTCACACAACCCGAGAATAATCCACTCTCACAAACCGAGAGTAATTCTTACACAATAAATAACGAAATTAAATAATCAATTTGAAACAAGCACGCAATCATATGCCTTGAATATGATATTACTTAGAAGTGAAGGATAGTGAGTGTGTGAGATGTGCTCTAATTAGAGAGATGTAGCACTTGTTACTTGTCCAAAGAAATGAAGCAATCATTGCTTGTAGATTTGAGCTTTAGAGCTTGAGTTGGACAAGTGATGAATAAGAGCTTGAGAAACTTGGGAGTCTTGAATGCTTGTACTCAATGAATATTAATGTATTCAAGAGTTTTGAAATGAATGCCAACATTCTGTATATATCGTGCACCAAGAATCCCACCAAATCCCCTAAAGAGATCGTAGCAATAAATGCTGGAACAGGCAGATTTCTGAGTCACTGGACGTTTGGAGAAGGATCGCCAGGCGTCTGGTGCACTATTTTTCGACAAAGCATTAAATGGAGCCTAACGACTAGTTAATCAGGCGTCGGGTAAATGGTTCCCAGACGTCTGGCTGATTGTTCAGAAGTATGGCCATTGAACATCAGACGATCGAACACTGAGGGTCAAGAAAGTGCAACTCTCTGGAAATTCTGTGGGAATTTTACAGACGTATGGAGTTCAATATCCAGGTGTCTGTCTCATTGCTCAGACGTCTGGCTGGAAGCCTACAGATGTGGATCAAAAGGCCAAATGAGGAAAAGTGTTCTCACTAAATCAGACGGCTGGAGTACATCTCCCAGACGTCTGACAACCTATTCAGACGTCTGGAGAGACAACTCCAGGCATCTGTCCTCTTAGGGTTTCTATGCCTAAGTCAGACATGCACGCCAGACATCTGGTGGTCAAACACCTTGCGTCTGGTCAAGGGCTAAAAGTTCAATTTTGAGCTGAATGGATATCTGGCTCTATAGGATCAACTAATGAATGGTATAAAGTGTTGTTTGTGACATGAAGTGCTTCTATCAAGTATATTCAAAGTTTAACAATCTAATTCGCAAAGCAAAGAAGTAAATAAATGGAAAATTTACATATTAATCATATTCACTTCCTACTAGATTACTTGAGTCCACTTTATCGTCGCTTTTGATAAAACTTTAAGATACATTTGACGATGCTTTAGTTAACTACAAAAGAAGTAGTTAGTCACAATTAATTACGTCTGCTCGTCATCCAAACCAAATTGGGACATCAAATACTTAACAAATTTTATACAAAAGGCGGACAATTAAATTATAATGAGCAAATATAGTCCAAGAGAGAATCAATTGTAATTAGATTTTTAACAATTTTCATCCTTAGAACGACATGCTAATATGGGTTGCATGCAGTAATTTCTCAATTTAAAACAACACTTGGGATTATGACTCTCTTAAAATTTCGAAAAGGAAGAGAATATTGGGTTGTATGTTCTAGTCAAGGAGGAAATTTCATCTATGTTCAGCTGTTGTTCAGAAAATATAAACCTATATATAACATGAAATGTGTTTATAGACATTTAAGACATCCAAAATTTCTTATATTAAAAGTTTATCATAAATCACTTGTTTAGTCTAATTTATGCAATACAAACTGCAAATAAAAAACGACAACAAGAGCAACATGAATGAGACAACGACCGTACAGAATTCATGGAATAATTTGGAGGAACCATATAACTTAAAAGAGATATGCGGTGCAGCGGGTTGGTTCCTGAGGCGAGGATCCAATCAGCGGCCCTCCCCATAGAACAAGGAATCAAGGGCGGCTGCCAATCCTCAAGCTCAACTGCTGGAATGGATGCATCCGTTGTGGGGCCTGCCCAAAATTTCGTTGGGTCCCATGTTTGATCCAATACTCTTTTGCCACGTCAGCCGAATATCCTAGTCTGGTGCCTTGCCCCCGAATCGTGGTTCCTGAGAGGGCCCACAGCCACTCGAGACCCAAAAGCCGCCCAACTAGTAAACGTGACAATCGTGGGCTGGGCCCACGAAGGCTCTCTTTTGGAATTTTCGCAGTGGGCCCTTAAAGCCACCAACAAAGAAGCAAGAGAGTGGGCACGTCTAAATGAGGGCAGGCGTACTAGCTAGTGGTAATTTGACCAATAACTTTTAACCAAATAAAAAAATGGAGGGAAATAAATTTGGAAAAAAGAAAAATAAAAAGAAGAAGAAGAACCATCCATCATCAAATCTTTTTCATGTTAATTGGTCTCGTTTGGGCTGCTATTGAGAGGAAGTTGTGCCAAAGCCCAGATGCCAAGGATCCCCAAACATAGAGCCCAGGAGGCCCAATAGCCTGTAGCCAGTGATACGTGCATGAGATGGGCCCCCAAGTTGAACGAGAGTAGTTACCCAAATCATTTTTGGCTTGACATAATGAAAGCTTCAAGCTACCATAGGCAATCTATCAAAGAATGGTGATTGATTGACTGTAATATGTCAATTAGCACTTAGAAGCAAAGAATGGTGATTGATTGATGGGACATAGGGACAAAATAGAAAATAAATGAAAAAAAAACACACACACAACCTATTTATTAACAGTAGTCTACTAATAAAGAACCATCGATCTCACACAACGGCACACAACGGGAGGAATGTCACATGGGTCGCGAAAACACGATGACTTCGCAGGAGGTCACCCATCCTGCTCTCGCCACCGAACGCTTAAATTCGGAGTTCCCACGTAACCGGAAGAAGCCGGAAAATCGCAAGAAGCCTGCAAACCATTGTTATTCTATGGAAAAATGATTAGTGACCAGGTGATCGTATGTGACGGGCTATGAGTGGACTTAAACCTATAACACCAATTGCATCACTCGATATAAAACCATTGCAGATAACATAAACCCTCTAGAAGCTTGTCTTGCACTTAAACCAATATTGTATTAGAGATCGGTGTGAGAGGATATCATAGAATAGCCCACCAACATACTGGTTTTGTTGTGTCTTTAAAGGCAAAGCTAAACAGGCAAAGAGAGAGCAAAAGGCGATTTTGGGTTGCAAGTCATTTTCTTTGGCAATTGGCATCCCTTTGTTCTAGAACATGAGAGCACAGCTAGCAAAGGGATAAAGAGAGAGATACTATGAAGCCCTTTAATTTGCCAAGCCTCAACCAATGAGAAAGTCAGATGTGTACATTGTTTTTTTCTATTGACTTAGTTTAGATAGTGGTAAGGTATGTTAGCCACCGTAATGGCAGCTTGATTTTGACTGAGTGATTATGGTTCACATCAAGCGGCTAGAAATTATGGGTGTTATTTCAGTACCTATGAATCAATCAAATAAACCATAAAAGCATATGTGAAAAACACAAGAACACGCAAAACTTGGTAACGCAGTTCGGTGCGCACACCTATATCTGCGGGGCCACGTCCAGAAAATTAGATTACTCCACTATAATAAAAATGATTACAATAACTAATATCAGATTTCTATTAGGAAGAGCATACTCCCTCTCAATGCAAACCGCGATGGGTGATCCCAATCAACCTCATAGAGTAATCACCGCAAGATCCCCTTGCATAAACCGACAAGATCGAACTCCCTTCAATCCCTATGTGCGTAACCGTCGGCCTCCGTACTCGGATGTAGAAACCACAAGTTCTCCTTGCATGAACCGACTAGATCGAACTCCCTTCGATCCATACGTGCATAGCCGTCGGCTTCCGTCCCGGGATGTAGAAACCGCAAGATCCCCTTGCATGAACCGACTAGATCGAACTCCCTTCAATCCCCACATGCGTAGCTATTGGCCTCCGTCCCCGGATGTAGATCAACAATCTTCCAAAAGTGATAAAACCCGAGTAGCATCTGCATGATTCCCTTATCCAACAGCCTCCATCAATTTTTTCAATTATTTTCGGAAAGCATTTCAATCATATCTCATGTAGATTTTCCGCCAATAAATCTATGAACCACTTCGGATAAGTAATCCCATAAATCAAGGAACCATTTAACCATTTCGGGTAAAATGTTTTAAACAAATCTAACGCGGATATTTTGCCCATAAAATAAGGATCTGTTTTTGGAAATAGAACCAATTAATCTAAGCAAATATTTCCTCCCATCAATTTAGGAACTAACGAGATTCCCCATTAAATCAGTTATTTCCGCCATCATTCAAGAATCTATTTCGGGTAACAAGCAATAGAAAAATCTCACCCAAATATTTCATTAATCAATTTAGGAACCCTCCGAGATTCTAGGATACAAATCAGATCTGAAATCACCAAAACAGATCTGCAAACCAAACCAGAATTTTTGCATACGATCCAGCATCCAGATCCTGCATGTTGTGACCGATATTCCACATGACTCACGACTTGACTGCTCAAACTGTTCAAAACTGTTCTGATTCCAAAACCTGAACTCTCCAGATTTAGTGTCACTAATGCCAACATATAACAACAGAAAATCAACCCAACAATGGGATTGCCCTGTGAGTTTCTTTAGGGGTTGCTTAGAGAAGAGTATGCACATATGTAGTTTTAGTCACTGTGGGGTTGAAGTTTATGCTTCAAAACTTCCTCTGAACTTTCTGCTGCCATCGGACGTCTGATGGTATACCATCAATCGTCTGATTCAGTCGCTCCAAGCAGTGTATCAGAAGCCAGAGTCAGGCGCCTGATTCTATACTATCAGAGATACATGAATGGGTGTCAGACGCCTTGACTCGGTGCCGTCAGACGGCTGGATGACATGTTTTTTCCCTTAGTTTTTTACTTTACAAACTCAAGGTGAATCCACCATATTTAGTTTAAGGGAAAATGTTCGTTTCATATCAGAAAAATAAAAAAAATAATAAAGAACATAGATTTAAATTGAAAAGTATGCCCTACCTAATAGTTTAAGCTCACGGTTAACATGTTTAAGCTCACGGTTAAGTATGCACTACCTAAAAGTTGCTAATATACCCCTTATTCAAGAAAATAGTACCTTGGATGCAGTAATAATTAGATAGATTGCATCCCAACAAATCTTACAGTATAGTAATAATTAGATAGATAGCTTGCTAATACCAATATTCAATTGGATACTGAGATTTAACGCTTTGTCTTCATGCCTGCATACGTACTTACAGGAGAAAGGTCACTATTGGAAGCATAATCCTTCATCTATCCCTCAACAAACCCTACATTCTCTACCCAACAAAAAAACAATTTCAGGAATGCAACACATACTTTAGAGCTACCTGTCCGTCTTCAGGTCATGAATCAGTTGATCAGTACTTGTAGTTTTATATATCCAAACAATGTTAAACAATTTCAGGACTAAACAAACAATGAATCCATCAAAGAAAGATGACATGTAATAAGTTAGTTTAATCGATCCGTAGTATAAAAGGAATTTTTGTTCTTTAAATTTAGGATCCCTCTAGAATTCAGGCTAAAGTTCGTGCCCTTTGCATATTTTACGGACTGTGTGGTGAGTAACAAAGAAAAGGTGCAGGTCTTTGTAAATATTGTTCCCCCGTGTAGGGCTGTTGACGAACAGAACGTTCGACGAACTACTCGTGAACAAGCTCGGTACATGTTCGTTTACGTTCGTTCGGTAAGCTTAATGAACAAGCTTGAACAGATTTTTAGAGCTCGGTTAGTAAACGAACAGAGCTTGAACATAACTATGTTCGTTTATTTATGTTCATGAACAAGCTCGTTAAGTGTTCGTAAACAAGCTCGTGAACAAACTCGCTAAGTGTTCATGAACAAGCTCGTTAAGTGTTCGTGAACAAGCTCGTTAAGTGATGTTTGTGAACAAGCTCGTTAAGTGTTGGTGAACAACCTCGTTAAGTGATGTTCGTGAATAATCTCGTTAAGTGTTCGTGAACAAGGGCTTGAGTAAACTAAAATTAAAATTAAACACTCACCTCCTCAAATTGAATTAAACACATACACCTCTTCAACTTCTCATCTTCCCACTCCTAAACTCACAGGCTCCCAGCTCTCTTTTGGTCCATTGCCATTGTTCGTTCGTTTGTTTGCAAATCTGTTCATGAACAAGATTGATTGTGTGTTCGTTAACACGTTCCCGAACAAGCTCACGAACAAGCTCACGAACAAGCTCGATAAGTCTTGTTAATGAACAGAACGTTCGTTCGGTAAGCTCGGTTTACGTTCGTTTATGTTCATTTACGTTCGTTCGGTAAGCTTAACAAACAAGCTTGAACATGTTTTTAGAGCTCGGTTAGTAAACGAACAGAGCTTGAACATGGATTTTGTTCATGAACAAAACCAAGCACACTGTTCAAGCTCGTTCAAGCTCGTTCGTCAACAGCCTTACCCCCGTGTACATAAATTTATGCATACTTTTGGATGTCTTAGACTTCAAGTCACATATCCTATCCTCTCATTTGAAAATCACAAAAAAAAAACCCCCCCAGATTACAGAAAGTAGGGTTAGATCTCGTTCTTCTTACACTTGAGAGACATTCGAGAGAGTAGTATGTCAAGCACAAATATAAGAGGAACATACAAGATACCCGTGTGTCCTTCCACGTGGCGGAGCACGGTGTCGACACGTCAGTGGTGGTCGGCGGAGGCAGCTAGGCGGCTAGCTTTAGTTTGAAGGTCAATGTCCATGTCGTTGGTAAGTCAAGTGAATTATGGACTAAGTAGTGAAAGTCTTATAACACAATATAAGAGAGAGATTATGTTGGTGGTGGCGTGAGTGTCTTTTGCTGTCCCGCCGTCCAAATCGACCTTAATCTCTCTCCCTCTCTCTCTCTCCCTCTCTCTCTCTACATTTTCGCTTGCCACCCCACGCGCAATTGATGGCTACTAGCCCTCTCTCTTGCTTTACAATCCAATGTGTGATGTGTGAGAGTATGTATATATTTTTACTACCATATCACATATTTATAGCCTTGGATCTCCCTCTACCCACATACAATATTTCTTTTCCCATTCTAACTACAAAGCTCACCAAGCCTCCTCCTCCTCCTGATCTCTCCAGCTCTCCGATAACCAAGAACACATCACGGCGACGCAAATCAAATTTTCGGCAGCGCTCAGTCTGCGTCATCCTAAGGTATGGTAGACAAAATTGTTGCATGACAAATACTTAGGTGATTGAAGCATGCTGTTCTTTCTTCTTTCTTATTCACCAGTGTTTGATTTAGTTGAGGGAATTGATTGTTGTTTGTATTCTTGCATAATTAAGGTTAGGTGTTTGGGTTGGTTGATGTTAAAGCATTTCCAACCATGGAGTGCACTTCAAGGGATAAAAAAAATCACATCATGGGCATGCTTGCAAACTCAAAAGTAGTCAAATATTTTGCCTGCCTTTAATCTATATGTTGCTGCACTACTGGGTGTCTCCTTCACACATCTAAATCTATAGAGCCAAAAACATTGACAATGGAGTTAAAGCTTAACTTTAAGCATGCAGCAAAATTAATCAGAAAAATATTCATCCTAATTAACATGCATTGAATTTTTGTGGGTGTGCTTTTTAGGGCTTAATTTCAAGTGAAAATGGATCAAGTGGAGTGTTGTGTCCCACCAGGGTTTAGGTTCCACCCCACAGAGGAGGAGCTTGTGGGATATTACCTCACAAGGAAGGTGTCCTCCCAAAAGATTGATCTTGGAGTCATCACAGACATTGACCTCTATAGGATAGAGCCATGGGATCTGCAAGGTATAAGCAATTTTATAATTTTTATGAAGAATAAAATGTTTTTATATGATGTTTGTATATGACTCTGATAGAGAGGTGCAAGCTTGGCTATGAGGAGCAGAGTGAGTGGTATTTCTTCAGCCATAAAGATAAGAAGTACCCCAGCGGCACCCGAACCAATAGGGCAACCAACGCCGGATTCTGGAAGGCGACGGGGAGGGACAAGGCGGTGCTTTCCAAGCTGAAGATTATAGGGATGAGGAAGACGCTCGTGTTCTATGAAGGCCGTGCGCCAAATGGAAGGAAGTCCGACTGGATCATGCACGAATATCGCTTGCAGTCTAGCGAACATGGCCCTCCTCAGGCAAGTATTTACTGGTTAATATTCTGTATTAATAGCTGTATATTATTTGTCTATGCACAATTAGATCATTAGACTTGTTATACACACACACACATTGAAATAAAACGACTAAAAGCATGATGATAGTGTATTGTACTCATTGATGGTCATAAAATGTGCCAGATATTGAGAAATCATGTTCAGATAAAATGTATCACAATGTGCATATTTGATGTTTATTGGCAATGGTTGCTGCAGGAAGAGGGATGGGTTGTATGCCGAGCATTCAAGAAGCCAATTCCAAGCCCAAGGCCATGCTACAGCAGTACTTACAGTCCCTACTACATTAGAGATAATGACCAATGTACCCTTGACCATCTTCCAAACGTTACTCGGCCTACACGCATCTTGGAACCAAATCCTGCAGGATGCAATTTTTATGAACAGCCTCTTGGATTCGGAGGGGTACATGAGCCCAAGCTAACATGCGGCATCTTTGAGATTCCTCGACTAGATAGTCCTAGCATGTCGACCAACCTCGCTACTAGCGAATGCTTCGATGCTAGTTCGCTGGCTAACAAGAGGGATGAGAACACGCAAGGAGATGATTCGAGGGGGCAGTTCGTCGATTGGAAGGTCTTGGACAAGCTGCTTGCATCGCAGTTAAGCGAATCGGTTTCAGGTTCAAATTCAAATTTGCCGACGGCTCATCTGGATCAGTATGACATGAATGATCATAACCAAGAAGATCAGTTCCTTGCCTCTTTCTCCAGTTAATAGTCCCATTAATGCAATATGGATCAAATTGAGTTAAGGATTCAATAAGGGGGAAAAAAATAGGAAGACAGTGATTTGCATCGGTTGTAAACATTGCATGCACTAATTTGACCACATTATGCATGCAGAAAATGTGAACTAATATGAGGCCAACATAGGACTCACACAGTTTGGTGATCATCAGTTGTTTCTGTACTTCATTTCTCTAGCATATCCAATCTTTTTTTAACTGTCCATAATGGAGGGAAGCAAACAATATTTCCTTCTTGTAATAAAGTATGCGTAGATTGTCGGCTATTATGCCATATAATATATCATTGTATCGGCTTGTGCTCTCTGTTTTCAAGATTTGCAATGTATAATCCAAATTCCATATTCATGTTGTTGTTTGCGAAAATCTCTTTTGGGCATCACGTACTCATCATCATATAGTTCACCCCCTCAGCTCTTTATTGAAAGAAAATATGTCATATTATTTTCTGACATGATCTTACTTATGCGATGTGCACGACTAGTACTAAGTTCCTTTTTAGGGCTAGCTGCAACTTTTCTGTTGTTAGTGTTGTTTTTTGATATTGTTAGTGGTGCATGCAATGAGTTGATTAATCTGCTGATATAGAACCCATAATGATGCTTGTTTATCACTGCTAATTACATCTGGTGTATAAATGATTCACCTTTCACTCGAAGATAGACAAGCATTAGTTAGGTGAGACGTTGCCGCGTGATGCTTTCTTCTATACATGTGACTTCTCACATCACAAGAATTTACCAACACCTCAATTTTCTCTCATGTATTGGATAATACCATATATGACTGGGCCAGATAGTTCGAAGATCAAAAATTAAGATTTTCTACTCCAAATGTAAATTGTTTCCCATATTTTATATTTCTTTTTAACTTTTAGAAGAAGATAATGTTGAGCGTATGTGACCTGGCACATTTTATCGTAAGAAGATAAAGGACCATATGAATATTCTGTTGGATAAAACAGCAGATTAATAGGATGATGCTACAAATAGGGCTGTTGACGAACGAGCTTGAACGAGCTTGAACAGTGTGCTTGGTTTTGTTCATGAACAAAATCCATGTTCAAGCTCTGTTCGTTTACTAACCGAGCTCTAAAAACATGTTGAAGCTTGTTTGTTAAGCTTACCGAACGAACGTAAATGAACATAAACGAACGTAAACCGAGCTTACCGAACGAATGTTCTGTTCATTAACAAGACTTATCGAGCTTGTTCGTGAACATGTTCGTGAACGTGTTAACGAACACACAATCAATCTTGTTCATGAACAGATTTGCAAACAAACGAACGAACAATGTCAATGGACCAAAAGAGAGCTAGGTGCCTGCGAGTCTAGGAGTGGGAAGGTGGGAAGTTGAAGAGGTGGATGTGTTTAATTCAATTTGAGTAGGTGAGTGTTTAATTTTAATTTTAGTTCACTCAAGCCCTTGTTCACGAACACTTAACGAGCTTATTCACGAACATCACGTAACGAGGTTGTTCACGAACACTTACGAGCTTGTTCACAAACATCACTTAACGAGCTTGTTCACGAACACTTAACGAGCTTGTTCATGAACACTTAGCGAGTTTGTTCACGAGCTTGTTCATGAACACTTAGCGAGCTTGTTCATGAACATAAATAAACGAACATAGTTATGTTCAAGCTCTGTTCGTTTACTAACCGAGCTCTAAAAATCTGTTCAAGCTTGTTCATTAAGCTTCCCGAACAAACGTAAACGAACATGTACCGAGCTTGTTCACGAGTAGTTCGTCAAACGTTCTGTTCGTCAACAGCCCTAGCTACAAATTAAGAAGGAGAATGGACTTATCGGTTTGCCGAGGCGTGCTAGGCACTGTCCTTAAGAGTAGATTTCCGCCCCTCAGAGGATGAACTCGGTGCAAGGCAGGTCAAGCGGCTACCCTCCAGGATTCAACGGCAACGGCCTTGTAAGTGTGCACTCACAATACAAGGCTCCAGCGAGCAGCAACTGTTCTTCGATCTCGAACGAAGAGGAGGAAGAGCACGGGGGACGCAGCAGGCCACAGGAACAAGGAACTGCTGAAGGTCGGCTCGGGTCTGTGGAGGCCGAGACGAACAGAACAAAGCAGCGGAGACTTTTGTTGAGGAAGAAGTGAGTTTTTTCGCAATGCCAAACGCTTGAGATTTTCGAGTTTATATAGAGAATAGAAATGGCTGTTGGAATTCCGTAATTAAGAGCGAGATTTAATTCTGCCATTTAATGAAAATATAGCTGTTGCGAATTAAATAAGAAAATAGCTGTTGGGCCATTAAACAGCGCAATAAAAGAAATATGGCTGTTGGGGAAAATTAAAACCGTAATGGGCCTTTCAAATTCTGCCAATCAAGCGGGCCAAAAATTTAACGCAAAACTCGGGCACTCCGCGCGCGCACCCGTGAACCCCCCCTGCGCAGGCGCGACGCCAGCGCACACACGCTAAGGTTTTCCGGATCCGACGCCCAGATTTTCCATTCGGCTCAACCCGATTTGGGCTCGGTTCCGGTGTGGGCTCATGCGCCCGCGAGATACCCCCAAGTCCTAGCCCATTAACAAGTCCAATAGCCCATTAAAAGAGAGACTATAATATACCAATCAAGAGGTTATCCAATAACCGATGTGGGACTATCATGCCTACTTGAAATGAGGAAATATCCAACAATCCCCCACTATTTCAAAATTTCAAGAGGTAAGGGAAAAAGAATCCAAGATGAGGAAAAGAAAAGATTTCGAGATCGAATACGACAATTCAATACATTAGCAACGGTGACTTTCGGTCTATGAACCATTACTTAGGGAATGGAAGTGTGTTCTACAAGAAGTTGGTGAAACATATAGTTTCTATGAACCAATCCCCTTTATGTAAAACATTGACTTACAACCCATATCGAATCATCAATGAATAGTTGCTTGCTCTTTCGGGTTGGCACGTTTTCGGCCATGCGCCATACCTGGTTTTTCATGAGTGCTCTAGCGAATGTACCTAAATTCGCATAGGAAGCGGCCCCACTTCCACACCCATATAGGTGGACCCATCAAGTGTGCTCGACGATTATGCACACCACCCAACAAGGGCTATGGTTTCCATTAAGAGTCATATACTCACCCTTTCTCATCGTCGATAGCACTATCTACACCATAGGAAGGGACATAAACTTAATGACAGTGCTCCCCCACGAACAACAAGTGACTTGTTGTTACCCATATGAACCTACTTCATGAGATCATCAATCACATAGGTTGGGTTACCATCACTCTCGACCTATGTTTTAGGTATAAGTCCCATTCCCCTCGATGTACTTTCCACTAACTTCCTATTTAGTGGTTTTGTCAGAGGATCTGCCAAATTCATCTCTGACCTCACATAATCAAGGGATACTATCCCATGATCTAGCAGCTGCCTCACAATAGAGTGCCTTAGGCGTATATGCCTACTCTTCCCATTAAAAACTTTATTTTTGGCTTTCGCAATTGCAGCTTGGCTATCACAATGGATAGACACAGACGGTACCGGTTTTTCACAAATGGGAAGATCACCAAGAAGGTTCTTAAGCCACTCGGCTTCACTACATGCCTTCTCTAAGGCAATAAACTCGGATTCCATAGTAGACCGAGCAATACATGTTTGTTTGGAAGATTTCCAAGACACAGCACCTCCACCAAGTGTAAAAATATAACCACTTGTGGATTTGAGCTCATCTGAATCAGAGATCCAGTTCGCATCAGTAAAACCTTCTAAAACTGATGGATCACCACTAAAATATAATCCATATTCAAGAGTTCCTTTCAAGTATCTCATAACTCTTGACAATGCATTCCAATGATCACTATTAGGATTTTGAGTGTAACGACTCAATCTACTAATAGCATAAGCAATATCAGGGCGAGTACAATTCATTAAATACATTAAGCTACCAATGATCTGAGCATATTTAATTTGTGAAACAGATTCACCAAAATTTTTAGCTAAATGTAAGCTAGCATCATATGGAGTAGCTACAGGTTTTTGATCATGATATCCAAACTTTTCAAGCATTTTAATAACATAATGTCCTTGAGAAAGCATAATCCCACTAGGTGTCTTAGTTAACTTAATACCTAAGATCACATCAGCTTCACCCATGTCTTTCATATCAAATTTTGAAGACAAGAATGACTTAGTTGCATTTACTACATCTAGGTTGGTGCCGAGAATAAGCATGTCATCAACATATAAGCAAATAATAACACCAACACCATTATCAAACTTTGTGTAAATACATTTATCAGCATCATTTATATGATAACCATTTGCAAGCAAGACAGAGTCAAATTTATCATGCCATTGTTTTGGAGCTTGTTTTAAACCATAAAGAGATTTAACCAGTTTGCATACTTTATGTTCATTTCCAGGAGTGATACAACCTTCAGGTTGTTCCATATAAATCTCTTCTTCCAAATCTCCATTCAAAAAAGCAGTCTTTACATCCATTTGATGGATAACAAGACTATGTATAGAAGCTAAGGCAACCAAGACTCGGATAGAAGCTATCCTAGTAACAGGGGCAAAAGTGTCAAAGTAATCAATGTCTTTCTTTTGGTTGAAACCTTTAGCAACTAATCTAGCTTTGAACTTGTCAATAGAACCATCAGGTTTTAGCTTCCTTTTAAATATCCACTTGCAACCTATAGTTTTAGCTCCTGGGGGCAATGTAACAAGTTCCCATGTGTGATTTGACATAATAGATTCTAATTCACTGTTGATTGCTTCTTTCCAAAAAGTGGCATCGGGAGATGTGATAGCTTCATGGTATGTAAGAGGATCATCATCAATAAGAAAGGTAAAAAAGCCATCACCTAGATTAGTCTCCCTCCTAACTCTTTTACTCCTTCTTACTTCTATCTCATCATCATTATCATGTGAATGAACATCAGAAGTTTGCGATGATGGAGGAGCAGAAGTCAACCTAATATTATCCATTTTCATTGGAAATATATGCTCAAAGAAATCAGCATTCTTGGTTTCAACAATTGTGTTAGGCTCCATTATGTTTTGCTCACTTTTAACAACAAGGAATCTATAAGAAGCACTATTTTGAGCATATCCAATAAACATGCAATCAAAAGTTTTAGGACCTAACTTTCTTTTCTTAGGTTCAGGTAAAAGAACTTTAGCTAAGCACCCCCACACTTTGAGGTAACTAAGGTTTGGAGAATGACCTACCCAAAGTTCATAAGGAGTCTTACCTAATTTCTTATATGGAATTCTATTCTGAATGTGACAAGCAGAGAGAATAGCTTCTCCCCAAAGGTTAAGAGGTGCACCTGAACTAATTAGCAAAGCATTCATCATCTCTTTTAAGGTCCTATTTTTCCTTTCTGCTATGCCATTTGATTCAGGTGAATATGGAGGAGTAGTCTCATGAATAATCCCATGTTCTTCACAATACTCATTAAAAGATGTAAACTCCCCTCCTCTATCTGATCTAACCCTTTTTATTTTCTTATTAAGTTGATTCTCTACTTTAGTCTTATACTTCAAAAACATATCAAAAGCTTCATCCTTAGATCTAAGCAAATATACTTCAGTGTATCTAGAGAAGTCATCCACAAAAGTGATATAGAATTTCTTACCACCTCTAGTTATATTGCTTTTCAAATCCCCAAGGTCACTATGAATTAGAGCAAGAAGTTCACTTTCTCTGTCTACAGACCTACATGTTTTCTTAGTGGCTTTTGATTCAACATAAATTTCACATTTATCATTAGAGGAAGATGAGGCATTCAACAATCCAATTTCTTTCATTTTCTTAATATACGAATAATTAACATGCCCTAATCTATAGTGCCAGATATCAAAAGAGTCAATCAAGTAAGCAGAAGAAGACGATGCATTATTATTCATGACATCAAGCACATTCAGAATGAAAAGACCCTGGTTACAATATCCCTTTCCCACAAATTGACCATTCTTGGTCATTACAATTTTATCAGATTCAAAAGTGACCTTAACCCCCACTTTTCCCAGAAGAGAGACAGAAACCAGATTCCAACGGATATCTGGGACATGGAGCACTTCACTAAGCGAAAGGGTTTTTCCTGAGGTTAATTTGAGAAGAACCTTCCCTTTCCCGATTACGGGTGAGGGTCTTGAATCCCCCATGTACACATTTTCCTCGCCAGAGCTGATAGGAACATAGGAGGTAAAAGCTCCTCTATCAGCGCAGATATGCCGGGTTGCCCCGGAGTCAATTACCCAGTCCTTAGCATGTGCCACCATGTTAACCTCTGAGATCACTGCAGCAATTATATCTCTTTCTACCAAGTTTGCACTTGGTTTAGGAGTATCTTTCCGGAAGCGACATTGAGCTGCATGGTGTCCAGGTTTCTTGCAAATAAAACAGTCTCCTTTCTTCTTGAAAGTAGTATGGTTTTGGCCCTTTTGAAATCTCTGGTTTGGTTTGTGATTGGGTCTAAATTTCTTGAAAGGTTTCTTAGGATGAGAAGGAGGAAAGGAAGAATTAGCTTCAATTAGATTGGCTTTAGAAACAATTTCTTTAGCAGAATTGGCTTTTTCTCTTTCCCTATTCTTTTCTTCAATCCTAATATGGATGATAACATCTTCAAGGGACATTTGCTTTCGTTTGTGTTTAAGGCTGTTTTTATAATCTTTCCAAGACTCAGGAAGTTTTTCAATAAGAGAGCCAGAAACAAATGGTTCAGGGAGAGTTATATTTTCATTTTTAAGATCATCAATAAGGACATGGAAATCATGGATTTGGGTGGAAACGGATTTGTCTTCAGTCATGGCAAAGTGAAGGAAATTGCCTACAGCAAATTATTGGGTACCAGCATCTTCTAGGATGTATTTTTTGGTTAGGCTAGTCCAAATTTCTGAAGCAATTTTAGTAGGACAGTACACATCAAATAATTCATTAGAGAGGGTATGAAGAATTGTATGGCGACAAATTTTGTTGGCACGGTCCCAGGCAGGAGGTTCTTTTTCATCGGTTGGTTTAGGATCTGTGAGTGCGAAGGCAAAGCCAGTGACATCAAGGGTACTAAAAACTTTTTCTTGCCAACGTTTAAAGAAAGAACCAGAAAAAAGCTCGATTTTAGAAAGATCAGGGAGATGTTTGGCAGTCACAATAGCAGCATCCATATCTACTCTTAAGATTGTTGGATAAAACAGCAGATTAATAGGATGATGCTACAAATTAAGAAGGAGAATGGACTTATCGGTTTGCCGAGGCGTGCTAGGCACTGGCCTTAAGAGTAGATTTCCGCCCCTCAGAGGATGAACTCGGTGCAAGGCAGGTCAAGCGGCTACCCTCCAGGATTCAACGGCAACGGCCTTGTAAGTCTTGAGATTTTCGAGTTTATTGAGATTTTCGAGTTTATATAGAGAATAGAAATGGTTGTTGGAATTCCGTAATTAAGAGCGAGATTTTCGAGTTTCCAGGATTCCGTAATGAACTCGGGCACTCCGCGCGCGCACATAAAAAAAATACATCTTGTGGAAAATTACACAAAAAAGAAAATTACACGGATTTTGTGGAAAATACTCCATACTTTAATAACAAATAACAAGTACACCTTTAATAACAAATAACAAGTACACCAAAGTATATACTGATGAACAGTATAAATACATCTTTGTTGTGTGGGCTAAAAATATATCCTGTAACATATTCAAAAATAACCAGAGGAGGGAAAAATGATTGATCCTTGATGGACCTTTCCTTTCTCTGCAGCCATCCAGTTGGTGGATTCTTGATTGAACAACAAGCATCATTGTTTTCTGCAAATTTGGTAGTGGTGGGAGCTAAACCCTGGGCCACCTCCAAACCATCATATGATCATAACTATCGCACGAATATCATTCAAATACAAGCTTTACAAGATGTTAGCATGCAGTCTGCCAATTCCCAGTATCTTGCCATATATGACAGGATAAGCCCTGGACCCATTTCACTCTAGCTACTACACTTTCTGTTTGTCGGTTGAATCCCATGATAACGTATCATCCCAAGGATTTTTATGGTGATGGGCCGGTTGTGATTGAAAGCTATTGTGATGCATGAGAAGGTGAAGCTATTGTTATGTCAGATGCTTGCTAGAATTCCCAAAGCAGAGCAATGATTTGATTACTGCTAATCATGGTAGAGTTGATGGCAACCGCTGGTGGGTAAATTTTCGTACGTCTAAAGCATAATGATTCTTGCTTTGAGGCGATGGACGATCCTGGGAATGAACAAGTCCAACGGCATTGCCAATACTAGAAACATGGAATATATTGGGTTGTAGGAAACCTGAATGGCGCAATACCGTCCATTTGACTTGAGGATGGGAAACCTAGAGCCCTCCTCATAAAAAGCCTACTTAGCTATTAGGATTCCTTGCTTGGTAATTAGCCAATTGGAAAGTGGAATGAAGTATGTTGGATTGTTTTGGGGCGACGCGATGAGATAGCATCTGGATTGCATCTGTTATGAAAACACAAACTCATGAAGCGAATAGGTTCCTTGTGTTTTTTCTCTTGTACCAAAATGATGAGATTTATACATTATGTTCATTCAAAGACCAAGAATGAGAGCGAGCACTAAATTTCTTCAATGTGTAGGTGTCAAAGGCTGTGAACACACATCATAATCAGCAATGAAGGGATTATTGCTCAAAATCAACAATGAAAGCAAAATAGAAGAGCACAAATTAGATTAACAAGCATTGATTCAGACACATGTTAGGCATAAATTTTATTAACTCCACCAACATGGCAATACTTAACGTGAAGTCGAAAATGGGAATTGATTTGTGAACCCGTTTTACTCACGTGCACATACCATTTATTTACAAGTTTGCAATTCAAACTTTTTCAAACAGTTTCCTCTCTTACCCAGCACACATGCCCACCGTCCGCCGTTTACCGACGACGACGAGGAGGACTCCCCCTCTTCCACGACTTTCTCAAACATTCTCAAACACATGCGGTGCATGCACACAATCGAAGAGGAGTGAGAAGTGTGTGTGTCGTCTGGGGGGCAAAAGTCGGGAAAAACATGCGTTAAATTGCACACAAAAAAAAAGTCAGAGGCAAGGTGCAAAAATCCCAATGGCACACCCGTACAATAGGTTGACGACGGAGGTTTATTTGGTAAGAAGAAGAAGAAGAAGAGATTGCAGGCCAACATGAACTTGAATGAAAAAGGCTGCAGATAGTATTTATGACATTACATAATTAAAATTTAACAGGGTTAGCAGATTTAACGGCCCATGGGTGTTAAATTATGGGAAAGCTGTTAAGCAAAGAACAATGTCTTATTGAGTTTGTGATTCATGGGTATCCATCAAGCCCAGGAAAGTGGGAGTAAGGGTTAGTTGCCAATCCCAAGTGATCAACCATGAATGAGTATAATATGATGAGACCATGAATGATATATGTCACCTAATGATGGTGGGGCCCACTTGGGGTTGGATGTGGAGTTGGGTGTAGTTGGGGTGTTGTTGTGGAGTACCCAAAGAGAATCCCATCAATTCCTAAGAATTACATGCTTACCATTACCAAATAAACCTCCGTCTCCAACCTATTTTACGGGTGTGCCATTGGGATTTTTGCACATTGCCTCTGACTTTTTTTTGCAATTTAACGCATGCTTTTCCCGACTTTTGCCCCCCAGAAGACACACACACACTTCTCACTCCACTTCGATTGTGTGCATACACCACATCCTGTGTGTGAGTTTTATTTGCCATGTGCACTTTGTGCACGGGTTAGGGATGTGATGTTTGTCCTACTGATATAGTGATAGCCTATATTTGGCCATCTCATCATGGTGGGGTCTACTTGGGTGTGTGTGCGAAGTTGTGTGTGGTTTGAGTTGTTGTTGTGGAGCACCATAAGAAAAGCCCATATTTTCATGAATCACATGCATTCCATTGCCAAATAAACTCCTCTCTCCCACCTATTTTATATGAATGCCAGTGGGATTTATGCACTTTGATCCCCAATGGTTTTTGCAATTTAATCCCTGGTTTTCCCATTTTACCATCCGACGATACACACCCACCCATATTTCTCAATCCTTCCCGTTTGCGCGCATGCACCGCATCCTGTGTGAGAATTTTTTTGGCACAGTGCACTCTGTGCGCATGTTATTTTCAATCTATAATATAATTGAGGGATGTTAATGTGACTTTATTATGTGGCAGCCAAAGAGGGTTGCCACATTGGATACCACATCACCCCAAAAAAGACCCACATTTAGATGTTTGTCATTGTCCTTTCATGAACTCAAAAAACCCTATATCTTCCCCCTATTTACGTGGTCGCAATTGTTATTTTTTGACTTTTCTCCCCACGATTTTTCACTTTAATCCCTACTTTTCTCCCTTTTACCCCCAGACAACCCACATACACACATACTTCTCTCTCCTTTTCATCAGACGTTTTTTGTACTTTAATCCCTACTTTTTCCCCTTTACCCCCAGACAACCCACATACACCCATACTTTTCTCTCCTTTTCATCCGAGAGCGGGTCTCTGTTTGTGGGTCTTTTCTTTGATTCATGTGCACCATTTGCCCGGGTTATTTCCAGTAGACCTTCATAGACACAAGAAAAATGAAGACTTACATGGCAAAATGTGCAAATGAAACTCTTGTTTTTTTTTTCAAGGAGAATCGAAATTCATGATGTAAAACAAAAAAGTTCAGTCAAAAAATCGTTAGATTAAGGAGGAGAAGATGAAAATCTTTATGTTTTATTATAATTCAGTGATCTTAGGATGTAATTTTATCAGATTGATTATGTATGTGATTTTGTATTCAGTCAGGCTTCCGGAGCCATCCCGTATGGGGGTTCCTTCTTGGTGGGCACACCAAATTCGGTGGCTCTTTCCACTGGCCAGTTAATTTATAATTAATAAACAGCTTCATATTTAAAAAACGAAAAAGGGTAGAGAGAGAGAGAGAGAGCATCATCACAAGCTTTGATAGATTCACCCTGAAAATTTTGCTACAAGCCATGTCTCTGAGCCTCTCCTTGCATCCTATGATCCTGCATGCGAAGCCCCTCTTGTTGAGACCTCAAAACCCAAAAAAATTTAGAGCTAGAAGATTTTCAGAATCAAATCTCATTCCCAAAGCCAAAAACAGCCAATTGAGCCCACATCATTGAGACCCAGATGGGAGAACTGGCTCTCTGCTGCTGCCAGCCTCTACCCTCTCTATGTGACAGTTGGAGGGATTGTTGCTTGCATAAAGCCATCAGCTTTCTCTTGGTTTGTGGAAAGGGGGCCCTTTTCTTATAGCTGCGCTCTTGGGTTCATAATGCTGGCCATGGGTCTCACCCTGGAGCTCAAGGACCTTCTAGGGATTCTCAGACAGAGTCCACTCTCTGTAAGTTGTGGGTATACTGAAAAAAGATATGATTTTTATTGCCTCGTAAATTTTATTTCTTGTGGATATTGGAATATTTCCTCAATTGGATTTGCTTGATGTTATACATTCACGAGTACATTTAATATCATCGGTGATGTTTTGTGGAAGGTTGTAATCTTTGGGGTAAATTAGGTCCTTGGGTGATTTTCTAGTTTATTTCTAAGATATTTCTCAAGGGATGTAGTTCTTTTCTTTAGGTGAACAATTAAATTAACGGAGTTGATATGCCAACATGCCTAATTGCTCATTACACAGACCACTTATTTACAAGTTTGACATCAAAATTTACAGGTATGCCATTGAAACTTTTCCTCTTTAACCCTTCAGACCCATTCAAAATTTATAGGTGATAGGTGTGCCATTGAAACTTTTCATCTTTTTTTTGGTAAGCAAAAGTTCGGGTGGTTTAGGCAGCGGTTCCCACCACGGGCCAGGGCAAACCTCCGGGCTCTTCGAGCGCTTACAGAGGAATTTACAGATTACCCACCAAACGCCCCTCAATTCATTGGCAGCGGGCCTCGAACCCTCGACCTGGGTAGTCGGGGGGGGGGGGGGGGGGGGGGGGGGGGGGGGGGGGGGGGGGGGCGAGTCCTTACCAATATGCCAGAGGCGCTGGCCGAAACTTTTCATCTTTAACCCTTCAGATCCGTTCAAAATTTACAGTTGTGACATCCCTCCCCTCATTTGCCGGCCACGTCCACTCCCCCACCCCGCCCCTGCTCCCCAGTCCACTCCCCTCGTCCGCCCCTTCCCAGCCTCCTCCCCTCATCTGCCGCACACCCCCTCCGTTGCTTCACTCGTCCGCCGCCGCCGCCGCTCCCATTGTCTGCCTTCTCCCCGCCCACACCACCGCCCCTTCTACTCGTCCTCCTCCCCTCATTCGCTGCCCACCCCCTCCCCCGCTCTCCTCGTCCGCCGCCCATCCCCGCTCCATCGTCTACGGCATCGTCCGCTTCCTCGCCTCCTCCCCAACCACCCCTCATCTGCTTCTTACCCAACCTGCTCCAATCGTACGCTGCCACCCCTTTGTTAGGAATAAACTCTCTTGTATTATTCCAAGGGCAAAAGCCCGATATATATATAGTACATGGAATGGTAAATAAGCACAAAAGACCCTATACAAAGGGACATATACATCTAACACCCCCCCTCAAACTCATGGTGGATCAACAACACTGGGTTTGGAAAGATAAAAACTGTGCTGTGCTCTGGTCTGTGCCTTTGTGAAGAAATCCGCGAGCTGATACTCAGAAGGCACATACTGTAGAGCAATAACCACATCTCGTACCTGTGAACGCGTAAAAGAGGCGTCCACACCAATGTGCTTGGTGAGCTCATGCTTCACTGGGTCACGAGCAATACTGATGGCACCTGTACTGTCAGACAACAAAGGAGTAGGTGTGGAAATAGACACGCCAAAATCCTCAAGTAACCAACGTAGCCAAATAATCTCTGCTGTCAACAAGGCCATAGCACGCAACTCAGCCTCTGCACTCGATCGAGAAACCGCCTGCTGCTTCTTGGTCTTCCAAGTGATGAGAGAGCCACCCAGGAAGATGCAATAGGCAGATAGAGACCGACGATCAGAAGGATCACTGGCCCAAGTCGCATCAGAGTAAGCATGGAGCTGTAAAAGGCCAGAGCGTGGAAAGAATAATCGACGGTGGCTGGTCCCGCGCAGGTAACGCAGGACACGAAGAATGTGGCTGTAGTGAAGCTGAGTAGGTGCAGAAACAAACTGGCTCAGGATGTGCACGGAATATGAAATATCCGGCCGAGTGATCCCAAGATAGACCAGACTGCCAACAAGATGGCGATAACGAGTGGGGTCCGGAAGAGGCTCACCGTCAGTAGAGCAAAGATGTACATTCAGCTCCATCGATGTATCAGCGGTACGCTGATCAACAAGAGAAGCCCGATCAAGAAGATCCTGAATATACTTCTCCTGAGAGAGATAGTAGCCATCAGGTGTGGAGGAAAACTCAATCCCCAGAAAGTAACGAAGAGGGCCAAGATCCGTCATAAGAAACTGCTCGCTCAGCCGTGCTTTTACAAAAGCAATAAACTGGGAATCATCTCCAGTGATAATCATATCATCCACATACAAAAGGAGAAGCGTCCGACCACGAGATGAAGTATGAACAAAGAGAGCAGGATCATGATCACTCGCAATAAAATCAGCAGCAGTGACGACAGAAGAGAACCGCTGAAACCAAGCACGGGGAGCCTGTCGAAGACCATATAGAGAGCGCCGAAGGCGACAAACCATGCCCTCGGGGACAGAATAACCAGGTGGTAGTCGCATATAAACCTCCTCATCAAGAACGCCATTGAGAAAAGCATTCTTGACATCAAGCTGGGAAATAGTCTATGAATGAACATCAGCAACAGCAATAAGACTGCGAACAGTAGTCATATGAGCAACATGGGCAAATGTCTCCTCAAAATCTATCCCATGCTCCTGCTGAAAACCGCGCGCTACAAGACGAGCCTTGTAGCGCTCCAGAGTACCATCAGATCTGGTCTTGACCTTGTAAACCCACTTGCACGTGATAGGACGAACACGGGCAGGCAGGGGTACAAGATCCCACGTACCAGTACGCTCAAGCGCAGCAATTTCCTCTGCCATAGCATGCTGCCACTCCTGGTGAGCAGCGGCATCTCGATAAGAGGTCGGCTCGGCAAGAATAGCACCCAGAGAAGTAAACCGACCAGGAGGGCGTAGTGACTCACGATCACGAAGGTGGTAACGAGGAGGGTCACTGGAGGAAGAGGGCAACTCAGGAGGGTCACTGGTGATGGAGGGCATCTCATGAGAAGTTACTGCAGGAGGATCCTCGACTCGCTGACGACGAGTGTAGTGAAGAGGAAAGGGAGACACATGTCCTGGGGTAGGTGCAGAGGTGACCGGAGGCATTGGTGGTGGAGGCGAGGGCACAGGTGATGGAGGTATGGGTGGTGGAATGGTGGATAGTGGACTATCAGGAAAAGTGAGAAACAAAAGAGGCTCAACAATAGAAGCCGGACTGGAAGATGAAGAAGGACGAGGGAAGAAGGGACGAGACTCATCAAAAGTCACATCACGAGAAATCCGCATCCGTCGAGCTACAGGATCCCAACACCGATATCCCTTGTGCACAGCACTATATCCAAGAAAGACACACTCATCAGACTGGGCTGTCAACTTGGTGCGCTCACGAGGGGCCAACAAGACATAGCAGACACAACCAAAAAGACGAAGCTCAGGATAGGATGGCAGATCTGGAGGTGGTGTAGGAAGGCGCTCAAGTGGAATCGCACCCTGAAGAGGAGAAGATGGCTGCATGTTGCTGAGATATGTAGCAGTAGATACAGCCTCAGACCAAAACTGAGGGGGAACAGAAGAAGCAATCATAAGGGCACGAGCAGTCTCAAGTAAATGACGATGCTTGCGCTCAGCAACGCCATTCTGGGCATGAGCATCAGGACAGGAAAACTGTGAAAGAGTGCCCTGGGTATCAAGAAAGGCACGAAGGTGTCGAGATAAGTATTCGCCAGCAGAGTCAGCACGAAGAACCCGAATGGGAGTGCTATACTGTGTACGGATCATGGTAGCAAAAGATTTATAGATAGACAAAACCTCAGTACGAGAGGACATAAAGTATATCCAAGTATAGCGAGAAAAATCATCTATAAATATAATATAGTAGTAATGACCCCCTTTCGAAACGAAGGGGGCCGGACCCCATACATCTGAGTGAACAAGATCAAAGGGACTCTGAGAGACAGACTCACTAGTAGGATAAGGTAGCTATAACTGTTTGCCTAGTTTACACCTCATACAGTCTAAAGACATATCACCAGAGACAGACCCTAATAAACCTCTACGAACCAAAGAAGAAAGACGCGAACCACAGAGATGTCCTAAGCGATGATGCCACTGGGCAAACGAACCGGTAGACGATGCAGCAGAGGCGGATGCAATAGTCGTGATGGGAGGACTGGCAGAGGCAGCGGAAGGAAGATGAAGCCAGTCAAGCTCCCAAAGACGTGGAGAATCACGCCTGCGGGGGCCAGAACCAACTAGAGTGCCCGTGCGACGATCCTGGATAGAACAAGAGTCAGAATCAAGAATAACACGACAGCCATGATCAGTAAGTTGGCCTGCCGACATAAGCTGCATGGTGAGTTTTGGAACGAGGGACACAACAGGGACATGAAAAGTGGGACTAGAAAGTGTGCCTAGCCCTGTAACTGAAAGTGGGGTGCCATCTGCAGTGAGAACTGTGACAGAGCGGGAGGGAGTACTAATGGAATGTAAAGTGGTCGGGTCAGGAGTCATATGAAATGAAGCACCAGAGTCAAGGATCCAAGGAGAGGTACCTGAGGTGGTGGAAGATGGTGTCGCAGTACCTGGAGGCTGACTGGCAGAAGAAGCAGAGCCTGATGTCCCAGAAGCAGACATCCGACGAAATAACGTGAGAAGCTCCTGCTCAGTATCAGATGGGGCAGTGCTCCTCTGAGATGTGAAACCCCCAGTGTGAGTCTCCTTCTTCTTGGCAGCAGCCTGATCCCTCTGCTTCTTGTTACAATGCGCCTCCACATGTCTGTCTCGGTGGCAGTAGGTGCAACGTCTGGTGTCACCTCGCACGGGTGCTGTAGCAGAAGGCATATCTGGTGTGATAGGAGCAGAAGAGGCAGGAGTACGGGTCGCCAAAACAGAAGCAGAAGGTGCCAAAAGACCAGCAGTACGAAGACGAGTCTCCTCAGTACGAATAGCAGCAAGAACCTTTAAGAACGTCACGCGTGGGTGACGGGCAAGCAGCTGGGCACGTATCTGCTCGAACTCAGGCCGAAGTCGGGTCAAAAAGTCATAGACCCGACGAAGCTGCAGGTGGGAGTGCTGATGCTGGCAACACTGGCAGATACGACAGATCGCTGGTCCCAAAGAGTCGAGCTGACGCCAGATAGAAGATATCTGTGCATAGAACTCATCGACAGTGGCATCACCCTGCTGAAGAGCCTGCTCTTGTCTGACGACAGCAAGGTATATGGAGTCACCGGTAGGCTCATAGTGAGAGCGAAGATGATCCCACATCAGCTGAGACGTCGCCAAACTCACAATGTCGCCAGTCAGGGACACATCAATGCTAGCGATGAGGATGTTGGCGGCACGAGCATCGTCATCACACCACCGCCGATAGAGAACATCCTGAGAGGAATAAGCAGCAACATCAGTCGCATAGGCATCGGTTGTCGCCGTCTTGGCGGTGTCATCGGCAGTGGGGGGAGTGGTGTCTCGCTGGGAAACACCGGTCGTGGTGGGCAAGGACGATCGCCGGTGAGAAGGTCCCAAAGGCGCTGACCGCGCATATGGAGACGAATGTGCGGTATCCACTCCTTATTATTAAGGCCATCAAAAATCAACGAACACCGAAGGATAGCAACATGATGATGATGAAGAGGTAGATCCGTAGGAGATGCCATATGAAGAGATCAGATTGCGGAAGACGGCCCACGGCAGCGGCAGGCTGCACGACTCGCGACAGGCGGCGCGACTCGCGGCAGGCAGCGAGCGAGATCGGCAGGCGCGAGATCTGCGGCAGGCAGGCGGCAAGATCTGCGAACAGGCAGGCAGCGCGAACTGGCAGGCGGCGCGAGATCTGCGAACAGACAGGCACCGCGAGGCGCTGGCGCAGACGGATGCAGGCGCGGGGGGAGGAATCGCGATCAGCAAGGGAGGAATCGCGATCAGCGCGGCGACTCGCGGATCTCGCTCAAAGCCTGACGCAGTGCGGCGACTCGAGGAATCGCGATCAGAGCTTGACGCAACGCGGCGACTCGCGGCTTCAGGCGGAAAAGACTGCGGCTCGGCGGACTCGCGCAGCTACGGGTGACTCGCGCAGGCGGCGTACAGGCAGAGGCGCAGCTTCGGGCAGACGGCGCTCAGGCGGGCGACTCGCGCAGGCGGATAGGGCAGACGCGGATCGGCGCAGGCGGATCGGCGCAGGAGGCGGAGGCTTCGGCTTCGGGCAGACTCGGCGCGGATGCGGAGACTCGGCGCGGGAGACTCGGCGCGGGAGGCGGAAACTCGGCGTGAGAGGCTGATCGGCGCGGAGACTCGGCACGGGAGGCTGATCGGCGCGGGAGGCTGATTGGCGCAGGAGGCAGAGACTCGGCGCGGGAGAGAGCAGAGAAAAAAAACGGCTAGGGTTTAGGTTAAACCTAGCTCTGATACCATGTTAGGAATAAACTCTCTTGTATTATTCCAAGGGCAAAAGCCCGATATATATAGAGTACATGGAATGGTAAATAAGCACAAAAGACCCTATACAAAGGGACATATACATCTAACACCCTTCACCGCTCCTCTCGTCCACTCACCCGGCCCCTCCTCGCCCCCCTCGCCCCCCTCGCCCCCCCTCATGTCTGCCGACCCCTCCCCCACTCCCCTCGTTCGCTGGGTGAATGGATGAAGAGGGTATGTGCGCACGGACCTAATAGCTTTTTCGGAAATTGGGTAAATGCATGTACGTATGCAAAGTAGACATAAGACTTTTACAATTTTAATTTTTGTGTGCAAAGTAGGCTGGTGTGCTGAGCAATTAGGTCTGTGCACATAGCAACTCCCTAAATTAAATTCTTTTAGTACATTGCCATAGTATGAATCTAGCAAAATGAATAGGTGCTTTATACAGAGGTAAGCACAAGAAAGTCGACCTGTTTTTTTAGAAGAAAAAGAACTTTTGGAAGTAATTAATATGATCAACTTGGATGTCTGTTCAAATGTTGATATGCTAAAATTATGATTTGCTGGTTTATCTTGGCTAATCATGTAATTTGACGGTTTTAATTTCTGCAAATTTATCTGGATTGAAAGGAATTATTATCAAGCCACTACACAGCGCGCGCGCGCACACAACGGGACACGATTTTTGACAGTTTAGTCTCGGTTTTGTCTGATTCATCTTTGTTGAGTTCAGGTTCAAAATTGATAAACAGTTTCGGTTTCGCCAAAGTTTTAGACAAAGCCTAATAGGTGTAGGCCGGTTTATCGAACAAAATATGCTAAAAGCTTCAAAAAAACAAAAAAAATATAAAGAAAGAAGGAAAATCTGGTGTACTTTGTTATCAATAATAACATCTATCCAATTTCTATTGCTACGAAATCCATAAGTCTAAGACATCATAATATATTTTTGATATATATATATATTATTATGATTTCAATTTAATTTTGAATCGATGGGTAATAATTATTATTTATGTTTACTGGTTAAGTACCGCAAGCTGGGTTCCTTGATTAGCCTCCCCTTAGCATGCATGTTTATAGTAGCATAACATATGCAAACCACTAGGATGACAACATGTCTAGTGGTTATAGACACTTAAACTTTATTTTTTTACATACTATGGTCAAAAACAACCCTCCAAGTGGAACCTTCAAAACTAACAAACCCGACGAAGCCTTTAAATTCCAAAGGAGTCTGAAATTGAAACCGAAACTAAGTTTTTAAAACTTAATATTTACATGGTTTTAAGGCAGTTAGAAGCCGTGTCTTTGATCACTACCCCTCCCCCAAAAAATAAAAATAAGAAGCAGGATCATTAGTGCACTAAGAAACCTAGCTATTTCGAATTTTTAACTTGGTTGCCGGCAGAAAAGAATAAACCAAGAAAGCAAAGTGATTCTTCAAAGTCATTCAGATATGATAATAATATCTTCCAGTGTGATGGGTTTTAAAGATAGATTATATTCATGAATCCACGTATTTAACCCTTTAATGGTTGAGCTATAACTCTTTATGGTATTCATACTTTCACTCAACTTCATCTTTCCATTTTGGGCTTGAACCCGGAATTTGGTTATGCTGCTTAATTTTTTATTCCCGTCACCTTCTGAACATTGTATATAAAACTTATATTGGCTGTCAAGACCTTTATATATTTCTTAGCTAGACTTCTTGTTCAAGGATAAAGTCAAATGCTTTTGTATGCTTTAATGGTTAATATATGTAGTATCACCTAGAGTGTCTAGTTCTGGTAAGAGCTTATGGCAAATAGAGATATGTATACCTCATGAGCCGTTTGCCAGTATTTCTATGTTTTAAAAAGGCAGTCTCTCTCGGGAAACATGGCCCAATCTCTTGATACGAAAATATAGCACCTTTTCGTCTGCGAGAATAGCATGTTATGCGCCGATGACGCACAACACAACGGAATACATAGGATCGTCGATGACCGAGGACGAGGACGAGGACAATGACAAGTAACAAAACAATCAAGGATCACTAAGAAAGATAACAACTTTAGGCATGCATCGCACCCTACTGTCCTCCGTCACATCTGAGTGGGCACCGCACCGCACGACCGAGCTTCCTCCTGAAAACCGAGCGATCCAAATGCTGACCCAAGCTGTTCGACCCACTGGGTAGGTCGAACCGTAGAGCTGTCAATCCATCTGAGCCGTCGACCCTTATGACTCTCACGACCGAGAGTCCAATACGCTGTTGAAGTCCCATAGCGCGGCATTCGACCCATCTGACTTGTGCCTAGTCAGTTGGGTCGTATCCGAGCGCAGACGAGCTATCTCGACACAAGATACATCGGCTGAATAACCAATGACTCGTCAGCACCACCGAAATCGAGCCAACTTCCACATAGCAACCCACTTCTCAAGGGATTAGTGCGTTAGACCACGATCCACAAAAACTAAAATATATATTCAAAACAGAGGAATTTTGAAGCCAACTAAACCTTTCCATCTGTTTTTCACAGGAACTTACATTGACTACTATTTCTCCTTTTTACTGCCATGCAAAGTTGTAAGCACATATTTTGCTTACCTCAGATCAATAGTTTTGTATAACAAATGCCAAATTGGCGTTTCTTGTAATGTCAATTGATGAAGGAGGTGCAGCATCCTGATAGCTTAGGCAAAAACTTGACATAGCTGACATCAAAACCTGGGTATGCAAGCATTATTTTTTTTAAAATAATTTTGTTGCATTTTTGAGTTTGTTTTAAAGATTTATTGTATGTTGCATTGGTGTTAGTCGTAAGTGTGGTTAAGGTCATACCTGACTTGAAGTTAGGATGAGCAGTCATAGAAACAAAGTGTTCAAATATTTTCTTTTATATAAAAAACCATCTGGCATTTGTCTAAATAATCTCTCTTTGGTACATGCATCATTTTCTTCGTGGACTTGTTGATCCTTTATTCGTATTACAAGATGATTGATTTCAGATTCATAGAATTATTTTGCTATCTAGTAAAATATTTCTGTGTTGTACTTCCTTCCACAGAAAGTGTTCATCAGATAGTCATAGATAGATGTAGGACGATGTTGTTCTAATTGGCACTGTCATGGTTTATCTTGTATGATTACAATCTTGATTTATCTTCTCATTTTCATTTGTGTTCTGCGCAGATATTTTTAGGGCGTGCAGCTCAGTACACAATTATGCCCGTTTTTGGAGCAATCATTAGCCGTGGATTTGATCTTCCACCGCCTCTTTCTGTTGGTTTGATTTTGTTGGCTTGCTGTCCTGGGGGCACTGCATCTAATGTGGTTAGATTTGCAAATTGATTCTGTACAGGTCCTTTTGTACTGTTTTTTTGGTAATTGAGAAACTTTCATTAAAGCACCAAAAGGCAATAAAAAACTATCCGAAAAAGGGCCATACAATAATTAAAACCAAAATAGTCTAGGTCAGAAAACAAGTCGACTAATCAGTACAGGACACTACTGAAAAATCAGAAAAATAGAGAGCCTTAGGAGTTTGATGTACCAGTTTTATCGTTATCGTCTTCACTGCCACTTATGTATCATAATTTGTTTTATCATTCGAGAAGTCTATGTTGAGTATTGGTGTTTCATACCAATCTTATTTTGATGATGATCACAACATTATGTTGTTGCTAATGAATTTCATGTCTTAGTCTCTCAGTTTATTTCAAGGATATCTTTCTTGGAGACTAAACACTTGGTGTAAGGATGGACATCATGTGAAGAAGGGTCAAAGTTTGGACTCAAGGAGTGCCAAAGCTTGGAGATGATGGAGATCAATCAAGGCATCAAGATTGAATACTTAGACTCTTTTGAAAGCATTGTAATCCATGTAATTTACTTTATTGCTTTCTCTCTCTTTTGAGTCTAGGGTTGATGTAATGCCTTGCTAGATGGTTTACTCATTCATGCACATGCATTTAACCATCTTAGTGAACCTTAGGATTATCATAGAATCCAACCCAATAGGTTCACTCTTTCTGTCAGTCGCCTGTTGAGGGAAACACCGTCGACTGGATGATTTTCAGTCGCCTGTAGATCCTTCTACAGTCGCATGATATGCACTGCTCAAGTCATCATTTCTATTGACTCAAACTTGAGCTTTACGCAGAGTCGTCTGTCGATCAGATTTTCAGTCGCCTGTATATCTACAGTCGCCTGATATTTGGCCACCAGTCGCCTGTCTAGCGTAAGTGCAATCTCTGCATCTCTCTGTCTTCTCTCCATACTTTACAATAGTTGACTGATGAAGAATATACAGTCGACTGACTATTTGACAGTCGACTGTAGTATTAACACCAGTCACATGTGCGAAGAATTGGAGAAAGAGTGCAGCTCTCTGTTTTGATCCATCCCCTGCAGCAGTCGTCTGCTGAAGGATTAACAGGCGCCTGTCCTGTTTGTCAGTCGACTGTATTGACTTCGTCAGTCGACTGTCCTGGCTCAGATTATAGCCGTTGGATATTTTCTAGCTGTTGATCAGTCGACTGTCTTATGATCATCTGTCGACTTTTCCTGTCGTTTTCACCCAGTTTCTAGCCGTTGCAGATTTGATTTTCTGACTGTTTCTGTGGGTTTTTGGGCTTGATATAGAATTCATATATATATGAGTGTGCTGCCTTTCTTGAGAACTCTTGACAACATTTGATAATCTCTTGACTCTATAGAAAATCTCAAGAGATCAATAAGCTACTCTCAAGCTCCCTCATTTCCCTTCATTGAGCATTCTAGTTTTCTTCATGCATTGAAGTCCAGCTCAAGGGAAATCATCCAAGTGCTCTCAAGCATATTCCAACACTTGGAGATCCTCTTCCATGCCTTGCATTCATTCATGAGTAAGCATCTCAAGGCATATGTAAGAGTATTTACTTTACAAGGTGTAAATTGTTTTTCCTATTGCTCTTTGTGGGATTAGGATTCTCTCTGTGTGGGAGGTTGTCTCTTTGTGGGACTTAGGATACTCTCTTTATGGGAGTAACTCTCTTTGTGGGAGTTTGGTGTCCTAGTGTAGTGCTAACCCTAATTCTCTGAGTGGGAGTTAGTGATTCTCTTGGTGGGAGTCTTGACCCTTGTGTAGGGTTGGTTGGGTCCTTGTGTAGGGCAAAATCCTCTTGGTGAGGTCTCTCTCTTTGTGGGAGTGTATCCCTTTGTGGGATTTGTATTCACTTCTCTTTGTGGGATTATAGTGAATATTGGTGTTGGATGTACCCAAGTTTGGGGAACCAGGGTAAAACTTTGTGTTTGCGTTTGGATTGATTGTGCCATTTAATTCCTCTTGCATTTATAATTCCGCATTTGCAAGTTAAATTTTATTTGGACAATTTTATTGCCATTACACTATTCACCCCCCCTCTAGTGTGTGTTGTTAGTATTGCAAGGGTTAGACGATCCCTACAGTCTATTCAAGCCAGCGGGCTTTGTCCCAATGGCAGTTTCCCTTGGCTCCCAGTGGGGAGGCCAGGGTTCGAACCCTGGCCGCCAGGGTTCTCGCGCGCGCAGCTTACCGCATTTCCAACGAACCGGAAAAAAAATTCTAAAAACCATAACCGTAGGTCTATAGGTTCTTAGGCATAATTTCCTGGGTGGGTATGTGGTGTGGCACAAAAAGTAAAGCATGTTGTGCGGCGGAGCCCATCTCTACTAGCACAAACACAGCGGAATACACAAGATCGTGGAGATCGAGGACGAAAGATCAGCATCAACCAAATAGAGTACAAAAGGAGATAGCAATACAAATCTTCCCTTTCGTCTAACGAAGAAGAAACACACAAGATCTCTCCAAAAGCTCACAATACAATCTCTCAAAGTTGGTTCTCACAGATGGCGACTCTATCAAAGGATACAAATGTGTTCCACACGAAACCCTAATCTAAAACCACCTATTTATAACCCTAGGTTACAATAGGTGTCATCATTGGCTAGGAATTCCTAAGGATACGGATCCTAACAATTACGGCATCCGATCCAATCGCCGCTCTACGCAATTAATGCCACTGCAACCTAGTGGGACAGTCACCGCTTCCTAGTGGGCTGCATCCCGATGGGCTCCCTACGACCAATCGACCATCCTTCTGTGTCGAACGACCCAAGTGCCGAGCCTCGCGTACAAGTCTTTATCCTTCGAGCCTCCAAACGACCGATCGACCGAACACAGACTTTAACCGCATTTCGACCCATTGACCCAATGCCGAGCGTTCGACCCTCAGACTCGAACTGACGACCGAACGACCCAACTGCGCTGACGAAGTCACTTGCTCAGTATCCTCGTATCTGACTTGTGCAGAGTCGGATAGGTCAAATCCAAGCGCAGACGAGTTATCTCTCCACAAGATAACTCGTCTGCAATACAACTGCTTCTCATGCGTCGAATCAAGCCAACTTCTCCACAAATCTCCACCTTGGCGAGATTCGAGCCTCTGTCCAATAGCCTACGCTCATTGACCTTGGTTGAGCATCAAATGGTGTTCCCCCATTTTGTTCCGAAGAACCAAATGCTTCGCCAGAGCTACGACCGTCTCCTTCTGAGTCTGGCTGACTCTCTCGAGCCTCAAATGGCTCCACCGAACCTCAATGCCCCCTCATGGGGCCGACGTCAACTTCTTTGGGGAACCACATTGAGCAAGTCCATATAATGCTTGAACTTGACTCCCGATACAATCTTCGTCAGCATGTCTGCCGTGTTATCATTTGTTCCGATCTTCAACAAGTTGATGTCGTCTTCTTCTCCCACATAGTCCCTGACAAACTGTCTCCTCCCAAATTCATGACTTCCATGTTCTCATAGAAGATCTTAAAAATGAAAACATCACTCTCCCCGATCCTTTTGTTTCTGGCTCTCTTATTGAAAAACTTCCCGAATCTTGGAAAGATTATAAAAACAGTCTTAAACACAAAAGAAAACAAATGTCTCTTGAGGATGTGATTATTCATATTAGGATTGAGGAAAAGAATATGGAAAGAGAGAAAACCAATTCTGCTAAAGAAATTGTTTCTAAAGCCAATCTTATTGAGGCTAATTCTTCCTTTCCTCCTTCACATCCTAAGAAACATTTCAAGAAATTTAGACCCAACCACAAACCAAATCAGAAATTTCAAAAGGGCCAAAACCACACTACTTTCAAGAAGAAAGGAGACTGTTTTATTTGCAAGAAACCTAGACACTTTGCAGCTCAATGTCGCTTCCGGAAAGATACTCATAAACCAAGTGCAAACTTGGTAGAAGGAGATATAATTGCTGCGGTGATCTCGGAGGTTAACATGGTGGCACATGCTAAGGATTGGGTAATTGACTCCGGGGCAACTCGTCATATCTGCGCTGATAGAGGAGCTTTTACCTCTTATGTTCCTATCAGTTCTGGTGAGGAGAATGTGTATATGGTGGATTCAAGACCCTCACTCGTAATCGGGAAAGGGAAGGTTCTTCTCAAATTAACCTCAGGAAAAACCCTTTCGTTTAGCGAAGTGCTCCATGTCCCAGATATCCGTTGGAATCTGGTTTCTGTCTCTCTTCTGGAAAAAGTGGGGGTTAAGGTTACTTTTGAGTCTGATAAAATTGTAATGACCAAGAATGGTCAGTTTGTGGGAAAATGATATTGTAACCAAGGTCTCTTCATTCTGAATGTACTTGATGTCATGAATAATAATGCATCCTCTTCTTCTGCTTACTTGATTGAATCATTTGGTATTTGGCACTATAGACTAGGTCATGTCAATTATTCATACATTAAGAAAATGAAAGAAATTGGTTTGTTGAATGCTTCATCTTCCTCTATTGACAAATGTGAAAATTGTGTTGAATCAAAAGCCACTAAGAAAACATGTAGATCTGTACACAGAGAAAGCGAATTACTTGCTTTAATTCATAGTGATCTTGGGGATTTGAAAAGCAATATAACTAGAGGTGGTAAGAAATTCTATATCACTTTTGTAGATGACTTCTCTAGACATACTGGAGTATATTTGCTTAGATCTAAAGATGAAGCTTTTGATATGTTTTTGAAGTACAAGACTAAAGTGGAGAATCAACTTAATAAGAAAATAAAAAGGGTTAGATCTGATAGAGGAGGGGACTTTACATCTTTTAATGAGTATTGAAGGACATGACTCATGAGATTATTCATGAGACTACACCTCCTTATTCTCCTGAATCTAATGGCATAGCAGAAAGAAAAAAATAGAACTTTAAAAGAGATGATGAATGTTTTGCTAATTAGTTCAGGTGCACCTCTTAACCTATGGGGAGAAGCTATTCTCTCTGCTTGTCATATTCAGAATAGAATTCCCTATAAGAAATCAGGTAAGACTCCTTATGAACTTTGGGTAGGTCACTCTCCAACATTAATTACCTCAAAGTGTGGGGGTGCCTAGCTAAAATACTTTTACCAGAACCTAAGAAAAGAAAATTCGATCCTAAAACTTTTGATTACATGTTTATTGGATATGCTCAAAATAGTGCTTCATATAGATTCCTAGTTGTTAAAAGTGAGCAAAACATCATGGAGCCTAACACTATTGTTGAAACCAAGAATGCTGATTTCTTTGAGCATATATTTCCAATGAAAATGGATAATGTTAGATTGACTTCTGCATCTCAATCATCGCACACTTCTGATGTTCATTCACATGATAACGATGATGAGATAGAAGTAAGAAGGAGTAAAAGAGTTAGGAGTGAGACTAATCTAGGTGATGGCTTTTTACCTTTCTTATTGATAATGATCCTCTTACATACCATGAAGCCATCACATCTCCTGATGCCACATTTTGGAAAGAAGCAATCTACAGTGAATTAGAATCCATTATGTCAAATCACACTTGGAAACTTGTTACCTTACCCCCAGTAGCTAAAACTATTGGTTGCAAGTAGATATTTAAGAGGAAGCTCAAACCTGATGGTTCTATTGACAAGTTCAAAACTAGATTAGTTGCTAAAGGCTTCAACCAAAAGAAAGTCATTGATTATTTTGATACATTTGCCCCTGTCACTAGGATAGCTTCTATCCGTGTCTTGGTTGCTTTAGCATCTATACATAGTCTTGTTATCCATCAACTGGATGTAAAGACTGCATTTTTGAATGGAGAGTTGGAAGAAGAGATTTATATGGAACAACATGAAGGTTGTATCACTCCTGGAAATGAACATAAAGTATGCAAACTTGTTAAATCTCTTTATGGTTAAAAACATGCTCCAAAACAATGGCATGATAAATTTGATTCTGTTTTGATTTCAAATGGTTATCATATAAATGATGCTGATAAATGTATTTACACAAAGTTTGATAATGATGTTGGTGTTATTATTTGTTTATATGTTGATGACATGCTTATTCTTGGCACTAACCTAGATGTAGTAAATGCAACAAAGTCATTCTTGTCTTCTAAGTTTGATATGAAAGACATGGGTGAAGTTGATGTGATCTTAGGTATTAAATTAACTAAGACACCTAGTGGGATTATGCTTTCTCAAGACATTATGTTATTAAAATGCTTGAAAAATTTGGATATCATGATCAAAACCTGTAGCTATTCCATATGATGCTAATTTACATTTATCTAAAAATTTTGGTGAATCTGTTTCACGAATTAAATATGCTCAGATCATTGGTAGCTTGTTGTATTTGATGAATTGTACTCGCCCTATTATTGCATATGCTATTAGTAGATTGAGTCGTTACACTCAAAATCCTAATAGTGATCATTGGAATGCATTGTCAAGAGTTATGAGATACTTGAAAGGAACTCTTGCATATGGATTATTTTTTAGTGACGATCCATCAGTTTTAGAAGGTTTTACTGATGCAAACTGGATCTCTGATTCAGATGAGCTTAAATCCACAAGTGGTTATGTTTTTACACTTGGTGGAGGTGTTGTGTCTTGGAAATCATCCAAGCAAACTTGTATTGCTCGGTCTACTATGGAATCCGAGTTTATTGCCTGGGAGAAGGCATGTAATGAAGCCGAATGGCTTAAGAACCTTCTTGGTGATCTTCCCATTTGTGAAAACCCGGTATCGTCTGTGTCTATCATTGTGATAGTCAAGCTGCAATTGCAAAAGCCAAAAATAAAGTTTTTAATGGGAAGAGTAGGCATATACGCCTAAGGCACTCTATTGTGAGGCAGCTGCTAGATCATGGGATAGTATCCCTTGATTATGTGAGGTCAAAGATGAATTTGGCAGATCCTCTGACAAAACCACTAAATAGGAAGTTAGTGGAAAGTACATCGAGGGGAATGAGACTTGTACCTATAACATAAGTCAAGAGT
Source organism: Scilla litardierei (assembly GCA_030789695.1). NCBI lineage: Eukaryota > Viridiplantae > Streptophyta > Magnoliopsida > Asparagales > Asparagaceae > Scilla > Scilla litardierei. The sequence continues at coordinate 141,572,395 of CM061130.1, forward strand.
GATGGTAACCCAACCTATGTGATTGATGATCTCATGAAGTAGGTTCATATGGGTAACAACAAGTCACTTGTTGATCGTGAGGAGCACTATCATTATGTTCATGTCCATTCCTATGGTGTAGATAGTGCTATCGACGAGGAGAGAGGATGAGCATATGGCTCTTAATGGAAACCATAGCCCTTGTTGGGTGGTGTGCATAATCGTCGAGCACACTTGATGGATCCACCTATATGGGTGTGGAAGTGGGGCCGCTTCCTATGCGAATTTGGGTACATTCGCTAGAGCACTCATGAAAATCCAGATATGGCGCATGGCCGAAACGTGCTTGTCCGTAAGAGCAAGCAACTATTCATTGATGATTCAATATGGGTTGTGAGTCAGTGTTTTACAATAAAGGAGATTGGTTCATAGAAACTATATGTTTCACCAACTTCTTGTAGAACACACTTTCATTTCTTAAGTAATGGTTCATAGACCGAAAGTCACCATTGTTAATGTATTGAATTGTCGTATTCGATCTCACATCATTTTTTTCATCTTGGATTCTTATATCTTTACCTTTGAATTTTGAAATAGTGGGAGATTGTTGGACATATTGGGCTATTTCTTCAATTCAAAGTGTTCTTTAGTCCCACATTGGATGTGAGATAACACTTGTATGTGTATATTAGAGTTTTCTTGTTAATGGGCTATTAGACTTGTTAATGGGATAGGATTTGGAGGTAGCTCGCGTGCGCATGATCCCAAGCAAGGGGCCGAGCCCAAATCAGGTTGAGCCGAATGGAAAATGTGGGTATCGGATCCGGAAAACCTTAGCGTGTGTGCTGGCGTCGCGCCTGTGCAGGGGGGTTCACGGGTGCACACGCGGAGTGCCCGAGTTTTGCATCATATTTTTTAGCCCTCTTATTTGGCAGAATTTAAAAGGCACATTACGGTTTTTATTTTTCCCTAACAGCTATATTCTCCTTAATAGCGCTGTTTAATGTCTCAACAGCTATATTTTCATTTAATGGCTGTTTTAATATCGCAACAACTATTTTTATCTTTAATGATTGTAATTCCAACAATCATATTCCTTCAGCTATATAAACTCAATTCTGTCAAGAGTTTTGTACACTGCGAAAATTCATTCTTCCACCAAAATTCGTTGCTGCTGTGTTGATGTGACTCTGTTCTGTTCGCCTCTGCCTCCATAAACCCGAACATATCATCTTGCTCTGCAGATCCCTTGTTGCTGCAGACTGCTGCGACCCTCTTGCTCTTCCTCTTCCTCTTCCTCTTTGTTCGAGATCGAAGAACTGTTTCTGTTTGCTGGCGCCTTGTATTGTGAGTGCACACTTACAAGGCCGTTGCCGTTGAATCCTGGAGGGTAGCCGCTGGACCTGACTTGCACCGAGTTCTCACTCTGAGGGACGAGAATATACTCTTAAGGACAGTGCTTAGCACGCCTCGGCTAACCGAAAAGTCCATTCTTTCTCTGTTTTAATCGCACCATCCTCTACATCTCTGCACTTTATCCAACAGTGGTTGCCCCTATTTTGCTGGGTTCTTACATGCAAAGCACATATCCATCCGTTGTAAAAGGCTTTACACCATTTGCTCCCCTCCTTGCAGTGTTAACGTCCTCCCTTCTTGCAACCAGGTTAGGTCTGAGCAAGTTTGGCTTCGTCACCCTTTTTTTTCAATTTGTTACCTAAGATAATCTGACATGTATTTTTATTATAACAGCGTATTCTCAGAGAATGTCATGCGTTTTAAATCATCAATCATCAGTTCATCTAACGGATCCGCAATGGGGCCATCTTTGGGAATCGGATGCACGCTGTCAAAAGATATGCGAGCTACAATATTATCTGTTCTCTAATTGCATTTTGCTGGTTTCTTTGTTGGGTATGATTTTCTTATAGTACCTATGATTTACTTAAAGGGAGCACCTTCTCTTCCATTTGATCTGATACTCTAAAATTGCAGATACTTGGCTGCAACCGTTTGCGGTTTCAGAGAAAGACAGAGAAGGGCAATCTCGATTGAGGTATTGTTGACTAAATCCAGTGTTTATCCTGTCATTGTATTGCGCATATTCAGCAACGAATAATGTAAAAAAAGCCATCAGCAACTAATATTATTTACAATTTGGATGGATACATCAATCTACTTGTTCAACAGTGCTTATTTTGCTGATCGTTCTGTGAATGCTGAAATCTGTTGAATTCCATGCATGCAGGTCGGCATGCAGAACTCTTCCTTGGGCGTCGTTTTAGCGACTGCGCATTTTGCATCCCCGTTGGTTGCCTTGCCCCCTGCTCTGTCTGCTGTGAGCATGAACATAATGGGCAGCTCCCTGGGATTTGTGTGGAGATACGTTGATCCCCCTGATGCCAATGATGCTCCTAAGCCCCATGTCGACTGATCCATGTTGAAGCTCCTGCTGCAAGCAAGCATTCTGCTTTTGATTGTCATATTATGTTAAAAAAAGTTGTGAATTCATTCCCATTTCTTCGTTGTAACTGCAATTTTGTTTCAAAATTTACTGGTGACATTTTCTCTTCTGGTTGAATTTTGTTTTTGACTGTGGTGTGCCGCTTAGCTTGTGTTAGTGTTGGCTCTTGTACCGTTTGTAATGTCCCTAGCGAATACTTTGCAGTGATTATTCATCTTGAACTTGTCAAAGTTGCATTGGGTAACTTGGTCATTTGAAATTAAAATGGCATGGGTTGTCAACCCTGTAAGTTTTAAAATATCTTTGCACATGCTACAATGAAATGGTCGGGTTTGACGACCCCGGTCATTTTAGGGTATGCACATCCTGATTGTTTTTTAACGTGAATTCACGCATGGAATCCAATGTAAAGAGAGATTGGTCAGTTTTTGTAATTAAATTTATATTTGAATCGTTTTTAAAATTATTTTTAAGTTTTGACCTATTTTGCAAAATGGGAATAATGGGGGTATCATATGACATATAAGAAGATATTTGATGTGTCTTGATCTTGGCCGTTCATTTGCTTCATGATGAAAGATCAATTTGGACGGGTTATTTTGCAAATGGGAGTTGATTTGCGCACTTACTGCGAACTCCCATGGTCAAATTTTCGAAAAAGCTCATAGGGTTTCATCGGGGTTTCGCCAAAGAAAACCTGCATCGTCCAATTACCTCTGCACAGCCCCCTCCTCCGCCCTCCCCATCCACATCGCCCCCACCTTCGCCATGTGCGGTCGGAGTAGACGACGACGACGGTTCGTCGGAACATCGTGATCCATGACGCGAATCAGACGGGAAGGTTGTTGGAGGAGGCAAGGGAGAAGGACAGACGTAGGATGAGAGGGGGGGGGGGGATGGGGAGAGGAGGGGGCGGGCGAAGAGGGGGAGGGAGGTTGGGGCAGTCGAAGGAGGGGCTGAGGTTGGTGGGGTCGGAGGAGGCTGGGAAATAGGGTGGGTCCTCATTGTTGTCGTCGGGGTGGCAGCGGCGGAGTAAAATGTTGGGTATGTGCGGGGGGTAAAAGAGGAAAATGTTTGAGAAATATTGAATGACAAACCTGTAAATAAGCAGTATGTGTACGAGCAACACGATGGGTTCACAAACCAATTCCCTTCGCAAATAAGCCCCCCTTCTCTTTGAAGGGAGTTGCTACGAGAACCAACCGATTTGACTCGTGCGTCGAACCGCTTATTTACAAGTCTGACATTACTCCCGCGCACATACCATTTATTTACAAGTTTGCCGCCGAAATTATTCACAACGATGAAATTCCGAAAATGACACTTCTAGTTTTTAGCCAAACGGGGGGCGGGCGGGCGACAACGACGCCACATCCGCCGACATCCTCAGTCATACCGTCGACCTCCATCGTCCCCTCCGCCGACAACCCAGCCCCACCTCCGACCTCCATAGCCCCTCCATCGATCCCCTACGCCGACAACCCAGTCCCACCTCCCCCACATCCGACCTTCACAGCTTGTCGTCGGTTTGTTGTCGTCGTCGTAGGACGAGGGTAAAAGAGGAGTAAGCGGTAGCTGCACACAAGTAAGCTGAATGGTAAACTTGTAAATAAGTGGTATGTGAGCTGGGAGTGCGCAGAGTAAAACGGTATGTGCGCAAAGCATTTCCACTCTTTGAAACCTAACTTACATGATGAAATACCAATTTGAACAGTCTCTTTTTTCCCCCTTTCTAATCTTGTCTTTTCTCTCGACCGCCCCCTTCCGGCCACCCACATCCCTGCGCCTCGACCCTCTCACGCGTTCATTCGGCGGCCACCCACTTACCTGCGCCTCTACCCTCCCACGCTCCCCGTCGGCGGGCAGCGGGCGCCCCCCTCACGCGCCCTTTCGACGGGTAAAAAAAAATTAAAAAAAAAAACAATAATAAAATCAATTCGGGTCGGAAGTTTTAGTACACTGCCCGTTAGCATTACCAACCCCGCTAATTCTCATCTCCCTTAAACCCTAAAAAAGCCCTTCTTCTCTGTTTTCAGACGACGCAGCTTGAGCATCGCCGACGATGGTGAAGTCCTACCTCCGCTACGAGCACGCGCTCTCGTTCGGCGTCATCGCCTCCGGCGATGCCAACATATCTCATGATTCAACGGGCAAGTACTTACTGACTGCCGCCCTCGACAAAATCATTGCCTGGGACATCAAGAAAGCTGTCGCCTTTAAGACCCTATCCCCTTCTCTTCAACCCTCTCACTCTCTTGCCGTCACCTCCATCGCCTTGAATGCCTCCGTGTTGGCGAGCGGGCATGCCGATGGGAGCATCAGGCTCTGGGATTTTGATAAAGGGGTCGTCGATGCGACGCTCAATGGGCATAAATCGGCGGTCACTGTGACGAGGTATAACAAAAATGCTTCGCTTCTGGCGTCCGGGAGTAAAGATTGTGATATTATTCTCTGGGACGTGGTTGCTGAAGCCGGGCTCTTTCGGCTCCGTGGGCATCGAGATCAGGTACTGGTTTGATTTGGTTTGCTGTTGAGCTGAAATTTTTATTTTGGGTTTTTTAGGCATGCACCTTTGATCAATATATGATTTTGGTTGGATTAAAGCATCATCGTTTGCTTGAAATTGGGCTTGGGGTTGTGCTATGTCGGGTTATTTGTTGGGAAGTATCATGAGATGAGAATTAGCTAGTATTTACTAGAATTCTGACATTTTGGTGGATGCTGAAATCTAGGTTATTTTGAGGTTTTTTCACTCATTTAATCTTAAAAAATCTGCATATTGATATTCACTATATCTAAAAATCTGCGTGTTTTCAAACCTGTCAGGCATTTAAACCATATCCGAGTTTAATGTGTGCCAATTTCTTGCTATAGGTAACAGATCTAGCTTTCTTTGATTCTGGAAAAAAGCTGGTGAGTTGCTCCAAGGACAAGTTTGTTAGGGTATGGGATCTCGATATGCAGCACTGCATGCAGATTGTTAGCGGACACCTCAGTGAGATCTGGTCATTGGATATCGATCATGAAGAGAGGTTTCTGGTCACTGGTTCATCTGACCGGGAGCTTAGATTCTACCAGATAAAGCACTCCCACGAGGTAATTGACTCTTCAAGCAAATGGGAAGTTCTGAAGCAGTTTGGAGAGATTCCGCGGCAGTCGCATGATAGGGTGGCAAGCGTGAGGTTTAGTAAGTCTAGCAGTCTGCTTGCTTGTCAAGTGGCAGGGAAGACTGTGGAGATTTACCGTGTTCTAAATGAAGCCGAAGCCAAACGCAAGGCTAAAAGGAGGGTTCATCGGAAGAAAGAGAAGATTTCAGCAAATGTTGCTGCTGAGGAAAAAGAAAATGGAATTGTCGTGGATCCTATAGATAGCCAACACCCAAAAATTACAGTCTCAGACGTCTTTAAGCTTTTTCAGATTTTACGTGCGAGTAAGAAGATTTGTTCAATTTCCTTTTGTCCAACTGTTCTAGCGAAAGGGGCCGTTGCTACATTATCCTTGTCTCTAAACAATAACTTGCTGGAGACTTATTCAGTAGAAGGTAGCCAGATTTCAAAAACACATACCATTGAGCTGCAAGGGCATCGTTCTGATATTAGGAGTGTCGCACTGAGTTCTGACAATACCCTTTTGTTGTCAACCAGTCACAATGCTGTAAAAATTTGGAATCCGAGTACTGGCACTTGCATCCGGACAATTGACTCTGGATATGGGCTGTGTAGTTCATTTGTCCCAGGTGATCGATATGCCCTTATTGGGACAAAAGAAGGAACCCTAGAGATCATTGATGTTGGAAGTGGGAGCTGCACTGAGGTTATACAAGCTCATGATAAGGATGGGTCTATTCGGTCAATTATTCCACTTCCAGGCGCAAACGGCTCTGTTAGTGGAAATGGATTTGTCACCGGAGGTAAAGATTGTGATGTCAAGTTCTGGGAGTATCAACTGAAGCAGAAAACTGATAGTGTGAGTTCTTTACTGTATTCTATTTTGCCAAGTTGCAGCAAATGGAACAATATTTTCTATTCATTGATGATATCGTCATTAACCATCTCTATCTATTGTTATACTGGTTGGTCTTACTGATTTATGATTTAGAATTTTGCATACATCTTCCCCTGTATTTATAATTTAGCCATCTGGACAAAGTTTAGATTAAACAAGATGTATGAGAGACATAAGCTGGCCTTTTCTTTTGTGGCCCTGATGGAGGCTAAAATAATTTAAATAACAGATTAGTAACATTAGCCCCCCGCCTCCCCCCCCCCCCCCCCACACACACACACACACACACACCCCCCCCCCCCCCAACCCCACTCCCCAACCAAAATAATTTACGAAATTATCAATCTACATTCAATTGTATACAAAAGCACTTGTCAGAAGCAATTGCAAATGAGCCTAAAGCTTGTGGTAAATAAGCAATATTATGGTGGGTTTGCATAAAAAACTTTGGAAGAGTTGGCAAGGTATGTGTCTTGTGATGGAGATGTCCAGTTTCAGGGCATGCCTTTAGCAAAACTTGAGCTGAATTTCCCCTTGAGCAACACTTTTGCTACCCATCAAGCGATTTTATGATCCACTTTTTTTATTATTTCCTATGTGGGATTATTCTTCTTAACAGTAGAGATCCTGATGTTCCCTATTCTGATTTATTAGTCAAATCAACTTGCTCCCATCTACAGGGTACGAAGCAGCTGTCTGTGACAAATGTAAGAACTTTGAAAATGAATTCGGAGGTTGTTGCCGTTGCCATCAGCTCAGATGCCAAGTACATTGCAGTTTCCGAAACTAACTACTCTACTGGTGTGAAGGTTACCTGACACTTCATCTCTATTTCTTTACCTTTTTTTGTTTCTTAATGTGGTTTGCAGTATTAGTATCAAATCTTTGGTTCTCTTTTATTCATCTTAGTATATATTAAACAAGCAACAATTTACCTGAGCCAATTGGCTTAGTTGTATTCGCCCGCCCTCCCTTGTGAGAGGTCGAGGGTTCGATTCGTGCTTTCCGATGTATCGAAAAAGCAACAATTTATAGAAGGGGTAAATATTTCTACCCAACTTTAAATGAAGATAAATAATTTACGCCATTACGAAACATTATAGTTGCTACCAAGACCAACTTTTTATGTATTAGCATCTAACATCCAAAATTATTGTGTACAATTTATTCCTCAACCTTAACTACATTGAGAATTTTATGCTCAATATTTTTGTGCCCAATGGATACTTCCTAACATGTCTATCCTGAAGATTAGACGCCCAAATGTAACAATCAAAATTGAGGTGGTTTTGGTGTTGTTTTGTGACAAGTGCTTTCGACACTTGCAAAGTGTTTCCAATGCAAATTGGAAGTTTGGTAATTGTTGTAAAAAAGCAGATAGTCAATAAGTGGTTGGGAAAAGCTAGTTTTTGGGTTTCTCCTGACAGAAGAATATAAAGGTCGAGCAATGTTATCTCCTCTTTTCTTTCCTACTTTCTCTTTTTCATGATCTCTAACATAATCTCATAATCTTATTTTAACTGATTTTTTATAGTTTCTTATCTTTATTGTTGACTGCTATTATGAATCTTATCCAAATTTGCACTACCTCACACATCCATTCTTATTCTAACTCCTTCAAATGCATTCTTATTCTAACTCCTTTGGAAACCTGTTTCAAATATTATTTTGGTGAGTACTTAGGATTTGAAAAGTACCAACTACTTCCCTAAGGTCATTTTCTTAGATGCACATTTGGATAACTCCTTTAGAATGGTTATCTATAAGCAAAAGCAATACTGACAAAAGGGGGAAACGGTGACAGACTAAGGAAAACAAGAAAGTAATGCGCCAGAACACCCTCCTGCATATGAAAGGGCCTTTCTTCGTCACTATGAGAAATTTGAACAATGTCTGAACTCTTGAACTCTTTTTTTTCTTTTTCACATCCGTGTGTACCCAGATATATAGCTGGATCTCTGCTCTTGTCGGACTATGGTCTTGTCTCAAAAAAAGTTCTTTGGATTTTTTTTTAAAATATGACAGTTTATATTGCGAAATTTATGTGCGATTTCTCTATAGGTGTACTTTCTGGACTCCTTGAAATATTATCTTTCATTATATGGACACAAGATGCCAGCACTTTGTATGGATATATCATCTGATGAAGACCTTATGATCACTGGTTCAGCGGACAAAAATATGAAGATTTGGGGTTTAGATTTTGGTGACTGCCATAAATCAATCTTTGCTCATGCCGACAGGTTACTTGACATTCTTTACATTTAAAAGAATTGCTGTTGATTGCTAAATTTTAAATAGAATCATATTGTTATTCTTTTTTATTTCGATTACAGTGTTATGGATGTTAAGTTTGTCCGCAATACGCACTATGTGTTCAGCGTGGGGAAAGATCGCCTTGTTAAGTATTGGGATGCTGATAAGTTTGAGTTACTTTTAACTCTTGAGGGGCATCATGCTGAAGTTTGGTGCCTTGCGATTAGTAATAGAGGCGATTTCATTGTCACAGGATCACATGATCGCTCAATTCGTCGTTGGGATCGTACAGAGGAACCTTTTTTTATTGAGGTATTGCAATATGACAGTGCATTATCTTTAATTTGTTGCATAGAATATATGGTGCATTGTTTAATAATTATCTGCTGCCTCTATCTTGAGCATGCTTATTGATGTGCAGGAAGAAAAGGAGAAACGGGACGATGAGATGTTTGAGTCTGACATAGACAATTTAAATGAAAATAGATATGCCATGAAAGAAGAAATTCCAGAGGAGGGATCTGTTGGTTTTCCTGGAAAGAAGACTAAAGAAACACTCGATGCAACTGACTTAATTATCGATGCATTAGACTTAGCCGAAGCAGAATTGAAACAAATTGATCAGCACAAGGTCTGTTTCTTGTTTCCCTTTATATGTGTTTATAAGTTGTGTATGACTGTCAAGGTATGTTCCGTTAATATGAAAATCCTCATGTAGTAACCAAAATTTGGGGAAGCCAATAAATCCAATAAAGAGTTTTTATAATTAAACTGATGAGATGTTCACTCATAAGTCTGTTTAAATTATGATTTGATTAACTTTGATTCTGGTTAGGAAGCTGTTTGCTTCGTCCTCAAATGATAGGATTTCTTGGTGCTTTAGAGTTGTTCCCTTGGGGCAACATTGATAATTATATGGCACGGTTGGGGCCTTAGTTTTGTCGACACGAAATATGGGCAATTACCTATTCAATTGCCTTGACATTTTAGTGGATTATTTTAATGTTGGAATGGAAGCTTGTAGTAACTAGAGTTACGCCTATTGATGAAGAAACTTGAAATGATATTGAGCCAAATATTTCTGTTACACATTCACAGTCATTACTAATAACATGTTTTGCGTTACATCTTCTATTGCTGATAGATTTGTGGTTGAATTCTTCTAACTCCACTTGTTCTCACGACTGCATTTGTGATGCTCTGGACCTCAGGATTTTTCCCCTGTGATTTTCAGGAGGATCTAAGAAATGGAAAAGGAACTGACATTCAACCAAATGATATGTTGCGTGGGCTTTCCCCATCTGAATATGTTCTCCATGCACTCTCGAATGTTCAAACAAATGATCTGGAGCAAACCCTACTGGTATGTTTCTGTTCTTAATCGCTGTAGTGATGTTATGGCTATGCTTTATTTTATTTTGATCAAAAATAAAATCATGCCTCACGACCCTTTAATTTAAAAGAAATACATTTGCATAATTATTTGTGTCATTTTTTGATGATCATGTTGATTAAGTAATCACTATATTTATTTACAGACCATTTTAAGACTTGTGAACATACATCACTATATTTATTTACAGACCATTAAAAGACTTGTGAACATAATTTAGGGTATTTCCTTTTAGACCGCATTTTATGTTGTGCATATCATTGCCTTGCAATCCAAGCTAACATTTAGGTTCTTGCCCCCCTTTTGTGTTCTGGTGGTGTGGGTACAAATTTTCAATATGTGTCCTTTTTATCTCTTAGCTTTTATGTGTGTATTTTGTGTTTGTGTGTTGGATTGCAAAAGTTTCGTTAAATTTTTTTAAAAGAAAACTTAATGTTTCTAATAAAAAATTATGAACCTAAATTATAACTCCAATCAGTTGGATATCTATATTACATTTGATGATTTTTTTTAACTTTGTCCTACGTTGACATCAAAGTATGACTAGGATAAACATTGGTGATTATGATGCTGAATAGGACAATGATAATAGAAAAAATGATTTGAATTTGAAATGGGGGTGAAAATTAAAACTTGTGGGGAAAATTTAACTGAGGTTTGAATTTTGTGTTGGGTGGAAAAAAGCTAACGGGGGATACAGATACCTTGATTTAACTTCGAATTCACTTTTTGGGATAGAAAGCTAAATTTTCGAGAGAACTAAGATTTTGAGGGGAGAATATGACTAGTGATCTTACACATCTAAACTATTTACAAACTATTTTTAAAATGATTTCTGTATGTTTTGCTCATGCGTCAAGGAGGAGACAAATTAGTCACTTTTAATAAAATTAATCTTACACATTAATCTTGTTGCCACTTGATGCATCGATAAAACATATCCAAATCATTTGAATTTTTTTCGTAAATTGTTTAAATGAGCTAGATCACATCTAGTAGAATGGATTTGGTATTTAGGTTCACAATTTTTTAAATTTAGGATATTAAGTTTTTGTTCAATAAAATAAATGAAAATTTTATAGTTATATGTATATATATATTATAATGGGTATTTATGTGAGACTTTCATATGTGATGATGTGACATATTCTTTACCACAAATGGTTTAGAGAACAAAAGGTGTATCACATATGATTATTTGTGCCACACTGAGGTGAATATGTCACGTCATCATATATGAGAGAAATGTCGCATGTATGTACGTATGTTTGTTTCATATGACATATGAGGCTTAGCCTCGTACGACTCAAAAAATCCACTCTATATGTATGTATGTATATTTGTCTGTTTCATATGACATATGAGGCTTAGCCTCATACGACTCAAAAAATCCACCCTATAATTTTTTTAAAGGAACGATTCTGAGTGTGTATGTGTGTATGTATGTGTTTCATATGACATGAGTCTTAGCTTCATACGTCTCAAAAAATCCATTCTATATGTATGTATGTATGTCAATTTCATATGACGTATGCGGCTAATAAAATTCTGAAACATTAATCTTGTTGCCACTCAATGCAGTGGTAAAACATATCCAAATGATTTGAATTTTTTTCGTAAATTGTTTAAATGATCTGGATCACATCTAGTAGAATGGATTTGGTATTTAGGTTCACAATTTTTTAAATTTATGATGTTAAGTTTTTGTTCAATAAAATAAATGAAAATTATATAGTTATATATATACATTCATGTACATCAAGTGGCACCTGATGTAATAGATCAGTTACCAACACACAAAAAGATGGGCCACATAACGAGTACATGTTCATGTGGGGCTTGTACTTTCCACCTTTTTTCTTGACATCTGATCTATTAGATCAGGTGCCACCTTTTCTACATTAATATATATATATATAGAATAATGGGTATCATATAATGTATATAAGACTTTCATATGCGATGATGTGACAAATTCATTACCACAAATGGTTTAGAGGACAAAATGTATATCACATATGATTATTGGTGCTACACGGAGGAGAATATGTCACGTCATCATATATGAGATATGTATGTATGTATTGTTTCTTTGTTTCTTTGTTTCTTTGTTTATGTAATGTAATGTGTGCAATGTAATGTATGTAATGCATTGTTTCTTTGTTTATGTAATGTAAGTATATATGTATGTATGTTTTTTGTTTCACATGACATATGAGGCTTGGCCTCATACGACTCAAAAAATTCACTCTATATGTATATATGTATGTATGTATGTTTCATATGACGTGTGATGCTTAGCCTCATACGATTCAAAAAATCCACTCTATATGTCTGTTTGTATGTATGTGTGTCGGTTTCATATGACATATGATGCTTATTCTCATACGACTCAAAAAATCCACTCTATAATTTTTTAAAGGAACGATTCTATGTATGTATGACACCAAAGCTTTGGGTTCACCTGATGACGCTGAATGGAAGTAGGAAGAGATTTGGGGATTTGGAAAAGAATAAGAATTATAGACTTGAAAACTTTTAAGCCTCGTATTCCTGAAATCTAATGATCATCAACTCATATGTTTCACACATGAAGATTTTTCCAAACATCTCACTCCAGTAACCAAGCCCATTCTCGCATTCCAATGTAAAAGATTTAATTTTTAAGGAGACTAAAAGTTTACATCAAAATTTTTATTCAACTCTTCCTTGAAAAAATAAACAAGTTTGTGGCCCTTTATATATGCTTACAACTTGACTTTAAAAATTACTTCCAATATGAGATTCAAAAATTATGAAAAGACCTAAAATAAATAAATAAAAATCAAAAGAAAATAAACTCTACCTCAAATAAAATAACCAATAGAATCAAAATAAATAGAAGAATCAATGGACTCGAAATCTATCTCAAATATAAAATCTAAAAATAAAATTTAAAAGAACTCTATTTGGAATTAAAACAGGATGAATCCTAATCACCTGAGCTTTGGTGGTTTTCGGTTTTAGAATATGAAGATAAAGATGAATGGAGCCGATCCTCCAAAAATTAATAGAGAGTGGACTTCTCGCTATCGTATATGAGGCTAAGCCTCATATGTCATATGATGCACATTATCTTACATACATACTTATATATAAGTTAGGGTAGGTGAGCAACATGTGTAGGAAATTTCCTACACCTATGCTCAAAAACTTCTCTTTTCATTTTTTTCAAATTTTTTATTTAGAGTGGTTGTGCACTTTCTAAAACCTCATATATGGAAAAAACCTAGGAGGATTTGACCCTTGCTTGGCTCGTTATAAAAGTTTTTTGAAACCGTTGAATTTGTAACAATCGGATCGAGAGTCAAAGAGCATTGGATTCACTTGATTTTTTTGGTATACTTGATTTTTTTGGTATGTTGTGTGTAGATCAAGATGACTCGGATCATCAAAAAAAATGAAAAAAAATGAAGTTTTTGAGGGCTGATGTGGGAAAATATACTTTACTCTCATGTGTGTGTATCGGTGTAATTCATGTTTTTGCATTTCGTATTACATTGTATTCATTTCAATCATCTTTCCTTTTGGTTTCAGTCTTTACCATTCTCAGATGCATTGAAGCTCATGTCGTACTTGAAAGAATGGGCTTCCAACCCGTCCAAGGTAAAGATGGTATAGTCAGTGTATGTGTTATGCAACGGTTACCAATATCTTTCAATGTTATTCAAAGTTCAATTTTTCTGTATCTTCCTGCTGCATATAATGTTTTGATTGTTTTCAGTTGATATTGTCATTCAATAGTCCTCTAACATTCGATCAGTTGAGACATTTTATGCAAAATCAAAAGACTTCGATATAAAATATACTCATTAAACTACCAAAGCCATCAATTCACAACCATGAAAGCTGGTTTAAACTGTAACTTCGATGATAGAACAGAGATGGAGTTTTAAACCTTGCTATGAACTTACTCTAAACATTCATGAACGATATATGCCTGGTTATAACCAATTCAATGCATACATGTTTTTTTTCAAGTTAACAAAATTACTGTGCATTGTAGCATTTGCCTTCCACAACAAATCAGTAGAAGATAATACCCATAAATTTGTCCAGCACAACCTTGACAATATAGAGAATTTGAATCTGGCAAACCTGTGGTTTTCTGATTTGCTCACGCACTCAAACTGTTAACATTGCTTATTAACACATTGCAATGTACCGAATTGGGGTTTTCCATTGGTTTAAGATGATGCTGATTGTAAGTGGTCCATCTTACTCGTCTTAGGGAGTTTTACTGGCTCTTTATCAATTGGTGGAATGTCTGCCCTCATAATTTATGTCACGCCCTTAAAAAAAGTCTGACCAATGACATCCCTGAAGTATAGTGTGACATGTGGTCGAGTTGTTTTACCGTCCTAGTGTAGCATCATAAGCATACATTAAGTTCAGTATTCTTTAAAATTGTTGCCAGTATAAATTGGTGATCCAGTTGATTATTGAATGAGAATTGTGTGCAGGTTGAGCTTGTTTGTAGGGTTACCACAGTGCTTCTTCAAACACATTACAACCAGTTAACGACAACAGCCGCCGCCAGACCCATGTTGACGGTACTCAAGGATATTCTGCATGAAAAAGTGAAGGTAATTAGAGAATTCTCTGCACCTAATTCATGAGTAACTTTATTGGCACTATCTTAAAATTTTCAAAGATCATATTACCACGTCATGCCATTTGTTAAGAAATGTATAATCAATTCAGAAAAAAGGTTAACAATATTTGAAAATTCTGTGGAATCCCACTGATTAAATAGCTGAAGCCTGGGACTTTGGAAGTCCGGGGAACTCTGTGACTGCTGCATGTTTTGCAAACATCTAATCTATGGATGTCGTATTTGATCTTGTTATACTTCTTTTTAACCCTTGTGAAATTGACACACAGTTTTAAAGATTCTTGCAATTCTACACCGAACAGATTACTTTGAAATGGATCTGTATCCCATTCTATTCAGTGATTGCCTTAAAAGGATTCTTGTGATATTCTCAACACAGGAAGAATGCTATCCCTTTTATCTCCTCCATTTATTGTACCTTGTATGTTTATTCTTGGAGCAAACTGATTAGAGATTTAATTAAATGGCGATCAGCTTGTGTAGCATGGGTACAAACTTGTGGGGGATTATGTTGCATTTGCGTATGTTGGTGCACTTTCTCAAGGCACTAGCGATCGCTTGGAAGATGTATCAACTTGTAAATGATGTCTTCTTTTAGCGTCCTATGACACAATATTCTGTTTCAGGAATACAAGGACACAATTGGTTTCAATCTTGCTGCAATGAATCATCTCAAGGTGACATTTTTTCTCGAGCTGAAAATTGAACATGATGTTCTGGTGGATACAACAGATAGTTTTATGTGTTTTGTTTACCCTTGCAGGAGCTTATGTCGATGAAATCCGATGCTCCATTCCGAGATGCTAAAGCGAAGCTCATGGAAATCCGCTCCCAGCAATCGAAACGCCTGGACAGAACAGAGGCTAGGAATAACAGGAAAAGGAAACAACGGAAGGGTTCTGCCGAGGCACGGGCTGGCGCCTAACCCTTGAGTTCACTGCTAGAAATTTTGGTTCCAATAGCATAGCACAAATCATGTAACGTGTAGTGTATGTTATTGTGCCCATTTACCAATTGATGTGTATGATAAAAATTTTGACATGTGTATGAATTTAGCCTTCTTTATTGTTGCCGGTGAGTTATTTGAATATGTAATCACATGTGATGTAGTTCAGAGAGAAATGGTTGAATATGATATTTGTGGGTTTCTCAGCTTTGGCCTTTGTGTATATCAGAGAAAACCTATGGGCGCACAGTACAAGTTCAATAATGGCATCTTTCATGTTGATTGTCACGTCTGAGACCTTAAATACACCTGAGCGCGAGTGGTATTTTTTTGTGATTCATTAAAGCAGTAAAGAAATATGGGCCTTATATAGCGGAAGAAAGGGCGTATGTGTCGCAGAAACACGTATGTGTCGCAGAAACACGAGAATTTCACTGGAGGTCAATCATATCTATCATGTTACTATTCTCGCCTCCATATGCTTAACTTCGGAGTTCCATAGAACCACAAGAAGCCTGGAGGTCCATTAGTAGAAATAGTCAAAATTTTAACCATACTTGCATGAGTAAACCGATCAAAATAGATGTATGATTTTTTTTGCGAATGTTTGTTTTGAGAGAGAGATCAAAGGAGCGGATGATTGACCTTTGATCCATCATTGAAGAAAATTTCGTGTATATAAGTTCTCTACACAATTTACATAACAGAGCAAAAGTTCTTTTGAGAATGGGTTGTAATAATGGAAGTTAATGGGTGTTAATATGCAAAAAGGATCAAAAGAATGGATGTTTATGTGCGGAATAATGGGAAGTCATAGGTGCTAATATGCAAAAGTAACCCGGGAGCGTCGGTGCTATAAATTAGGATGTTTAGAAACGTATGTCTGTCTTCTGTCAACAAACTATGAAGAAATCTAGTGGCATCTTTTTCTTCTTACTGTCGGCCTCCCTGTTTTCCGTTCTGACGGCGGAATCCGACGACGGATCGCCAGCCGTCCATATCGTCCACGTGAAGCAATCGGACGGCGAGCCGGAGGCCTACCACATCCGGATCCTCGACTCCGTTCTCGGCAGGTACGTCGCTGTTTCTTTTTAGGGTTAGGGTTCGGATTCGGGCTACGTTTCCAATTTTGGAATTAGGATGTTAATTTTCCCCCCTTCCGACGATGGTGTTTTTCGTTTAGCGAGGAGGCAGCGAAGGCTGCGCTGGTGTATCATTACAAGCATGCGGCCAGTGGCTTCTCTGCTAAGCTTACTCCAAAACAGGCATCTCAACTTTCCAGTAAGTCTGCACTAATTCTTGTAGTGATGCTTTTTAGTGTGGTTAGAACGCAGAAGCGTAAACTTTGTCATATTTTGTTAGGGCTTTTGAGGATTCGTGCAATAATTTCATAATTTGGTGTCCTTTGAATCTGAATTGTGAGGCAATTTGCATAGATTAGATCGGAAAATGGAATCTCGTGTAGGATTTGGCATAAGTTGATTAAGCCTCTGTTGACCGAATTAAATCTGATAATAAAAGCAGAAATGGTTGATTAATTGTCTATGATCAGCGAAAAAGTTTTGTTAACATGTGGAAGAAAAAGGATTCATGCAATATTTTTTGATAAAAAATGGTTGGAGTATTTGAAGTTCTAATTCCATGGTAAGTTTACATTTTAGGAAAGAAATCTGTGGTGAATAACTAAAATTGGAGATGTGTTGCTTATGTTTTATGAATCTTTATCAACTATTCACTGATTTCGTTCCAGTGACAAAGGCGTGCAACGGTAAAGGCATTGGTAACTCATTCACATTAGATTGCAATTATAGAATTAAATTGCACGATATCTATTCTGATTTTCGGAAGGGTGTTAAATTTTTTGGATAATCCACATCAAGTCTAGTTCTATATTTTTCCCTCAAAAAAATTATAGTTCTATATTTGTTTTTTGAAGATATCATATTCTTCCATTTTAAACATGAATATGATTATGGAAAATTTTCAACATCTGATGGACATTCTGATATACTAGAATATGCACTAACACATATACAAAATAATGTCCATTTAGATAAGTAATGCAACATTTTGATTATAACAAGTTTGAGGTCAAAGAGCCGATGTTACTAAGGATTCACAAACTTTGGTCATAACTTGGGGTTGTATCAATCCAAATCGAAATTTGTTTCTGATGAATGTGGATTCTTTGTTCAATAGTTTAACTGTCTCCATCATTGTATTGTCTTTTAAGAAAACAAGCTATAGATATATCAACACCTACATTTACTCCTTGTCCAATCAGCACACCTAGTTCTTGGTCTTAAAAACATTTTCTTACTTTGCTTCAAATGCTTCTGGATTTATATTATGTTATCCGAATGGATTGCATGAACGGACATAAGTACAACAATTATGCTTTAAAAGGAGAGCATGAAAATTATTAAAGTGAGTATAAGTTGGTTTTATGCAAGAGAAGATTCAGATGAGAACAGTCTAAATGATAATATATGAGATCATGTAACTTTTTCATTGTTAAAGCAGATATTCGATTACATGTGATCAAAAGTGCTCACCTTCAGTGGTGTAAACCTCATCTATTACCTTTGAGTGGAAAAAATGGATCGTCTGCTTAACCAGATGACCCCCAGTGTAGTTACCTAATCCTTTTATGAAGAGGGCAAAATTAGTATTTTGCAAACACGATTGGCTATTGACATGGTATGATGGTCTTTTTTAGTTGGTTGGGGAGAGTGTTTTCCTGTGAGAGAATTAGAGTTTTCATATGCATAAAAAGATTTAAGGATATTCCATTAACTTTTTCAGTTATTGGAAGCAAACTGCGCACTTCAGTTGGGACCTTTTTCGTTCTTGTTAGTTGACAAAACATCAGCAAGCTATTATCTCAAGCATTCCTACGCCCATCACCTTCTACGAATCTTGTTGATGATCAATAATTTTTCTGAAGTGCATATAGATCTTGGGTAAGAAGGTAGCTTTCTTTGGGGATTTCGGTATCTGTAATTTATATGGGAGCTTGCATGGCCACCAAGTTCTGGTAGTTGTGATTATGGCTCAGTGAGAGGCCACCAAGGGTCGTGGAGTGCAAAAGATCAGGAAGAAATCATGCTCGCTGAAAAGCGAAAACAGAAGGACGCTGAGGTTCCAGACATTTACCCTTCAGTGGAAAAAGATGAAATAAAAATAAAGACAAAAACACCGAAGTTTCACCGCTTGCGTACGATCACAATCCTAAACAAGCAAAATGATGAAACAGTCGAGTACCAACTACCAATACAGAACAAAGTTCCATCATGTTATTGAGCATCCTCTCTTAGCGTGACCATCTTGGTTCATCTTGGTTTCCTTTGGATTGTCTTTGTGTTTTGCTCCTCTCAACGTTCTGCAAATGTTTTAACGGGTTTGTAAGTTAACCCTTATATATGGTGTATATCCTTATCTGTAACCGGGTAAGATTATCTGTGTATATAGTTCTAATTTTCTATTTCCCCCCGTTATTCTTTTATATTCTCTCTTTCCTTGCAGAGCATCCTGATGTTCTTCTAGTTTCTCCGAGTGGACGAATCCATCTACACTCAGGACTTGGCAGTATCCATGGGACCCATATACATTCAGGGCTTGGCAGTATCCGCGGGGCCGCCATTCTCCCATAGATGAGGTTCGAGGAGAAGGAAGAAGGAAACACGATCCCCACTATTTTCCCTCTTTTCGTTATATATGGTAGATGTTGTCTATGTGACATATAGTAACGGTACGACTGTCCACGGATCCTTTCCATAGAAACACTGTTATCCTGTTTGTTGCCATAAATCTTGATGTTTAACTAAATAAAATGTGTTGGTGTTGTGAGATGTGATGGTCTTCGTTTTCAAGTTCTATGGGACATACCGGTAGTTTGCTTCAGGCAATAGAAATCATGTGGCGGTGTTTGGAGTTTGTTATTTCGTAAATAAAAAGTTTCAGGTTGAACATTCGGAATGAACAAAGACGGAGTTCTGATTTGTCGGGAAAAAAAACTAAGAAACGCCACGAATCTCCGAACACTCAATGTTACCACCCTTGGCTCAAATGGAGCCACGCACTCCCCGCCCAAAATTTTGGGTATCATCACTCTTCCCTACAAAGCTTTCACGCAAAAGGATGCACCATATAAACAGATATTTAGCCCGGCCAACAAATATTTTTAGGTAAATATCCTATGACTTATTCTGAGACAAAGATATACCTCATAATTGATTGAATGCCAATCCTTTATCTCATTCTTTTTTAATATTGCTTGATATCCATAAGAAGGGCAAGCCCATAAGAGAGAAGAAAGGGATGGAGATTGTGATTGGGCATTGGTGAGGTTTGGGCTTCCTCACCCAGTGGCTGAGTGACGTCACAAAGGGATGGAGATTGTGATTGGGCATTGGTGAGGTCTGGGCTTCCTCACCCAGTGGCTGAGATGTCACGGTCATTGCTATTACTATAGACTTAGAGACATTCAATGGAAGATATCTAGGAGAGAGATTGGGATTTTATAAATGTTTTATTTGGGCTTAGACTTGGAGACGTTCAATGAAAAATTTTTGACTTTTTCCGACGTTTTTATGTGTGTTTTTAGACTTGGAGACATTCAATGAAAAAAAATTTGACTTTTCCCGTTTAAAGAAATGTCTGGTTTCGACATTTACGGACATTTAAAAAAATGAGTTGCGACATTTATAAAATGATGCACTTTTTCCGGCGCTTTAGTGTGAACGTTGGGAAATCAAACCTGAAATTTTAAATAATTTTTATAAACGTGATTACTTGAAAATAAATTCTGAAATTCATATGATTTGAAATTCATATGATTTGATAGCAAGCTTGAGCTTACAAATTGCTAGCAGTCCTATTTTTCTGATACTAAAACCCATACTAGATGAAAAGTGAAGCGTATCTTTGCAATGAGACGGGGGAAACGCAATAAGAAGTTCTCATCAGAACACCAACATAAAGCACAACACTAGCAGGGAACATGTCTGAGATTATGACTACTTCCACAGATTTTTAGACATTAAGCATATCATTTGCTCAACCTAAAATAAATACATTCACCACACGAAGGATGACATGAACAAAATAAATAAGTCCACGCATTTGCTTCCAAATGATTCTCAACAGGTCGTCCTTCAGTAATCAACTAATGGTAGCTAACATCAGTTCATGTAAGTAGTTACCATCCTCTAGCCGCCACTCGCCTTGTTACCCACCCAACATTCCACTCCGAACTCAGAATTCCTAGTTGTACAAGCTATCCTTGAAACTAGTAGCAAGATATCTAGCGTTCTGCCGCCCTGAAAACATCCCCCAAGTTGACATTCAAACCGTTCCGCATGGTTCTCCTCCCGACTGCTCCAGTCCCTCCGCTACCCTTTCTCATCATAGCAGCAAATTCACTGTAATCTATTTGCCCATCCTGCAAGTAAGTCACAGATTCCAAAAATTAATCCGATATCTCAAAAAAAAAGGCTCGCCATGCTTTACAGTCCACAAGAAAATCTGTTATTTTGGAGAGATGATTTACAAGGATTGATTTGAGGGCCTACATTGTTTTGGTCGATTTCTTTGATCATGTCATCAAGATGCACTTCACCGAGGCCAAAATCTTTACATGCTTGTGAAAGTTCGTCAATGGTGATGTAACCACTTCCATCCTTGTCAAAGAAGGAGAAAGCATTTATCAAGTTCTCCTCTCTCTCCAACTTGTTCAGGTGCACCGTAGCAGCAAGAAATTCACCATAATCTATGGTGCCATTGTTGTCAATATCCGCCTGCCATGTTCATGGAGCATCTGCTTCATTATCGTGCATGTAGAAATAAAAATTTACAGAGAGCTTACTTCCAAACGGTTTCACTACGAGAGGAAATTAGGTACCATTACAGAAGTATGTTCCGTCCTAAATACATACCGCATCCATAAGAGCCTGGATCTCTGACTCTGTCAGGTCCGAACCCACTCTTCTCAGGCCATCTTTTAGTTCATCATACGTAATTGCCCCGCTGTTGTCTGTGTCAATCATTTTAAACAATTTCTTTAGGCCCCCTATCTCTTCTTCCGATAGCCTTTCTGCTATAACCTGCATTACACGTGAATGATATGATAAGTACTCAATAAGCCAGTAGTGTACCATAAGTTTTACGGAAAAAGGTCCTCAAATCATACTATGATTAAATCATGAAACAATGAAATGCAAACACTTGATATGATTATTGATCGGTGAAAGTCAAAAGAATATCAAAATCTCATATATGGGAAGTGTTAGGAAAGTCTAGGGACTCGAGAGGATAAAAAGACGATTTTTATAGATTTGAAGTGGAATACAAGATAAATGGTCTTAATTAAAGAGACCACTCCCCTACCCTTTGATTCAAGATAAACGGCTAACTCTCCAAGACTTGGATCTAATCTCTACTCCTACACTACTTTCCTATCCCTCAACATTCTTCTTTAATATTCTTCATATCCTTAACCATAACCCCTCACTCACTATATACAGGGCTGATTTGTCCATATTTACAAAAATGTCCATAGGGCACAAAATTACAAAATTACTGCTCTAGCCCAAAATTATAAAATCACCACCGGTGTGGCCGTAACCCATTACCAACACTACTCGTCTTTCGAAAACACACCTTATCTTCAAGGTGATGCATGAAGTCCATGGACGTGATAGTGATTGTTTGTTCCCTCCAGGATCAAAAAGATGCTTGTCTCCTCCTGGGTTAAAGGGACATCCATGATCCCTGTTGTCCTCTACGAGATGGCGTTGTAATTGGTTGCAAGAGTACAGGGGCCGTGGGGCCCCAACATTTGCTCCATGCCATCGTCAGACACCACCGGAGGTTTTCCGTAGTCCGAAATCCGCCATCGTTTCCCTAAAGCGCCTCCACCAGCAAAATCAGCCCACATGGGAGTGTCCAAAAGCTCATTCGTCAATGAACAGAGGCCCACGGGGGCCTGACAGCTCGCTGGGAATTTGCTCGCCCTCCAAGTGGCCTCTGGAGGGTCACCGGCCCGAGGCATGGTCGCTCGGAGGCCACGAGGCCATATGTGACCCTGGCTGGGCTCATCGGCCCCCGGCTAGCCCTGGCGAGGTTCGTCGAAGCCTGGCCGCGTTGCTTTAGGGCCGTGAGGCCCCTGACGATGTCGCTTGAGGCCACAGGCAACCCTATCAGGGCTCAGCAGCGCCTGTCGGAGTCGTCTGAAGGCTGTGAGGCCCTAGGCTAAGGTTTTACCCGGTGGCAGGCCCTGGCGGGGCGTGCCGTCTCGATAGGGTTCGGATTTCGCCTTGCACCGAGGTCTCATTTATTATAGATTCCATCGTAGAACATCTTCCCTTGAGTGATTCCATCTTGCTTATCAATTTTTGTTATTGCTCCTTTAGTGTTTCCATCCCGCTCCTCAATTTTTCCTCCAAAACTTCGATCTTTCTTGCTCCATCCATGAGAATCTTGGCTCCGATACCACTTGATAAAAAAGGCTAGGAATTTGAGAGGATAAAAAGATGAATTTTATAGATTTGAAGTAGAATACAACGATAAGTTGCATCAATTAGAGAGGATGACCGCTCTCCTACCCTTGATTCAAGATAAAGGTCTCCAAGACTATATCTAATCTCTACTCCTACACTACTTTCCTATCCCTCAACCTTCTTCTTCAATATTCTTCATATCCCTATCCCTAACCCTAACCCCCCTCACTCACTATCCATATGGATGATTTACCCAAATTTACAAAAATGCTCCTAGGACGTAAAATTACAAAACTGACCATCAGGCACAAAATTACAAACTTACCACCAATGTGACCACAACCCCCAATTCCCAATAGAAAGCCCGACAAGAAGGGTCCTCTCACCTCAACTGCAATGCACTCGTATTTCAGTTGTGTGAATCCGAACTACCAATATTTTAATTTGAATTGTGTAGTAGCACGGTTGACATCATTTGAGGCCTTGAAGTTTAGTGTTCTTATGTGTATGCAATGTTTCTACATCTAATCAATATTCTGTTTTCATATTATGAGACTCTAGACATTGAAAGAAATGTTTCATGTACTCTTTCAGGCCATCATGGCTATACGATTCCAGTGTAGTGCCGTAATTTTTAAGATAAAATTTTGCTATGATCCCTCATCACTCTAGCTAAATCTGTTCCCTTCAGTGAAGATTTCTTGCTTATGATAACCTTTGAACCGTTATTAATATCAAACAGTGCCAACTATCACATTGCTTTTCCAGTAGTTTTTTTAGTATAAAATCATTGTCCATATGCATAAAGATTTGAAATGCACACTAAACAAATTGGGTGTAGACACAAGCAAATCAAGTCATCTGTATCTTTCTTACTCTTCGTTTGAAAAATTACCAAATTACCGTATCATGATTTATTGATTCAATCAATTATGTTTGGTTAATCACATTTCTAGATCATAAATCTAAAAGTACAGAACTTTTGTATAACATGTTTCATTGATGGTACAACCAAATATAGTTTCTGCAATGCAAAAGGTCCTCAAAGTCTCTGCATATTGAGAAATGCAAACGCCTTTTAGTTGCAGGTAGTTTGGATCAGAAACTGTATTTTGAAATAAAATTTTAACGTTTAAACGAAACATAATACTGAACATGTAAGTAGGTGATGCAATTGAAATAAATGAGGCTCGGATGGAGCGGGGCAGTGCAGAAAGATACGAGGAACTGATGACAATCATGATCTAGGATTTATTACTCACAAAAAACAGTATGAAAATGAAAGCCAAGTCTAATTGTGTGATGGATTCAATGGGAAACGACAGCAGACCAGCATCTCAATTCATTGCTTTTGAGACGTCGGGTGAATATCAAACTTGCAGTTTTATGGCTCAAAATATACAGTGGAATGTCATATGGCTCAAATTTTTCATAATGGGATCACTGGCGTGCATTCTAATGATCAAAGTCCAAAAGGTCATGTAATTCAAGTTACTTTATTATAAGTTGATCTATTATTTGTCTTAAAGTGCTCGAACCCAGAATGCAGTTCCTGCAACTTTCTGTTCATGACTTCATTACTAATGGCATTTGATCATTAGAACGCACTCTAGTGATCCCATTATGAAAAATTTGAGCCATATGACATTCCACTGTATATTTTGAGCCATAAAACTGCAAGTATGATATTCAACCGACGTTGATCAACTTTCTGTGCATGACTTCATTACTAATGGCATTTGATGCATTACTCAAGTCAGTTTAGCTGGATAAAGCAAGGTCAACGGTTACAATTATAATGGCGACAAAGGTTTCTTTATTTAAGCTGAGTCAACTTTAAATGGTTGTGAAAGGTGAGAGTAATATAGTTGGATGGATAGTTAGAGTGGGACTGGAAGGGTTTAGTCCGGTTTCAAATGGGCTAGGCTAGCTTGGCCATAATACTATCGATAAACTTAATGGTGAATACCAAAAAAAAAATACCTCGTTACAAATTCCCAAATCACAAAGATATGTTCAGTTTATCCAGAATTAAAAAATGAAAGATCTTTGTACATGCAACCATTTGGAATGCCGAAACCTCAAGTCATGCAAATTAATGTGCATTTATCATATTGTTCTGCATCTTAGGGCCAGTTTGGTTACAAAAAATGCTGAGAATAAAGTGGCCGGTTCAACAAGTGGTTTGTTTTGGTGAGAATCAACCATGAAGTGCTTTTCAAATAATGAATGCCACGTCCACTTTTTTCCTACAAAACCATGCACTAACTTTGGCTTGTAAAGTTGTCAAGTGACCCTGAACTCCTTTTTTTACAGTAATTTTTTATTTTTAATAAATTAGATCATGGGGTTTTAACCACTGTCTCACTTCACTTTTAAACCACCAATTCAAGCACACACACACAAAGAAACACAGAGTTCTTCCAAAGGGCTTTTGGGTTATAGAAACATACAAAACTTGTAGATTTGAGTTTTAAAAATGTCACTTTTGCTGACTTGAGTTCAAGCTTTTCTATTCATTTTCTAGCAGCCAAGCATGCCCTAAATTTCGAGAAAGTGGGTTTGGGTTTATATCATGAATGACTCCCATAAATAAAATAATTTTAAAATGCAGCTGATTTGCAATTTTTTCATGTAAATCTAGAATAGAATCGAGAAGTAATAATAATAACAGTAAGAGCAGCTTACCCGCAAAGCCATCTTCTTTAGCTTGTTCATTGCTGAGAACTGCTTCAATCGTGACAGAACAGCAGAGTCCAAAGGTTTGTCGGGAGCTACTCCAGCATCAACAATCCAGGGATGACCTGGCATTATGCCATCAACAATTTCACAGTCAACAGGTATGAATCAAATCTATTACTTAGGAACTTTAAATCAGCCCTTTTAGCTGTACTTTAATAAATTTTAGGCAATAACATATACTGAAAATCTAAGGATACACACAAAGAACTTGATGGGCTGTAAGCCTTTTCTTTGGATCACGATTTAGCATATTGCGTATCAGATCTTTAGCACTTTCGGAAATGAGAGGCCATGGTTCAGATTCAAAATCCAAAGGCCCTTGTAAAATCTGCCTGAATATCCCCGCTTCACTTTCTGCGGGTAAAATGAGAGGAAAATATGACACCATCATGGAAGATAAAATATAACAAACAAAGCATCATCAGATGGCACTAAGTTCAAGTTACCTGCCCAAAAGGGTGGAACACCACTCAATAGAATATACAAGATAACTCCAGCACTCCACACATCTGACTCTGGGCCATAATATTTACGCAATACCTCTGGCGCAACATAGTAAGGACTCCCAACTACATCGCTGAATATATCACCTGAATAATTAAAATAGTTACTTCTGATAGGCAGCATAAACAGGCCAAAAAGCTGCAAAAATATGCAAATATCTTCTTCACACATGAAAATAAAAGGTTATCACGGTTCAACATATTATTATGCTAAAGAATATTAACATGTTATCAACTATAACTGATGTAGGAAGGGTGATGAAAAATAGATGGATCATGGATGTAAGCAAAGATAGTACAAGAAATAATCCTTATTCTCAACTTTATAACCACGCAGCTGGCTCAAACTATGTCATGACAATAAATATGCTGTCAACTTAACTGCTTCAGCCTTAACATGGAAATGGATGGAGGATCAATCTAATATTTATGACTAAAGATTTTTGCACTTTATAGCATTCATTTTCCATGAACTACAAGCTTAGAGACTGAAGACAAATCCTATGTGCTAGTCTCAAGAACTCTATGAATAAGATCGACTAGTGCTCTGGAGCACATGATAGAAAAATATTTCTTTTAAAATAAAGGATTTTATCCTCACACCTTGTCATGGCAGAAGCATGTGTCTTGCAAAACATTCATGAGACATGCAACATGTTAAGAAAAAAACAACGAAAATGGTTTGAATTGGAAATTGTTCTATTGATAGATATGTGCTGAAAGAGCGGGTAAAAGGTCACACTCAACTGGGCCTAACCGACCTGGCAATATATTCATCAAGTGGGCAAATATAACCATATAAGCACCAAAAGAAAAGAATGAATGTGGAAGCGATATCGATAAAGTTGAAGGTTACCTAACAGGGAAACATCAATAGAAACTAGCAAAAGAAAATCATTAGGACAAATTTTGAACACTATATGAAATGAATGTTTATACCATTATCAGAAGTGAAGGTTTATAGCTTCTTAATATCTTCTCCGAGTGAGAGGAGGATACCAACAACGTTGAATAAACTGATATATCCACAGACATCAATACATGGTAGACATCAAATGCCAAGGAAAGAAAAGGAGCAGGAACACAAGTGAGGCAATTTTTTAAGATCAATTGTGGCAGGCTTTACATGCGGTTAAGTTAGAGAAGGTTGCATTAATCTGGAATGCTAGGCTATATACTCATGGAACCTTGATGAACCCGAATAGTTCTTGAACTAAGAATATGATAATGAGCCACATGGCAAAATTTACCTTTAATCTGAGCCAATATGGATTTGCAAATGAACTCGTACTAAGTTAAGTAGGAGAGCAGGAACCAAACCCACTCTAGAGAGACAAATTACCACTCTACATAGGGGAAAGACAACAGATGATACATATAGTACAGACATCCAAAGGATTGCTCTCTGCTGGGGCATTGGTAATGATGTCCGTTGACCTCCATACAAGACAATCACCTTTTAAAGCGAGGTGTCGATAGAGATGTGAGAAGCATGTGTGTGTGTGTGTGTGCGTGTGTGTGTGTGTGTGTGTTTTGGGGGGTGGGTGATTGTGCAAGTTAGTTTGGGATCAGTTCCAGCATGAATTTGGTAACGTCATAAGGAAGCTACTGTCATCACTTATCTGTCATTGTAGCTCATAGCAGTCATTTCAACACGCCAATTATGAATGAATTCCTGAAGAGATTGGGTCTGCAAACATGTTCCCATATTAAAGCTTCTCTGTCTTACTACATCAGTAACCTTCCATCAGGGGAGAAAGAAAGATAATGTAGCTAACCCAGGGATCCAGCCAGTCAAAACCTAAGACTCATTAAACACGTGTAACTGAGCTTCATATCAAACAACATCAAAAATATTGTTAACATTATTTCTTAAGATAGGTTTCCATTTTATGTGTATGACGTTGCATTTATCCGTACACATGCACGAGGGGGGTTACACAAGACAGTTCAAAAAACCTAGTTTCAATACAACTGGAACATATATATCATATATCAAGTATGGCCCACAGGCCCCACAAATCCAAAATTAAGGAATGACGTGTTGATAAATCCCTACTGTATGACCATGGTTGATGACAATGAGCTATTCAGGCTTAATGAATTATCATCATCCGTAACTTAGCTTGTTTTTGGCCTTTACAGACATTCCCTAACCAATGCATATCATTGGGGATGTATATATCACTAACTACAATTACTTTCACACATCAGATAAAGTAAAACAGCATGTGCAATCAAAGATAGAAGGGAAAATAATAAAAATAAACCACCCCAAACCCCCACTATTCCTGTTCTCCAAGAAAAAGAAGCATCGAATAATGGTAACTGAAATAGCACACCAAAGAAGAGAATACAAGCATAAAGTCTGGATATTCCACACTTCCAACAATTTAATATGGTAATGGAAAAAAGATTTATCTCACTGCAAAGCGGTCAATGCATCTTTCTCTGGACTGAAATAGATTGATTGGTCATGTTGGATTGGTCATTAAGTGGGCAATGGACTCGAGGCTCAGTCTATGCGTAAGGTTTCATTAAATCCAAAACAGTTCATGTTCCTCACTACACTTAGAGGGTTAGATCCTGACCCCAATCAAAAAATGCAACAATGTGGTCGATGAGTTACACTGAATTTGCGGGCGCTGCACGATTTCACATACTTGATGCTTTTTTTGTTGCTACACATAGGAAATTTGCATTAGGCAAAAGCTTATTTCTCTTCTTTAAGGGATCAAATCTATGTATGCAGTTTCATAATGGCCTGAAACCCATTATGGAGAATGTTTTCTTAAATAGTTTTTAAGGGCTCAAATCTTTGGATGCGGTTTCACATTGGTCTGAAACATCTGGAGAACGTTTTGCAACGTTTGTTAAATAGCTTTCTGAAAAATGCAGGGAGAATCTCATCTGACCATTCATCTCAAAAATAAAATAAAATAAAATAAAGAATATCAGTACATTGAAAACAATATGCATAACGAAACAACACAAAGAACCCAATCTCATACGAGGATTAAAGTGAACAAAGTGTTTGATCCAAGAAAATGCACAAGTTATCACAAGTATAAATATAACAAAGATTGACTTTCTCATATTGCCAAGAAACTAAACTAAACAAGCACATTAAAGAACACAATGCAACCATGGAACACTGCACAAAGATAATCAAAGAACAAGAAGAATCGATTACCGACCAGGCTTATAGAAGACCGACAGCCCAAAATCGGTAGCCTTGAGTGCAGCATCCTCATCGGGGCTCGCAAACAAGAAATTCTCCGGCTTAAGATCCCTATGCATCACCCCAAGAGAATGGCAAGCCTCCACCACACCAACAATGGTCTTAATCAACTGCACCGCCTTCCTCTCAGTGTAATGCCCCTTCTGTATGATCCTATCAAACAGCTCTCCACCTGCACACAGCTCCATCACAATATGAACAAACAGCGCATCCTCATAAGTCCCTTTGATCCTCACCACATTCGGGTGCTCCGAAAGATGGTGCATAATCTGGATCTCTCTCCAAACATCCTCATAGTCCTCTCTACAAATGAGCTTCCTTTTTGGTATTGACTTGCAAGCATACTCCTTTCCATCTGATTTGTCAACGCAGAGGTAAGTAGTCCCAAACTGGCCCTGGCCAAGCTTCTTCCCAATTCTGTAGTGGTCTCTGAGGTTTGGGGTCTTGTGGGGAAGCACAGAGGCTGGCTTTGATGAAGGAGGAGGAGGCTGTGAGGATTTGTTCATTTTTTTTTTAGAGAAACGAACTATATGATCTGGGCCAAGATCGCTTCTTCTGATGGGTTTCTACAAAAGATCGCAACTTGCTGATGGGTTTTGTGAGGAAGATGGAGGTGATGATGGATTTATCGGAAAGATTGGATTTTGACAGGCTTTTTCAGTGCTTAGGATCAGATGGGTTCTGGGTTTTTGGTATTTTTATGTGAGGTTCTTTCCCCCCAAGCGAATAGATAGAGATTGTAGGATAAAAACCTTGCACTGGGATTTTTATGGGATTAAGTTCTTGGAAGTCAAGTTAATAAAAAACGACGACCGAGTCATTGCCATGTTCATTTGTTGCAAGAAGATTCAAGGAGCTTTCAATTTTGTAGCTTTTTGTATTAAAAAATTATAAACTTCAATCTTCTGAGATCAGGGGGTGTGAAGGTTCTGATGATCCGCTGGTACATGATTAGACTCTGAGTAACCGTACAAATTTGGGATTTGTGTGCGGTGGATTTGGGCTGATGATGCCGGGGATTGAGGTGGTCCAGCGGGGCAACTGAAGTATGAGAGAGGCTGGGGAGATGACATCATGACAGTGATCTACATGTGTTTATTTGATGTTATTTATGTTAACATTCGCTTTTGGTGGCTGATTATTTATGTGAATTTATTTAAAGATCTTTTTTGGGCCACCGTTTTCAATTTTCCACGTTTTTTAAATTAAAAAAAAGGCATTTTGATTGGGATGGAGTCCATTGGCAACTAGTTTTTTTTGTCTTCGTTCGGAATTTCATTCAAGAATTATAAGCCCCATGCTCCTAAAATTAAGGCATGTTGCATGAGATTTGTGTGCTATCAAGTTGTTTTGGCTTTAGATAAGAACAAAATAAAGCAAAATAAATAAATAATATAAGAAAAAGACGAGAGGAAAATGGTAACCAACTTGGAAGCCACCCCTAGTAGGTTGACTAGATAAAAGTTTGTAATTGATAAGAGAAGCTTTACCTGCACTTGATCAACACAAACATTTGACCAAAAAAACAATCAACTCTATTACCAACCTAAACTACAATGTTATATTAAAAAAGTAGTTGGTGATATACCACCCAAAATGATGGCCTCAAGCCGAGTATACTGTTGGTCAAATAAGACGCAATCTAGAAGGTGAAGGACCTATTTACAAGCCTGAAATACCAAAACGTTCCTACATAAACCTTATGTGTAGCACTCACATTTGGGCAGAGGTGAGCTCATTCTCGCTGTCAACTCTCTTTCTCTCTCTCTTTTATGTTTCTCCCTCAATTTCTAATTAGAACGCTGGCGGGGACCCAGCCCGGCCCAGTCGGACCGGCCCGGCTTTTTTAGCTTGTGGTGGGCTTTTTTATCCTGCGGGCTAAAACCCGGGCCGGGCCGGCGGACCGTTTTGACACCATGAGATGTAGCAATACACAACGGGAAATCAATGTAGCGAGTGATGTAATAACCGATGCCAGAGAGATGGAAACCCAAAATAAGCAACGGTGATCCATGTAATTACCAAAGACCATGTTGTACTGGGTAAACAAACAAATCAACTACCTTGCACTTCCAGAGACTCCGATCAGCACATATCATTCTCACGTGTAGGGATCTGAAGAGACTCAACGTAAAAGTGCGATGACTTGATAGTCATAAGGGTGAAGGTAGCAAATTGTTACATACACCGCATCCTGGTCAATGCAAGCATATCAGTGAAAATATTGTTCGTAGATTGCATCAACAAATTGGGAACTGGGTGACGATCTCGACAAGAGAACTACTGTATTCTGTATTGCATCATATATTCTCTGCATGCCCCCACATAATAAGAAGATTGCACGCAATCCCAGTGTATTTACAGCTCACACGCACCTCAGCCTCCACTTGGTTGCATGCTGGTGTTCCCATTGGATGAGAAATGACTCAAATGAGAATCCCAAGAGGACAAGCAACCCACACAAAGTGGCACTGATTTCTATTTTTATTTTGATATTTTTTTTTGAATAGCAAACAAATTCCATGTCCCAAACTTCTATCTTATGGTTTCATTGTATGCCTCTGCTTTCTATAATATGTCAGATTACTTGTTACCATAATCCTGCATATAAATTTTGACAGACTTAGCTTTCTCAATTTCTTGACTGAATGCTAGAATGAACAACTTTTCTCCCTCTCCAAGAAATTGCCATAAAATGGGCAGGCAGGAAAAAGGCGTGTAGAATCAGATCAAGCAGCATAATTAGAAACTACTAGTCTAAGAAGAAAATGTGAAAGAGAGGTGGACAAGTTCTCTGCAACAACGTCAGTGATAACGTCAATTTTAATTCAAAGATGCTCAAAAAACACCTACATGCATCAATGCGAAACAAACAGTACCAGCAATTTCAACTAGTCTCAAGTGAACAATCTTGATAAATTTCTGGAAAACGCATGACCATCTTCAGGAGGGTGATCTGTCAAGAACATGGCAGGTTGTAAAACTTCAAGATTTATACCGAAATTTATGAACATCTAACATCAAGATTTATACTGAAATAAGCGTGCAAAGACACCGTTTCCTTCACATTGCTAGAAGATTACAATCTAAGGCCTTCATTCTTCATAAATTGCAATGCATCTGATGCTCGTTGCATCCATTAAGTTTGTCTGCGTTAGTATTATCACTCTAAGCACTCGACTACCATTGTTTCGCATGCACTGGTAGCTCCTTAATGTTCCCTTCTCCTTCACTTCAGTATCGTCATCTGTGTCTGATACCCTCAGGGTTCGAAGTCGACCTAGTATGCATCTTCCTTCAAATTTCAGAATCTGGGTGGAGGGAAAAAAATCCAATGTGGTGTCATTAAGGGATAATTTCAATTAGAGGAGCTGCAGGACTACAAGACATGGAATTTAAAACAACCTTCATGAATAGAAGATGCAGGAAATTAATTCAAGACTTAGACATGACGGTGAATTTAAATTTGAAGTATTTTCAAGATTAATAGCTACCGAATGGCTCTAAAAATGGGCTTCGTGAGAACCCCTTGGAAGATCCAACCAGTCTATCCTGACTCAAGACACTTAATTAGCCCAACAATGAGACATCTAGTGGCTTCAGATTTCTCTTGGGAAACCATTTGATGCATTGGTGAAAATTTTAAAACCTCTTATTCTCTCATATTAGGCTTGGACACCTAACTGGCCTACAGATAAGACATCAAGATGAACGCTTCAGACATGGATAACAATTTGTGGGTCCCCTCAAAGCTTAATTTGAGAACCTTTCTCAGAGTTGCATTTCCCAAATAGACATTGAGTTGAAGTTAGTATTTAATAAGATTAGAAGCATTGAACTCTTTGAATATGTCGGCTTATGGAACTCAAAGAATCTTCGTTAGACTGATCAGGAAAGAAAGGGATGGTGATCCTTAAATATATAAGAAACTGGCGTACAGCATTCCAAGAATTAGACTTTCGACCCACAAGTCCTCGTGTTAAATTTCTCTTGTGGTTATGATAGGAACTAACTAGATCTGAAAATATATTGATGGAAATAGCGGTAAAAAGATAACTTTGGTTACAATTAATAGGGGCAACCACCCTCCCAAGACGCCTAAAGCGAGGACGTCCGCACTCTCCTAAGATCTACCTAAGAACTCTCTCAAAACAACTCAATAATCAAGCATACTAGGGCCGGCTACAACCCTCCCCTCTAATACAATCTCCCAAAAATAATAAATTACTCAAATGCCCATATTCTAATAAAATAACCCAAAAGGCCCCCAAAGTGGGCCGGACCTATCAGGTTAGAACTTATAATAGGTACCTGCATATAGCTTCTGAATTTGCAAGGAAACAATGAGGATACATTCCTGGTGTACATAAAAATTTGTGTGTTTCAGTACAATTTATGATATGCATTTACACATGCTACAATAACTTGAATAGGACTTGGGGATCATAATCAAATTTTGCATGTTATGATTATGACCTTAAGAATTTTAACTAAACTGGGGTTAAGGTTTCAAGTCAGAATTGATGTCATTTGATGTTGCATGTCAACTTGCCAAGGCCAGCAAACCTTGGGTATTACACTCATCCTTCAGTATACTTACTTGTGTGTCAGCATTTCTGAACAACAGAAACCCTAAATGAAGAAATACCAACTTAAAGCAACCAACAAAACTAGATGATTGTAATTAATGAGCCTTCAAGGAACCATTGGAAATCTTATCATGACCACTCAAATATCCTGGATTAATAACTATCCAAGCAATACTATGTGATGAATTGGATTGTCCATAAAATGTAAACACCCCTCACCCTAATTACCCACAACATTCGTTACAAGCATATGCCCTATGTGGAGTTCAGAAAATCTTAGATTTAGAATAAGCAAAGGCGCACAAGTTCAGCCAAAAGACAAGTCTAACAACCATGCATAATATGAAGGTCATGATGACCAAAAGAAACAAGAAGCATCGTAACAAATGCAACGTCGTTTTAATATCCCATCGCAACATCGTAACAAAACTAGATGATTGTAATTAATGAGCCTTCAAGGAACCATTAGAAATCTTATCATGACCACTCAAATATCATGGATTAATAACTATCCAAGCAATACTATGTGATGAATTGGATTGTCCATAAAATGTAAACACCCCTCACCCTAATTACCCACAACATTCGTTACAAGCCTATGCCCTATGTGGAGTTCAGAAAATCTTAGATTTAGAATAAGCAAAGGCGCACAAGTTCAGCCAAAAGACAAGTCTAACAACCATGCATAATATGAAGGTCATGATGACCAAAAGAAACAAGAAGCATCGTAACAAATGCAACGTCGTTTTAATATCCCAATTTAACAAGGTTCCTCCCAGCAGAAAATAAAACCGGTTAAGATCAGAACAAACACAAATCTGGGATGAATTATAAGAGAATTCATGGAGCAAAGTTAAGAGGCAATGTTACCTGTTTTTCCAGCAGTCGGGATACATTGCATCTTCTTTACATAGACAAGAAAATTTAGAATAATGCAAAAATCTCCAATTTAATCTGTCCCAGAAGCTGTGGCTCCATTATTAATTATCACAGTCTCATTTGCAAGAGACCGCATAGGAATGTTCGCATATTTGATGAGTATCACTCCCAGATCAATTTCTTTGTCATATAAGCTTACAAATAGTATATAGTATTTTGAATCACTTCTAGACTGATCGCTGTAATCTAACTCGATGTATATTCCACATTATGGGGTACATCTTTCATATAAATAATACTTTCAAGTGTGATACAAATAAAGAACAATGAAGGGTCCAAAAATGATAACATTCCTTCAATTCATCCTTTTACTTTTGCTTCTTAAATCTCTTAAATAAGGGTAGACCTTTTGGTACTCCAGTATAGCACGCACCAAGTGCCTAAGAGAGAATTCTGGCCATAGTGGGCCTGGATTCTGCAAGTGGGTAAAGGTAGTCTGCCACAGAAGAAAGTTACTCAAACGAGTCTCCCCTGATGTCCTAATCACAATATCAGGTTCTGGGCAATCTGTAGTATATAAGTGCTGCTCCAAATCAGCCACTGAAATCACACCTTCTGTATCATCATGGTAACCATTAGCATACCCTACTCCTATTTTATTGATCTTCTTTTCACAAGATTCTTCAATGGCATGCAAGATCTCATCTGTAGAGGTGTAGGCCACGCATACTGAAAGTACCGGCCCTGTGTTATCAGTGGTAGAAGCCATTGCCTTCTCGGCAGCCAGCCTCACAGGCTCACTCAGTAGTTTCAGGTTTCCCCAAAAATTAATCCTGATTCCATACTGGTTTACGATGCTCTCTTTCTCGAGCAATTCATCTATTTTTTCCTGCATGAGGTTCATCAGGGATTGCACTTCATCCGGCTTTCGTTTAAAATTATCAATACTGAAAGCATAAACAGTTACATATTTCACCCCCATTTCATAACAGTACTGAAGCGTGGAGATGAGGGATGAAAACCCAACATCGTGACCCCCATCTTGTCTCATTTCCCTGCTCTTGGCAAATCTGCGATTACCATCCATTATGAATGCTATATGGTTAGGCATGGGACCAAAGGAGAGAACTACAAAAAGGCATTTTCGAAAAAAATCACATATCCTTTGGAGAAGAGAGTGCCTCTTAATATCAATTTTCTCCCCCATTTAACAGATCCTGTAATAAAAAACATAGTAGGGTCATTAATGGAAAAGGACAAGAAACTAACGGAGAGATCAAATATGCTTCATTTACTTAAGGCAATGTAGTAAGAACATGTCCAGGTAACGAATAGCTGGATTTTATTTTCTTTTCCTTCTATAAGCTGCATGATTACATGCATTGTGCAGATTCTTTGTTAGAGGAGATGCACCCATATCCAATGTCATTGATACTTGGGGCACCCTGCCAGATACTTCAATGATATGACATATATCCAAAAATTTATAATGTAATCTAGACATATCAAAGAAAACCACAGACAAACAAAAGATGTATTATAAGACCAAGAAGCTATATTAACTATGTAATCTAGACATATCTAATGTAAGAGTGAAAGAATCACAATTCCTTTTCACTTGTATATGTATTTATATAATCAGTCAACTTTCTTAATGAAGAATCATGATAACTATATTAACTATGAATTTATATAAACTAGAAATATTTTATATATGCCCAACTTACTGTAACATTAACTCACATGAAAGTATAATTCATATAAGAGAATATGGATATCGTGTATGATATGTCTCTGCATTTCTCTCATATGGCAGCCCAAAAGTCCACTGTATGTATTGTCTTGGATGATCAGCACCATTCATTTAGATCTACATGTTCTAAAATCCAAATATATAAAAGATTCAGTGAACCCAATGTTTTTTGCTAGTTAATCTAGTAATTGAAAATTTAGCAGTTTTACATTGTTCAAAACATGAAGATCAACATGACAACGATCAGAATTTAAAAAAGTGGATTAGAATTTAAAAAAGTGGAGAGCAGATTTTTCAAGGCCATCATGTGTGAGCACACATGTATATGACAACAATTATTCTTTTCATCAAATATGATATTTCCATTTCCATGGGAGTACTAGTACCTAGATTTTTAGGATTTATTGCATCCGTAAACATGTATAGCTATATCATGGGTACATACACCCTACATACTGCTACAAGAGTTAATGGTGGCCTGGCAATGTTATCATAAAATCTTTTGGCATCATAGAAATATTAATATGTTCCATAAGAGTGTAAACATCTCACAGAAAGGAGTAGCCAAAAGAAATCAAGAAAATGGTTTTAAAAAGTGTAGCCTTTCTCAGCAAATGTCACTCATGTTATTCTTTATCCTTACAGTCATAGCAATTATCACATTTCCAAATCCCACCTCAGATCAATGTATATTCCAAACTAATCAAGAGAAGGGTCAGAGTATTCCACATGTCCTAATACATAACTAACTACCTATCTAAAGTACAATCAGATGCCTAAAATGTATTATTTTAATTCATGGGAAACTAAAAAATGTTATAAAAATGTTTAATTCAAGCTAAAAGAAATGATCTTTGGACAATATTTCTATAATCAACAGGTTCAAACTTCCGTCTTTATCAAGATCACCTTCCCTCACAAAAGGAATTTTAGAAGAAATTGGATTAGTGATCCAATTTCACTTGTAGAATAAATATCATTTGCGCGATAAATGGACATGTTTTCATCACCACTCCCCCCCCCAACCCCCCCCCCCCCCCCCCCCCCCCCCCCCCCCCCCCCCCCACAAAAAAAAATAGCTTGTGCTTAAGATCCAATTTCTATTCGACTTACTTTTGTCGTAACAAATGAAGACGATGAATCTCCATTGCACTAAGAACTTATGTGAGATCACTAAATCTCCCGAGTCATACATCAACTACTGGTTGCCCATTCCAAAGCTATGGCTCAATGAAACATGGCTATTGTGGGCAACTATAACAAATTAACAATATAAAGCTAACAAAAACCAATTCATGATCTCGATAAGAAACAACAAAGCTTTTGTCCGACTTTTTTCAGTCCAGTATTCTTGCTACCAAGAATGACAAATCACTAATTTTATTTCTTCCCATTTCCTTAAACTATATTGGAGGGGATCATGACTGATGACACCAGCCACTAACACATATAAAGGACTGTCTCGATAATTTAATCAAGGAGAAAAATAATAAACAAAACAACTACAAACTTCCCAGTTCCTTAATTCGGCTATTTGGATTCCATACTTCCACCATCAACAAATACCAAGAACAACATGCCAATAAAAATTTCATAAGTTCTTAGATTCTAATCAGTTTGTAACCACTACCCTTTGAATATTTCCCGAAAAGGGTACCTGCAGAACCACTTAAAGCATCTAATTCTGATGAATTCCTACAAGAACTGTATGTTACAAGCTACTATGTTAGGGTTCCAATTGAGACAATGGGCAATACATTTTAGGCTTGCCAACAAAGAAAAAGCTGCACTTAGTAATATAGAAACCCATTGATCAAGGTCTAATTGGGTGACATGAATTCAACTTGAAAACAGAATTGCAGAAAGTCCACTTAAATGAGCAATCAAATCATCAAAATCTGATCAAAGCAAAAAATCATACATATCTTCTCTCTCATAGTTAAAGAGATTTAGTTTTCAGGAGAAAAAAATCAAAAATTAAATTAAACAGCTCGAGAAATCGTACCTCGATCTAATGGGGTCCTCGGGTTGCTTTACAAAAAATCCAACATTTGACTCTCCCCAGCGAGCAGCCGTGATTCTCTCTGTCACAAGTATCAGACTCCTTTGTATTCTTGGGGCATAGTTTTTGGGTAATCACCCAAACCTGACCCGACCCAATAACAAACGGGCTGGGTTCAGGTCAAACCTTGGAACATTTTGGGCCCAAAAGTTAGAATTTCATTTCTAAATATTAATAAATTAGAATCGCCTAATTTTAAAGTAGTAGAATTTAGTTACATGTAGGATTGCTTATTTGATCAGAATGGATTAGTTAACTATGAATTCCTAACTTATTCGAAGATCCATTAAGTAAGAATGCAACAATAATAAGTGTTGACATGTAAATCTGCCAACAACGAATAGGATGCTGACGAGGACGTCTTCGGTGACGTAACACTCTGTCAGTTGATGAGTGGGACCCGAAGAAGGACACTGTTGGATCGAAGCCCGACTTAACTCCGAGCTATCTTGGTAGGCTTGCAACACAGGAAAGATCGTCACGAGGTCGGATCTGGGCTTCGACCCAAATCCCGTCCGATACTTAAGTCAGTGGATGGCCAGAAAAGGCTCGGGGTAACTAGATCCGACTTATTGGGAGGCCATTTGATCACTGTCTCGCCGAGCTCTGGAGGAAAGATAAAGCGGAATCAGATACATGAGTGTCATAGTACCTGAGTTTTTAGTATATCTTCATAGAGTTCCCCCTTCTTCTGTTGCCTCTTGGAGTTCTTAAAGGTGAGACATTGCCCCACAACGATCCGGTCCAATAATGAAGATTTATTGTTGATATTGATGAGGAGACATTAATGAAGAGGAACTAATGAAAAGGCATTAATCGTAGTGACGATCGCCATGAATCTCGCTATAATTGTTGTATGAAGTAACGATCGCCATGAATCGCGCGATAATTGTTGAATCAGTTGCCATGAAGGCAAGCCATAATTGTTGTAACACTGGCCCCAATCTCACGAGTTAAATCAATACAAAGGTTGAGGTTAGGTGATGTGGCATGCATGAGAAAGAGTTGACCCCGCTTGTGTAGTTAGGTTGGCTTGTGCGGGGAGTAGCCCTCTGACCTACGGCCGAGATAGATGCAGTTCAGCAAGTAAGGGGAGTGGATGATGAGTGTTTATTTTACATATTTTGCATATAGTTTATCCATGCATTTCATATCATAAATTCATATCTCCCACGTATTTCCATCCACTTTTTATTTCCTTTTACTCATGGGCTTCTTCTTTGTTTTTCACGTGAATGTGATGAAATTTGGGACTCTAGAGCGATGATGTGATCGTAAATGGAGATCGATGACGCGAAGGAGATCAAATTAAAGAAGATGAATGCAAGAAGAAGAATGTATGACACGGTCATGTGTGATACATCACACAACCGTGTCAGCTCTGCCCCCAATTGAAGAAGACTGAAGACAGCTCACACAATGGTGTGATGTATCACATATGACCATGTGAGGGGACATATGCTGAAGACCATACGTGACCTCTCACACGGTCATGTGGGCCGTTTGGAGGACAACTGCTAAAGAGTTGGACACGGTCGTGTGACCCCCTCACACGACCGTGCCAAGGAAGATACAGAAGGCCCTTTCTACGTCGCCAGTTACACAGTTGTGTAGGATTTTTACACGACCATGTCGAGCCCGTTTTTCTGAACCATCAGATGCAACGAGTGGGATAATTTGGGCTTGATTTTGACTTGGTTTTGGACTTAGTATAATTTGGTTTTTTTTCTTTATTTTTGTAGGGGGCTTTTTGAGTTCTGAACTTTGTATTTTCCAGAGAGTTTTAGGTCTTTGTTTTCTTTGTAGTTGTCAACTATTTCTAGAGAAAGTTTTGATCTTTAGTGTACTTTTGGTTGCAAGATTGGATTTTTACCATTGCTTCTCTTGTGAATCTGTTCGATGCATATTTTTATCATTTCATCTGCAATTTACATGCTTTCAATTACAAATATTATGATGTTTATTGCTATGCTTAGTGAGTAGTCACATATCTAGGGCGAGGGTTGAACCTTACTGTGATTTAATTATGGATTGACCTATTTTTGCTTAGTTATTAAATCAGTTAAATTAGGGTTTTGCATTGGACAATTTATTATCAATATATATTAGTTTCCTCCCACTCATGTAATTAGATCTATCTGCCAATGACAGTTGGTATGGATCTAGGGTTTCTAATCCCTTTATTGATTTACATTATCGGTGTCGCCAATGACAGTTGGGTGTATATTAGAGCTCCAGGCAATGACCTGACTTCTTTCCACAACAGTGGCATGAAGAAAGGTTGGGGAACATTGTTGAGTACATCGCATCTGTCGTGTGCCGATGACCAATGACGGTTGGCTTTGTCACACGATAGATGGTCCTATCATGCACTACGACAATAGGGGGTAGGTATTAACATTAGGTGCAACAATCTTACCCTAGGACATAATTCAACATCTAGATAAACGAGATCAATTCTATATTTGAATCACAGTAGTGTGGATACTTAGCCCTAGAGCTCTTTCTTATTGATACATCTTAGTTACAATCCTCTTCTCACCTTGAGATGATCCGCGTAGCTAACCACAATCCTGAACAACCCAGTACTCATAACCTACCTCCATGTGGTTTGATTTGAAATTGCTACAACAACGACATGCACTTGCGGTTAATTTAAAACTATCGCGA
Organism: Scilla litardierei; assembly: GCA_030789695.1. Classification (NCBI taxonomy): domain Eukaryota; kingdom Viridiplantae; phylum Streptophyta; class Magnoliopsida; order Asparagales; family Asparagaceae; genus Scilla; species Scilla litardierei. The sequence continues at coordinate 141,614,027 of CM061130.1, forward strand.
TCAAGGTTTTGATGCCATTGCCGGGGAGGCAATGCTTGTGAAATTGGTTGATTCTAGATTTGTTAGATTGCACATTTAATTTTTTATTTCTCTTTTTTCTGCTTACTCTCTTGTGTTACTAACGACTGTTTCCTAGTTCTATTTTCGGTGCATGAGCAGGAGATTGCAGAGTGCTTCAGACTTACTACATCTAGACCTTGAGATCGAAGCCACCGCACAAAGGCTAAACGCAGAAAGGATGAGAAATTTAGCACATGATGAGATGGCAGAGGAGGAGAGACAACCCACCAAGTCCATCCTGGACTTTTCTACACCTTACAATGGATTCATGTCTAGTATTGCTCGGTCGCCTATCACTGCAAATAATTTTGAGCTAAAGACGTCGTTGATCATCTTCATTTAGCAAGATCAGTTTGGGGGATCTTCGATGGAGAATGCAAACGACCCTATGTGAAGGGTTTTCTGGGACCCTTAGGGCACAAAAACTCTATTCACGTCCTAAGTCGGACGAAAATAGACAGAAAAAGAATTTGCAGCGGAAGAAAAATCTAGTTAATCTAATTAACATGCAGTTAAAACAATTTTAACTTAGCCATTCGGTACAAAACCCTTAGCCAAGATCTATGCCAACTTGGGATGGATCTGACCATCCCAAGAAGGATCTAACCTACTGCGATTAAATTAAACTAATGCTAATAAACACATACCCGGAATCTCAACCCTGGGTCAGGCGAGATGTTTCGCACCGTCTTCCGAGCCGCTCCCGTCCCACGCCGAGTCGCTCCTCGAATCGCTTCCCGAACCGCTCCTCGAACCGCTCCGCATCCCGAGGCGATCAATCCCCGTGTCGCCGAGCCAACCACGCACCGAAGAAAGTTTCACGCGAGTGAAACCTTCGCCTAGATTTCGGATCTGAATCCGAACTCCTTTGCGGCTTTGCTAGAGCCCTCAAGAGTAAGGCAGAAATATTAGGGAGATAGAGAAATATTAATTTAAACCTAGATCCGAGCGTGCTCCAACATTTACGAGAGCCGCTCAGATCTAGAGCTTGGGACGAGTTTTGAGGAGGAGAGCAGACCCCTATTTATATAGGCGGCTGACTGCTCCCCTTTACTCAAAATCCGATGTGGGACTATTAATTTGAGTTAATTAAAATCAAGTTAGTTTGCGCTTCACAAAGTGCAAACTTCCGTGAATTTTAACTCACTCACCGTTGAGCTTCATAATTGATACAACCTATCAATTCGAAGGGTGTTCAACGGTGAACGCATAGGAAAAAACCGTTCGTCAATCGGAGTTCGTTTGACCCTCCAATTGACCGCCCAAAGTTCAGCCTACGACTTGTTTTTCGCAAAAACCAGCCGTCAAAAATGCCCAGTAAACCTAGGGTTCTACACCCATTGGTGGGGCCCAGCAAGTGGGCCCCACAGCTTCAAAAGCTGCTGACTGGGCGCCTGCCCAGGCCTGGGCGCGGGCGCCCAGGCGCCTGGCGCAGGCGCCCTGTCACGCCCCGATCCCCAGAATACCCGAGATCTTAATTTTTTTTCCAAGTATTCTGAAGAGCAGAGGTGATGAAGAGGAAAAGAGGGAGAAAGAAGAAACTGAATAAGCAGGCCACTGCGCACATGCTAGGATAGTACAAGTGAAGCTCCATAATAATGATAAAACTATCTTATGAATAATAAAGAACGGCAACAACATAACATATAGATAACAACTTTTAGTTATATACATAATCCAGGTACACCACTACATATACACAGTCATTCTTCACCTCCCAAACCAACCATATCACACCACAAATACTGCTCACACCAAGTGCTACCCCAGAACCCAGCTCCAAGTCACCTCCATCCTAGCTATCCCTGCTACCTTAAAAAATAGGGGGGAGCACGTCAATGCGTGCCCCAGTAGGAACCAACTTGGGTTTGGAACTCCATTTTAAGGTTATCAATTCACAAAGCAAGACAGAGGAACAAGACATGCAAATTAAATATATAGTGAAAACTGGATAGCTAAGAGGATCATACCTGCGGTCCAATGTCGAGTTACTGCAAGAGAAGAGGTTAGCGCAAATAATAATAATGATAATAATAATAACACAAGTATTTAGGCAACCAATATCTATTAGAAAGAGTACAAGTGCCAGAGACATGCCACAGACACACAAGAAACTGGCAAGGGGAAGGGAAAGTGCTACCAGCAGAGGGAGTAACGCGAAATTCTTATTTTATTATCTTATAATGGAATTAATTGGAACTTGGGTAAACTGTGTGATACCAGGATCTGGACTTCACCCCAAATTTGGTGTGAATATAGCACACGGCGCAGTGGACACGGGCACTGTACAACACCGGGCCTCTCACCTCCCCCGTCCCTGGCAGGAGTGAGGCTATCCACATATAACCCAACCTCCGTATGACCCCTCCACTCCCGGTAAAGGCGAGTGGGTGTAAAAATGTAACTCCACACATTACATAATGATCTCCAAACTACACAGTCCAGGCCTCATATCCACAATTTACTTAAACCCCACCTAAAACTCGGGCTTTGCTAACTCACCCTCATTAGAGAGGACTGAGAATTATTCAATGTTATTAGTTAACATCATAAGTGACACGTTATGGGTCTTGATGGCATGTGTATGCACATATCGCCTCATCTGCCCATCATCAGACATAGGGTCATGCACTCACGTGACATGCCCTCTATCTCCACACATCATCCACTCATAAACATAACGTTCCCATGCCATTCAAGCCTCTAATTTCACCAATCATCACAGTGGCACAAAGCAAACATTAACATGTGCACGTTACTCAAATTATTGGATTTTGCCTTCATTGAGGCATTTCATCGAACACCTGGCCGGCGTCATTCATATCAAAGCAACTCAATAACATTTGCATGTGCCGAGGGCATGAACAATTATTTTACCATACAACAATATTAAGCAAGAATAATGAAAGCCAATTAGCCACATTTAATGAATAAGAATAGCACTTAAGGTATTCAGCTTGCTGAAATTGCAAGAACATCCATAAAGATCAACATAATACATCCATTTCTCTTGGGAATTTAACAAAACTTTATAAATTAAAGTTAAATATATAACAGTTATGAATCTACAGATAAAATTTCATGCAAAAATATGAACTATACGATTTATGGTGATTTAATTAGTGAAGTGTGTCAATTCTGGTTTTCAGACAGATTTTAGGGTCTGTGTTCAACACCAATTTTGGGCATGTTCTAGCCAGAATTTCGACATAAGAGCAGTCTGATGAACTTTGAGAAAAACTTGTGAACTTTCCAACAAGACCAAAATCATAAAATTCCAAGATGTGTGCAGCTCTGTAGGAAAAATTTACTAAACTGTGTCAACTCTGAAAATCAAACAGACATGTCGTGAAGATGGATTTATTTCTCCCAATTCCTGAATTAAAACTATATCAAAATTTATATGATTTTGGGGTATAACTTCATGATCTATATGCTCATATTTTTTTCGAAACATGATTTGAGCTACAGTAACTATAATGGAAGCTACAACAGACATCAAGAATTCTGAAATTCAAAAGGAGATGACTTTGCTATGAATTTCAAAGAGAAAGTTGTGAAATTGAGCAATAACATGTAAAAATTGACTATCTTCATCACATATTAGATAAAACATGCTATAAAAATAAATTAACAAAAATTAAATTGATTGGAATTCCAACTCCAAGAGATTCCTACCTCAAAAGTTTCATTTTCCTCTTCTCCTTCTCTTCTTTCATCTCCATCTTCTTCTTCTTCTTTTTCTTCTTCTTATTTTTGGAACAACATGGATGGGTATGAGGGGGAGCACGAAAATTAGGGATGGGAGTTGAGTGGGAGGAGAGGAGATAATGATAAGGGAAGAAGAGGAAAGAAAAGAAAAGAAAAGAGGAGATTTTTCTTAAGGAGTTTCTACACACTCCTTTTCTTAAAGGTTAAGCCATGTCATGGCTTCTTGAATAAGCCATGAAGATTTTGAAATGACCTAAATACCCTCTTAAATTTCCATAATTTACAAGTGTGCCATTACTTTACGTACACACCACTTAAGTATGTATGTGCAGCAAATTTAGTCAAAAAGACCGTTTTGTCCCTGACTTTTCTAAAAATTTACGGGAGTTGACATTGACCCCCTAACCCCTTTCACACTTCCATGGCTCTCCCTACACACATCCATGCTCATCCGTGGACGCATACATGCTTCACACACACACGTCTAGCACATTCCTGTTGTTTTGCACCGATGACGTCTTTCACGCTTCTCTGCTTTCATACTTCACATTCACTTCCCTTAGCCACGTATTACGGCCCAATCCCCCTCTCACTACGTCACATAAATCGATATCTTCGTTTATCTCATGCCTACGTACGCACCGTAGATAGAATACCACACGTATTCAGTAGAATACACGTATACTTCAAAACAGGGCATGACACGCCCAGGCGCCAGCCTGGCGCCCAAGGCGCCCGGCCCAGGGTGCCTGGGCTCCCAGCCCCCAGGCGCCCGCCCTGGGTGCCTGGGCAGGCGCCCAAGCGCCTGGGCCTGGGCGCAGGCGCATGCCCAGTGGCCTGGCGTCCAATCTAGCGGGCCCGGTGCCCATGCCAGACCCTAGTCTGGCCTGGGTCAACCTGGTCTGACCCAGACTGAGCCATTTGGTTGTTTTGGGCATATCTTTAGCATCTGGCGTCCGATTTGGACGCCGTTCGAACCTGGGCGTAGACCGGGACATTCCCGTCTTACCCATGAGCTTTTCCTTGCGTTTATATCCAGAGTACGAGGAGCCTGCATACGACCCAGAAGCCACAGAGTTTTAGTTATCTGTGCTGGTGTGTGTGTGTGTGTGTGTGTGTGTGTGTGTGTTGTGAGATGTATTTCCTTTTCCGATCCGTATTTTCTTTTATGTATTCTAGTGAGAGAGTGCTGATTGTTGTTGTACTTTAATTTGGACTGTAATAATGTCGGTACGCTGGTTTGAGTGTTGTTGGTACATCTCTGCGTTGTGGCTATGCTGAATTCACTGGTGAACTGCGAGACCTGCAAGTAAATCAAATAAGTAACGGGCCCCCGAGAGCGGGCCGTTACAGAGCCAGTCAAGGATCTTCTCCACTCGATCCTCTTGGGAAATCACCTTCCCAAGTACTTCCAAAGCGTTCACGATTTCTGTGAACCTTGTGAATATCTCCGAGATGTTCTCACCTTCCTGCATCTTAAACAACTAATATTTAGATCTAAATACGCATTGTTTAGATTTCTTTACCTTCAAAGTCCCTTCATGAGAGATCTCCAATGTATGCCAAATTTCATTGGCCGTTTTGCACATGGAGATGCGGCTGAACTCATCTGAAGTGAGGGAGCAATGGAATGCATTCATAGCCCTCGCATTAAATTTGATCGAGTCCTTCTCTGCTTTTGTTCTCGAAGCCGCGAGTGTAGTAGGCTTCTCAAATGGCGACTTTGTGATGTCCCAAAGGTCTTGACCCTCCAAGTATATCATCATCTTGATCTTCCAACTTGGGTAATTGGTTCCGTTGAAGAGCAGGGGTCGAACGGTTGATAGACCTTCTTCATGAGACATGTATGAAGCGTTGTATGCCATCGTTGTTGTATGCTTCAACCTCGCTCTGATACCAATTGTAAGGACCGTCTACCTTGAAATACTAATAACAAACACTCTAGAGGGGGGTGAATAGAGTAATGGCAATAAATTGTGCAATTAAAATTAAACTTGCACATGCGGAATAATAAGTGCAAGAGGAATTAATAAACAAAATCAATCGAAACGCAAACACAAGAATTACGCTGGTTCCCCAAACTTGGGTTCGTCCAGCCACACCAATATCCACTATAATTCTCACACAGAGAAGTGAATACAATCTCACACAGAGATACCTCACACAGAGGATTTGGATTCTCACACAGAGAAATCCTTACTCACACACAGAGAGACCTCACGCAGAGGATTTAGGATTCCCACAAAGAGAATCCTTGATTTCACACGGAAAGACTTATGCTCTCACACAGAGAGACTCAAACTCTCACACAGAGAGATCTCAACCTACCCTCACACAGAAGGTTATATTCTCACACAGAGAGTAACTAGCTCTCACACAGAATGCTAGGGTTTCAATGAAATAACAAAGTAAAACAAATACTCTTAACTATACCTTGAGCTGAACTTACTCATTAATGAATGCAAGGCAAGGAAGAGGATTTCCAAATGACGAGATTTGCTAGAAATGCACTTGGATGATTTTCCATGAGCTTGACTTCAATGCATGAAGGAGATTTAGAGCTCTAAGAGGGAAATGAGAGAGTTTGAGAGTGGCTTAATCAATCTCTAATAATTTGCAATAGCATCAAGAAGTTCCTATGAACTCAGCCCTCTCATATAATAGGAACCCTATATCAACTCTCAAAACCCAAGGAAACAGCCAAAAACAAAAAGCTGCAACGGCTAGTTTCTGGGCAGAAACGTCACTGACAGTCGACTGATGAACAAATGACAGTCGACTACTCAACGGCTAGAAAAAACCCAACGGCTATAATCTGAGCCATGACAGTCGACTGATGAAGTCGATACAATCGACTGTAAACAGGACATGCGCTTGTTAAACCTTCAGCAGTCGAGTGCTGCATGGGATGGAATAAAACAGAGAGTTGCACTCTTTCTCCCAATATGCATACAGGCGACTGAAGAACAAATAACAGTCGACTGAAAAATAGACAGGCGACTGTTAATCCTTCATCAGTCGACTGCTACAGGAGATGGAGAAAAACAGAGAGATACAATTTACAGGCGACTGTTGACCATTTTACAGGCGAATGTAAATATACATGCGACTTAAATACTTCATCAGTCGACTGATGCGAAAAGTTCAAGTAGAGTCAATAAAAAGTTGACTTGAGCAGTGCACCACAGTCGACTGTAGAAGGCTCGACAGGTGACTGGAATCATCCAGTCGACTGTAAAACCTTCAGCAGGTGACTGTAGGAGAGCCAGAGACTCCAATTGAGTCTTTGGGCAAGATGGACCTATTACGTTGGATTCTATGATAATCCTAAGGCTCACTAAGATGGTTAAATGCATGTGTATAAATGAGTAGACCATCTATCAAGGTATTACATTAAATCTAGACTCAAAAAGAGAGAAAGCAATAAATGAAATATTACATGGATTACATTGCTTCCTTAGAGTCTATGGCTTCAATCTTGATGCCTTGATGCTCTCCATCATCTCCAAGCTTTGGCACCCCTTGAGTCCAAGCTTTGGCCCTTCTCCACTTGATGTCCATCCTTGCACCAAGTGTTTAGTCTCCAAAAATGATATTCTTGAAATGTAACTATGAGACTAAAACAAGAGAGTTATTAGCAACAACATGTTGTGATCATCATCAAAATAACATCGGTATAAAACACCAATACTCAAAAATACACACAAACACACACACACACACAATAAGTTAAAATAAAAGAAAATAAAGAACAAAAAAGGTTAGAACTAGGGTTGCTTCCCAAGAAGCGGTCGTTTATAGTCATGAGATCTATTCTTGATGGTTCCAACGTCATGTCCGGGGTGGTGAGCCCTGTGGATGCTCGCATATTAACTTGTCTCTTTCTTGTCGGTAGTGGTGTGGCTTGGCATAGCATTTTGATTTTCAATTCGTTAGGGTCCAAAGGGAATGCCATCAAAGATAACTCATCGTCGCCGTTCGATGGTTCGTCGTCAAACATCCTTGCAAATGCTACTGTTTCCACATTATCAATCGTACTTCGGGTCTCCAAAGAGGTATTTCTCGAGTGGGTCTGAGAAGATGTCCTCCAAGGTGGTGGATTCGATTGCTTGCTCCAACAAATCGAGCTTGTGGCATGTATCTTCCTCGTGAAGGGCCTTCATTGACTTCTGCGGATCAACTTTCTTACTACCGACATTGAGAGATAGCTTGCCCCCTTTCACATCAATTAGGATGACTGTCATGGTCAGAAATGGACGTCCGAGAATGATTGTCGTGTGGATGTCCTCAGGCATGTCCATGATCACAGAGTCGCATGGTACTAGAAATTTTCCCACTTGTACTGGTGTGTCCTCAATAATTCCCAGTGGGTACTTCATAGATCTATCGACAAGCTGCATTGACATGTTGGTTGGCCTGGGCTCTCCCATGCGTAGTTTCTCACAGATTGAAATGGGTATGAGGCATACACTTGCACCAAGATCACACAAAGCTTTTCCTATCGTCACGTTTGCCACAGAGCATGGGATCGAGAAACCGTCCGTGTCTTCAAACTTTTCTACCATCTTACGCTGAAGTATGGTGTCGCACTCAACAGAAAGTATAACATTCTCCATCTTGTTCCTCTTCGAGAGTAGGTCTTTGAGAAACTTTGCATAAGACGGGATCTCAAATATCGCATCGAGGAATGTTATGTTCACCTTTAGCTGTTTAAGCAAATCAAAGAACTTGCCAGACTTCTCTTCCACCCTGGCCTTGGCCAACCTCTGAGGATAGGGCACCTTTGGGATGTGAAATCTGGTGGTCTCTGGTGGGCTTCCCTTATCCTTCTCTTCAGCTTCCTTTTCATTCATGGGCTCCCTTAGCGAGGTGTTGGGCATGGGCTCATCAAGGATATCAGCTGGTACATCGGGACTCACCTTAGCCCGAACTCCTCCATCTTCAGCACCTGGCGTCAATACTGGCCGAACTGGCTCCTCAGTCTGCCTCCCGCTCCTCAGCGTGATAGCGTTGACCTGGCCTCGTGGATTGGGCTCTGGTTTCCGTGGTATTGGCCATGGGTCTTGGAGAGCTAAGTAACTTGTTGTGTTAGCCGAGTCTCTACAACCTTGTTTCTGGATATAAGCTGCTGGGTAGTGGCAGTCCGATGTTAAGTAGTGGCAGTCAGCTGTTGGATGGAGATCTGGACGAAGTCGTTCTTATGACCCTACATCACTATGAAGTTCGCCATCAGCGTCTCCAAATTTGACTTCATTGGAGGTGGAGGCAGGGGCAATTGATTTTGGGGCCTTGGTGGGAAATTATGAGGTTGATTTAAGGCCAGAGGAGGTTGCTACGGTGGGTCTGGTGGATGTGGCTGGGGACCGGTACTCCTATATGAAAAATTCAGATGGCTCCACCATCCCAGATTGTAGGTGTTTGAGTACGGATTATTTGGTGACCTTTGATTGTTCTCGTACAAAGCATTGGCCTGTCCGATCGTCATTCCCTGTGGCGGCAGTGCACTAGATTGGTACTCAGTAGATATGTGTCCCTGCACCAGAAACATCACAATTTGTCACAATAGGCAGGTTAGTAGCACCTGCTCCAATACTCAACATAGAAATTTGTTTAGTCAAAGCATCAAACTTACTCGACAACAAAGTGATAGCATTTAGTTCATACTTACCTCCCTTCTTGGGAGCGGTCCGGTCGTTGCTCCAATATTAGTTGTTGGCGGCCATCTTCTCCAACAACTTCTTTGCTTCTTTAGGGGTTTTGCTAATGATAACAACGTTCGTGGCGACATCGATCGAGATCTTTACGTCTTGCTTGAGCCCATTATAGAAAGTTTGGATCATAAGCCTGTCAGGGACTCCGTGATGCGAGTGTTACCTTTAAAGCTCTTTAAATCTCTCCCATGCCTCATAGAGTGACTCTTCATCAAATTGGACGAATCGGCTGATCTCATTCCTCAGCTTGATCATCTTCCCTGAGGAAAAAATTTGGTCAGAAAGGCTCTAGATAACAAATCCCAAATAGAAAATGTATTTTGATCGTGGCTCTTAAGCCACTCCTTAGCCTTATCCTTTAACAAAAAGGGGAAGAGCCTTAGCCTGATGGCGTCCTCAGAGATGCCATTTAATTTCAGTGTGTCGCACTTCTCCAGGAAAGAGTTCATAGTGTAGGAGAATGATGCCCTCCAGGCTATTTATCTCTGTGTGAATAGCACAAACGTCTTGTTCGAAATAACAGTAAGCTGTTTGGTAATGATTTATCTAAATTATATTATAATGTAGTTAACATTAGATATCAACTTAGGTAAAGTCCTGAGACTTTATGCAAGGTCAAACAGGTATCGAGATGAGTATCCCGATCATGGAGAAATGTTTGACCGTCTGTAGCATAAGTCTAAAAGGGTTCGTGGTCGTAGATGTTTAGAGACAAGGATATCGAAACATCGGATAGACCATTGTGTCTTAGTCTTCACCGTTAAGCGATGGCAATGATCTCATAATCGTTCGACTTGGCGAAGTCGGAGACGAGACCCAGGTGCTCATTAGAGAATGAGTTCACTGAACGATCCACAAGAGTTATCATATGGTTACATTGACCAATCTGTCAATGATAACTCTTAGTGATGATAGGATAGTTGGTCTTTTGACTTGAGGTCATTTTACGAACCTGTGCGTGAACGGTGCCACTTAGATCACTGACCTAACTTTGAGGCTAGACCTGTTGAAAGGTCTTTGATCGGGTGTCACTTGAAGCGTACGAGAAGAGTAATGACCAAGAGATGATTCGTCTCTCCCGGTCAATGGGAGTTAGTGTCGTAGAGTTAGTTCGGTCTTTAGTTAAATCTCTACGCAGAGTATGTTGGAAGAAGTCCAACATTAGTTGACTAAAGATCGATAGAAACTAACCGGAGTCAAGTTATTGGAGTTGACAGTTTGACCGTACTCTAGACTTGATCTACACGACATAGTTAAGACGAAGAGACTATAACTGCAGAACTCATCACAGACACGGACAAGGTGGTCCCAACAATTCTCATGTTGATGAGCTAACCACATTATGATGATGCTGAAACAGGGACGGCAGCCACTGCTCGTGGTCTTTGTCGTATAGGGCTTCGAGCCCAACCTGTAGTAGGGTCAGGCCGTAGGGTCACACAAAGAGTGCGACCTTCGTCTAGTAATAGGTAGAAATTAGTTAGGGAGAATAATTTGCATTTGATGCAAAAGAAGAGAAAATTGCATTTTGATGCAAATGATATTTAAGCCTAGATAGGGGACTAATTTGCATTTAATGCAAATGAGATTAAATGTGTCTTAAATAGTTTAAGACTATATTAAATCTCCTCGATCAGGTCGTCGTCTGCCGGTGCCACAAGTGGAACCGAATGTAAGTCACAACGATTCTGAACAAAGAAAAGGAGTATTGTACAAGTATGACAAGCGGAAGTAAAGTAAAGTACGGTGTAGTGTCTGTACAAGTGTAGCAAGTAAAGTGCATGACTGTAAAGAAGTAACCGTGTAAACTCCACTAGAACAACGTGACTCAAGTCGGAGAGTACAATATGTAACCGTTCAGTTCGTCTCTTGCCTGGGTGCTACCCAGACGAATGCCGGAACCCAGGCAGCAGGATGGTTTACCGAAACGCAGGCAGCAAGACAGGGCACCGAAACATAGGCGACAGGACAGGAAGATCGAACTCTAGTCACTCCCGTACTCTCGCAAACCATGAGTTACCCCGAAACCCCGGTGACGTGTCGAGTACAAGTTCTTTACATGATTGTTCCACGGGACGTTCCAAGTGGACTGTGCAAAGTACAAAGGACAAAGACAAGTCCAACACAAGAAGGTGTCGTATGCTTCTGTGCTTCGAGCACGTAGTAGTGCGGTACTACAAGTTCGTACAAGCACATCGGACTAGATTCCTAAATTTAGAACCTGTCGTGACTTACCAAAATCAACACCGTTGTAATAAGCTGGAAGAGTATCTAGTGCTTCCCCTGAAGTCGGTACACCAGAGTCCGTACCTGCAACACAAATTACTTAGTTAGAAAACACAACTTTTCCCTATTTAATAATTAGGTCAGTTTGATTTTTAAACTTGTTAAAACGGTGTCGGAAAATATTAAAAATTTATATATAAACCTAGAATAATTATTTTGATTTTACTGTAAGAGGGGAGAATTTTCAGAAGCTTCTGTATTTTTTTATAATTTTTAGAAACTTAGAAATAGCTTTAAAACCCTAAAATACCTAAGTGACGCGTATTTTCCGTAATTTCTTACGGGAGCAATACAAGTCGGAATTACATGAATGAGTAGTTAAAGCGACCGTCTCGAAGTCTATTATCACATATAATTTTCTCACATAATAGTGTAACTGAAAACAATGAGTTATGATTTTTAGAACGAATTATACGTATTTAACTTTTAGGTTTAAAAATTTATTCTGGAAAAAGTAGGCGTCTGATCGCAGTGCGACTAGTACCATTGGGTCCGAAATATTGTTTCTGATTTTTCAGAGCTAGCCTCGTATTTTTCTGGCCCATGTATAATTAGTTATGGATTTATAACCAATTAACCCTATTTAATAATTAATTAAAATTGAAAATACGAAAATATTCCGTATTTACGGAATTGCCACTGGGTTTTTTTACGCACCCACAGTTCTACGCACGCGTCAGAGGGGGCGTTCTCGGCGGCGGAGCTCGGCGAAGGCGGCGACGGGGCGGTGGTCGGCGGAACGACGGCGCTGGGGCGGCGGCGGAGCTCGGCGAGTGAAGGCGGCGGGAGGCTGCTGTGCCTCGCGGCGGTTCTCGTCATTCGGAGGGGGCTGTTGTAACAACCCTAGTGTGCAAATACTAAGTAATCGTTAAATTCATCCAAGTTTCTCGTATATATGCACACCAATCCCGGGGAATGGAGAGATTTGCAATTTGCCCCTCGATTTTTCACTTATACCCAAATGAGGGTATCATTGTAAGATTGGGTTTAAGGCAAATTTCTTAAAGTGAAGGGTTATTGTGAAAAAGGGAATGAGATATTTGCAATGGCAAACTTGTAATAAAATCAAGCATTTGGATGGCTAATTTTGAAAAAAAAAAGAAAGAAAAAAAAAGAAATGAAAAGAAAAATAGAGTATGGCACTAAGTTGCCATACCAAGTACACCTAACCACACATCTCTCCCCTCACCCTACACCATAACCCCCCACCCCTCTCCCCTCTCCTAGGTCCCTTTCTCTCCCCCTCTCTCCATTATTTTCAGCCCATGGCTGAAAATAGCTAGGGAAAAAAAAGGGAAAAGAAAAAGGAAGAGAAGAAAGAAGAAGAAGAAGAAGAATATGAAGAGGAGAAGGAGAAGGAGAAGGAGAGGGCTACTACTCAAACCATCAACCATTCTTGAAGCTCCAAAGAGGTAGGAACTCTTCACTCTCCTACTCTAATTATAGATGATGGAAAGCATCTTATATGTATGAGTTTTCTCTGAAATTTTGGGAAGAATGTAGTAGAACTAGGAATCTTGATGCATGCCTGAAATTTGCTGAAACTTTAGCTAAGTTCTGGGATTAATTGGCTATTAGGAATGCTCTGAAAATTTTATATGATATTTATCTCGTAGTTATGAGTAACTTTCATGTTCATCACTTTTTCTATTTCGAACTAGAAGTTGGGGTAAAAATTCGAATTGTGCAACATGCCAGGAATTCTGTCAAGCTGTACACATTTCAGTAAAACGAGCACCACTACCTGCACACATATTGGATTTTGTTGATTTTGGTCTTGTTGGAAAGCTAACAAGTTTTTCTCAAAGTCTATCGCGATTTTTATGTTGAAATTCTGGCTAGAATATGCCAAAAATTGGCTTTGAACACAGATACAGAAATCTGTCTGCAGAACAGTTTTGACACCCTTTACCAAATAATGTACTATAAATCCAATACTTCATATTTTTGTCTGAAATTTTATGGGTGAACTCAGAACTATAATATCTCCAACTTTCATTCTTTGAGATTTGTCAAATTCTCAAAATAAATGGGTTAAAAATGCTGTTTTTCTATCTGTTCATGCAATTTCAGTATGTTGAAGGGTGTTGGGTGAAATTGGACTTGTATGATATTGCTAATTTATCACTCCCAATGCATGAATGATGTTGATGCATGTATGTAAGATTAGTTATGCTATTTGTTACAAAAATTTGTGACATGATTCTCTTCGTTTATGTGGCGCTCATTATATGTTTGTTAAAATGCCTGAATGAACTTAAGATTGAAGAAACTTGGAAAATGGCATTGTTAATTGTGTGGCATGTATTACCCACGAGGAATTGTATATGATCAATGAGGTTATGATACATGGCTTATGGAGCATGCTAGTTTGTTGTGAATATCTTATGAAAAGAATGAATTGGGACATCATTTACATACGTCATTTTACATGCTCAATACTCTAGGTTTAATGATTAGTTAAAAGACAACCTAGGGTGTTCTCGTTCCACTCGAAGTGGGTGAGTGCCCTAGGAGGGGTTGGGGAAACCAAGGTAACGAGTGAGCATGCGGGGGATGGACTGCTGAGTTGTGGGCCACTCCCGACGAGCCCTCAGTGGCGGGGAGTTGGTGCGGTTGTGGTTGAGGTTGGTTGTGTTGGTGAACGGCTTCTTTCGTAAGAGCTTGTCTCGGGAAGTCGTAGCATTCCACCCACTTTACCGGGTGAGGTCCAGTCCCTGATGTCTGACCCGTTACTGAGGTTTCGAATTCATGCATGAAAACTAACCTATAAAGAAAAAAACAGTAACTCTGGAATGTGATACCTTTTCCTTTGTTGTGATTCCTTGTTGTGCACTATGATTAGAGTAGTAGAGTTGTGGAGTTCCTACTGGGCACGCTGTGACGTGTCCTCCCCCCCTACAGGTCCAGGCACTGGTTCTTTGGCGGCGGGCCCGGGAGTGGAGACCCCGGAGGGCAGCTCGTCTCAGCAGGGTCCGTAGTGTTGTGGTTAGTGTGGGTCGCGTGGTGTAGTTTTGGGTTGTGTGTATGTGATGAACGCAGTGTTGTACCCCTGTTCCCTTTGTACCCCGTAGGGTTGAGTTGTACTTTTGTGGGAGCTTTTGCTGTTGGGGTTGTATAGTGGATTTGTGCAGTACTGGCCATGTAGTAGCGGTGCACTGTGACTCTTGGATGTTCTGTTTGTCGTATTTTACCTTACTGCCTGTGTTATAGTGTCTTGTACTATCCTTCTGTGTTGGAGCTGTACTGTTCTGTTAATCGTTCAGTCTGTACTTTACTGCCTGTGTTTCCTCAGCGTTTCCAGTGGCCTGCGTGACTTTGGTGTGTACTTTAGCGCTTGGTACTCTAATACCGCGGCTTGTCACGTCGACCCTCCCTATTTTGGGCAGCGGGGCGTGACAGCTGTGACGGCGGACGGCGGGCTCGGCGGCGGCGTACACGTCGGACGTCGGGGAGAGGGCGGCGTCGGCGGTCGAAGTCCGGCGGGAGGGCCAGAGGGAGAGTGAGTGTGAAGGAGAGAGAATGTTGAGTATTGGACTCCCCGGATTTGGTTTTGGATGATGAGCAAACATAAATATATCATGAACTAACAATTTGTGAGCGCAGATATGGAGATCGTCGCCAAATTCACGAGAACACTCAAAGCGACGTCTCAAGACTTCTCAATACGCGTGATCGTATACCTGGAGCTTCGTTGAAGCTCGAGGAGCAATATTGAAGTCAAGAGGAATGAAGATTGAAGCTTTGAAGACGGCTCGTAAGGTTTATTTTATAGTCTTTTTAGCTTCGATCTATAGAATGTTAAGCCTTGAGTAGTTCTTACATTTCTATCTTCATAACGCTCATATCGTAGCTCTAGGATCTTAGTACAAGTCCATTCTAACTTCCTCGAAGCATCGCGCTTCGATTCGGACTTGTTTGTGCATGTTAGTTGGTATAAGAACAAGTACTGACCGACTAGATGTTGATCTAGTCGGTCGGCAACTGTTCTTGGACCGACTAGTTTGATTCCTTATTTTCTTGGACTTTACTATTTACAGTTAGTCGGTCTACGTTGACTCACCGACCGACTAGTTTGTGAACTAGTCGGTCAGTGATGCTTCTTTGACCGACTAGTTGTGACTTACTGTTCATACTAAATTTCTCCTAAGCTACTGTTTATCGTTAGTCGGTCTAAGAACGTTTGGTGACCGACTAGTTGTTGATCTAGTCGGTCAACATTTGTTCTTGGACCGACTAAATCATTTGTATTCAGACTATTTGTTTTTGACTCTTAGTCGGTCTAAGTTTACTGACCGACCGACTAGTTGTGAAACTAGTCGGTCAGAAAGTCTTCTTGGACCGACTAGTTATCTAGGTCTGAAATCTTCATCTGTTCACTGTTCACCTCTTAGTCGGTTCATGTTGTTTCACCGACCGACTAGTTGATGAACTAGTCGGTCAGTGGTTGTTCTTTGACCGACTAGTCTGCTTCAGATTTAGATCCGTTGGAGTTTTGAAAGCGACGTTTCTCTCTCCCTTTTTCCTTGATCCTTTAAATACCTGGAGGGGTTATTTCATAGGATCCAAGGCTGCTATTTCAGAGTTCTATTGATTCAAAGAGAAGCTTTCAACTCTCATCTTCAAGCTCTCTCCCATTCTCAAGAATCTCTCCCTCACTCTTATTCCTCAAGAGAGATTCATTGGTTGTGAGCCTTCCAAGCCAAGGGCTTGATTCTAGGTCAAACATCTCATCCCTAGGCTTCCATTGCTGGTCATCTTCTTGAAGCTAGGGTTTGGTGACTCTTCCTCCATCAAAATCCTCTTTGCCCTAATTTGGTAAGAAATCTCAAGGCATAGGTATTTTGTTGGTAAGTATTTCATTTCAGTTATATTTGAATTGTATACTCTCGGTTGTGAGAGGTTTTGCGTGATCCCGGGTTGTGGGAGTCACGGTCATCGATTGTAGGTCGATTGCGCTTGTGAGGTTTTCGCAAGTGTTCATAGTGGAAATCTTGAGTTAGGGTTTCTAACTCAAGTATCCGGAAGGGATCCGGGTGGTTGGGACGTAGGATCACCGAGAACAAGTCGGGGAGACTTGGGTGGATCCGAACCCATTAAACCATTGTGTTTGCGTTTGCATTTATTCTTGATTGTAGTTATTCCGCATCGTTGTTTGTTAATTGCACGATAATTAGGAATAACACTCCTTATTATTTAAAAGTACTATTCACCCCCCCTCTAGTACATGTGCAGTAGCTTCCCAGGGCACTACAATTGGTATCAGAGCCAAGTTCAAAGCTACACATAGCCTAAGTTCAAAGCTATGACGAACAACGACTACAACGTCTTCAGGAACCGCGATGGAGCTTCTTCAGTTATGGAAGGACTATCCTCAGTCAGGCATCCACACTTCAACGGTACCAACTATGGGTACTGGAAATGCCGGATGCAAATTTTCCTCCGGAGCGCTTCACTATGGAGAGACACCATGACGGAGTATGTCGAGCCTTCCGAAGAAGATTTTGCGAAGTGGACTCCCGCGGAGGTCGCCGCGGAAGTAGCCAATGCCAAGGCAATGAATGCCTTCAATTGTGCGTTGGAGCCCGAGGACTTCAACAAGATATGCGCATGTAAGAGTGCATATCAAATATGGAACCAACTCCTCATATTGCACGAAGGATCGAGCACGGTAAAAGATTCTAAACTCGTCGTTGCTAATAAAGAATTTGAGTTGTTTCATATGGAGCAGGGCGAAACCATGAAGGAATATTACGCTCGCTTTGTGGATATATCAAACGACTTGGAAGCTCTTGGGAAGGTCTATACCCAAAAGGAGAAAGTCGCAAAGATTATCGACGGTCTTCCATCATGTTGGGAAAAGCGTACCTTCGCCATCGAGGAAGGTAATGACATGAATAAATATATCGTCGTACAACTAATGGGTACCTTGTTGTCTTACGAGGTACGCAAGGATAGTAAGATCCGAATGAAGGAAAAGATGAAAGCGTACTTGAAGCAAGATGAGCCAAAGAAAAAGACGATTGCCTTCAAGGCCACTCCATCTACCGATGATGAAGAATCGGAAGACGAATTGGACATAGAATCCATTGCCCGTATGGCAAGGAAGTTCGATCGATTCCTCCGAGAAGGTATATCGTTGAATAAATCTAAAGTTAGTTCGACTAATGCTTCTACTCCCGTGTGTTATAAATGCAACAAGCCAAGACACATCAAACCGGATTGTCCTCTCTACAAACACAAGGAGAAGGGGAAAGCATCAAAGTACGACAAGTCGAGAAAGTACAAGAAAGGACTTGTTGGCACATTCACCGACTCCGAAGAGGATTCCTCAAGTGGAGAGTCGGATGATGGAAGAGTGGAGAAAGCAAAACTTTGATTCATGGCGAATGAGGCAAAAGATCGAAAGTCCTCCTTCGATGATAGCGAGGATGAAAGCGAGGAAGGTAGCGAGGATGAAAGCGGAGAACCTACTATTGATGAAATGAGGTTAGCAAACCAAGAAATTTGGTCTAAATTTACTAAATTTGTAGAAAGATATAATAAGACCAAAGATGAACTTGTTAGCCTCCAAACCTCTCCTAAGTCTACCATCACCAACAATGACACCATTGTTGAGACACTCGCCAATGAGAAAGCAAGTTTGCTTACTCATAATGGATTGTTGAGAAATGAGGTGAAGTCCCTCAAATCTCAACTTGAGCATGTTCGTGTTGAGGATTCGGATGAACATGTGATAGCGGATTTGACGTATCAAAACTCAACTTTGAGTATTGAGAATAAGAATCTCAAATCACGTGTTTATGTACTCACATCGCAAGTATCCACTTTGGATGCTTCTTTGCTTTCTCTCAAAGAGAAGTATGAGTGCACGTTAGGCCGTATCAATGATTTCAATAAAGGTAAGGGCCATTTGGATAATATCCTAAATGACTTACTTCCGGCCAAACACCACATTGGCTTGGGGTATAAGATGGGAGACTCATCCAAATCGCCTACCACCTTTGTTAGGCCGACATCCGATGCCTCGACGAGTGGGAGCAAGCACCCCATTGGTAGTTCTCCTACCAATAGTGCTTCCACTTCGTACACACCCCCGATTGGAAAGAAACCCACTTTGGGTAGACCTCCAAAGAGGGGTCATGCATTTTTGTACTCACATGCTATGCCACGTAGGAACACACATCCTACTCCACCGGTGCATGCAAATATTAATGATGATTTTTATGCTCCGCACCCACGAGCACGTGCAAACACTCATATGAGACACCCACGTGCACGTAATCATGCTCATGCACATCCTAATGCATATGTTCAAACATCTCATCCACATGTGCATGCCTACTCTCATAATCATTCTCATGCATACACACCTCATGCTTATCCACGTATGTATGCTACACCACATCATGGATCTCATGCTCATCATAATTCTATTGCTAGATCTCATGCTCCTAGGCCACATGCACCACATAGAAATCAACCTTTTGTGCATGCAACAACTAGGAAGAGGATTCCCAAAATGTACACTATTTGGGGTCCCAAGAACACTAGTGATGATGCTATGAATGTTTATGTGAAATCATATATTAATGATGTTATTTTAAATGATGATTATGTTGGGAAGTCAAGTTCCTCTTGGACTTGGTTTCCGAAGGGTTAGTTCCTTTAACCCTTCAATGCTTGGTACCATGAGTTTATGATCATGTTATGGGTACCAAGGCATATGTTTATAAAATTGATTTTGATTATATTAGTTTATGGGTTACAATATTTTTTTATTTCGTATTTCAAATTTGTTGTCTAACCCATTGGATCCAAAAGGATTTTTGGATACCAAAATGAAGTTTTCTAGGTTTAATCCACCGTGGGATACCAACCCTACCAACTCCTCGATTTGCGAAGACTTTCATTCAAACGGAGTTGATGTTGCTTAGGTAATGCACCAATGTAGGGGGAGCTTAATGTTGTAAGTATGATATTACATTTGGTATCCATGAGGGTTGAATGCATGCTTGGTTAAAATCTATTTCTTTACATTGGTATCATTTTGTTTCTCCTAGCATGATAGAATTGTGAATGCCATAAATGCTTTGAAATTCATATCTATTTTTGGCATGACATGTTTTAAAAAGTTATAATGATAATTTTCGTATTACTTTTATCACATTGTCACTTCTCATCGCACACTTCACTTAGTTTTGATGTGCTTTTACTTTATGTTCATTTTTAATCGATTTTGTGTCATTTGATATTCTATGATGTGCACCACTCTTCTGATGGTTCATTCCTTTGTGCACATTTTATGTATGTCTCTGATATTGATTTCGTCGCTCGACGATTTATTTTGATTCAATAGCTTTAGTTGTATGAAAACATAGAATTGTTTTTCCATGCACTAAAATAGCTATAAATGTTGATATTGGAGAGTAAATTCATTTCATCAATAAGTGAATTTACATTTGATATTTTGATGATTTAAGTTTTCGATTTTCGACTATGGTCTCATTGACACGCTTTGATTTTATTCGAATTTTATTTTGGTGTCATATGAAACGTGGTCGTATTCTTAGACTCCCATGCTTAATGAATTATTTGGACATGATTTATTGTCATTGGCTTCCTCCCGCTCTTTTTGGATTATGCCAAAGGGGGAGAGATATAATAATGGCATAATAATGGCATGGCATAATAATGGCATGTGCTAAATGATAATTTACCATGAATCTAATTTGATATGTTAGATTCAGGGGGAGTTAAGATATAAAAATGGATTACAAATCCTAACTCTCAAATATTGGATTTGAATTTTTTACTTTCCTCGTCTGCTTGATGTATGTGCTTATTATTTCATATGGAACTAATGTGTCATCAATGCAGGGGGAGTAAGTATATTTCATTTAGTTCATTATTTTTTATTATTATTTATGTTGGTTTGTCATCACCAAAAAGGGGGAGAATGTTGAGTATTGGACTCCCCGGATTTGGTTTTGGATGATGAGCAAACATAAATATATCATGAACTAACAATTTGTGAGCGCAGATATGGAGATCGTCGCCAAATTCACGAGAACACTCAAAGCGACGTCTCAAGACTTCTCAATACGCGTGATCGTATACCTGGAGCTTCGTTGAAGCTCGAGGAGCAATATTGAAGTCAAGAGGAATGAAGATTGAAGCTTTGAAGACGGCTCGTAAGGTTTATTTTATAGTCTTTTTAGCTTCGATCTATAGAATGTTAAGCCTTGAGTAGTTCTTACATTTCTATCTTCATAACGCTCATATCGTAGCTCTAGGATCTTAGTACAAGTCCATTCTAACTTCCTCGAAGCATCGCGCTTCGATTCGGACTTGTTTGTGCATGTTAGTTGGTACAAGAACAAGTACTGACCGACTAGATGTTGATCTAGTCGGTCGGCAACTGTTCTTGGACCGACTAGTTTGATTCCTTATTTTCTTGGACTTTACTATTTACAGTTAGTCGGTCTACGTTGACTCACCGACCGACTAGTTTGTGAACTAGTCGGTCAGTGATGCTTCTTTGACCGACTAGTTGTGACTTACTGTTCATACTAAATTTCTCCTAAGCTACTGTTTATCGTTAGTCGGTCTAAGAACGTTTGGTGACCGACTAGTTGTTGATCTAGTCGGTCAACATTTGTTCTTGGACCGACTAAATCATTTGTATTCAGACTATTTGTTTTTGACTCTTAGTCGGTCTAAGTTTACTGACCGACCGACTAGTTGTGAAACTAGTCGGTCAGAAAGTCTTCTTGGACCGACTAGTTATCTAGGTTTGAAATCTTCATCTGTTCACTGTTCACCTCTTAGTCGGTTCATGTTGTTTCACCGACCGACTAGTTGATGAACTAGTCGGTCAGTGGTTGTTCTTTGACCGACTAGTCTGCTTCAGATTTAGATCCGTTGGAGTTTTGAAAGCGACGTTTCTCTCTCCCTTTTTCCTTGATCCTTTAAATACCTGGAGGGGTTATTTCATAGGATCCAAGGCTGCTATTTCAGAGTTCTATTGATTCAAAGAGAAGCTTTCAACTCTCATCTTCAAGCTCTCTCCCATTCTCAAGAATCTCTCCCTCACTCTTATTCCTCAAGAGAGATTCATTGGTTGTGAGCCTTCCAAGCCAAGGGCTTGATTCTAGGTCAAACATCTCATCCCTAGGCTTCCATTGCTGGTCATCTTCTTGAAGCTAGGGTTTGGTGACTCTTCCTCCATCAAAATCCTCTTTGCCCTAATTTGGTAAGAAATCTCAAGGCATAGGTATTTTGTTGGTAAGTATTTCATTTCAGTTATATTTGAATTGTATACTCTCGGTTGTGAGAGGTTTTGCGTGATCCCGGGTTGTGGGAGTCACGGTCATCGATTGTAGGTCGATTGCGCTTGTGAGGTTTTCGCAAGTGTTCATAGTGGAAATCTTGAGTTAGGGTTTCTAACTCAAGTATCCGGAAGGGATCCGGGTGGTTGGGACGTAGGATCACCGGGAACAAGTCGGGGAGACTTGGGTGGATCCGAACCCATTAAACCATTGTGTTTGCGTTTGCATTTATTCTTGATTGTAGTTATTCCGCATCGTTGTTTGTTAATTGCACGATAATTAGGAATAACACTCCTTATTATTTAAAAGTACTATTCACCCCCCCTCTAGTACATATGCAGTAGCTTCCCAGGGCACTACAGAGAGGGCGCGGGAAAAATTTTATAACGGCCTGGGTTTTTAAAAATGAGAAGGGAGATAGAATAATGTGTGTATTAACACGTGAAGAGGGTGGGTTTTTATAGTGATTAGGGATGGTATTATTGTAATTAGTGGGGGAACACTAATCTTAAAGAGGGTGGGTGAGATCCAACACCCTTGAATGCCACCAGCTAAGGGGGAGGCTGGTTAAGAAGAGTTGGTTGGCGGTTTAGGGTGAAAGTAAGAAGTTAAAGTTGATTAGTAATTGTAGAAAAGTAATTAACGGTTGTAATTAGTGAAAACCGGAGGAATACAAGTCCGTTTTCACAAACGACTCCGGAAAATTACGAAAACATATTCACGGGATCGTATCGACACGAGAATCACGAATACAAGATCCGTTTTGGGATTTGAGCTAAGGAAGTACAAGTTTTAGGCCAAAACGTTTAGGAAGCGGGTTTGCGGGTTCTAGGCTGAAACGATATCCGAAAATTATGAAATTAATGTGGAAAACCCTAAATGATCATAGGAGGCTACTGGAGAAGTTTGAAAACATTTTGAATATGTTTGGATAGAAAATAAATTCGTCGAATCAAAATGGTAATTTTGGGAGATGAATTTTAACAGAATTGTTTTGGTCATTTGAGGAAATCTGAAATTGCTGAAATACAATATGATAAGTCTAGTGTTCTAAAATATTTTTATAAGAATTTTTGAAATCAGTTTTGTTATAAAACTCTTTACGACCATTTATAAAGTAAAATTAATTTTTAAAATACGTAAAAATAGGTAAATTGAAGTGATGAAATTTCAGGTCGTTACATCCTACCCTCCTTAAAATAATTCCGTCCTCGGAATTTCAAACTTAATAAAGTTAGTAATTGATGTCATGAAGAAGCTCAAGCAAATAAATGATAGAAAACATAACACGAAATATAATGTGATATCACAGCATCTAGAAAACAAGAGATACTGTCTAAGAATACATACTATCAGCTACATTGTTTCCGAGACTAGTCTTAAGACTAGTAAGATCCTCAGACTCGGTAAACAAGTAAGGGTAGTGTTCCTTCATATCATCCTCTCGCTCCCAAGTAGACTCTCCAGGTAAGTCGTGACGCCACAAGACCCTGACAAGATTGATCACTCTATTCTTGAGGGTCTTCTGTCGTTGATCCAAGATCTTGACTGGTTGTTGATCATAAGATAGATCTGGACGAACGACAATCTCAGAGTAATCCACAACATGACTAGGATCACTCACGTAGCGTCGAAGCTGCGAGACATGAAAGACTTCATGTCCTTCCAATGCAGGTGGCAAGGCAAAGCGATAGGCCACCTCACCTACTCGCTCCAAGATATCAAATGGACCAATATATCGAGGGCTGAGCTTCCCTCTTCGTCCAAAGCGAATCATCCCACGATTCGGCGAGATCTTCAAGAATACATGATCGCCAGGCTGGAACTCCAAATGTCGGCGCTTTGCATCTGCCCAATGCTTGTATCGATCTTGCGCCAACTGTAGCTTCTCTCTGATGGTCCGAACTACTTCAACTGCTTCTACAATCAAATCCGGACCGATGAGCTCTCGGTCACCAACGTCGTCCCAGCTCAAGGGGGAACGACACTTCCTGCCGTATAGCGCTGCAAAAGGCGCCATACCGATGCTGGCCTGATAACTGTTGTTGTATGCAAACTCCACGATATGTAGGTGATCCTCCCAAGATCCCTTGAAGTCTAGCATGCACGCACCCAACATGTCCTCCAGGATCTGAATGGTGCGTTCTGACTGGACATCAGTCTGAGGATGATAAGCTGTACTGAAGCTTAATCGGGTCCCCAGACACTCCCGCAAGCTCTTCCAGAAGTGCGACGTGAATCGAGTGTCTCTGTCTGAAACAATGCTGACAGGGACACCATGCAGCTTCACGATCTCCTCCATGTACTTCTTGGCAAGTATCTCGGTCGACTGGCCCACTCTGAAAGGAATGAAGTGTGCTGACTTGGTCAATCGATCAACGATCACCCAGACAGCATCGTTGTGCTTCGTGCTCTTGGGCAGTCCCGTCACAAAGTCCATCGTGATGTGCTGCCATTTCTACTCTGGGATGGGCAAAGGCTGCAACAAACTGACAGACCGGTAATGTTCAGCCTTCACCTGTTGGCACACTATACACTTCGCCACACTGCGTGCGACGCTTCTCTTCATCCCATGCCACCAGTAGTGTAGTCGCAAGTCCTGGTACATCTTGGTCCCGCC
This sequence comes from Scilla litardierei, assembly GCA_030789695.1. Classification (NCBI taxonomy): domain Eukaryota; kingdom Viridiplantae; phylum Streptophyta; class Magnoliopsida; order Asparagales; family Asparagaceae; genus Scilla; species Scilla litardierei. The sequence goes on from CM061130.1 coordinate 141,638,746, forward strand.
TGGATGAGTAGAATACGGAGAGCTGTGGGCTTCCTCCAATAAAGCTACTCTGACATCTCCAGATGGTACACAGATGCGGTTGCCAAATCTCAAAGATCCGTCCTCATGGATCTTGAATTCTGGCCTCTGACCTGCTAACACCATGCCTCTGATCTTCTGTAGCTTTTCGTCTCCGGCTTGGGCAGCTTTGATCTTGTCAACCAGGTCGGACTGGATCTGAAGGTTGAGTAACGAAGACGTCACTCCAGGTAGTATGACATCCATCTCCATGGCTCGGATCTCGTGTCGAAGGCTCCATTGTGATGTGAGAGTCATCACTGCAGGGAGGCGACTTAAAGCATCCGGTACGACATTGACCTTCACAGGATGGTACTGAAGATCAATATCATAGTCTGCCATCAGCTCGATCCATCGGCGTTGGCGCATATTGAGCTCCTTCTGGGTGAACAAGTATTTGAGACTCTTGTGATCTGAGAAGATCTTTACGTGTTCGCCCAGCAAGAAGTGCATCCATATCTTCAGAGCAAATATAATTGCCGCCAACTCAAGGTCATGAGTGGGGTAGTTTTTCTCATGGATCTTCAGTTGCCTGGATGCATAAGCGACGACTCGGCCATGCTGATGCAGCACGCACCCAAGTCCTTTGCCAGAAGCATCACAAAATACTTTGAACCCTCCAGTTCTGTCTGGGATGACCAGAATCGGGGCAGAAGTCAGTCTCCCCTTCAGCTCCTGGAATGCATCCTCGCAGGCCTTCGACCAGACGAAAATCACGTCCTTTCTCGTCAATTTCGTCATGGCTCCTGCGATCTTCGAGAAGTCCTGGATGAATCGTCGGTAGTAGCCAGCTAGTCCCAGGAAACTTCGAATCTCAGTCACGGTCTTTGGGGCTAGCCAGTTCTGAACAACAGCTACCTTCTCGGGGTCGACAGATATCCCTTCTCCAGATATGATGTGGCCCAGGAAAGCCACTTTGTCGAGCCAAAACCCACACTTACTATACTTGGCATACAGTTGGTGTTGTCTTAGCGTCTCCAAGACCTTCCTCAGGTGAACTCTATGCTCCTCGGCGTCCTTCGAGTAGATGAGGATGTCGTCGATGTAGACGACTATGAACTTGTCCAGATGGTTGTAAAGAACCTGGTTCATGAGACTCATGAATACAGCAGGTGCATTAGTCACACCAAATGGCATCACCAGGAATTCGTAGTGTCCATATCTTGTCCGAAATGCAGTCTTGTGGACATCCTCCTTCTTCACTTTCACTTAATGATATCCGGTCTTCATGTCCATCTTTGAATACACGCTCGATCCTCCAAGCTGGTCGAACAGGTCTTCGATGCGGGGCAGCGGGTACTTGTTCTTCACCGTCATCTTGTTTAGTTCACGGTAGTCGATGCACATGCGTTGTGATCCGTCCTTCTTCTTCACGAGCAGCACTAGGGCACCCCATGCGGATACACTAGGTTGTATCCATCCTTTCTGTATAAGGTCATCTAGTTGAGCTCGAATCTCTTCAAGCTCAGGTAGTGCCATGCGGTAGGGTCCCTTGGATATTGGTTGTGCACCTGGCATAAGATCAATGGTAAATTCGAGACCGCGATCCGGAGGCAAACCTGAGAGGTCGTCCGGAAATGCGTCCAAGAATTCTCACACTACTTCAGGCTTCTCTTGTTCATCTTCTGCTGCAGTCGCCATCGCTTCTGAAAGTCTGGCTCAGTACTTCACGGGTCCTTCTGATCGGCTCCGCTGAGGAACTCGTACTTTGGATGGTTAGGTATCTCGAATTCTACCCTCCTTTGACGACAGTCAATGGTGGCATGAAATGTTCCTAACCAGTCCATCCCAAGAACAACATCAAAGGTTGGTATCTCTATTACCATGAAGTCGGCGTAGAGGTCTCGTCCACAAATCACAACAGAGCAATGAAGGCATCCGCTGGTTACCGGTAGGGAACCACCAGCGGTCTCGACCTTCCAACGGGAAGTCAGAGGTTCAACAGATATGGCATGTGTTTGGACGAATCGACTAGCCAAGAAGCAATGTGTAGCTCCTGAGTCGAACAATGTGAGGGCAGGTTTGTCGGCTACTAAGACGGTACCTACGGTGATAAGAGTCATGTCTAAGATTACGATCCCTAAATAGAGTTTGTAGTTTAGTGCAAAATCTCATACCAGTGATCACTTGGTCTGTGGCCTCGGCCTCCTCTACCGTCATGGTATAGGCTTGGCACCTCTGGGGTGGCACCGGTCGCCGAGCCTGCTGGTATACCTGTTGTTGGGGAGGGAGCGGCTGACGTTGCTGAGCAGGTGGTGGTGGACGTGGCGGCGCATTCCTGGCAGGGACATGGGCCGGAGCAGGGTTAGATAGCTGAGACTTCCTCTCAGGACAGTCCCTTGCAGCATGATCCTTTGATCCACAGATCAGACAGAGGTTTAGAAAAGATCGGCATTCTGAGCGGAGGTGCCCAGGTTTCCCGCAATGATGACATGTTGGCGCGGTGGTGGTGGTGGGCTCTGCCTCTTGAACTGTGTCTGTTGAATGGGCCGGTACATCTGATTAGGCGGGGGTCGTCGGTTAGGTCCAGCAGCAGGGGTTGGAGGTGGTTGCCTTCTGTGAGGGGCAGCCAACTCACACCTTTCTTCCCTTTCCATAAACTCGTGTTCACGAGCAGCACCTAGAACTTCGGTGTGGGTAGACAATGTACGTCCGACTAAATTCCGGCGGATCTCTATGTTGAGACCCTGCTTGAAGCGTCGAGCCCGGGCTATTAGAGTGGCAACCAACTCGGGAGCAAAGCGGCTCAGCATGGTGAACCGGGGGTCGTATTATTCCACCGTCATGGAACCTTGCTTCAACCCAACAAATTGCGCCTCAAGTTCCATTTGGGCCTCAGGAGAGAAATATTGGGTGCGGAAAAGTTCAGTGAATGTCTCCCATTCGATCGGTCGTTAGAGACGCTTTTCTGCAGAGCCCCACCAGACTTTGGCTCCATCTGTTAGTTGGGACCTGGCAGTATCCACCCAGGCATGCCTCCCGATCTGGGCGGCTCTCAAGTTCTCTTCAGTATTTTCTAGCCATTCATCGGCCTTCATCGGGCCATCTTCTCCGTTCCAGGTCTTCGGGTGGAGGGAGCGAAATTGTTGGATGTCTCCCGTAGGGTGATATTCGCCTTTGATAGCCTCGACCATTTCTCGCAATTCCAGATCCGAGATCTGATGTACTGTGGGAGTTGGCCTGTTGTCGGTCGGGTTGTTGGCTCCAGACTGATTGGCTCCATTGGGGGTCTTTGAGGTGTTTCCGTCCATTCTCGAGCGTTGAACACAAAAGACATGTACATAATGTTTAGTAAGAATTGGTGTAGAAATATTCTAAGAAGGTCAAACGAAAGGTCATCAAGATAAAGGAAGGTTGATAGTGGAGAAGATCGATGACGTCACATAATCATGATTCACGTCCTTGCGGTCCAGCGAACACGGCCAGGGAAGTGACTAAGCCAGGATCACTTATGCCCAGTCTAGCTAGGTTGATCCAACAGACTTTAGCCAAGCACATTGACCGGTATCATGGTCCATTGAAGGAAGATTATCATTCATATGAGTGCCACCGATACAGAAAGATTTTTATTAACAACTAGTTATTCCTATCAAAATTTAGGTTTTGTTAATGACTTCTTATTAAGGCTAGATAGGTCAACTCCATTGGGGCTTTCGGAAGTGTTCCCATCCATCCTTCGAGTGGCAAACCTGCATCCATAGAAAATGTCAGCTTAGTTGAGTATCGTGTACGATACATCCTGGTTTTGCTATACTATTCACGAGGTATTTTGCACGGACCTGCATGGGCCACCAAACTTGTAACGACCCGCTCTCGGGGGCCCGTTACTTATTTGATTTACTTGCAGGTCCCGCAGTTCACCAGTGAATTCAGCATAGCCACAACGCAGAGATGTACCAACAACACTCAAACCAGCGTACCGACATTATTACAGTCCAAATTAAAGTACAACAACAATCAGCACTCTCTCACTAGAATACATAAAAGGAAGTACGGAGCGGAAAAGGAAATACATCTCACAACACACACACCAGCACAGATAACTAAAACTCCGTGGCTTCTGGGTCGTACGCAGGCTCCTCGTACTCTGGGGCAATCTCCTCGATCAGGTCGTCGTCTGCCGGTGCCACAAGTGGAACCGAAGGTAAGTCACAATGATTCTAAACAAAGAAAAGGAGTACTGTACAAGTATGACAAGCGGAAGTAAAGTAAATTACGGTGTAGTGTCTATACAAGTGCAGCAAGTAAAGTGCATGACTGTAAAGAAGTAACCGTGCAAGCTCCACTAGAACTACGTGACTCAAGTCAGAGAGTACAATACGTGACCGTTCAGTTCGTCTCTTGCCTGGGTGCTACCTAGACGAATGCCGGAACCCAGGCAGCAGGATGGTTTGCCGAAACGTAGGCAGCAGGACAGGGCGTCGAAACATAGGCGACAGGACAGGAAGATCGAACTCTAGTCACTCCCGTACTCTCGCAAACCATGAGTTACCCCGAAACCCCGGTGACGTGTCGAGTACAAGTTCTTTACATGATTGTTCCACGGGACGTTCCAAGTGGACTGTGCAAAGTACAAAGGACAAAGACAAGTCCAACACAAGAAGGTGTCGTATGCTTACGTGCTTCGAGCACGTAGTAGTGCAGTGCTACAAGTTCGTACAAGCACAGCGGACTAGATTCCTAAATTTAGAACCTGTCGTGACTTACCAAAATCAACACCGTTGTAGTAAGCTGGAAGAGGATCTAGTGCTTCCCCTGAAGTCGTACACCAGAGTCCGTACCTGCAACACAAATTACTTAGTTAGAAAACACAACTTTTCCCTATTTAATAATTAGGTCAGTTTGATTTTTAAACTTGTTAAAACGGCGTCGGAAAATATTAAAAATTTATATATAAACCTAGAATAATTATTTTGATTTTACTGCAAGAGGGGAGAATTTTCAGAAGCTTCTGTATTTTTTTATAATTTTTAGAAACTTAGAAATAGCTTAAAACCCCTAAAATACCTAAGTGACGCGTATTTTCCGTAATTTCTTACGGCAGCAATACAAGTCGGAATTACATGAATGAGTAGTCAAAGCGACCGTCTCGAAGTCTATTATCACATATAATTTTCTCACGTAATAGTGTAACTGAAAACAATGAGTTATGATTTTTAGAACGAATTATACGTATTTAACTTTTAATAGGTTTAAAAATTTATTCTGGAAAAAGTAGGCGTCTGATCACAGTGCGACTAGTGTCATTGGGTCCGAAATATTGTTTCTGATTTTTCAGAGCTAGACTCATATTTTTCTGGCCCATGTATAATTAGTTATGGATTTATAAGCAATTAACCCTATTTAATAATTAATTAAAATTGAAAATACGAAAATATTCCGTATTTATGGAATTGCCACTGGGTTTTTTTACGCACCCACAGTTCTACGCACGCGTCGGAGGGGGCGTTCTCGGCGGCGGAGCTCGGCGAAGGCGGCGACGGGGCGGTGGTCGGCGGAACGGCGGCGCTGGGGCGGCGGAGCGGTGGTGGAGCTCGGCGAGTGAAGGCGGCGGGAGGCTGATGTGCCTCGCGGCGGTTCTCATCGTTCGGAGGGGGCTGTGACGGCGGACGGCGGGCTCGGCGGCGGCGTACACGGCGGACGTCGGGGAGAGGGCGGCGTCGGCGGTCGAAGTCCGGCGGGAGGGGCAGAGGGAGAGTGAGTGTGAAGGAGAGAGAGGGCGCGGGAAAAAATTTATAACGACCTGGGTTTTTAAAAATGAGAAGGGAGATAGAATACTGTGCGTATTAACGCGTGAAGAGGGTGGGTTTTTATAGTGATTAGGGATGGTATTATTGTAATTAGTGGGGGAACACTAATCTTAAAGAGGGTGGGTGAGATCCAACACCCTTGAATGCCACCAGCTAAGGGGAGGCTGGTTAAGAAGAGTTGGTTGGCGGTTTAGGGTGAAAGTAAGAAGTTAAAGTTGATTAGTAATTGTAGAAAAGTAATTAACGGTTGTAATTAGTGAAAACCGGAGGAATACAAGTCCGTTTTCACAAATGACTCCCGAAAATTACGAAAACATACCCACGGGATCGTATCGACACGAGGATCGCGAATACAAGATCCGTTTTGGGATTTGAGCTAAGGAAGTACAAGTTTTAGGCCAAAACGTTTAGGAAGCGGGTTTGCGGGTTCTAGGCTGAAACGATATCCGAAAATTATGAAATTAATGTGGAAAACCCTAAATGATCATAGGAGGCTACTGGAGAAGTTTGAAAACATTTTGAATATGTTTGGATAGAAAATAAATTCGTCGAATCAAAACGATAATTTTGGGAGATGAATTTTAACAGAATTGTTTTGGGCATTTGAGGAAATCTGAAATTGCTAAAATACAATATGATAAGTCTAGTGTTCTAAAATATTTTTATAAGAATTTTTGAAATCAGTTTTGTTATAAAACTCTTTACGACCATTTATAAAGTAAAATTAATTTTTAAAATACGTAAAAATAGGTAAATTGAAGTGATGAAATTTCAGGTCGTTACATGCTCACATCTCAATAAGAGTCAAAGGCCAACAGTATTTTGGAGTCATATGACATGTCCACATACACCGTTGAGGAGTGCATTGGAAATCTCATTGCGTGTGAAGTAAAGCTTCAACACAAGAAGGAGATTCAACCATCCAAGCCCGAGAAGCAGGAGAAGCAAAAGGGGGTTGCATTCCATGCCAAGAAGGAGCAATTGAATGGAGAAAGAAATTCCATCGGGAAGCTCCGAGTGAAGATGAAGGAGAAGATGATGTTAGCGATGATGATTACATCGAGCTTACCAAGCAATTCAAGCAATTCAAGGCATTTCTCAAGGGCACGCAAGGTAAATCTTTGTCAAAGTTTGCCTCCAAATCTAACAATTCTATTTGCCTCCTTGGGTTTTGAGAGTTGATATAGGGTTTCTATATATATGAGAGGGTTGAGTTCATAGAAACTTCTTGATGCTACTGCAAATCATTAGAGATTGATTAAGCCACTCTCAAACTCTCACATTTCCCTTTTAGAGCTCTAAATCTCTTTCATGCATTGAAGTCAAGCTCAAGGAAAATCATCAAAGTGCATTTCTAGCAAATCTCATCACTTGGAGATCCTCTTCAATTCCTTGCATTCATTAATGAGTAAGTTCATCTCAAGGCATAGGTAAGAGTATTTGTTTTACTTTGTTATGTCATTGAAACCCTAGCTTTCTGTGTGAGAGCTAGTTACTCTCTGTGTGAGAGTATAACCTTCTGTGTGAGGGTTAGTTGAGATCTCTCTGTGTGTGAGTTTGAGTCTCTCTGTGTGAGAGCATAAGTCTTTCCGTATGAAATTAAGGATTCTCTTTGTGGGAATCATAAATCCTCTGTATGAGGTCTCTCTGTGTGAGAGTAAGGATTTCTCTGTGTGAGAATCCAAATCCTCTGTGTGAGGTATCTCTGTGTGAGATTATATTGATTTCTCTGTGTGAGAATTATAGTAGATATTGGTGTGGCTGGACGTACCCAAGTTTGGGGAACCAGTGTAATTATTGTGTTTGCGTTTGGATTGATTGTGTTGATTAATTCCTCTTGCACTTATTATTCCGCATTTGCAAGTTTAATTTTTATTGCACAATTTATTACCATTACTCTATTCATCCCCCTCTAGAGTGTTTGTTGTTAGTATTGCAAGGTAGACGGTCCTTACACACTCACACATATATGGAAAAGGAGGATCTAAGGTGCCTCCTTAGATTAAATTTAAGGAGGCGCCCTCATTTCCATCCATCTCCTACAATTTTTTTGAAATTTTTTCCATGGGATTGTTGTTCACATCATGGATGATCAACAAACCAAATTTCAAGGGATTCCACAACTTTTTGAGCCCACATCTACCCCTTACAACTTCAACGGTCTGAAAATGTGCTGAAAACCCCACGAAGTTGCAAGGGGTAGATGAGCGCTCAAAAAGTATTGGAATCGCTTGAAATTTGGTATGTTGATCATCCATAAAGTGAACAACAAACACATGAAAAATAATTTGAAAAAAAATGTGGGAGACGGGGGGAGATGGGGGGAAATGGGGGCGCTTCCTTAGATTGAATCTAAATCTAAGGAGGCACCTTAGGATCCCTTTACCCCCTTTACCCTATGTGTGTGTGTGTGTGTGTGTGTGTGTGTGTGTGTGTGTGTGTGTGTGTGTGTGTGTGTGGGGATCAAATGACCCCCAAAAATAACCCCCTATCAAAAATCCTATGCCCCCCATTTTTCGGAAGATCCGAACCGTTCATCTTGATCTCCACTCTCTAAATACCTAACCCACCAATTTTCAACTCGATCCCATGTGTTTTGCCCATTCATCCATCCGACCCAAATTTAACGGTTTTGCATGAACAGAACTTTTGCGAATGGTTGATGAACGGGCAAAACACATGGGATCGGGTTGAAAATTGGTGGGTCATGTATTTAGAGGGTGGAGATCAAGATGAACGGTTCGGATCTTCCGAAAAAATGGGGGGCATAGGATTTTTGATAGGGGGTTATTTTTGGGGGTCATTTGATCCCTCCATCAAAGTCAAAACTAAAGTCCTATTTCTGAATGCAGGACAACTGACACGGCCGTGTCCGTGTGGGAGAGAAGCAAAAAGGAGCAGAAGGAGCAACAGCCGAGCGCTTCTCTAAACATTGTCAGACTAGTCGACTATAGTTCATTAGGTAGTCGATTAATGTCTGGCTAGTCGACTAATGTCTGGCTAGTCGACTAATGGATGAACTGTAGTCTACTAATAACTAGTCGTTGGCCTATAACGTTCGAATTTTTACTAGCCGTTTTTGACAGTTTTAAGGATATTTTGGTCAACTGTTTTGACCCAAAGTTTTTCCTATAAAATAAGGGTTGTTCAGATTTTTAATGCAAGAATTTAAGAGTATTTTCAAAAGAGAAAAACAAGTTTTTATGCTCACAAGTTTTTAAGAAAACCACTCCTTTCCTTGACCAAGTTTTCAAAGCTTTTCAATTTTTTCTTTGGCCAACACTTGATCTTTCAAGAGCCTCAACTCCACCTTTTAAAGGTCAAGATCTTTCTATAGCTTCACAACTACACTAGTGGTTCAAGTCAATGCTATAGGTAATTTTATCATTATCTTTGTAAGTGCAAAATCCTCAAATGTGGGGTGGTGAGTTGTAAATCCTCTCGGAAAAAGGTGGGTTGAAGAAATCATCTTGGGAAGAGGTAGTTGTACTATTTGTTGAAATAGTCGAGCTAGCCAAGTAGGACTTGGGTGCTAGATGTAGGTCATGGGGTAGCTGGATCAGAGTAATCATTGTGTTTGCGCTTGTTCGATTTTTGTGTTGTAAATTATCCCTTGCTTGTTCTATCTTTGCTGCATACTCTATTGCAAGATATAATCTAGGTGGACGAGATTGGAAAATTTGTTGATCGGAACTGGAGGGACATTTGTGTGAGCAGAAGATCACTAACATATTTGAATAGTAATTGATGGATTTGAAGATACTCTGATCAAGAAACATTTGATTAAGATCTAGGGACACTAACTTGGATTTTTTTGACTTAATTATTGGAAACAATGGAAAATGATTATACGAAATTAACATGGACCAAAATAAATCACCATTGAGGAAAAATAAAAATCATATTTATGGCCCAGAAAAAAAATTCAGCACAAAGACATAAAAAAAACAGATACATCCAAAGGGAGCTAATAAGGCAAAGGGATTGACACCAAGCAAGAAGCTGGAGGCAGATCAACCCCCCCAGCTTATCACACACTCCAACCATTCAAACTCTCAGGCTAACCTCAACCTTACATCTCATATCCTCACCCCACTCCCATTTTGCATTTTCTCATCACCTTATATTACTTATTCACTCCATCTCTCAAGAGAATTGCTAGCCTGCAATCAAAGCTTGCCAGTGACCTTTCTTGTTTCATCCATTCCTTATGGCATCTACTACTCTCCTCAAGTCTTCTTTCCTCCCCAAGAGAAGAGAGTGGTTCGGCGCAAAGACTGCCTCCAATGCTCAGCTCACGACCGTCTCCTTCACGGTTCGCGCTGGCGCGTACTCTGATGAGCTCGTCAAGACTGCGGTCAGTTCCTACTCAATGACTAGCTAGTTACCAACATATTTGTATTGCTTGCAGTCATATGAAACATTTAATAGATCTTCAACATAATTAAGATTCTGGAATATATGCAATATGCAAGCCAAGCTACTATATCCTTCGGTTTTAAATTTAGTCTTGTCTTAAGTTTTAGAGATCACATAAAATCTTTACAAATGTTTCATATAACTCTACAAGATATAGGTTACATATTGATCGTTTATATGGTTCTGGATTGATGCAACATGTAAGCAAAAGATCAGATATCTCTGAATCAACAAACTCGGACTTTCTCTAATACATTAAGATGAACTGAGCTTTGAATTGTTGCAGAAAACAATAGCGTCACCAGGGAAAGGCATAATGGCCATGGACGAATCCAACGCCACGTGCGGAAAGCGTCTGGCCTCCATCGGGCTTGAGAACACCGAGGCCAACCGACAGGCTTACAGGACCCTTCTGGTCTCCGCGCCAGGCTTGGGACAGTACATCTCCGGCGCAATCCTGTTCGAGGAGACCCTTTACCAGTCAACCGTCGATGGCAAGAAGATAGTCGACGTTCTGACAAGCCAGAACATAATGCCAGGGATCAAGGTCGACAAGGTAAATCGCCAAACATCAAGAAGCAATGGATATGAGACTGCGAAACTCGTGTCATGGACTAAAATTTTCTTGGGGTTGTCTGTTCAGGGTCTCGTGCCACTCGCAGGCTCCAACGATGAATCATGGTGCCAGGGACTGGATGGGCTAGCATCACGCTGCGCTGCTTACTACCAACAAGGCGCTCGCTTTGCCAAATGGTGAAATCTAGCCATTTCCCTACGTCTGTGTTTTTTTTGGTTTGGTTTTCTGTTCTGGCATAATGCTTACATATCTGCTGGTGGTTCTTGCAGGCGCACAGTGGTCAGCATTCCTAATGGACCAACTGCTCTCGCAGTGAAGGAAGCTGCATGGGGTCTCGCTCGATATGCTGCTATTGCACAAGTAAATTTCTTGTTCTCAAACAAAAAATACAATGCAAAAGGCTAAAAGCATATAACTATACACATAGAAAACATGAACAATAACTAACAACATATCATTAACTCACCGTGATTAGAAGCTCAGCATGCAGCATGTTGATCTGAATGTGATTGCAGGACAACGGATTGGTTCCGATTGTGGAGCCTGAGATCCTGCTGGACGGCGAGCATGGCATCGACAGAACCTTTGAGGTTGCGCAAAAGGTGTGGGCCGAGGTGTTCTTCTACTTGGCCGGGAACAATGTCATGTTCGAAGGGATACTGCTGAAGCCCAGCATGGTCACCCCCGGAGCCGAGTGCAAAGAGAGGGCGACGCCTGGGCAGGTTGCGGAGTACACCCTGAAGCTTCTCCACAGAAGAATCCCCCCAGCTGTTCCTGGCATCATGGTAAGAAAAAAAAATTTCGAACACAATATCTTTAGACTCTGAGAAACCTTGAGAACTAACTGAATGTCTGAAATTGTTTTCATGGCTGACAGTTCCTGTCTGGTGGGCAATCTGAAGTGGAGGCAACCGAGAACCTAAACGCCATGAACCAGGGGTCGAACCCGTGGCACGTGTCCTTCTCCTACGCGAGAGCGCTTCAGAACACATGCTTGAAGACATGGGGAGGCAGGCCGGAGAACGTGAAGGCTGCTCAAGATGTTCTTCTCACCCGGGCAAAGGCCAATTCGCTCGCTCAGCTTGGCAAGTACACGGGTGAGGGCGAGTCCGAGGAATCCAAGGAGGGGATGTATGTCAAGAACTACAGCTACTGAGCAACATCCCAAGGTGGTTTGTATGTTGTTCTAATGTTACAAATATTTGTCAGAGCTGGGAAACAAAGGGGAAGGATTAAGTTTGAACCTTTGATTTCTAGGTGTTTGTGAATGTAGAGCTTATATCTGAGATTATTATACCCCTTTCATGGGGGTTAGTGCTTGTTATGTTGTTAGCCTCCATCGAATGTGAAAGATATAAGCTACTCTTTAAATAAAATTTAAGTTTAGCTTTTGGGAAGATGTCAGGTAATGTGAATGTGATGTGGAGGCATTTTAAATTGAAGATATACACTGAACAAAGTAAAACATATGAACATCTGAGCTATTGACAGAATACAATAAAAGAAAATGCAAGTGAGGACAAGAGTAACAAATTTATCATGCAGAATAATCAATAATTTGGGTATAACATTAACTTTATTCGACTGACACTCTCACTTCTTCACCCCTCCAACATAAACCATGTATAAATCAATAACTAAAGGTATACATATTCTTATCTCAACATCTGAGCAAAAATCTCAGATTGCAACCGCGAGTCCAGAAATCTTACTACATCACAAAATACTCATACTTCATACGGATATATGCTATGCACGGATATGTGCTATGCACGATAAAATTGCAAACCATGTTCTCCGTTTCGCTGATAACAAACCGTATTAGAGATACTCAGAAGGATATGTCCATCATGTCTGTGACCAAGGTCTCCATAATGACAGACTCGGCTTCAGCAGCGCACGAACCAAAGTGGAACATGGACTGAAACATAGGATTCCCTCTACCTGCAAACATTTTCAACAACAAGATTAGTCTGAATGTAAATCAACAATATGCTACAATATCGAAAAAGAAGGTATGAGTAGAGGCTTACTGCCATATAGGGAGGATAGGATAGGATCTTTCGGATAAGGGAATTTGAGAGGGCAGGAAGAGAGTGGGAGAACTGGCAGGTTTTCGCAATTGCATATCTCTACCATGTAGCCATCAGGATCATGAAAGAAGAGCTGATCAACTTGGATGCCGCTCTCTTCGACCACCGCAGTCACGTACTTGATGCCCATCTCCTCCAGCTTGCGCATTAGGAGGTGCATGTCCGAGCATTGGAAGGAGATGTGGTTTTCTTTCGGATTTATGACTCCTTTCTTCTTGGGGACTTCTTCAAGAGAGTTGCATTGCAGCAAGTGGATGCCAATCCCATAGTTATACAGCCTGAGTAGTTAAACCAGATTCGATCACTAGATCAGTAGTAAATTCTAATGCATGTATATAAATCGGATTGTTGCCAATTTCGAAAATTACAGCATATGCCGGTTTTATGGTTATATATAGTATCAATTTATTTTTCAAACTTCAACATCAAAAACCTAGGATATGTATCCACTAAAGGTGCATGGCAACGAACAACATTATTCCAATATAACATATTTTCGCATTGAAATACAAATTTTCCTTTACAAACGAGCAATTTGATTTCCAAAAGAATCGCCTCTTTGAAAGTAAAAAATGAAAAATGATGAGAATTTATCACTTGTTTCTGAAATTAGGTGTTAGAATTATCAATATCTAGAAGAACCGCACAGAATTGGGAACATCTAAACAGCAATCTGCATATATTATTGCTGCCAGAGTATGTAAATGCTAACTTGAAAGTAGTAAAATAAGGTAATGGTCGTGAAATGGCATATGACAGTAAAGCAGAAAATAATTTAAACAGAAATAAATAAAATGCATGGCAATATGCAATTGCTATGTAACATGTGAAGTTAGCATAGTGTACACAACAAAGAGCTTTCAAGTAAAATGTTTGTTCAGGATTGCAAATATACAAGGAAATATTTGGTAAGTACATGATGTTCTTAAAATATAGTTTGTTTAGTCTGCATTCTGACTTAAGCTAGCTTGCATACCAAACTAAATGTGTTTTCTATTGGACTGAAGAAATGAAATAATAGACAGATTTGGAAATTTGTTCCTTACCAAGCACCATGGAATTTGAAGGATGATGGCCGCTTGACGCTTATGAAACCCAGAACCTCCTCATAAAACCTGACAGACCTGCTCACTGATCTGACCACAAATGAGACATGGTTCAAGGACATCAATGGCATCTGGCTCCCTGCGCTCACCTCCTCCTCGACAATTTCCAGACCCATCTTCAGCCTTCAGATATCTTCTTCTCTCTTCTGATCTACGATTCTTGGTCTATCTCAGATGTTCACTTGGAAACTCTCATCTCATTAGGATCTATATATAGCACCAAAACTATTCCCCTTGCGCCACAAACTCATGTCTCTAAATCTATTCCATTGGCTCTTAATTAGCACATTGTTAAGCTAACCGCTAGTTCAAGTCTAATCTAATTCAAATCAGTGACATATGATCATAAGTTGACAAGGCTTACCCTTGCACTGCAGTCTGCTCAGTACTCAGAATCTGGAAAAACATTAGATGCTTTCATCGAAGAAGCGAAGAACATGCAATAATGCTAACATTAAAAACATGCACATACTGGCTGATTACATAGATAGGACAGCACTGAAACATGATTTAAGCTTAAAGTTGATGTAATTAAGCTTTTATCATCATGGCAGCACGCATTATTTTTGGTGATCCATGCCTCAAGAGACGAACGATAAGCTACTGCTAATTATGAATGAAGGTGAACTATTCTTGGTATTTCCCTATTATTGTTTTGTGTGCGTGTGTGTGTGTGTGTGTGTGTGTGTTCAAACAAGAAAGGAAGCTTCATTGCAGGTGACAGGAAGATGGCTATGAGTCAGCCTTTGTTGTTTGCTGTCACAGCCAATTTAATAAAAACAGATTATTTTTCCAGGACAATTTCCCAGTATCAAGAATAATTACATTATGCGTAGCAAATAGGCTCTGGGTTTGACGGTTTTCTGCTTACAGTTTTCATTAATTTCTAATCTTTTATTACTCAAATGCACAGTTCCAACATTATGAACATCTCAACAAAATGAGCTGATTTATTTCATTTTTTTCTGATCAAGAACAATAAATCAATTACTACCGTCAACTTGAACCAGTTCTTATTTCATAATAATATCTAGAAACTGAATTCTTAGTTTGAAATAGGAGGGCCTTGAGGTGTTTCATGATAGGAAAGGTCACATGTTGGATATATAACTGATGGAAATTCAGATTCTCCAACGGTGACCATGCAGAATGAGAACTGAAATACCCTTTTCCTTCTCTGCATTTTGTTCCCAGGAGAAAGCAGGTAACAATAGCATCAACGCAAATGCCAATAAATCAATCAGTAGAAACTCGGCCATAAAAATTACTACAATAACATACATGAAATTTCTTGCTACAATAAACATTATATAGGGCAGCAGAAAACCAATACAATTCCGACTATTTCACTAAATGGGAATAAAACACACCACGTCTCCCAATGAAGCCAACATAAATCCTATCCGAATACTAAAAAGAAAAGGATCAACTAAAAGAAGTTGCTAGAGTAATTCATGATTGAAATGGATTATATTTGGAAACTATTTCACACGTCTTTTCATCTTTTTGTGTTTTATGATCAACTGATTTGGTATTCTCCGCTGGCTTGGACTTCCTTGACCTGCTTTTCATACTCATCTTCCTCCTCTTCTTCGTTCTCTTGTTTCTTCTCTTCGTTGGCTTCTCCCTCGCCGCCCTCTTCTTCCTCGGTCCACCCAAAGCCTGCAACTGGTGTTGTTGATGGAGGTGGGTTCCTTGCGTCCTTAACAATCTTCATGATATCATCGATGCTCTGTAGGGAGTACGTGGGAGCAGTGGTGTCCCTCTTGTAGTAGACAGCCTGTGCCTCTTCAGTTAGCTCCCTCGGCAAATTCTTCAAGAACCAAGGGTGGCTCTTTATCTCCCTTATTGATATTCTCTTCAGGAGAGAAAAATTCGGTGTCAGTGAATGTGTTTTTGACACCACTTAAGAATTTCATGTATTTCCTCATTATAAAAAGGAAAGAAAAAATAAAAATGATGGCGAATGGTTTAGTACATTTGGAAGCATGGTCCAAACAATAAGGTAATCTAGCAAGAATAAGAATGATCAGTTCTGCCTAATAAAATTAATTAATTAGGAGAGTAACGAGTTCATTTGAGGAAAAATAACTGTGGAACTCATGGACCATTGGAGGACCATCTGATGGCGAGTCATCTACTATGTTAGACAGCATATACCACAAAGAGTCTCAAATGAGAATAAATGCTAAGATTTCTGTTTTAGAATTCGGAGAAACAAGGGCAGAAAGTAACCTACCACAACTGATTGAATAGAAGATCAAATAAACTCACGCTTAAAAGGGCTACTACAAACCTTCAGATGATGTGAAAGTTTAAAAACTAGGGCAAAAGGCATTTGCAAACGCAGCATTAGGCTGTTGCCAAATAGATGTTCCGAACTAGTGTAATATTAGAAGTGGTATGTATAACATCATTTGCATACCTTTGCTGGGTTAGCAACAAATATACGAGAAAGGAGTTGCCTGCAGTCCACGGATAAGTGAATATGATCTGGAATCTTGTATTGAATTGACATTATTCTCTGCAATCCAGGAAAAAAAGGAAATGGGAAAACAGTTGGAGTAACAATATTTATCCAGGTATATCCCATCATCCTTAGTAGACTGCCATCATATATGAACAACATATATGAACAATTTTGCTAATTACTAGTACCAGCATAGTAATAAATCTGCAAGCTCACTAATTGACAGTTGCAGAAACACCTCACATATATGGATTATAAATTGAATAAAATATTGGAAATGAGAAAAGATAGAATGACTGTGAACGCATGTAGATAAGAGGATCACCGAAATGGTTTTTCTGAAATTTTTGGGGTCATCTGGGTCCTCGAAGGGGTAGGCACCCACCAGCATGACGTAAAGAGTTACCCCACATGACCATACATCTGCCATCTACACCATGAAAAACAAAAAGGAGAAAATTAATCAAGTAAATGTCTAAATATTATAACTATATTGCATCCAACTTCAAAGTGGGAGGAGCCAAAGTAAATTTTAGCCTAGAAATTCCCAACATAGCTCATTTTGTTTGGCTTATTGTTTGAAAGATTAATGAGTACTACAAACTTTCAGATACTAGCATTTGAAATTTTCAGGCGGAATAAACTATAAAGAGTTGCTGGGTGTCCATTCACCATGTTAGCAATAATATTCACCTTAGTATGATGGCAAACATTTGCAACCAGATTAAAAAAAAATGATCTCAAGTTGTTCAGGAAACCAAGTTTTCTGTGGATTTGTCTTGGCTGTATAAAACAATTAGTTGGCTTGACTAGTACTAATTAAGAATGATTAGCACTGGCTCTTCACTTGAATTCTAAATTAAACTTATCAGCTCCTCCTTACAAATCAAAAATTCTAAATATGGAAATGGATTGGATGGTGCAATTAATCAAATATACTGTCCCACATGCTTGCCCACTAAGAGACAAGAAACAAGAATATAGGGATTATAGCTTCCTATTGCTACTAATATATTAGGTGAAACGAGCAAACATGAATGCGAAACACCACAAGGATATGTGTAGGTCCACCTTGTTGGGAGAAAATCCAAAACGCCTTGAGATCAATGCGGAAACCAACCCTAATAAACTGATCAGGAATATATGGCTAGCAAAAATCTAATCTCAAAGACCCAACAAAATCCCAAATGACCTTGCAATAGAAAGTAGCAAACGAATCACAGTAACAAATAAATCAAACACGGACACAAGAGAATTTACCCTGGTTCGGTTGTAAACAACCTACATCCAGCAATCCAATCCGATGTGATTCCACTAGTAGAGATATCCAAACAATTAGGGTTACAAAACGCTCCATCACGTGTGAGTAATAACTTGTCAACGGAACAAGCCCTCACGAATCCACTTAAGAGGAAGAAATCAATGGAAGAAAATGCGAAGGAAAAAATCAAACTTTTCTCTCAAGAACACAAACCCTAAAAACTCTCTCCAATCTCCAATGGGGTAGCAAGAGGCTTTCAAAACTCAATGGAGGCTTAACCTTATCTAAAACATCAATAGGTTAAGATACAGACGCCAAACAATGGAGAACAGCGCATCCTGGCCGTCGGATGACGCGCGCGGGCCCAAGCGAGCTCGGCCCGAGTCGACTGCCTGCTCGGTCGAGCTCGGTGTAAAAGCACATCAGACTCAGTCGACTCGATCGAGTTCCAAGATCGAGTCAAGTCCACTCGGTCGAGTAGACAAGCTGCTGCGTCAGTAGCCTCTTCAAGGCAAAACATCCACAGCTCTCTGTTTTTTCGGTCTGTCATAGGCGGCGGACTGCTCGGTCGAGCAGGGGTCGAGCAGCCTGCTCGATCGAGCAGCCTGGGAAAATGAAACCGATGAGTTTGAATCACAAAAAACAACACTCTACCTTGATTCAAAACTCATCACCAATGACTCCAGCATCTCCACGCTGCACGCCATGACCCTCTCTCTAGAATTATCATCGTCTCGAAAACCGCGCCCTCTGGCGCCACCTAAGCCAACAAGAAAATCAGCTCCAAGCAAACTGATGGCGGGAACTGGCTTGGTAAACATGTCTGCGGGGTTCAAATCAGTCGGGATCTTCTGAAGCTCTATCTCCTTCTCCAACTCAAGGAAGGAATCGCGCACCTCAATATGCTTCGTCCTCGAACTGTATGCCTGGTGCTTTGCCAGATGAATGACACTCTAGCTGTCACAATGCACATGTGACGAACTCTGCGGCACCCCCAAATCTCTCAGCAGACTCCTCAAATACTTGGCCTCCTTCACAGCTTCCACCGCTGCAATCAACTCGGGACTGTAAGACCGACCTCCACGATACCGCGGCAGTGCCCAAACTGAACACATACCCCGTGGTAGATCGCCGCATATCACTATCACCTGTGTAGTCGCTATCGCAGTAACCTGTCAGCACCTTTCCGTCTCCTCTCCCATAGAGGATCTCGACACTCGTTGTACCTCACAGATATCTCAGAATCCACTTGACGGCCTGCCAATGCTCCTTACCAGGATTAGCCATATACCTACTAACCACTCCCGCGGCCTGTGCAATATCTGGACGCGTGCAAACCATCGCATACATCAAGCTTCCTACTGCACTCGCATATGACACCTGAGACATGTAAGTCTTCTCCTCATCGGTGCTTGGCGACTGACTCGTCGACAGCTGAAAATGAGCTCCCAAAGGTGTCGTCACGGGCTTTGCACTATCCACCCCAAACCAGGCTAGTACCTTCTGAACATACCCCTTCTGTGATAGTCTAAGCTCATGCTTCTTCCGATCTCGAACAATCTCCATTCCGAGAATTTCTTTGCGGGCCCCAAATCCTTCATGTCGAATTCTTGCCCTAGCTTCTCCTTCAGCTTCTTCACATCCGACATGCTATTAGAAGCCATTAGCATGTCGTCCACATAGAGCAACAAGTAAATCTTTAAGCCATTCTCAAGTGCGCGAATATACATGCATTGATCCTTGATGCTCCTCTCAGATCCTACTCTCATCATGAAGCTATCAAATCGTTTGTACCACTACTTGGATGACTGCTTCAACCCGTACAACGATTTCTTCAACCTGCACACCAAAGTCTGTTTTTCTTCAACTCTGAACCCCTCAGGCTACTGTATATAGATTTCCTCGTCAAGGTCTCCCTGCAGAAAGGCTATCTTCACATCGAGTTGTTCCAACTCCATGTCCATACTAGAAACTAGCGCCAATAACACACGAATGGACGTGTCGCACAACCGGTGAAAACATTTCGTTATAGTCTTCACCATTCCGTTGTGCAAATCCCTTGGCAACCAACCTTACCTTGTACCTGACATTGTTCCCATCTTGAGTTGAGCTTTTCTTGACCTTGTATATCCAACGATAACCAAAAGCATGCTTCTCGCTAAATAACGGCACCAAATCCCAAGCGTCGTTACGGTGAAGGGACTCCATCTCCTCCTCCATGCTCCTTGCCACTGAGCGGCATCTCCTGAGACTATGGCTCCACCATATGTCGCTGGCTCTTCGTGCTCTAGGTTCAGTGCATAAGATGCCATATCATCGAAAGAATATCCCGCATAATCCCATGAACCTAATCTTTCTGGCGCTTTCTTCACCCTCTTCGATCTCCGCGTTCCATCATCACCTGCATAAGGGTCAATGCGTACCTGAGATATACCGGGTGTCTGCACATGGTCCTCAGCATGGACCTTATCATCTCCCTCAACTGGAGCATCAACCATCAACTCTTTGCCTGGTCGCTGAGTGGGCTGGACCGGAAGACTAATCCTCCCCGGTGAAATCACCTCCGCAGACGTGTCCCTTTTGAGTGAGAATGCTCCGCCCTGAGCATTGCATCCTCATCAAAAGTGACATGTCTGCTCACTATAGCTTACTGACCCTCTGGATCCCACAAACGATATCCCTTGACGTCATGGCCATATCCAAGAAAGACACACTTCTTTGCTCTTGGATCCAACTTGTCACCCCTCTCATGCACATATGCCGGGCAACCCACGATGCGCAAGTACGAATAATCACCAGCTTCATCACTCCACATCTCCTCAGGGACCTTGTAGCTAATCGCTACTAAAGGAACTCTGTTCACAATATGCACAGCAGTCGAGAGTATCACTCCCCAGAATTCCTTCTCCAAACCGGCTGAGTGCCTCAAACACCGCACTCTCTCCAACAATGTCCTATTCATCTGCTCCACCACACCATTCGACTGCGGATCATCCGGTGTGCTAAAGTGTCTGCGGATCACATGGAGTTTGCAGAAATTTCTAAACTCCCTTGAGGTAAACTCACCTCCATTGTCAGATCTAAGCACCTTCACGTGCCTTTCGGTTTGCTTCTCCACCATGGTCTTTCATTCTCTAAACATATCAAAAGTTTGGTCCTTTGACTTCATTAGGTACATCCAAACTTTGCGAGAGTAGTAATCAATAAACAAGAAAAAATACTTATCACCCCCTCTTGACGGCTCTAGGCACGGTCCCCACACATCGGTATGTACATAGTCAAGTGGTCATTTGCTAGTATGCTTCCCTGTGGTAAACTGCAGCTTTGTCTTCTTACCGTACACACAGGATTCGCAGAATTCTACACTCTCATTCGAGGCTTCAATCAACTTTCTTCTTCGGAGTACATCAAGCGTTTTGTCATATGGATGACCCAAACGATAATGCCATAACTTGGCTAAATCTCCGGAAACTGCGCTCGTAGTGCTTACGTCTGCTTCACCTTCAACTGTGTTACCTTGAAGGGCATATAGGTTTCCAACCTTCCTTCCCTTCATCACAATCATGGCTCCTTTCGAAACACGAAGTTAGTCTTTTTCAAAGACCGACTTACATCCGGCATTGTCCAAAACGCCTATGGAGATTAGGCTCTTCCGCAAATCCGGGATATGCCTCGCATCGGCAAGTGTACGTACTATGCCGTTATGCATCTTTATCCGAACGGTTCCAATACCCGCAGTTCTACACACTGCATTGTTCCCCATGAGGATTGAGCCTCCATCTTGCTTGGAACGGCATGTAGCGAACCAACTCCTATGAGGAGTCATATGATACGAGCATCCACTGTCCATGAGCCATGTCATACTGGCATCACCTGGAATCGCCGGAGCAAAAATCTCCGTATCTCTACCTTCATCATGAACCTGCTCACCATCAATCCCCAAAGATGCCGAACCGGAATCCTTCTCGGTTTCCTTTCCTTTCTTCATATTCTTGATGGGACAATGGTTCGAATAATGACCCTTCTTGTGGCAATTGTAGCATGTGATGTTCACAAATCTGTCCTGCAAGTGTCTCTACTTGGAGTGGTCATTATTCTTCCTGAAGCCTCCTCTCCTTTCCTGTCAACCCCTCACATGCAATGCCTCCTCGCGGTTACTCACATGATCTCTACCTTGAACCTTGCCAAATAGTTGCTCCGTGTGAAGCGCCACCTTCACTTCTTCCACGGTGAGAGTAGTCCGGTTGTAAATCATCGACCGAACAAACTGATTATACTCTTTAGGCAATGAACACAACAAGATAACTGCTTGCTGCTCATCTTCAATCTTCACATCCATACCACGCAACTCTAGCACAATCCTGTTCAATTCATCCATGTGATCCTTCACCGCTGAACCAGACTTCATCTTGAGAGTATACAGCTGCTGCTGCAAATATAAGCGACTCGTGAAAGACTTCTTCATACAGAGTCCCTCAAGCTTCTTCCACATATCAGATGTCGTTGCCTCATCCAGGACTTCCCTTAGAACATTATCTGATAACGACAACTGAATTGCGTTGTACGCCTTCCTCTCGATCTCGGCTCTAGCGGATGCAGTCACCTCCTTATCGATATTCGAGACATCAAATACGATCTGGTAACATCCCGTCTGCATAAGAACATTCTTCACATTCGTCTGCTAAATCCGAAAATCATTCCGACTAGTGAACTTCTCAATGTTCAAAGTTGCCAAAGACACCATCTTTCCTTTGACACTAACTTCCATTGCAATAAAACCACAAGCTCTGATACCACTTGTTGGGAAAAAATCAGCAACGCCTTGAGATCAATGCGGAAACCAACCCTAATAAACTGATCAGGAATATAGGGCTAGCAAAAATCTAATCTCAAAGACCCAACAAAATCATAAATGACCTTGCAATAGAAAGTAGCAAACGAATCACAGCATCAAATAAATCAAACACAGACACAAGAGAATTTACACGGGTTCGGTTGTAAACAACCTACATCCAGCAATCCAATCCGAGGTGATTCCACTAGTAGAGATATCCACACAATTAGGGTTACAAAACGCTCCATCACACGTGAGTAATAACTTGTCAACGGAACAAGCCCTCACGAATCCACTTAAGAGGAAGAAATCAATGGAAGAAGATGCGAAGGAAAAAATCAAACCTTTCTCTCAAGAACACAAACCCTAAAAATTCTCTCCAATCTCCAATGGGGTAGCAAGAGGCTTTCAAAACTCAATGGAGGCTTAACCTTATCTAAAACATCGATAGGTTAAGATACAGACGCCAAACAATGGAGAACAGCGCATCATGGCCGTCGGATGACGCGCGCGGGCCCAAGCGAGCTCGGCCCGAGTCGACTGCCTGCTCGGTCGAGCTCGGTGTAAGAGCATATTAGACTCGGTCTACTCGGTTGAGTTCCAAGATCGAGTCAAGTCCACTCGGTCGAGTAGACAAGTTGCTCGGCCGAGTGTGTCAGTAGCCTCTTCAAGGCAAAACATCCCCAGCTCTCCGTTTTTTCGGTCAGTCACAGGCGACGGATTACCGAGCAGTCTGCTGCTCGACCGAGCAGCCTGGGAAAATGAAACCGATGAGTTTGAATCACAAAAAACAACACACCTGACAAAATTTTCAAGGAAAAAGAGGCTTAAGGGTGCGGACTCGTGTCACAATTTATAGTCGTAAAATAAATTTGATAACATACTTGGAAGAAAATAAAAGGAATGTGCTTTATTTGGATGTTTTACTGTGTCATTGGACTCTACACCTTGAACTGAATGTAATCCTGTATGGACAACTATCGGTTCCTTCTAAGTTCATTTTATCTCAATGTATGAACATGATTCATCATCCACAGTGCGAGCTTTAAGCAATTAAGCCACATGACAAAGAAGGTAGGATGTGCTCTTCACCAAATGGCCTAAATTCCAGCCACACGCATGCGCACACAACAACCCCCCTCCCTTCATCTAGACCCTCGCTTTGGGTGAAGAAGTAGAAATAAGGGATTAAACGAGCAGTTTGTGCAAAAGTGAATGCTAAGATATCCCCTTTTGGTTTTTTTTCATCCTAGGGGTATGAAGGTATATTTATAGCTAAAAATTGTTTGTTCTCACCTAAGGAAGCACCACAAAAGTAATTTATGATTGATGAGGATACTAAAATACTAAAGCTCACTTATCTTGTAATGATACTTTGTTTCATTATTTTGAGTTGTTTTGTAATGCATTATGAACTGAACATCCAATACAAGTTTTACGTAAATCAAGCAAGGATCTACATTTTTATTTTCGGGTTAAGAAGACCAAGAGAAAAGATGTGTTTAGTGATGGATACTAATATTCTAAACCACAGTCTTGTTGTAATGGAACAAGGGTGCCTACAGGATCGACTGCTTCATCTTCTCGGCGAGAAGGATGTAATCTTTATATGGACTGGACTGCTTCAGGCCGATGAACCGAACACGTCTGCCATACTGTAGAGGCACAGATGGACTTGATAAGCATTGATGCAACAGTTTTTCAAAATATGACCTTTTTTTCCAATTTTCATACCCTTTTAAAGCCAATTAACCGTATTATTCCATGCTAGTGGCCATTACTAATGAAAGCTACTCCTATCAAGTCCAGATGGCCAGTGGAGCACCACAGGAAAAAGAAAT
Source organism: Scilla litardierei (assembly GCA_030789695.1). Lineage (NCBI taxonomy): Eukaryota > Viridiplantae > Streptophyta > Magnoliopsida > Asparagales > Asparagaceae > Scilla > Scilla litardierei. The sequence goes on from CM061130.1 coordinate 141,663,154, forward strand.
GTGAAAAGGATCATAACTTTAGGGACCCACGAGCCACAAAATTCCACACCCACCAACAAATTCCAGTACCCCCTTTGTCTCACACCAAGAAATCCAAACCCACAAGCAAATGATGCAAACTGAACTGTAAAAAAAGATGCAAAAAGTTCACCTTGCCGTCATACTCCCGCCTTGAGAGCACTTCGGGCGCAATGTAAGCCGGCGTCCCGACCGTTGATTTGGGCCTCGAATGCAAAAGAGACGACTATTCAAAAAATTCAAATTTACAGATTACAACCAAAAATGATTGAAAGTAAAAAAATTTAAATAAAAATTAAAATTTTTTTAATGTACTTTTGAGTAACCGAAGTCGCAGATTTTGAGGCGTGGCGCCGGGCTACCGTCCAAAAGCGTGTTCTCCAGCTTCAAATCTCTGTGGCATATTTGCTGGCAACACCTCAACTTATTACCAGTGTTGCATGTTTAAAACAGTAAGCAACAAAATGAGGTAATTACCATAAAATGACAGTAGCTGACGCCGGAGATTAGCTGCTGAAAGAAATATCTCGCCTAAAAACAAATTTACAGAAAAATAAATCCAATTAAAAGGGCTCAGCATGCAAAAAATGAAATTTTGGGGGGATGAGGAACAAAAAAAAATAAGAAACCTCATCTTCACTAAATCTTCCAGCGCTGCAGATCCGCTCGAATAGCTCGCCGCCGGCGGCATACTCCATCACAATCCCCAGATGCGTCGGCGTCAAAACAACCTGCAAAATGAAATTTCTACATTTTTACACAAAACCCCCTTAAAATCCGACAAAACTCCCAAAATTCTCAAGCTTCCTCACCTCTTTGAACCGGATAATATTAGGATGCCGAAGAGACCGGTGGTTAATGATCTCTCTCGCCACATGCTCATCGATCTGAACACCAAACGAAATCCATTAAGCAAACAAAGCTAAGGTTGTTGGGGAAGAGTAAAGACGGTGCAAGAAAAATTACCTTCTGGCCCCTAGGGATGTACTTCATGGCGACGAGCTCCTTCGTCTCCTTGTGCCGCATCAAGCGGGCGACGCCGAAGTTGCCGGCTCCGATATCGCGCACCACCTCGTACTTGTCCATGGCGATTTCTCCTCCTCGGATTGTATTCCAAGATTGAATCTTTAAGGAAATCAGTAGCGCAAAGTAGACTGTTTTTTTTCGAAGGTTCAAACTGCAGAGTGTTTTGGGATTTTATTGGGGAGTGAGATTGAAGCAGGTGCGAAAGAGTCGATGACGGAATTATAGTTTAAGGAAGGGATCGCTTTGAGGGGACTTTAGTGGTCACGTGACGATGGGCCCACCACAGCGGTGGTCGGCGGCAGTGAGGCTATGATCGCGGATCGGATCGGATCCCAAAGTGGTTATTTGGATCCGAACGTGGCTTCTTCTTCTTCCACTGTGAGATTCAATTTTTTAATTTTCCCGTATCCTATCGCCTTTGCATGATTCGGCATTAAGGAAGTTTTATGGGCAACCTTTGTGCAATGTAATTTTTTTTGCTCTTAATAAAAGAAAAATTAATAGAAATGTAAGTTTTTTGTGCAATGTAAGTTTTATGGGCAACCTTTTTTGCTCTTAATAAAAGAGAAAAGCACACAGATCAAGCCTTAGACATAATCATTATTAAGAAATTATTTAAACATGGGGGTTTGATTATTGAGATCTTAAAAATCGAAAAGGCAAGCACCCATCACACTTTTGAACAGCCATATTACGGCAGGTCCAAAATTGAATAAAAGGGAAGAAACTTCTTGCTAAAATATTAGTGGCTATACCTTGGCATACTCTTTAGCCACTGCTAACTCTTCAGGACTGGGAGCAGGAAAAGCTTCTATTTCAACCTCCAAATCACTATCATCATCCTGAAACAGAATTTCAGAGTAGCTACATTATGATGCAAGAACAGAAACAAAGGAAGTATTCTATATGTGGATAATTGCATCTATATTCCATTGTATGTTTAATAGTTTACCCCATGAAAAAAAAACATGCCTTGAAAAAATATACCACAAAGAACACCAACATCATACCATGAGAATCAAGTAAAAGGTAAGTGCGTTATAGATAAAAGGTCTGCAGAAAGAACATGACAAGCAAAACTTACTATGGTAAGGATACAGGTGTCATATCCTCACTAATATATTCTAATTTACATATGGTGTACCCCATACATGCAAGCTGAATACAGTATGTGAAGAATACACGCAAGTAAGTACACACACAAGTTACAATAGTAATAAGAAATACAGCCATAACTAAGCCAAGACTAAGATTGTGTTATCCATAACCATAATCAAAAGATACACACAATAATGGGTTCAAACAAGGAAAGCCGGGTGATGAGAAAGCTAGGGTTTAACAAACAAAAGATGAGATTTTTATAATTGTAGAGAGGAATAAATACAAGATAAGGGTTTCATTCGAGAGGAAACCAACTCTCTAAGCTTGAATCTAAAATAGGAAGCTTACTCTCACTTGATCTATGGGTTCTACTCTCTAATCTAGGGTTTTACTCTCAAAATAAGCATAGCCCCAAATGAAAACCCTCCCCTAAATATATACGGGCAGATTTGCCGAAATTACACATAGCCCCCTCAAAAACCCAAACTTTGCAAAAATACCCAAAAACTTTCCAAAAATGCCCTCGGCCTAGTTGTCCGCCCCACGATCCTTCTTGCGCCGCCTTCTTTGATACGTGATGATCGCATCATCGAGCACTTCCATTTGATTAACACCTACTACTTCAGGCAATATAAAGTACATGCATCCTTTCAGAAGAATTTAACAAACTTCTAGTGCCAACAAAAGCTTGAATATGCTTTCAGCACTTGGTAGCATGTGTTCAAAATTCAAGCGAGTACAGAAACAGTTAGGCATTCCGATGTTAAGATAATAGATAAAGTTTCCAGGATAAAAGATGGTAGCAAGCATGTATTGGATCGTCTGGCAGTATTGCCAATCTATTCAGAATCCTTCCCCTGTACATACGGAATATTCACAGAATCTAAGATGTATAAAGTGTCCATGTATCAATGTCAGAATGACAATAGAAAAGAATCCAAGCATAAGGTCAATGGGCTAAACTAACTAGGATACTCAGAGAAGACGTAAGGAGTTGTGAAGATTAGAGAAGGTCGTGATGAAAAAAAGTCCAATATGATCATATCCTTACGATAGAGCAATGGATGATTCATCTTAGGAAGTTGCTTAAGTTCATAGCAGCAGTAATACAGAGCTAACTACTCTCTCTCTGTACTCAAATTCCAGCACATACAGGTCGAGAAACAGGCAAGCATGGATCAATAAAAGTAATACCAGTGCTCCAAAAACTAATATCTTGTTATGTCCTCCAGCAAGAATCAGCAAAACAGTTGACTGAGCAGGGAAAAGATTTTCCAGTTTAAAGGGAAAAAACAAAGTATGCAACCAAGCTATCATCAGATTAACCAAAGCACCTGCGGATATGGACATCTGTAACAACTCAATATTGAAGTGGTAGAAAAAAGGAAAAAAATATATTTATAAGCTGTACATGTGATAAACACACAAACACGAACCAATGGCTCAGCTTCCTCTTCTATTTTTTCCAAACAAAGGGTTCTTGTAGGCTAAATGGCGCCATAGCATTTGATACTCTCGAGCATTAGAGATTCCGGTGGAGGTAGTCTTAACCAGTGCATTCCAATCTATTTTCACGCTATCAGGATGTTTGATAGTATGCTCAGACACCTCCTGAAGCAGAGAAAAAATTGTCGATGCACTATACCTGGAAAAAAGACATTTTAAAAATAAGAAGCACAAAATGCTCTAGGAATTATTAGACACAGCAATATATTACATTTAAGCGACATGCATACGACGAAAGTTGTATGTATTGCAAAACATGGTTTGCACAAGAACAGTAGTAATGCAGGAGAAATTGATTAAAGAAATACCGTATGGACGGTTAATGCAACATCATATTTTACATGTTCTCCTATTTCCTATTCGCTTAGATTTGGTTTCCTCCCCCAGTAAAATGTTGTGACTTCCTTGGGATGTGTCTTATTGATTTAAACATGGATCATGATTCATACATACAGCCAAATGGACAATACGCCACACCAATAGATGTTGACTGTAGCCAAGATCGTGCTCTAATAATTATTTCAGATAGAAGTTAAGTGTGTTGTTTTTTAAGGTTGTCATTTGAAGCAAGATGGAAGCAAACATAGAACTAACAAAAGCCATGTAACTGTAACACCTTCATTGTAAGCAAACAGTGACTTATCGCTTAATGGGGTAGGTTTCAGTCAAATTGGTCAAAGGATAAAACCCAAGTAGACCTGATTATGCCCTATCAAACCTTCAAACTTCATATCAGGTTCGAATCCACAGCCATGAGAGGACATACCACGAGGCTCCAAAGCGAGAAATAACTCCTGGAGAACCTAAAACAATACCACCACAGGAAAGTGAGCTCATTTCCATATCCCCTCCCTTTCCAGAACCTCCAGAAGAGATGAATCTGTAATAAATTGAATAATGTACGTACATGGAGAGGTATTTGGATAAAACACACTTGTCGGCAATTACTCACATTCCATTTTGCCATACATATCGTTCCCAATCTCCTTTTTCTGAAACAAACGCAGAAATTTGGCCAGATTATGTGGAACGAGGCAATAATAAGTTGAGCTGGACTCACTTATGAAATGTGAAGTGTTTGGGTCCGAAGTCCTGATATCAAAAGATATCATTAAGTATTGTATAAATAAATAAAATCGTATGCTATAAGCAAAACGCTATAGCTTAGAGGTTTATTTCGCAGAAACCAGGAAGTAACCATGTAAGATGAGCTTAACTCACTTACAAAATTATTTCAACTGGTGCATCAGGCTCCCTGGTTATGGTTGCGAAAACCATGCGATTGGCAAAGAAAATTTTAGGCTATGTTGCTATGGATGATGTGACAACATACACTTACGAATTATCATCCTGAAGATGAAACCATCAACCTGAAGATGAATTATCATCCTCAAGATGAAACGATCATCCCGAAGATGAAACGATTATCCTGAAGATGAAATCATCATCCTGAAGATGAATAATCATCCTGAAGATGAATTATCATCCTGAAGATGAAACCATCATCCTGAAGATGAATTATCATCATGAAGATGAATTATCATCCCGAAGATGAAACCATCATCCTGAAGTGAATAACCATCCCGAAGATGAAACCATCATCCAGAAGATGAAACCATCATCCAGAAAATGAATAATCATCCAGCAGATGAATAATCATCCAGTTGATGAAGAAACATGGATAACTGCAATCCACTAATACATCCATTAAGACCTTTTTCCGTTCGCTGGAAGAGGGGACGGATATCCTGGGTCCTGAAGTGTCTTACTCAAGTGTCTTTTGTACACTCCTTTATCTGGCAGTAAACCCTTTAACCAGTTACAGTGCAGCGCCTGCAGCGCACCACTGGACCAGAAATCTGTAGCTTCTGCGCTACATCCAAGGGTCAAGGATCATCCAACATGTTAAATGTATTTGCAGATACAGGTTACAGATCATCGTGATGACTATAACAAAGGAACGACCAACTCCTGGAGACCAGCAAAGCATGCTTCCAAGGTAACATCAATCCCATCATCCCGAGAGGCTCATCGATCCAAGAAGCAAATCATAAGTACGCACAGCCAGGTCCTGCAGTACCTCGCAGACACAGTAACGACTGGGTCAGAAACGTGGTGGCACCTACCGACTCTGCAAACCACTCCTCTTCAGAAGAGCTTCCTCAGATTCAGTAGCTGCCATAGATGAGTGATACTTGTATAGATGAGCGATGCCTTGTACTTTGTACTTATTATCGGAACACTGTAAGAGATTGATGTATAGTTGCCTAGGAGATCTGTAAGCCTGTAGCTTGTACAGATCAGGGGGAGTCAAATGTAGTGTTGTACTCTTTTCCCTTGGCTATTGGTTTTTCTCACTGGGTTTTCCATAGCTAAAGGTTTTAATGAGGCAACCTCATTGACTCTGGATCCAGATGTATCCACACCTAACTACTTCCACTAATCAGGGGAAGTTATGGAAAACTGTACTCGTTTTCCTTGGCTATTGGTTTTTGGTTTTCGGCCTCGCCTTTTCATAGAGTAAGAGGCTCCTCTGCGTATAGTATAGGCGACGGAGGGCCTGGAGAAATCCGGTCCGAATCATTCGATAGGAAAACGTATTATTTATATGTTATTTTCTCTACTTTTTTAGATGAGAATCTTTTGATTTTGACTTATTTATGGAATCATGCCCCCTCTAAAAGAGGCAGCAAATCTCTATTCAAGAAGCAAATTGCCATTCAATGTTTTCATTAGTTTGCGGTGAAGTAAGCACGCGTATCAACGTCTAAGCCCACAGTAAACATATGATGAGCCCAAACAAGAAATCCAAGAACACCTATACTGATCATGGCATAAACCATGCCTAGATACCCGAAGACCTCCAATGCCGGGCTCTCTAACTCGATCAGGGTACCCTCGGATCATTCCGTCGTTTCAACTGAGTACTCGGTATAACTCACGCATTCGTGTACAAACAAGTGCAGACGAAGTAACACGAATATATCCGGTAGTCAGTCCATTTCCATCAGCCGGCCGGTGGGAGCGAGAAGTATAGGATATGTCTGGTGTTTCTTCCATCAATCATCCGGATTTACGCCGTATATCAACAGATCATGGTTTCGAGGGTCATCCATTACGAAAAGACTTTCCTCTGAGTGGATATGTGGAAGTACGTTATGATGATCCAGAGAAACGTGTGGTTTCTGAACCCATTGAGATGACCCAAGAATTTCGCTATTTCGATTCTGCTAGTCCTTGGGAACAGCGTAGCGACGGATAATTCAGAATCATAAGTCCAGTCTGTGTTTTCAATAGCTAAAGGTTTTAACGAGGCAGTTATCCCTAACTCAGGATCCAGAAGTATCCACCTCTGATGATATCCATCGATCATGGGAAGTTATAAAGACTTGTACTCTTTTCTCTTAGCCACTGGTTTTTCCCACCGGGTTTTCCATGGCAAATGTCATGCCCTATATTGCACTATACGTGTATTCTACTGTACACACGTGAAATTTCTACCTACGATGCATACGTGGGCATGAAATAAGCGTAGACATCGACGTGTGTGACTTAGTGCAAGGGGGATTAAGCCGTAATACGTGGCTAAGGAAAGAGAATGCGAAATGTGAAGGCGGGAGAAGTGCAAATGACGTCGTGAGTGTAAAACAACAGGAATGAGTTAGACGTGTGTGTGTGAAGCATGTATGCATGCATGGATGTACGTGGATGTGTGTGGGAAGAGCCATGCAAGTGTGAAAGGTGTTAGGGGTCAATGGCAAACCCCGTAAATTTTTAGAAAGGTCAGGGGCAAAACGGTCTTTTTGACTAAAGCTGCTCTGCGTACATACTTAAGTGGTCGGTATATGAAGTAATGGCAAACTTGTAAATATCTACAAGTTGAGGGGTAATTTTGGAAGGGTATTTTGGTCATTTAACCAAGTGCATGTTTATCCTTTGGAGGGTTCTAGTTATAGATATTTTTGAAGAAACTTCTCCTCCATTCTTTACTTTACTTTTCTTTTCTTCCCCCATTTTCTTTTCCCATTTTTCCCCCCATTCTTGGCCGGCCACCCCCTCTCCCATTTCCCCCTCCTCCTTCAAAATAAAACCCTAATTTCTAATATCAATTAGAAGGGTTACAAGCTTGCATCAAGATAGAAGAAGATGGAGAAGAAAGAAGAGAAGAAAGAGAGGAAAAATCGAATTTTGGAGGTAGGATTCCAACTTGGTATTTGGAATTTAATTAGGTTTCTATTTTATCATGTTTCTACATCTGTTTTATCAATATGGATTAGTAGTAATCAAATTCATATGCCATGTTTTAATTTTCATGAATATTTCCTTGAAATTCTAACCAACATCACTTCATTTGAAAAGCTGAAAATTTGATGTGTGTTCATGCTTGGATTCTGTTTTCTGATGTTAGAATTAGGGTTCGAAAAAAATATGTAGATGTAGATCTTGAAGTCCTACCCCAATTTCATATAAAATTTGTCGTATGTTGAGTTCAATAAGTATGAGTAAAAATTCATTGTTTGCAAGATGTCTGAAATTCTGTCAAGCTGTACACAGTTCAGCAAAACGAGCACTATGGCCTGCACACTTTATGGATTTTGTTGATCTTGGGCTTGTTGGAAACTTAAGACGTTTTTCTAAAAGTTCATCAGAGTGCTTATATGTTGTAATTCTGGCTCCAAGATGCTTAAAATTGGCTTTGAAGACAGATCCAGAAATCTGTCTGAAGAACACATTTGATACACATTGCTAAATAATTCACCATAAATCACCTATTTAATATTTTTACCTGAAATTTTATCTGTGAATCCAGTACTCATATATATATATATAACTTTCATCTGGGACAATTTGTCAAATTCTCAATAAAAATTGATGATATGTGCTCATCTGTTGCCACTTTTAGTAAATTTCAGCAAGCTGAAGTACTAAAGTAGTGTTGTGAATTGGATATTATTGCCAATTCATCCTTTATAGTGCATGATTATTGTTGTTATATGTAAATTAGATTAATGACATGTCTTGCCATTTGAATTTCTAATGTGCCATGGACATGCACGTCACGCCCACTACATGTTTGTGAAAATGCCTGAATGAACGCAAATGCTAGAAATGCGAGAAATGCTCCATCATATGAATATGAAATGAAATTTGATATGAACTTGCAATGTTGGAAGCATGTCATGCATGGTACCATGTGTGATGTGGTGATTGGTTGATGTGAATACGATGGAGGGCATGGCACTTCAGTGCATGACCCATGTTGATATGAAATCGAAATGCGACGCCATGCAATATGACTCCTTCATTACTAAAATGTTGAAATAAAACTCTTAAATATCTCAATCCTCTCTAAGGAGGGTGAGTTAGCAAAGCCCGGGTTTTAGGTGGGATTTGAGTAAATTGTGGATATGAGATCTGGACTGTGAAGTTGGGAGATGATTATGTGATGTGTGGAGTTTACACCCACTTGCCTTTACCGGGAGTGGAGTGGATTTTACACCCACTCGCCTTTACCGGGAGTGGAGGGGGCATACGGAGGTTGGGTTATGTGGATAGACTCACTCCTGCCAGTGACGGGGGAGGTGAGAGGCCCGGCGTACAGTGCCCGTGTCCACTGCGTCGTGTGCTAGTTCACCCCAAATTTGGGGTGAAGTCCAGGTCCACACAGTTTACCCAAGTTCCGATTATTTTAAATATAAAATGATAAAATAAGAATTTTTGCGTTACTCCTTCTGCTGGCAGCACTTCCCCTTCACTTGCCTGCTTCTTTGTGTCCATGTGTCATACCTCAGACACTTGTACTTGTCTTATTAGATAGTGTTTGCTCGAATACTTGTGTTGTTGTTGTTATTATTATTATTATTCGTGCTAACCCTTTCTTGCAGTAACTCGACATTGGACCGCATGTATGACTTCCTTGGTTTAACTATTTATTTCACATTATATCACTTAGTTACATGCTCTATTCATATGGCTTGCCTTGTGAATTGTTAACCCTAAAACGGAATTCCAAACCCAAGTTGGTTCCTACTGGGGCACACATTGACGTGCTTCTCCCCATTTTCAGGTAGCAGGGTCGGCTTGGTTGGAGAAGACTTGGAGTCGAGTTCAGGGTAGCACTTGGTGTGAGCTGTTTTGTGGTGTGATATGGTTGTCTTGGAAGGTGGAGAATGACGGTGTATTTGTAGTGGTACGCTTGGGCTATGTACGTAAATGAAAGATGTTGTTTAAAATGGTTGTTGTTGTTCTATACTATTTATCAGTTGTTGATATTCTAATGAAGCTGCAATTGTACTATCCCAGCATGTGCGCAGTGGCCTGCTTATTCAGTTATTTCTCTCCTCTCTCTTCACCCTCACTCTTCAGGATACTTGGAAAAAAAATTTACAATTGGATGCCGGGTATTCTGGGGAAAGGGGCGTGACAGCAAAGGTTTTAACGAGACAAGAACTCTTAACTTAGGATCCAAACGTATCCATACCCCCATAGTCAGTTAAGCCACGCGAACCCTGAAGCGCTCATTACGGCTTACAACAATGGATGGATAAGGGGAAGTGTTATAAACGGGCTTTTGGAGGCCCACCTGTGTATTGAGTGTGTATCCACCCATTATGTAACCATATTACTATAAATACAGGGCTACGGGGTCCCGTAGCCGCCAAGTTTACAACAAGATGTACTTTTTTGGAATTCAGTGAATGTATGATGCTTTTTTTGCAAAATTAAGCCGTCAATTTTGATGTTATTTTAAAATCATAAATCATAAAATACAATGAGAATAATGGAGAGCATACAAGCCACGATATGCCATCCTCTAAAAGTTTACCTTTCGATATTTTTTGGTAAGCCCGGAATCGTTTATTTTGTTCTTTGTATTCTAAAACTCTAAAACACTAAATATTGGGTGAACCCATGAGGTTTACCAATTCATCCATTTGTCGCAAAAAGTTCTATTCACGTGAAATCGTTAAATTTGCGACGAATAAACCAACAAACAAAACATATTGTATTCACCCGATATTTGGGGGTTTGTGGTCTTATAACGTGAAGCTCAAAAGAAACTGTTCCAATCATTCGAAAAAAATAGTGGAAGGTAAACTTTTTGAAGCGTATATGTGGCTTAGCTACTCATGTCATATGTTTCCTATTTAAAATCATAAAATGTTAAAAACCAAATTAAACCAAAAGTTTTTGCTTATCAAAAGTTGTATTATTATAAACTTGTATGTTGGAAATTGACTAACTCATAGCACTTTACACATGTATGTATTCTTGGGCCATGATGAGAGAGAAGGAACAAATGTGGATGCCAAAAGCACATCACTTGATAATGGTATCTACAAAAAAAGATTTCAAAAGGGCTTTTAGGGGGCTTGGATACCAAGGGTGCAAAGGGAATTCTTGAAAAGCAATTGCTTGACATGCAATTTATTCTCTTTGTCAAATGGGCCTTTATCAAATGGCTGGCATTGATAGGTCAGTTGGTTATTGACTCGGCCCAATTCAATGATAGAAACTAGGGCTCATTGCGTAAGTAATTATTTATCGATAGCCAAGCCCTCATCCCCCCCCTCTCCCCCCCCTCTCTCTCGTCTCTTTCGACTGTCATCATCGTGGCCCCGGTTCTGCTGCAAGACAAGTTAGGCAGCCGTCTAAGGCCTTCAAATTTCGGAGGCCTCGTATTTTCATTTTTGGGTCTAAGCCCAATCTCAAATTTTATTTTTTCTCAAAGCCCAATCTCAAAGCCCGACGCTGCAGCCACCTGATTGCCTCAACTCAAGTCTCCATCTCCAACGGGTTGATTGAAAGGGTTGTGAATAAAAAATTAAAAAGAGAGAGAGAGATCTTAAACGAAACGACTCCAGGCTCCAATCGCCATTCGCCGCTGCCCTTTGCGCGCTCAGACCTCTCTCTCTCTATCTCTCTGGCTCTCCCAGACCCAGTCTCCATCTGGCCCCGACTCGGCGCTTAGATCGAAACATCGACATCATCGACGGTCTTTGCGACTGCGGATCGGCTGATTCGGCGCCTTCGTGAGTCGTGACTCCGTCGCTCTCCCTCCAGCATCGACGGGCCAGTCTCTCACAGAGACTCCGACAGTCGACAGACCGGCTCGACGGCTCCGATCGGTGAGGACTAAAAACCCTCATTTTTCTTCCCTCGTCCTTCGACTCTTTGTTTGAATTTTTGATGCGTATATAATTTCTATGCTTTAACTGTCCCTTTAGATCTCTTTAAGAAATTGAAATTGAATTCCAATTAAGAAATCGAAGGCTGTGGTATAATACCTGCTATTTCAATTAAGAAATCAAAGGCTGTTGAATTAATGTGTCCAATTGGTCCAATACTATTAGCATAACTTTCGACCAGTACTATTTCAAATACTGGTGAGAGGTTCTCAATGGGTCCAAATTCCAATCGAACCAAATTGAAATAACTCTGCATTGTATTTTTTTAATGGGTTGTCATTTGAACATCAGAGTGCTATTGCAGTTTCATTTGAACATCTGTTTCTGCATTGTATTTCAATTACTATTTCAATTATTAGAATGACAACCCATTGAGGGTCTCAATTACTATTTCAAATAAGTATTGAAGGTTCTCAGTTGTCTTTTTTTAATTTACTTAAGCAATTTACGGCTTATTATGAAGCTGAGCTTAATCATAGATGCTGAGCTTAGTTCTGTGTTTCTTTAGTTTTAAGATTATAACATGATTGGCTTGAGAGGGGGTTCTGTCTTCTAAATTCAGATATATTAAGGCTCCTAAAAATTTTGATTTAATACTTAGGCCTCATATTTTGTTTCGCTTTAGGCCTCATTTATGCTTGAACCGGCCCCGTGGGCGGCGACGGCCATCTTCCTGATTATTGATATCGTCTTGTGGCAGTTAAATGGATTGCGATCAGAAGAACTCCCCAACGGACCTTGGAGACAAGAGTGCTTCTATTTTTTCGGAATTCATGTTGAGGTAATTAACTCGAAAATCTCTTTTAAAGTGGTAAATTGAAAGCTATAATGATGTTTAAATTGAAACAAGAGTTTTATTTTTCCTTTTTTTTGGATGATTGACTGGTAACAATGTTTTGTCATTTTAGAATTTATTTCCACTCTACACGAGTAAGAACATGCATTTTCTTTTGAGATAATTTTGAGTTGTTTTTTCTAAGAATATATTTCAACTTGTGCTTCTTTTGCTAAATGTACCATCTAATTATGAAGAAAGTTTATGGGGATTTAATATAATCACTTGGATTTTGCGTGATAAATTAGATGAATTTAGTAAATGATGCAATAGTTTATTTTTGTAAATGACAAAAAAAGGCTTTGTAAACATGCTTAATGTGAGTATGGACAATAATATGAGTTTGTTGCCGAGTATCAGACAATTCCAGCATTCACATGAATCTAATTTAATGTATGAATCCCTTCGTTGCTATCAAACCATATCTAATTTGCTTCTGAAAGAAAGAAAGTAATCAAAATTATAATCTTTTGTCTGGGTATGACATTTTTAAAAAAATTCATAATCTTATGAAGTTTTACACAAGAAGCATGGCCAAGGCATGGGCCAAGAACATATCAATATGAACACGACTCACTGAAACACACCCCGGTTTTAAAATAGTACATGTATGTATCAGCAATGATACATCACAAAGTTTCATCATTATATTCTAGATGCAGATTGAAAGAGACTGTGTTCTGGGCTCATTATGGAAGTGGACTTGCTACATCTTTTCATTCTTCAGTTTACCATTTCCATTCAAACATTCATGATAGTTATTCCAGGAACCGCTAAAGCTTATGATGATGTTTTGCAGGATCGCAAAGTTTGAGGAACATGGTGATATATCACACCGACTTCTTACAGGCTTTTATCAAGAATTAGGTGTGTTTGGCTTTTCCTTGATGCTTCAGTTAGTTTTAAATTTTTAATCGTCACATAGTTGTAGAAAATGCCAATAAGCAGACATTACTATGTACAAGAATCTTGCAAACCAATAGTTCTATCTCGTGCAAGCATACTAGAAGTTATACGACCCATATGCTGCTGATGAAATGACATATTTTCCGTTCCCTGTCATATATGCATTCTACCATTTATTGTTTACATTAATGATACATGATGTAATAATCTGGTATACAAATAAAGTTTTTAGATTTTAATCCAAAGGATTATCACCCTTTGAAACATAATTGCATTCTATTGTATTCACTTCCTAGATGAAATCAATTGGATTTTTCTCCTAACCATCTAAACAATCCCTTATTAAAATTTTAACAATTATTAACTCTCCATTGAAATTTTAACCAACTGCTTTCTTCACTCTCCATAGTCCAAACAACTTATCGGTAGTAGTCTTAATGAATTTAATACTTCTTGCAACATGTTGCAACATGTTTTAAGCTTATATGCAAACAATACGAATTTTTATAATGTGAACTTGACTTACCTGAATCAGATCTAAGACAATTTGTTGAATAGAAGACAAAGACCCCGCATGCCCGATCTAGGATTTGCATGGAGTAACAAGAGTTAGAGGATATCAGGATGGCTTCAACTTAAAACCATCAAATGCTCCAAGTTAGAACCACGTTAAAGCAATAATATGGATGTTAAGTTAAAGTAGATGGGTAGATTATGCATACCTGAAGACATTAATTGCAGCTATGTATATATGGTGTATGAGGTATATGTCGCCAATTAACGTCATAATTCTAGCTTAATGCACAAATTTAGGGCTTACTAGTTGGTTATGGGTCCTTTAGCAAGTAACAAGCCATCTCGAATTGGGTCGTTGGTTGGTCTTGCCAAACTTAGGTGCTTACTCCATTGGCCACAATAGTTTATTGCATTTGTAATTGGGACCATAAATCGCATGGGCTGATCTTGTCGTTGAATAAGGAAGTTGTTATTTTTTTATGTAAGACTAGATTGTGAAATGTTCTTGATTGGGCCTTTTGTAATTTGTAAATAATCATTTTTATTGATTCAACTCTTTCTTTCAATCTTCTGCATCCATTCTAAAGTAAATATCTTTATATATCTCTTTCAAATATAATCCAATTCTAATTCTTGTTCTCTGTGCAAGTAAGATATGCAGAATGTAGTCTTTCTACATCATAATCCTTCTCATTATTTTAGAGATACGTGCTAGATGATCTACACAATCTATTTCTTTTTGTGTGCAGATATCTTTAGGAAGCATCAGGTTTACAAGACATCTCAAGTGGTTGATCATATAATAGAAGTTAATCTAACAGAGAGAATGAAAGCATATGTTGAAGCTGGATCGAGACATCGGCACCAATATGTACAAAATATAATCAAGCGTAAGTATGTTGCAAGTGGTCAAAATGTGTAACTATGTCTACTTATTAGCCAGTCATTTATATACAAAACTAATAAGCAATATAACTCCAATTTATGTATGTTTAGTTTTATGTATGTGTTTTGGTTAGTGTTACTCCTCGACCTTCGTGGAGCTTTTAGTACCATCAAGTAATATCAATCTGATATGCTATCTGTTTTATAAATTTATTGTGGTAAGCCAAATTGAGCACTAATCATTAGCTTTTATCTTAAACAATACCGCTTATCTGGATATTTCAAGTTATAGCCTTCTTATTTATCCAACAGTCCAACTAGAGTTAAGGTCAGAGAACCATATCTGATCACACTAATCACCCATTCATTTAAATTTGGAGTTTCCATACGAACAAGTCAACTCTATCTTTGACTTAGTGAAAGTATAAATTTAATTTTTTTTGAAATGGAACCAACTGCTAAGTGGATTTCCTATGTGCCATCACATACATCTGTAACACACATTTGATTCACATATAAGGTACATGCATGCACCTGTGTCATATTTCAGAAGGTTCATGCAGCAAATACGATAGAATCCAGGCACACTAGTTCATAATCATGTCCATGTAACAGTCTAATAGTGCCAACAGCTTAATAATTATAACAAAAATATCAAGAAGGTTTCTTAACAGGGCAGTACATAAGAAAATGACAGTTGTCAATAGATGCAGAAATATAAACATGATGAAGTTTCAAATGTTGTTTTAAACTGTGTACATCACGGTCATGTGCGGTCTTAATGTAAGTGGTTGACATATATTAGCAACTTGCTGATAGCGACCATTCATTTTGTAACCATTTAATTCACAGGTAAACAAAACCAAATTTGGTGTCAGGAAATTTTAATGTAATTTGTTATAATGGATGTCCAATCTGCATGGTCCATCATGTCAAACACACTACTACAATGGTTGGAGTTTTTTGTCGTCCTGATAGCAACACATCCTCTACTCTTATATACTAACACACCACCATACACAATCATGCACATTTTATCAAATTTTGCACATTTTATCAAATTTTAGGTAAGTCCACTACCAATTCAGGAAAGATACACAGACAGTGACAATGAATATTTATTCAGTTTTGTAATCCATTGCATCATCACATTTTGCTTTGAAGGATTTCACCTTCTTATGTATGTTCTATGCATTTGCTGTGGAGGTTCTTCTAACTTTTGATTCTATGGTGTTATGGACATGCCTATTGAAGTACATTCATGCAGCCGAGGGCTTCAGGAGCATCTAATGAAAGGTGCGCAGATATTGCATTAGTTTATATCTATCAATTGTTACCTTTGTATGCTACATTGCCTCTTTTGAAGTCTAAAATCAACTCACTCATATGCTAGACCATTGATATTAATTTTAGAGAAGATCATAATCACACAAAACTTTTATGCCGACATAGTTTTCTATAAACAAATGAATTTTTCTACACCGTATGGATCTTACTATACAATTATTGACCAATCGGAGACTAAACAAATTTATGGTGACATTTTTCCTCTCATTTTCTTATATATCTTATATACTAGTGTGGTCACTGTGGTGGATGCAACAAAGCAGCAAGTAATATCAGAAATATTCTAAGCATACATTCTTTCACAATACCTTTTACTTGTATGTCCTTTGCTCTTTTTTGATCCAATCACAACTGCTCATATGATTGGGGATTTGGAAGGTTTGTTAATTTTCATCTGTTGCAGTGCTGATTGTATAGTATGGTCCTTCATGGAGGTTACTATATAGTGAACAGTTGATCTTGTGACGTGTGATAGTTTGATATGTCCTATATGACAAGAAAGGAAAAAACGCTGCATACTCATGAGCAAGAAGAATTAGTGCATCATTTAATATGCATTATTGACTGGCTAATAAGCTGAGGAGTTGAAAACATACTGTTTTTGTTGTGAGATACTTTATAAAAATTGGTGGTTTGTGTTGTTGGGCTTCTCAACCTCCTTTGTTTCGCTTATAAAAACATGAGCAGATATGATCTTTATTTGAGATACAAATGGTGAGGATGAAATCTCTCCGGATTTTCATTCATAGGATCATACAACTAAAAATTTCCAAAAGAGGGGGTTACAAGTAAATGATGAGAAGACTCTGGTGTAGTGAATGTTCACACATACTTAGTGCTGACATAATAATACAAGTCTTACTAGAAAGATATGCTATCTACGTATATGCATACAACTAGTTATGTCAAAAATTGTTGTAACATGTGGTAGATATCAAGATAAATACACACCACAGTCAGCACACATCTAGCTTTATGTTCGTTAACTTCTCTTGGCGAAAATAATGGAAATAATCTGATAGAGATCGAATTCGAATTGGAGTTTGAACGAATTGGAAATCGAATTGGAGATGAAATTTGAGTCCTTGATGGATTCTAATTAGTTGAGTCTTTTTGTTATTTTAAGAGTTTTAGTTATTTGAGTCTTTTTTTATTTGAGTGTTTTAGTTGATGTAGAATTTTTAGTCCTAAGCAGTTTTAGAGGGTCAAGTTGTATAAAGGCCACAAACTTATTAGTTTTTATGAGGAATTCAATGAAGAATATTTTCTTGTGTAAACTTTTAGTTTCTCCACAAATTAAATCTTTTGTATTTGTGTGCGAGAGTGGATTGATTGCCTGGACGAGAGGTTTGAAGAATCTCCATGTGCAAGGCATGCGAGTCGGTGATTGTAAGATTACAGGGTGCGAGATTCAAAAAATTATCAAATACATAACCTACTTCTTCCTTAAATTCCCGCCACATCCCTTCCCACTTCCGACCTGTGTCAAATTTGTATCAAAGCTAAACTTGCTCATCATCATCATCAAAAAAAATTACCTTTTAGTTAGATTCACAAAAGTTGGAAAAAAAATCAAAAGAAAAAACTTCAGAAAAAAATAGATAGAAAAAAGAGAAGAAAAAAATTCTGAAAACAAAAATATAATGGATAGAAGAAAAAAATCGGACCTTTTCTTTCCTTTCATCTTTCTCCTTATAAATTTTTTTTCTTTCTTTTAGTGCGTTTTATATCAACGATAAAAAACATTACACATTTTCTTTTATCTTCTTTTTTATCATCATCTTATCTTTAGGATTTAAAAAAACCCTAACGCATCTTTTTCCCTCATCAAAAAGACCTCCTTTTTCTATCTTTTTCTATCTTTTGCTTAGATTTGGATTTTTTTTAACAAATGAGATAAAAAAGCTGGATAAAAATGAGATAAAAATCCAAAAGGATGAAAATAAAGAAAAAAGACATATCATCAAAAGAAAAAAAAATCAAAAAAGGAGAGATAAAAATGAAAAAAGAGAGAAAAAATTTCAAGAAAACAATAAACAGTGAGAGAAATATCTTTTTCCAAAAAGGAGAAGAAAAAACTATTTACTGCCCGTGCCGTCGACGTCCATCTTCATCGTCATTGCCCCCAGTCTTATTCATCTTCCATGTGTTATAATATGAAGGAATGATTGAAGAAGTTTATGCAACTAAACGTCTTCTTGATGCTTGATGCAGATGAAGATCTATGTGAATCTGGTGCTCATGTCAATATCATTAGGCGTTTACCTATAACATTTGAAGATGCAAAAGATTGGCCAATGACCAATATTTTTCACATCTACATCAAAATACATGATAAGTCATACAGATTAATAATTGATGGAGTTAGTTGTGTTAATGTTACATCCAAGTCAATCTTGGAAAGAATGGGCCTAGCTGCTAAGCCTCACCACAGCCATATAATGTCACTTGGATTGATAAGACTGTTCATTTAATTACCTAACGATGTTTAGTGCCGCTCCAGCTTGCGAGTTATCATGATCACATTTAGTGTGATGTTATACCCATGAATGCAACACACATTTTGCTAGGACATTGGTTGTACGACCTACATGTGACGAGTTCTGGAAGGTCAAATATACACACATTCATATTTAATAGGAAAAGAATTATGCTGAAACATTGCCAACCTATTATTTGACTTGACAAAATGTGTCAAACTCCAATGAGCCGAGCGAAAGAAGTCCTTTGAAGGTTAAACAAGAGCCTGAGCTAGATACTGAGTCCAAGATCAAATTGGAAAACGAGTCTACATTTGTACAAAAAATTAAATGTAAGCTAGAATCTGAGATTAATCTAAAGCTAGAGAATGACCAAACATCTGAGGCAGCAAGTAAGCTTCAACATGAGATGAATTTAGATCTTGACTAAGAGATTGAAACAAAACTTGAACCCAAGCCTGAATTAGAACTTGAGCCTGAGTCAGTATTGGAGACACAACAAGAGCCCGAGCCCGGACCAGGGCCAGAGCTTGAACCATAGCATAGATCTAGTACCACATCCCGAGTTAGATCTTTATCTAGAACCAGCAGTTGAGCTTGCACCAGAACTGTCAAAATTAACGCTACTGGAGCCGATTAAGCAAGTTTGTCATCCCAGATTCTCCTCCCATAACCAACAAACATGTTCTGAATACTTTTCTATTTTTCCAAGAATTGGGAGAAATTATTGGAGGATGTTCGTATATCCATCTGCATCTTAAAACACTTCAAAGTTCGTGGACGCATATTCTCCAATTGCAGAGGATTACTGATTTCTGCCCAGCTGTGCTACTTTTGTCGTCCTTCACCGAAAGTGAAGTTTCCAAGCCGAGAAGAATGATAGATATCGAATTTGAATTGAAGTTTGAACGAATTGAAAATCGAATTGTAGATGGAATTTAAGTCCTTGAAGGATTCTAATTAGTTGAGTCCTTTTGTTATTTGAGTCTTTTTTATTTGAGTGTTTCAGTTGATCTAGAATTTCTTGTCCTAATAAGTTTAAGTGAGTCATGTTGTAAGCCTATATAAAGGCGAGAAACTTCTTAGTTTTTTCATAAAGAATTCAATTAATAATAGTTTCTGGTATAAACTTTTAGTTTCTCCACAAATTAACCATTTTGTATTGGTGTGCGAGGGTTGGCTTGCGAGATGTCCGAGAATCTCCACATGCGAGGCGTGCGAGTCGGTGATCGTAAGATTCCGAGATGCGAGATCCGAAAAATTATGAAATCTCTAATATACTTCTTCCTCAAATTTCCATCACATCCCTTCCCGCTTTCGTCTTGCGTCACAATCCCTTGCATAAATGATCTGCTTCTCACGTTTCACGAAGCCCTAATGCTTTTGTCTCTTGGTCAAGAATAAATTCAACGGTTAGTCATTAAATTAAACTCTATTCTCCATCCATCCTTGGCTATTTCTGACGCACATCAAAATTAAGACTAAAAATCAATATAACCCAATGTTCTAAGTTGAAACCCTATAAATTTATCCCAACCCTGCACTGTAGACTGCCTAGGCTACCACCAAAAGTTGAATTATTACCCAACGTTAGTTGGACCCATGTGCTCTAACTGAACCTCATTCAATTCATTTTTTATACATCGAAAAGCAGTAAAGCGCACGCCGGCTGGGTCTCGATCCCGTGCATCCCAGGAGGGAGGGAGGAGAGAATGCCATCTGAGCAATTCGTTGGCGAAACTCCTTCAATTCATTTCAAATCTGAACCTTGATCCCGTTGACCATTGCAATAGTTGAGCTCAGAACATACGTAAGGTGGATCCTTACATCCATTGCCATATAGATAATCCAAAGTGCCATCCATCTGGATACATTGAAGCTTTTTCTGATCAGTGCACGTCAACTTCGATCAGATGTTACTACATTTTAAGCATTATTCTTCAATGCCAAATAATCATGATCCACATCAAAGCTGTAACAGGCCACTAACTTGGAACAACACTTCATTACACCTCTCATCCTTGACGTGGTCAAAATCTTATTAGAACTTCACTAAAATCCACCAGTCAAGCACTAAAACCATCAACCAGTTGTCAACGACCTTTACTGGGAGCATCACATGGTTGCCAACTGTGATGAGAGGAGCGACCGAAGATGTAAATAGAAACCAGCAAGTTTCTCATCCACCAGAGAGAGAAGTAAAATTGCTTGCTGCAGCAAGAATCGGGCTGGATGTGACCATTCTGTAGATCTTCCTACTTGGATTGTTAGTTCTGCCCTGATATGGATCTGCCTTGACATGCCTCCTTCAGGCCAAATCTACCCTTAATTTGTCTCCCTCGAGTCAGATCTAACAAAACCTCATGACAAGCTGGCTTCAGGACTGGCTAATTGTTGTCAGGATAACACTTGGCAATGATTGCAGCTTGTGGTCGTGGCATGAACAACCAATTTTATCTTCCACAAGATTTATAATTTTTGACATGAAAGAAAGAGGTTTGGGTTGGGGGTTGAGATGGGCAACACTTGATGCAGGTCTGCTGCTTAGGGTCTCCTTCCACTCAAATCAATCTTACTTCTCTTAATCCTGGGCTGTAAATTTATTGTATGATCTTTATACACAAATTATTGCTCTCTATGTACCTCTGGAGTTACCTAGATTTCTTTACGGTTAAATTTGTTTTAGTAACCGGCCTGATAAGATGATGAATTAATATCACTCTTGTGAATTTTTGTTGTGTGCATGCTACTACAGTTTCCTCTTATCTACAAACAGCTACCCCATGCATGTTAAAAGAGGCTGCGTTCATGAGCAGCAGCCATAAAACTCTATTGATCTCTTTGAGATGGGTCATCGTGCCATACGTGTCTCGGTGTTACAATCAGTTATGAACATCCATGCAAAGTAAACTTATCTCGGGTTGACTGCCAATTTATTATATGATCTTTATGCACAGATTATTGTTCTCTATGTACATCTGGGCCGGGTTACCTCGATTTATTTACAGTTAACTTTGTTTTAGTAGGCGGCCTGATAAGATAGACGAACTAATATCACTCTTGTGAATTTTTGTTGTGCGCATGCTGCTACATTTCTCCCCTTACCTACAAAAAGCTAGTCCATTACTGTTAAGAGATTGCGAACAGGAGGCAGCAGCTATAAAACTCTGCTGATCTCTTTGAGATGGGTCATCATGCCATACATGTCTCGGTGGTACCCATTAGTGATGAACAGCAGTGCAAAGTAAACTTATCTTGGTTTGGCTATGCCATCAGTCTATGGCGAGACCTATATTTTCTCCCAGATGGTGTTAAATGGGAAATGGCTCGTGTAATTGACAGGTGCTGAAAGAAAGCTAATCAATAAGAATATGTAGAATAGAGGCCTATTCTGACTACCGTAAGAGTTGAAGCCCATACAACTGCTTAGTCAATGGCACGGACATAATGAAGTTCAAAAACCTAATCTTTACCCTAGATTTCATCTAGTGATTCTTAAATGATGCTTCCTCACATTCACATCAACTAAGACTATTTTCTTGTCCATTGGTTGATTATCTTCTCCTAACTGGACACTTTATTTCAATTCACTCAGCATGCCGACCATAAGGCATTTGATTCATACCGGGAATAGGTTTAGGGGTTAAGGAGTAGCCATCTTCCACTCTCATCATCCCAAGGCATTATGTTTCTGTTTTTGGACTAGGCTGAGTGTTTTGTTGACTCATCTGTCAAAATGATCAATAAATTGTATATATACAAAACTAGGAGGTTCAAATGTTCAAACCTCATTCTCATATTCTTGATACCTTTTTGCATGAATGTGTGTGTAGTGGTGTCTTAGGACACCTGGGAGTGAGGGTGCCACATATGATCCATGATCAAATTATTTAAAAAGAAAATTATTTTTTTCTTCTGCAAATGAGCTTAAATCCATGATGAGTAAGTTTTGTGGTTTCAATCAGGTAAAGAAAATGAGGAAGATGAAAAACTGATGTTAAACCTTTATTATGAAATGAATATGGTTGACCTCAAAAACTATTTAAATCATACAATGGATCCCATGTTTGTGATCCACGTCTTGGGGCGACAATTGGTTGAGGGCGATTCATAAGGTGGTTTTATATGTAATTATTGGGTTATGCAGCACAACTCATTGGGTTTTTTGTACTCATAAAAACATTTTTATTCAAATAAGACTAATATCAATGTTGAAGCAGATGCTAGGCACATCTGGGTGTTAACCTCGATGCCTAGTGCCTAGACAATTATGTGGTACCTAGGCCATGTGAATAAAAAGAGAGAGAGAAAGACTGCTTAGCTTTTGTCACTCATCACCGATCGCTATGACTAGCCGTTGTCGCCTCGCAAGAGTAAGGGGTCTTGACATGTATATAATAGGGGTCAGAGATAAATCTCTCGGTGCTAACCCTTCTCTTTCTCATTCTCTCTTATTTCCATCTTGCAAGGTGCAAGCAGTGACGGTGGTTGGATGCAGAATAGTCAGTGACGGGCAAGGAGGATATGTACATCTCTTTTTTTAGGCAAACCACCCAATTTAGGCGCTTTAGCCCAAATGGTTAGCTAGGGAGCCCGCTTAGGTGGTAGGTAGTTTTTTATAACACTAACATGAATCTACTAAGATTTGAAGAATATGTATTCAAGGTTTAAAATCTTGTTCGATACCGATACATATTGCTCATATTGCATGGGATTACAATCATACCGATATGATTCGACATTGGCTGATATCATTTCTTCTAAATAATAATAACTTAAAAGTAGGTTTAAGTTTTGAATTACTAAAATTTGAGTCTCTATGTCTATAGACAAAATGGATGTATCATGTCATATGCGAAAATTCTCTTATGTATCGAAAAAATTCACTCTCCACTTGAATGATCGGCACTGTTTATGTTACCAAAATTTTATGAATTCCATGCTCTTAGCATTATATTGAGTGGTTGGAAGTTGAACAATTTTTAAATAATAATAGATCATTTTTAACTCATAGATCCATGAGGAAAAAGAATAGAGTTCACAAGATAATTAGTGTATTTGAGGTATAGAACATGAAGAGAACATTGACATTAATACAAACAGTATTGATTCTTAGAAACAAGTGGAGATGAGATTTTAACCTGCATGTGTGAATTTTCTTATGTGACATGATATCAATTATTCTCTTTATATGTTGGTTGAAAAAATATCATTGACCATCAAAATCTAGGTTCAAAAAAATGTTCCATAATGACACTTATTAAACACTTTGAATTAGATTTGTTGTAAAGATAAAAACATTTCCCTTTTTATTACTCCAGCCGATACTCCTCAAGTTGGCAAAACACAAAAGCGAGGTTTTTTTTTGGCTATGTATGAGTTTAAGATATTGAACTTATATATTTATATAATTTGCAAATCATAAAACCAAAAAGAAGACAATGTATTGGATAATATAGATGATCCATGCCCCTTGTATGTTGGATCAATGTGGATGAATTCTTATGCACTAAATAAAAATAAAATGATTGTAATTAAAGAATGACAGAGACAATGCAAACCAGCCAAGGTCAATCGCAAAGACGAGTAAATTATTGTGATTCGGTTCTTCTGATCTACCCAAATCCTTAAACCTTTCTACTTGATATTTCCATTATCTCACTCTTGTAAACTCCCAAGTGTAAATCATACAACTTGACAAACAAGCTCTACTAACTACACAACTCAATCTCAACAACTTGAGATTGAAAACACTCTCAAAATCAGCGAACAATTTCTCATCCATTAACACCTGAGGAAAAACTCGTGGAAAGAATATAATATCTTCTATAACCTTAAATTCATGTGTATGTGGATCTAGTGATGATTATGGAGAATGATTTTACTCTATAGGATAAAAACTTGGAAGACCAGAATTTCTAAATAGAGTTTTGGCTTGTTCTTGGCTTAGAAAGAAGATGAAAATAAAATTTTACAAAGGTCAAGTTGTATAAGCGTGAGAGGACTAAATCCTTATATATAGAGGTTGAGTTTAACCTCTATATATAACGGATGTGGCAGGAATTTAAAGAAGTAGGTTATGTATTTGATATTTTTTTGAATCTCGCACCTTGGAATTTTACAATCACCGACTCGCATGCCTCGCATATGGAGATTCTTCAGACCTGTCGTCCAGGCAATCAATCCACTCTCGCACACAAATACAAAAGATTTAATTTGTGGAGAAACTAAAAGTTTACACAAGAAAATATTCTTCATTGAATTCCTCGTAAAAACTAATAAGTTTATGGCCTTTATACAACTTGATCCTCTGAAACTGATTAGGACTAAAAATTCTACATCAACTAAAACACTCAAATAAAAAAAGACTCAAATAACTAAAACTCTTAAAATAACAAAAATACTCAACTAATTAGAATCCATCAAGGACTCAAATTTCATCTCCAATTCGATTTCCAATTCGTTCAAACTCCAATTCGAATTCGATCTCTATCAGATTATTTCCATTATTTTCGCCAAGAGAAGTTAACGAACATAAAGCTAGATGTGTGTTGACCGTGGTGTGTATTTATCTTGATATCTACCACATGTTACAACAATTTTTGACATAACTAGTTGTATGCATATACGTAGATAGCATATCTTTCTAGTAAGACTGGTATTATTATGTCAGCACTAAGTATGTGTGAACATTCACTACACCAGAGTCTTCTCATCATTTACTTGTAACCCCCTCGTTTGGAAATTTTTAGTTGTATGATCCTATGAATGAAATCCGGAGAGATTTCACCCTTACCATTTGTATCTCAAATAAAGATCATAACTGCTCATGTTTTTATAAGCGAAACAAAGGAGGTTGAGAAGCCCAACGACACAAACCACCAATTTTTATAAAGTATCTCGCAACAAAAACAGTATGTCTTCAACTCCTCAGCTTATTAGCCAGTCAATAATGCATATTAAATGATGCACTAATTCTTCTTGCTCATGAGTATGCAACATTTTTTTCTTTCTTGTCATATAGGACACATCAAACTATCACAGGACCAACTGTTCACTATATAGTAACCTCCATGAAGGACCATGCTATACAATCAGCACTGCAACAGATGAAAATTAACAAACCTTTCAAATCCCTAATCATATGAGCAGTTGTGATTGGATCAAAAAGAGCAAAAGACATACAAGTAAAAGGTATTGTGAAAGAATGTATGCTTAGAATATTTCTGATATTACTTGCTGCCTTGTTGGCATCCACCACAGTGACCACACTAGTATATAAGATATATAAGAAATTGAGAGGAACAATGTCACCATAAATTTGTTCAGGCTTCGATTGGTCAACAATTGTATAGTAAGATCCATGCAGTGTAGAAAAATCCGTTTGTTTATAGAAAACTATGTCATCATAAAAGTTTTGCATGATTATGATCTTCTCTAAAATTAATATCAATGGTCTAACATATGAGTGAGTTGATTTTAGACTTCAAAAGGTGCAATGTAGCACACAAAGGTTACAATTGATAGATATAAACTAATGCAATATCTACGCACCTTTCATTAGATGCTCCTGAAGCCCTCAGCTGCATTAATGTACTTCAATAGGCATGTCCATAACACGATAGAATCAGAAGTTAGAAGATCATCTACAGCAAATGCATAGAACATACATAAGAAGGTGAAATCCTTCAAAGCTAAATGTGATGATGCAATGGATTACAAAACTGAATAACTATTCATTATCACTATCTGTGTATCTTTCTTGAACTGGTAATGGACTTACCTAAAAATTGATAAAATGTGCAAAATTTGATAAAATGTGCATGATTGTGTATGGTGGTGTGTTAGCATATAAGAGTAGAGGATGTGTTGCTATCAGGACGACACAAAAACTCCAACTATCGTAGTACTGTGTTTGACATGATGTAGATTGGACATCCATTATAACAAATTACATTAAAATTTCACTGACACCAAATTTGGGTTTGTTTACATGTGAATTAAATGGTTACAAAATGAATGGTCGCTATCAGCAAGTTGCTAATATCTGTCAACCACTTACGTTAAGACCGCATATGACCGCGATGTACACAGTTTAAAACAACATTTGAAACTTCAGCATGTTTATATTTCTGCATCTATTGACAACTGTCATTTTCTTATGTCCTGCCCTGTTAAGAAACCTTCTTGATATTTTTTAAGAAACCTTCTTGATATTTTTGCTATAATTATTAAGCAGTTGACACTATTAGACTGTTACAGATACATAGACATGATTATGAACTGGTTTGCCTGGATTCTATCGTATTTGCTGTATGAACCTTTTGAAATATGACACAGGTGCATGCATGAACCATATATGTGAATCAAATGTGTTACAGATGTATGTGATGACAGATAGGAAATCCACTTAGCAGTTGGTTCCACTAAAAAAAATTAAATTTAGACTTTCACTAAGTCAAAGATAGAGTTGACTTGTTCGTATGGATACTCCAAATTGAAATGAATGGGTGATTAGTGTGATCAGATATGGATATTACCATATCCATATTTGTTTTCTTAGCAGATAATGGATCTAGATATGTATATTCTATCTCAATATCCATGTTACTAAGGCATGGCGTCGGATTATAACTGGAATGAAATGTTTGTAACATATTATATGTTAATGAATATGACGAACACCTAGAGAGAGAGGGAGAAGGATCTACACCCTCAGTTTTGATACTTTTTAGGTGAAATATAAAATATATAGGAGATTACATGACTCTGTTTTTTAACCAGGTATCACGATATGAAGCACGTACAAGATTGCAAAAGTCAGTCTTTTTCTAACCCATGTATCACATTATACAATACATGGTTCAGTTGGGATATAAGTGCATTCATATTTCATAGATATTTCGTGTTCATATGCCAGATATTCTTCTCATCTACCATACCCTTCTTCTTCATCATTTTAGCCTTCATCCCAAAAAATTGAGGTCGGATTCATGGACTCAATATAAAGAATGTTAGATCATGATCGTGTCGGATCGTGATGCAGGAAACTCATTTTCCACTCGTTACGATCTAAAGCCTTCTCTCTTCTAGCAAATCTAAATCTTTCATATTCCTTCTTATTACTTTCATCCATGTCTTTTGCAGGCTAAATCTCTCTCACTTGATCTTAATATTCATATGGTCTATCATCAATAGGACTTTAATGTATAAGCGATGTTCTCTCATCTTATCCTCTATAGGGATCATGCCCACCTTTGCTCAGATATTTGTGTTTCTTACCTTATCTTTTCTAATGTCTCTACACATCTAACATACACTTATCCATATTTAAACAGATATTGTATATGGATATCAGTATTCAGAAGAAAAAAATACAAAATCGGGTAAGGAGCGGACATCCATATATCATAATGGTTCTCTGACCTTAACTCTAGTTGGACTGTTGGATAAATAAGAAGGCTAGAACTTGAAATATCCAGATAAGCGGTATTGTTTAAGATAAAAGCTAACGATTAATGCTCAGTTTGGCTTACCACAATAAATTTATAAAACAGATAGCATATCAGATTGATATTACCTGATGGTACTAAAAGCTTCACGAAGGTCGAGGAGTAACACCAACCAGAACACATACATAAAACTAAACATACATAAATTGGAGTTATATTGCTTATTAGTTTTGTAAATAAATGACTGGCTAATAAGTAGACATAGTTACACATTTTGACCACTTGCAACATACTTACGCTTGATTATATTTCGTACATCTTGGTGTCGATGTCTCGATCCAGCTTCAACATATGCTTTCATTCTTTCTGTTTGATTAACTTCTATTATATGGTCAACCACTTGAGATGTCTTGTAAACCTGAGGCTTCCTAAAGATTTCTGCACACAAAGAAATAGATTGCGTAGAACATCTAGCACATATCTCTAAAATAATGAGAAGGATTATGATGTAGAAAGACTACATCTTGCATATCTTACTTGCACAGAGAACAAGAATTAGAATTGGATTATATTTGAAAGAGATATATGAATATAATTACTTTAGAATGGATGCAGAAGATTGAAAGAAAGAATTGAATCAATAAAAATGATTATATACAAATTACAAAAGGTCCAATCAAGAACATTTCACAATCTAGTGTTACATACAAAAAATAACTTCCTTATTCAACGACGAGTTCAGCCCATGCGATTTATGGTCCCAATTACAATTGCAAGGAACTATTGTGGCCAATGGAGTAAGCACCTGAGTTTGGCAAGACCAACCCACGACCCAACTCGAGATGGTCTGTTACTTGCTAAAGGACTCATAACCAACTAGTAAGCCCTAAATTTGCGCATTAAGCTAGAATAATAGTGCTAATTAGCGACATATACACCCTATACATATAGCTGCAATTAATGTCTTTAGGTATGCGCAATCTACCCATCTACTTTAACTTAACCACCATATTATTGCTTTAAGATGTGGTTCTAAATTGGAACATCGGATGGTTTTAAGTTGAAACCATCCTGATATCCTCCAACTCTTGTTACTCCATGCAAATCCTAGGTCGGGCATGCATGGTCTTTGTCTTCTATTCAACAAAGTGTCATAGATCTGATTCGGGTAAATGAAGTTTCCATTATGAAAATTCGTATTGTTTGCATATATGCTTAAAACATGTTGCAACATGTTGCAAGAAGTATTAAATTCATTAAGACTACTACCGATAAGTTGTTTGGACTATGGAGAGTGAAGAAAGGGGTTGGTTAAAATTTCAATGGAGAGTTAATAATTGTTAAAATTTTAATAATGGATTGTTTAGATGGTTAGGAGAAAAATCCAATTGATTTCATCTAGGAAGTGAATACAATGGAATGCAATTATGTTCCAAAGGGTGATAATCCCTTGGATTAAAATCTAAAAACTTTATTTGTATACCAGATTAATTACATCATGTATCATTAATGTAAACAATAAATGGTAGAATGCATATATGATAGGGAACAGAAAATATGTCATTTCATCACCAGCATATGGGTCGTATAACTTCTAGTATGCTTGCGCAAGATAGAACTATTGGTTTGCAAGATTCTTGTACATAGTAATGTCTGCTTATTGACATTTTCTACAACTATGTGACGATTAAAAATTTAAAACTAACTGAAGCATCAAGGAAAAGCCAAACACACCTAATTCTTGATAAAAGCCTGTAAGAAGCCGGTGTGATATATCAACCTGTTCCTCAAACTTTGCGATCCTGCAAAACATCATCATAAGATTTAGCGGTTCCTGGAATAACTATCATGAATGTTTGAATGGAAATGGTAAACTGAAGAATGAAAAGATGTAGCAAGTCCATTTCCATAATGAGCCCAGAACACATTCTCTTTCAATCTGCATCTTGAATATAATGATGAAACTTTGTGATGTATCATTGTCGATACATACATGTACTATTTTAAAAGCCATGGTGTGTTTCAGTGACTCGTGTTCATATTGATATGTTCTTGGCCCAGGCCTCGGCCATGCTTCTTGTGTAAAACTTCTTCATGTGTACGTGCAGACCTAAGTTTGTATCTTATAATATAGTTACTATCTTATATATTTTCTGTGTGTTCTTCCTATGAAAAAAATGGAATGGTTTATTCATTACTTTATATGTTGTGTTTCCTTGTTGTATTGTATCAAAATGAAATAAAAACATGCACGAAATTAATTGAAAAGCGCTTTTAAAAAAATAATAAGAAAAAGGGCAATGGGCCTTTATCAAATGGCTGGCATTGATGGGTAAGTTGGTTATTGACCCAGCCCAGTTCAATGATTGAAACTAGGGCTCATTGATTAACGTAATTACTTTTCGATAGCCCACTAAGGCCCTCATCTCCCTCCCTCTTTCTCTTCTGTTCCGACCGTCATCATTGTGGGCGCGAAGACAAAGGCCATCTTCTTGGCCTCTGATATCGTCTTGTGACAGTTAAATGGATTGCGATCAGAAGAAAGCCCGAACGGACTTGGCAGACAAGAGTATGTTGCAAGTGGTATTATTTTCGTGCATGTTTCTTGTGTAACTGATATCGGCACCAAGATGTACAAAATATAATCAAGCGTAAGTATGTTGCAAGTGGTCAAAATGTGTAACTATGTCTACTTATTAGCCAGTCATTTATTTACAAAACTAATAAGCAATATAACTCCAATTTATAATATAGTTACACAAGAAGCATGGCCGAGGCCTGGGCCAATAAGATGGCCTTCGTCTTTCAAGTCCGTTCGGGCTTTCTTCTGATCGCAATCCATTTAACTGCCACACGATGATATCAGTGGCCAAGAAGATGGCCTTCGTCTTCGCCGCGCACGATGATGACAGTCAGAACAGAAGAGAGAGAGGGAGGGAGATGAGGGCCTTAGTGGGCTATCGAAAAGTAATTACATTAATCAATGAGCCTTAGTTTCAATCATTGAACTTGGCTGGGTCAATAACCAACTTACCCATCAATGCCAGCCATTTGATAAAGGCCCATTTGACAAAGAGAATAAATTGCATGTCAAGCAATTGCTTTTCAAGAATTCCCTTTGCACCCTTGGTATCCAAGCCCCCTAAAAGCCCTTTTGAAATCTATTTTTGTAGATACCATTATCAAGTGATGTGCTTTTGGCATCCACATTTGTTCCTTCTCTCTCATCATGGCCCAAGAATACATACATGTGTCAAGTGCTATGAGGTAGTCAATTTCCAACATACACTTAGTTGTCCTCCACTAGATGATGGTGGTGGTGTTGTTGATTATGATAATGATGTTGATGATAACCTTACAGGTTTTCAATTATCATCATTATTCAATTTTTGATTAATGTTTTGATTGAGATGAAGTTAATTCATACTCATCACCTATATCACATATAAGATGTTACAACCAATAATCTTTTAGTATTTAATTAGTAGCCTTGTTTAGTAGTACACCTCTCATTCTACTAAGTGGTTCGATGGTAATGTCATTTTGTATTATTGTTCTGCGTGATAATTAATATTGGATAAATATGAGTATCATATGTGATACTCATATCACAAGATTCCTATTATGTCTTCGACAATTTTTATAGGAGGATCTGTATCGTCCATTTTGATCTTTATGTGAGCATAGAATACGTTGGAATGCCTGATGTAACTGAACTTATCAAAATGGCTCTCCCAGCGAAACTCAAAAGTTTGGACTTCCAACCAGATAATTTCAAACTAATCCTTTCAACCACCTCCTGATAAGTATTCTTAGTAATGCGTCCATGAATCAGAGGCACACCTAAATACTTTTCCAAATCATAAGAAGAAAGAACACACATGGAGTCACAAACAAGATGCATGTCGTTGACCCGTAGCTGGTGACGCAAAGCATCGAGATTTATCCAGATTAACTTTAGATCATGAGGAAGCACAGAAAATATCTAGGATCTCCCGAACCCGTTGTGTTTGCTGAACTGTTGCTCTGCCAAATAGAAACAAATCATAAGCAAATAACAAATGTTTGATCGTAGGACCCCTTCTACCAATCACAACTGGGGACCAAGATTTATCAGCAACAATTTCAGTAATAAGCATTCAAAGCCGCTCCATACAAAGAACAAACAAGTATGAGGAGAGAGGATCTCCTTGGCGTAAACCTCTTGAAGGAACAAAACTTTCAGAAATCTTCACATTTCACATCACTGAAATCTGAGCTGATGAGACACAGAACATGATTAGGGAAACCCACTTCCGGGGAAACCTAAAAAGACTCAAAGTCTCCTCCAGAAAATCACATCTAACCCTGTCATAGGCTTTCTCCAGATCAATCTTAAGTGCGAAGAAGTCATATTAGCTCACGTGCCACCAAAATATTATCCGAAGCATGTCTCCATGGAATAAAGCTTGCTTGCAAGGGGCAAACAAGGCCATTAAGAAAGGGCCAAAGACGGTTAACCAGAACCTTGGTAATCAGCTTGTAAGTAACGCAACATAAACTAATAGGTCGGAACTGCTGAATCTTCTCGGGCCTCTGGATTTTTGGAATAAGAACAAGCAAAGTTCTAGTAAGCTCAACATTAAACTTCCATGTATCCAAAGCATCCGCAACCAGTTCTGTCAAGGAATCTCTAACTGTGTTTCAAATATTTTGAAACACCCCATCCTGGAATACATCGATACCTGGAGCCTTCCAAGCTTACATCTAGAATTAGGCATCGCGAACCTCCTGCTCCCCAACCTTTTCAACAAGCAACCCTCTCTGGTCAGGGGATAGAGACGGGAATGAAGTGTGTGTGAATATACGCCTGTTACTCCCATATGTATTGAACATATCTTTGTAGAAGACATGAATGTGGCTTCGAAGCTCCCCCTCCTCCATAATCTAAGACCCAGTCTCATCCTTCAACATGGAAATACGATTTCTATGTCTTCTATGCAAAGTAGACACGTGAAAAAATCTCGTATTTCGATCTCCATTAATCAACCAATCATTTCTAGATTTTTGGGCCCAAAATACCTCCTCATATGATAATATAGCATCATACTCCGTAACCAAACTCTCCTCCAAGCAACACAATTGATGAGAATAATGAGACAATATGGCCATCTGCACCCCATCAATATGACTCTTTAGCCATCTTTTTCTTCGAAATAAGTCACCAAAACCGTGATGATTCCAAAGCTGAAGGTTCCTTGTAACATGCTTCACCTTCCCAATACAATCCTCATGAGACTGCTGCCACATATCTGAAAGAGAGTTCTCGAATTCCTCAGCAAGAAACCACATAGCTTGAAATCGAAATGGTCTATTAAGAGGATTCACCTGAAGTCGTGGCTCAGTCTGTAACAAGATGGGACAATGGTATGAAAATATTCGTGGCATATGACACACTCTTGCATGTGGAAACAAAGCACACCATGAAGGATTCGCCACAACTCGATCTAGGCGCTCATAGACCCTGGACAACTATTTCATTAGGTTACACCAGGTGTAAAGACTACCAATAAAGTGGAGGTCCAGAAGGCGGCAGGTAGACAACAAGCTCTGAAATCTTAACCATCGAGTAAGAGAGGGAATGCCACCTCCAGACTTATCTGTAGACGCGAGTATATCATTGAAATCTCCTAGAACTAGCCAGGGCATATCCAGCCCATCAGCTAAATTCTCCAAATGCTCACACAAAAGCCATCGAGTTGGTCGAGCCGGTGAGGCATATACAACAGTCAACTTGAAAGATGGGCATCCACGCTGTTGAACCAAAGCATGGATCAGATGTGGAGACGAATGAAAAACCTGCATATCCAACTCCTTATTATCCCAACACACCCACAACCCACCAGAATAACCCAACGGGTCCACAATAAACGACTTTCCAAAATTCAACTTACGCACGGCCGCCTTAGCTTTGTCTCCTGAGATTCTGGGCTCCGCAATAGCAAGCAGGGAGGGCTTCGCTTCACCCAAACTTACCTAATCCCTCGTCCAAAAGATTCCTTCCCAGCCCCACGACAATTCCAAAACATAAAGTCCATTAATCAACAATGGAGGTGATTTCTAGGGGGCACCCTCCAACGGAACAGAAAGGTCGGAACATGTAACAGACGGGGCCTGGAGCAAAGGTTTAGAAATGTCAGCGCCCGAGATACTAGCAAGAGCCGGACCCTCAACAACCATACCATCCATCGCCACCTCTGGTAAGACTCGATTTTTAGGGGGTTGGCACCTTCGAACATCATCATAACATCATCGTGAAGAAGAACTGAGTGAGACCTCTGACCCGCTGACCCCCAGCCAGATACCGAATCCAGCAAATCGATGTTGATAATATCTGAAGGTGGAAGTCGGCTTCTCAAAGCAATCTCAGGTTTTGTAAGCTGTTTATGAGTAAGTGATGAAGGCGGTCTGGGTTTCACAATCAACTTTAATTTTCGGAGGCCCAATTTTTGGGCTGAGGCAGTGGGGGCTGTTGTTTGGGTCCTATTGGCTTTGGAACGGGCCTTATGGCCTAAAGTAGATGGAGACACCAAGTCTTGTGAGCGAGAAATCTTTTGTGGTTGTCGAGAACTCCCTAGCACGTGATCAGCAATTCCCCCCAAATCTGAAGCCTCCTCAACCCATATCTTCTGTAACCGTTTCCAGATAGGCAAAACGTGACCCAACACTACAAAAACGACTCCAGATTTTTCGGAAACTGCTCCTGATTTTGAGGTAACCGATTGAGGCAATGAGCTAATGTTATGTCGTCTCCGACGATCTCCAGCGATCAGCCAAGGGCCAAAGTTGACACCTGGAGGTTGCGACGTCGGCGATGAAGAGGAAGCGGAGGCCCCAATTTGCATAACACCAGGTGAAGCTCCGACAGCCGGAGAAGCCGTTACAGCAACCGGAGAAGCCGTCATGGCAACCGGAGAAATCTGACCAGGAAGGAAAGGACATGGGTCTTTATGCCCCACTCTGCCACATATGAAGCGGATGATGCTCAGACCTTCATACTGGATATGTTGCCATATACCCTCAAAAAATATTTGGGTCTTCAATGGTTTACTTATGTCAATCTCCACACAAAGCCGAGCGAACCTCGCCTTCATCACCAATCGTGTATTCGAGTCAAATTTAAGTGCACGACCAACGCAATTGCCAAGAAAAGCGAATCCAAACCGCCATGGATTCAATTGTCGCCGTGGTAGGGCAAAAATCTGGAATCCAAGGATGAACAGTGAGATAGTGTCCAAAAACTACCCAGGGCCCACCTCCAAGGCATAATGAAGATCTTCATCGTAAGTAAATTTCACCACATATACCCTTCCCCCAATTCTATGAATTTCACTTCTCCCTTAGGATTTCATATGCGTTTCAATTTAGATTCCAAGACCGGTAAAGTGATATTACGGCCAAGCAATTTCACTATGGCAGTATTGCGGCACGTGAGGTGAAGATGCCTCTTGAAATCAGTAGACAGAGAAACACAGCCCCAATCTCTGTAAGGCTTCATTGTAATGTCATCCTCCCACACAACTCTACCTTCCAGTGATGAACCCATATGGGTCGAATGCTGTCCCAAACATGCATCTTTAAACGAAAAGTTTAGTTCAGATTTACCTTGAATGCCTGCAGTAGAAATGGGCAAAGTCTCTTCATCCAAAGAATACATCAAGTCGTCACCATCACAGATTGAGCCTACCGCGCACCCTTTAGATGCCTTTACATTCTTCGTGATGCGGCGAAGATTATCATTCTCTTCTCCAGTCGACACTCTGTGCTCATCTCCTACCCTCTCCGACCGTTCTTTGCTCATCTCTTTTTTAGTTAATAGGGCTTTTTAATAACGTGACAAATCTAGGGTTTTGAGAGTACCTGTCGTTGAGAGTATAGCTCTTTCAAGTCTTCGGTTCTGATGGCGGCGCTTTTCGATTCCATCGTGCCCTCTTCCCCTCAAACCGTGAGTTAAGGTTTCCTTCGGTGGAAGAACGGGAGCTCTTAATCTTCAATCCAAAAGGGAATTCACAAAGCTTGATGTTGGAATTCGACCAAATAGAGTCGGTACTGCCAGGATCCTGCGGATTTCTTTCAGACCTCCCTTCTCCAATACCAACAGTAATTATTATTCAGAAACAAACAAGTGGAGATGAGATTTTAACCTGCATGTGTGAATTTTCTCATGTGACATGATATCCGTTATTCTCTTTATATGTTGGTTGAAAAAAAAATCATTTGACCATCAAAATCAAGGTTCGAAAAAAATGGTCGATAAAGATACTTATTAAAGATTTTGAATTAGATTTGTTGTAAGGATAAAAACATTTCCCTTTTTATTACCCCAGCCGATACTCAAGTTGGCAAGACACAAAAGCGGG
This sequence comes from Scilla litardierei, assembly GCA_030789695.1. NCBI lineage: Eukaryota > Viridiplantae > Streptophyta > Magnoliopsida > Asparagales > Asparagaceae > Scilla > Scilla litardierei. The sequence goes on from CM061130.1 coordinate 141,699,814, forward strand.
GTTTTTTTTGGGCTATGTATGAGTTTAAGATATTGAACTTATATATTTATATAATTTGCAAAACATAAAACCAAAAAGAAGAAAATGTATTGGATAATATAGATGATCCATGCCCCTTATATGTTGGATCAATGTGGATGAATTCTTATGCCTAAACAATAATAAAATGATTGTAATTAAAGAATGACAAAGACAATGCAAACCAGTCAAGTTCAATCGCAACTTGTGATTCGGTTCTTCGGATCTACTCAAATCCTTAAACCTTTCTGCTTGATATTTCCATTATCTCACTCTTGTAAACTCCTAAGTGTAAATCATACAACTTAACAAACAAGCTTTACTAATTACACAGCTCAATCTCAACAACTTGAGATTGAAAACACTCTCAAAATCAGTGAACAGTTTCTCATCCATTAACACCCGAGGAAAAACTTGCAGTAGAAAGAATATAATATCTTCTATAACCTTAAATTCATGTGTATGTGGATCTAATGATGATTATGGAGAATGATTTTATTCTATAGGATAAAAACTTGGAAGAACAGAATTTCTAAATAGAGTTTTGGCTTGTTCTTGTCTTAGAAAGATGTAAATAAAATTTTACAAAGGTCAAGTTGTATAACGTGAGAGGACTAAATCTTTATATATATAGGTTGATTTTAACGTTCATAAACTTGCAAAATTATGGCTAATGAAACATATTCAACGGATATATTATGAAAGAACATAGAAAATGTGGCTATTAGTAGACTAGGATAGTTGACTAATAGTTCAAGCTAAAAAAAGATCAATGATATGCATTAATCGATTAGGAAGTACATTAGTTGATTAATAAAAAATATCAGTTACATAAATATGCGTTAGTCTATATTAGTAGACTAATAATAGAGGAGTTAATCGACTAATTCACTATAACAGATTGTAGAACACTATATATTAGTCAACTAATAATATCATTAGCTGACTTACAGAACTCAGAATGAAAAAAATCTTGTTCTGTATTAGTTGACCAGTGAATGTGTTAATCGACTAATAAAGATATGATTTAAATATAAAGAACTGATACATATCAGTCGACTACAGGGTTTCTTGGTCAACCAATGACACTAGGAATCAAGTAAATAATTTAAAATTAATGTGATATGATTCAAGTATGAAGATATATGATGTTAAGTCTTGAAACATATTAGGTGATGTGTGTGAGAGTATCTTCAAGGTTTTTACATTAAATTTATGGCCAAATAAATAAATGATACATCATTGATATAAAATATAACATAATGAGCTTAAATGATATGCCGATAACGTTCATGTTCTTGTCATAGGTAATGTATACAATCTTGAGCCTTCAACCATCATCCAACGCTTTTGTAAATATGCACAAATCAAGTCAGTGCTAGTGAATTGTTTGATCATCATCAAAATATATATTTGGATGATCCAATATCGAATATTATAATCTACATTCTACCAATTATCTCCTAGCCCATCGAAACCCATCGACCTATGACTCATCTCCACAAGGCCTCTTATCTCAATCTAAAGGGATCGGTGTAATATCATCATCCAATTAGTGTATACATAACAACGAATCAGTGATAGGATTCTTACTTGAATATAGAAGCAAGGATAACAAGATGATGGACCTTAGCTTCATTCTCAATCGTCGACAAACAAGATGTACACAGACACAAGTGCAAACAACGACGGTGTCGGGTCTGGTTTTGAAGCAAAGATAAGACAATACATTGAGCAGCCGATTGAAACACTAGAAGAGATGAATGTTCACATGAAGTCCCGCTTTATGCATGTTGATTACACCTACATGCTCTATTCTTGTGCTCTTTCCCTGAAGCAAGGTTCGAAGCCTAAAGCATTTCCTGAATATGATCTACTTGTAACTAACAATCATGTTCATGTTGAGATAAGGCAGTCGATACCTAAATTTTGATATATTCGATAGATATTACCTGATACTTTTGATACAAAGTGATACGAATACTACAAACTACCTGCCGATACCGAGAAAGAAACTGAGATTTTAAACATTGACTCTGAGTTTGATTCGAATTATAGTGCAATATTGGAACACATTTTTAACCTTTCTTATATTTACGATGGCTTACATCAACCGTCAAAAAAGAGATTAAAGCTTGCTTTGATTTTTTTATTATCGGAGAATGCATATGCGGCATATGTTTACCATAATAATCTGTTGTCCTTGGTAATAACATGTATAGCTGTAACTAGTTACCAATTTAGAACACAAAGCTGTAAGCATAATCATATTGTGGATGTCTGTTACATGGTTATATAATCAGATTTTTGTTGTTTTGTACAAGATTATAAAAACCAACATGTTAGATCTTATTTGTCTTTATTTTCTGTTGCAGTGAAAATTTTGATCGATGAACTTGACTGCCTTAAGGATGATGCGGTTGATATTGCAAGGCAAGCAGATCACTGTGCAACACCATTTTTTGAGACAAGCATCTGTGATGAAGAAAACACACTTGAGGAGGCATGTTCAGATGGCCACAAGGTATTCGGTCCTTTATATTTTTTTTGAGTTCTATGGCTTAGGTGTTTGCACAAATGTTTTGACACGTGCCTGAGTACACAATGGAACTTGTTAGGAAGTGACTCCATGTAGAACTGCACTTAACACTTTGACATGCATTGATGCACATGACACATTAGAGGAGTGGTACATTATTGCTGGCACTTTAACATAAGTTGTACGCTTAGCGAACTAATGAATCTAATGGGTAGTGTTTGCAGTTTGCAACCATTATTCTGTGTTGAAACTTGGATTATGCACAGGGGGAAATGAAATTTTTAAACAAATTTTAATATTTACAAGTAATAAAAGTAGTAACACCGCAACTGTTACTCATAATGATCAAATATATTCTCAAAGCAAAAGTTTCAGGCGAAGGAAATTGAAATGTTTTGTATCTACTTTAAACTTCCAGCGCAGGATAAGTGGAACTTTTCCCAATACTAAACAAAATAAACTTACCTGCTTCTATCCATAATATGGATTGAAAGTATAAAGAATACATAAAACTAATTAAAGAAAACCCGTTTCTTCTCCAATTAGAACTTTGATATTGATTAGAAGAAGACAAAGAAAAACTGTGATTTTATATGTTAACTATTACTGCATCCCCCCTAACAAAAAACAAAAACAAAAACTAAAAAGGTTGTGCGAGAGGGGGCAGGTTGATCTTGAATGTGGGATCTTCCATCACCCACAGCCACACCTTCACCATTGAGAGCCAGATGTTAACGCACATTACTTCCATTCAACTTTGAAGTATCCACACATGTGTGTGCACGTGCAAGAAAGAGAAGAAAAATTAAAAGGAGAAAAAAAGAAGATAGATGTTCCTTTACCTCCTACGTCGGAAGTGAGAAACATGGATATGATATGAGAGTCATGACCACATAGCAAATTGGTGTATGGACATGGGACACGGATATGACATGACAAAGTCAATGCATAGCAAATGGGTTTACGGAGAACGGCAGGCCAGAAGGATAAATAAGTTTTCCCTGGTTCACTTTCCCAATATTGAACTCTTAACGGACTATTAACACGTTGAAGAGAAGTTCTTATTAGCCTTTTGTTTAGCCATTGACTTTTTTTTTGTTTGCATTGTTCGTCTTCAGGAAGATGTAGAGTTGATGCATCTTGAGGACAAATCGGTATCTTATGCTGCTTTAATGGTGGTCATCTATAATATGTTGAGGCTTGATTACACAATGCAGGTATGGTGCTTTGAAATATACCGTTGTTATCCAATTTATTCTTTTTTAAGAATATGAAAGTCTTCTATTAATCCGACGGTCATACGTATTCTAGGAAAATATCATCAACTCCATCAAATTTACTGCCCCAAAATCAGAACAATTAGAAAGCTACTGCCTCATGTGGAATCTACGGCCATATATAGATGACAACGTCATGCGTCAGGGTTGGAAACTTGTTCCTTGATGATGCTTTCAAGACTACTCATTTGCCAACGATCCTGTTTGTAAGGAGGATGATCTCACTGGGCTACATTTTCTAGAATGCCAATTTGTCAGCAAATCAGTTTTCTCGTTATTTATTCTTATTTTCAGTTTCACTTGTTTAATTTGAGGAACATTCTTTTGTATACTATCTTGTTTACATATTACAATGTATTAATTATCACAACAGATAAGCTGAAAATCTTACAATGTTTTACTCCTTTCATCCATCTACGGCTATGCGCCAGATCCTCATCAGTTGATCAACAGCATTCAAAGGCCCATTAGGCCAAGAACTACTCCGGGTAATTGAAGCATTTCCCTGATTGGAACATGTCGAAATCACTTGCTTGACGAATTAGTCTGGCCAGTGAAAACCAAGCAATAAAGCCACTAACAAAAGTCGGAACCATAATCAACACTTGTAAGAATATCAGATGTGATCTCCCCAAGGATATCATTGTAGCTCAAGCCCAAAAACCTTGATTCAATTCATGAATGGATTTAACCAGTAAAAGAATTGGTAGAGAGTAGTAGCGTCTCCAATTTAGAGAGCTCCCTGACATCTGAAATGCTCCGACTGAGGTCCAAGGCCCAAAAACCAAGGTATTGTAACGCATGATACCTTGAAAATTAAGATTCAAAGAAAAGCATCAAATTATCATCTAACATTTGAATGACCCCTGAACATTTCTGGTCCCCAAAACAAGCAACTTCATTTTCCTTGCCTCATTAAGCCACCAAAAATCCGTGAGCCCAACTACCAATGCGTGAAACAATTGAAATGCTCTTCAGACGACTCCAGTGTAAGTTGCAGAGTATATTGCTGAGGTCGAAAACACAAGTGAAGCCAGGAAAGCAAGCAAACAGAGACCTCTATCATTCCTTCATCCCCATTGCAATGTAAACCATATGCACAATACAAAAACTACTTCATCTGGAACCCCGGTGCTCATAATTTAAACGTAAATACGATCAAAAGCATTCCTATCACAACAACAAAGGCGAGAAGTGACACCCTTCATTGTACTGTAACTATCACTCTACATATGTTCGAAGTGCTTGAAAGTAGGAACATCGGTAATTGAAATAGCTCTTGTGAGTTTAAACTTTGTAATAGAGCTTAAAAGTCTGAAAAAGCACCAAATATACAATCAAGATTGTAGAGCACTTCTTACCACGATAGCACAATAAATTTAAGTAACCCCCACTGCTTCTTTGTCGCTTCCATCCTTTGGAGCAAGCTCGCAATCTCCGCCTGCATCCTCACCTTCATGCTTTGGTAGTAGCAGTGGGAGTTCTCAAGGAACTTGAGCTCCTCAAGCTTCTTCCTCCGCCTCTCCTCGGCTTCTGGAAGCCGGAGTTTGGCAAGCTTGGCAGCATACTCCTCCTCCGACTTCTCTGCCTTGGCTTTGGCAATCCGACTGTAACCATCAACCTCCTTGCGTGCGTCATCAGCAAGCCTCTGGAAGAGCTTAGCTTCTGCCCCTTTGAATCGGACAAGGGTCTCCAGGCTCTGGAATCCACCATCATCCTCCTTAGGGGGTGGCAGGCCAAAGTGCGAGACCATGGCAAGAGGGGTGGGCTTGGGATTTGGCTCTGGATTCCTGTCAGGTTTGAGTGAACTAATTTGGCTTTCAAGGATTGTGGTGGGTTTTGTTAAGTTCAGTGCAGGTTTTGGAGGCAGGACTGTGACAGGTTGAGAAGGGAGAGGTAGCGCGTCCATGATGGCACTTGGCTGAGCTGAGAGTATGTTCTTCGGGGAGCTGGCCGTGACAGAGAGATCGGAAACCCCGTCTGCAAAAATAAAGGCAGTTCATAGTTAGAAACAAAGCGACTCCACATATAAAATGATGTTTTATCGATAACACATGCTTCATTTGTGCACAAATGCAACTTTAGACTGGTTCACAATGAACCATCAAAGCATGCAAACGAGAAAAAGGTAAAAATAAGGGCACGACAGAGTGGGAAAACCAAATATATTCATACTAGTATGCAAATATTTGAAACATAAGGCATTTTTGCTACACAAAAGGCAATATTTCCCTTGGCTTAATCGCACAACAATACCCTAAATTTTTTTCTATCGTTGCATATAAATACCATGTAGTATTTTCGATGCACTAAAATACCTCGTGGTTTTAAAACTTTGCACTTTGCTATCTTCCATGACAGATCCATCAAAAAATGCCAAAGGATATTCCCACATTACAAAAAACATGATTGTTGTGACAGTAGTACCATTGTGTTCATTGAAATTTACCAAAAACTCATGGCCCTTTCCAAACAACTCTTCCATAAGTTCCATTTCAAAACATTAAATTTATTCCCTCTCATTCGCTACCTCTACAACTACCACTGCCATCTTTTTCCCCTCTGTCATCTGCCTCGCCTTTACCACCCTTGCGGAGCCCGCTGTTGTCGCAAGCACTGCCAAGCGCTGAGTCCCTCTACTCTCTTTGCTACCAATATCAGCGCTAACAATAGATCCCATCCAAATCCATCCCAATACAATGCTCCTACGATCTTCGAGCCATCTCCACCATCTCCTCCGCTACCTTCGTTGTCACCCTCTCTTCACCTTTGTCGTCTCTCTTGTCACCATCCCCAAGGGCAAAGGTAATATTTCATCCTTTCCGTTAACGGCGTAGGATAGCAAAGTGCAATTTGACACTTGGAGGTATTTTAGTGTAGTCAAAAAAACAATAAGGTTCACATCCACAAAAAAAAACAATAAGGTATTCATATGCAATGTTAGGTAGATTTTGAGGTATTATTGTGCAATTATGCAATTTCCCCTTGGAATCATATTCGCATGCCTCAAATTCCCTTCAATATTACACTTCCCTGTTATAACATTCAGAATTCCTAGTAATCAATCCTTCCTATGTTTGGTACATCTAAACGATTCAAAGAAATACGCACCTATATAACAGGTTTCACACAATCATTTTTGTAATATATGACCAACATTAACTATTGAAACCATTGTCATTCTAAGTATATCAATAAATATATTCTCCAAATATTATTAGAAATACTAGTCAAGCACCACCACCAAATATAAAAGATTAAAATGTCTATAAGAAACAAAAAATTACACAATAATCTATGACACGTATATCAACACATGATACCAACACAAAACAAACTTCGAAAGAGCATCTCGGTAGAAATTTTTTTTACATAAATACTCTATATTTCTATCATCAAAGATAACTGAAATCAACAACCTTGCTTATTTCCAGCAGAGTACTAACATATTAAATTCAAACAAACATATGCTCATTGACTATTTTATGAAATATCACCACACACACACACACACACCCCCCCCCCCCCCCCCCAACCCCCCACCGCATTACATTTCACCATTAAGTATCATCTCCACATATTTCAATATCATTTCCGGATGAAATTCTACGAATGCATTAGGCTTACTTGAATTGCAGCTTTTATGTTTGCATCACTACAATGTCCCAATCTGGTAAAATGTACATGTAACTGCTTGTCTTGTGAACAGACATCTTACTATTTGAGTATCATTTCTCGATGAAACTAGAAGAATGTGGTAGGCTTGCTTGAATCTTTGCTAATTGCTGCTGCAGCTTTTATGCTTGCATTACTAAAACATGACAATCTGGTAAAATGTACAAGAACTGCATGTCTTGTGAACAGACACCATGGAAATTAGTTACCATATCATGTTTTCTTGTCCTGTATTTGGGCTTATGTGGTACTGGTACATGGACTTTTAAGTCCCATCAAACGCTCCTAAACAGTTCTTAAACTACTTCCATCTATCATCATTGGAATCTTCAGGAATTGGATTAATATTTTTTTCAATAAATAGTCCTAAAGACGTAATACATAATGCAAAAGTCTCCATGTTGCCTGCTTACTTTCTTTCACTGAAGATTTCATGAAGTGTAATATAGCACAAGATTAGATCAAGCCAAGGACACACATGATCTTTGTTTGCTTACTCTTACATAATGTTGGTTCCACAAGTGTCAAGGGAAAAAATATATGTAGTAAAATTGTATGGATGATACGAGAACAGACCCTTTTTATCACTATTAGGTGAAACTCTTCAAGTTTGACCAGAACACATACACTACCAAATCATGTTAACTATAATATGAAGCTAATACATTGAGCTCTAAAATGCAAATTGACGATTGTTTAATTGCTTTAGATGATATATTTTATCACAACAATCCTTTGAGGAAGTTGGTTAGAGAAAGAGAGACCATTATATTGAAGGATAATATTGGGCGATTCATGAATATATGGACTTGCTAACAATGCAACTCTGCGTGCAACCAACATTAGGCTGAGATATGGCAACCAATACATAAAATCTAATGCTACTTCTAAAATTTATTTCGATACGTATCACCCGATACTTCCAATAACCACTAACCAATACCGGACCCAAAATGAAGATTCTAAACCTTGCACTGAAGGATAGCTGACACGGAAACATACTTATCTTTTAGGTCCCAATTTAAGTTCATATAATCAACATGTAACCCGCCAAACTCCCTAAGAATTGAAAGGGTCTAGGAAAAGCAAGAAAATAAGACTTGCATAACGAGTTCATCTCAAGCATATGTTAGTCCAAGAGTCATATAAAATCGGAATCCATGTTTAATAACCTCAAAACAATTTATAGAAAAGTTGTTGGCATAAATATGCCAATAATGATCTCAAAATTACTGGATTATACATCCTATAATAAACGATGAAGTACGCAAATCTTTGTTAAGAAAAATAGTCCCATATCGAAAATAATAGAAGGAACATAAGTTTGAAGTTGGCCTCTATCTAATAGCTTAAGCCTATGGGTTAGTGTTCCAACCAAGATTATAAACACACCTATTTAACTAATATGTGACCCTTGATTTTCATTCTAATTCTAACATGATAATAAAGCTTATTCTCTTCTCTAAATTGCCTGGTTACTGTTCTTTTTTAAATGATTTCCAACCTTAAAAGATGAATCCATATTCAGTTGGAGGGGAAGTGTCAAAGAATAACAATCTCACATTAAAAACAATTGAAGAAGGTGATGCATATAGACTTGAAGGTGGACCTCTGCCTAATAGTATAAGCTTTTGGGTTACGGCATGCCAACCATTATTATGTCCTCATCGATCTAACGAAAGGTGGGGCCCCCTATTATAATTCTAACAATCTTTATATCTGAAGCACAACAATTTTAACAGGTTCAATGCTAATTCTTTTAAAACGTTAGCTTTCCAATCTTATGTTCTATTGGTATTATTAGCTGTATAATAGTTTTATCAACTACATATGATTGTATAGTTTAGAATTAGTTTCAATCCAAATTCACTGGATATATGCAGGGGAGGAGCAGAACAAACTTGCCCTGGGCAGCTGACCAAGGCAAGAAAATAAAATAAATTTTTTTACCAAGTTTCAACACCAGCTCTTTATGGCCCAAATGGCTCATGTGCTGTTCCACCAACTAAATATTCTGGGTTCGATCCCCAGTGGACTCACTTTTTAGGGGAATTGCTATGCGAACAGACCTAATTGCTCAATACACAGACCACTTAATATATTTTTTTAAAAACCAATAATACCCTTTTTAAGAACCCAAAATACTATCCCTTCCCCAGCAGAGAAAGCTTCTTAGATTGAAAGAGTCTCAGTGAGAAAGGATGAGGAAATAAAGAAGAAAAATGTAGGATTTTTATCCTCAGTTCTCTTTCTTCCTTGCTTTATCTTGGATGAAATGCTCTCTTTCTTCCTTGGATTTTGAGACTCAAATTCTCTCACAGTTCTGAGTATTTAGATATCCTTCACAGGTCTTTTTAAAGGGTGCATTTCACGAACCCAAAGTATTTTAATATCCTTGGATTTTAAGAGTTCTAACAAGAGGATTTAGAGATCCTTCAACCAATTCTAACAAAATCTTCTCAGTTCTCTCAAAATCCAACCTTTTAAGAGATCCTTGGATTTTAATAGGATTTAAAGATCCTTTACTCAATTCTAACAATATATTACGTATTTTGCATACAATAATTATGTATTTATTATATAAAATCTTTTGTACATTAGACACATAATTTGTATTTTAAAGCATGCTTTGTATTTCGTTTTCTAATAGTGTTTCTTTTTTCCTTCTTTTATTTTGATTTTGATTCCTAAGCTAATACATCACACAAGGGTAAAACCGTGTACACTTACCCTAGATAGCTCAGGGCAAGAAAAAAATAAAAAATATATATTATGTAAAATCACCATCTCTTTCTTTCTCTCACATTCTCTCCGACTTTCTCCTCTGTCTCACTCTCACATTACCTCCCACTTCTCTAACTTTTTTCTCTCTAACTCTCACTCTCCTCCGTCTCAAAATTAATATGAAAAAATTCTATTTATATGCTTTTGTGTGTATATGTATTAATGAAAAAATTAAGCTTTAATTATTACTTTGTTTATCAAATATTATTTTCATAAGCATGCATGTATATATGTATGAAACTATTTTGTTAGCTTAAATAAACATTTTACATGTTATTTATCATATTTTAAATATATGAATAATATTATTTATAGCTATTATCAATAAATAATTAAAGCATGGTAACGTTTAATTTTTTGGGTATTTTTTTTAAAATATTCTTTACATCATCTTTATTTTCATCCAAGGCAAAAAAATTCCTGGTTACGCCACTGGATATATGGTTTTATCTATTTCATATTTTGTTATGATGTTAACTTCTTATTGAGTGGGAGACTTATAAAGTAAGAATTCTCATAGTTTGTTTGCTAATAGATAATAACTAGCTATGCTCTCCAATGCCCTCAACAAGTCCATGGAACTCTTTCTGTTCACCAATGATCATCGTATGTTCTCAACATCCATGTCACCACATGTTCCACCATACCCATGATATGGGTTTGTTACTTGTTTGAGCATGCCAAATGTGTCGGGTAAGAAATTTTTTGTCGTTAAGGACGCATAATTTAGGGCAAAAGTGAATTATGAGATTTGCTCTCTTTAAAAAGAAAAGCAATAATATTGGCTAGTTACATAAGTCTGACAGACATGACGCAGAGTAATCACTAGATTACGGTTGTTTAAGTTTAAGTTGCACCTTTTAGCAGGACTTATTTGCAAAAGGTGTAAGACAATTTATTGTAAGTTCAATTATAGATAAGGTCGGAAATTAAAAAGAAACATGTCTTGTTTGGAAATAGTACTAAGCATTTGAAAGAGACAATGATCCATATGGATATAGTATGAGACACTAGCAAATTGGTACAAGGAAGACTATTATTGAAGATTCAGTTAAAATAAAATTGGAGGCTAACAGAAAGAAACGTCACATTTGGAAACGGTACTAAACATTTGAATGTGACAAGGATCCCTATAGATACCATATGAGACAATGCTGAATTGGTATACGTTTATGCCTCCAAAGTATAATGCCAATGGGAAAAGCAATACCCATGAAAGGTTGGACTGCACAAGAAATAAAAGGATGAGTTTATGGATCTCTTCTCCTATAAGAGGTAAATTGCTTATGGACAGGACAGTTGCTGTGTTTGACAGGTAAATAGCCACTTTGCATCCTCACACCATTCCAATTGGTGCCTTTAGGTTTGGCCAGGTGTGATAAGACAGAAGTCTCAAACAAGGTACTGATCTAATTTCTTGTCAGGATCCTGCTATTTGCAGGGCGGCTTGATAATGTCCATAGCTGCTCAACATAACATCAGGCCCAAGTCAAAGTTACAAAAACAGCCTACCAAACTTTGGGCCAACGCTAGATATCAGCTAGGTAATGTCCATCAGCAGCCCTCAGTAACTGCATGCTTCTTTCATCAGATCCGAACTTAAATCCCTCACATTCATGTCCTTTCTGAAAAAAGATTGAATATCAAGTTGACCCACATTCTAGGTTATAAATGACAGCTCCTATCTGCATTAGAATACGGAAAATGCAATGCCAAATATTATGAACAGGGGCAGAACTACATGGAGCTTGCCATGGGCAGCTGCCCAGGGCAAGAAAACTTATAAAATATTAGTACATAGCAAAGGACTGTAATAGGCAAATTGCTCATATGGTGAAGCGCGTGTTTTTCTTGGCTGTGGTCCGGAATCAAAACCCAGCTGCTGCAATAAAATGCTAATTTTTTTGGGGATTTTGAATGTTCATTCTGCCGTAAAAGCTATAGCTGCTATGGCTGCCATAACTGCCGGAGAGCGGTTGGTAATGTTTCCCTTGAAATTCAAATATTGCAACCAAAGGTATATTGGGTCATTTAGAGTAGCGTGGTCTGCTCATTCCAGATGCTATTTTTAATTCGAGTACGGCATGAATCTTTGCTTTGTGTGGTACCTGAAAAGCTTTCTTCTTTCTGGATGATTGAATTATGAGCACTTCTCTTTTGTTATCGGAAGAAATATGTTTGACATCCAATCTTGTCTAGCATGATTTAAATATTAAAAATTGTTTATAGTTTAGTTGATTTAAATCTATTAGGGTACCATGAGTAAGTTTAATTTCTATATTTATTCACATTCGAATCATGAGGGCATTATTTTCATCATGCATAAAAATTTAAAATGTGGATGTTTTCTACGCAGTTGCTTGAAACTCAAGACCTTTTGGTCCTTGTATTCCTCAGGTTTATGGGTTATGCTTGCACTAATTATTTCCTTCACACCATTTGGCAGTTGCTTTGTCCAATCTATAGACAAACGGCAGAAAACTGTAATGTGGAAATATTTTTTGCTACTACCATCCTTGTCATTCTTGGAACAAGTCTTCTTCTGTCATGGGTACATGCACCCATAAAGTTAACTGTGGCACATTTTCTTATAAGTTAGTAACTTATAACACATTTCATCTTACATGTTTGACTCTCATTGCATTAAGAGCATTTTTGGCTAGTCTTCTTTTAGCAAAAACATAAGTTTCTTTACATGTTGAGTCAGATATCGCTCCATATCATGATCAAGTTGGGTATATTTTTCATGACAATAACAGTATACTGATTACAAAAGGCTAAAACCACTATTCTAATTAAACTTGTTTAATTTAAGTAAAAATTAGATACTAATGCTGTTAAGTTCTACTTTTTATAAGTGCCATTAAGAAACCATTTTTGTGGACAATGTTGGAATTTTTTTAAATTTTTGATGGCAAAATTGCCTAGATAAAAACAGCTCCAAAAGGGACAAAATCCCTTTTAAAAGCTAAGACATCAATAAAAGATAAGACGTGATAAAATGAAGACATTGGTGACAGATTTGTGCTAGACCCAAAGGTTACATTGATTTGACAAGAAAGTTATGTCAAGAATGTTACGACCAGTTTGGTTGATATTCAGTGAGTTTTTTGGAATCTTGATGAGATGAAATCTTGAATTTTTTTGAGAAGAAATGATTTTGTTTTTTGTTTTTGAAAATCAAGTTAGAAAGTTGATTTTGAAACAAAAATTGTGAGTCTACAACATTTTTTGTTTGAATAGTTGCAAGGAGTTGGTTATAAAAACAGAAAAAAGAAAATGAGTTGGGTTTTTACTAAATGGACTTAAAATAGGGAATTAAATAAACATCTTTTTGTTTTGTAGCAACGCCCGCTCCAAACAGATCTTATCCACAATCCATAAAAAGACCCACGTATTATCGACCACATCACAATTTCTCTTCCTTGGATTCGTGAGCAACTAAATCCACCATATTTTAGCTTGTTTGAACATTTACTGGCTGAATAAAGACTAATTAACATGCTAATATTGATGATTACAATCACTTCATGGTTAACAACTTTTCTAATGGTTATTTTAGCCCAGGGTAAAAAAAATCCTGGTTACGCCACTGATTATGAACAAAGGGATTCGGTGAGTTAGTTGAATAAAAAGAAAGGGTCATCTATTACTCGACTTAAAGATTCCTTAAAATAGGTTGACACAATTCTTCAATAATTTGTCTTATCAAATGAATCTTATTAAGATTTTAAATCAAGGAAGTTGAAAATGCATCTAAATTGTGATTTTGAATGAAAAATAAAGAATGTCATCCTAACATATCTCTACTATTTCATGCAAACCTATGGGTGTTCAATTTGACACCATTTTGGTGTAGTCACAAATGTTTTCACTTTTTTGTCTTTGTAATGAAATAACAAATGAGCCCTTGATAATTAAAAAGAATTCAGTCATACATATTCTCAACTTTTAGTGCAATAATTGGTCATCAAAATTGTATGCATTTACTGAATCTTCAATAATATGATTGTAATCACAGAAGAAAATATATACAAGCCCTTGGCAGTTTTTATTTCTTATTGCACATATTTCTACATGTGTCCATAGATCTAGGAAGTAGATTATGCAAGTAAAGAGTGGTGGCAAGCACACACAAGATTGTTAGACGATAATGAAGAAAAGAATATTATATTGTACAAAGTAATAACAGATTCTTGGGATGAGTTCTCAGTGCAAACAAATATCAAACAAATGTAATTTGTATTATCAACAAACCAATTATAAGGGTACATCTAATAGACAGAATATCCAAAATTACAACGCTGACCACGTAAGACAAGTGCAGTAGCATATAGGCACAAGATTCAAGGAAGAATATCCTTCTACTATAAACCTATGCAAAAAGAAGAACATAAGCAAAGTTGGTGAACGCAAATAAACAAGTTACGACCAACAAATGATGGAATATAGCATCCTATAATCCGGTCAAGGGTGATTACACTATTGCTTGAAAACAAATGAGGAGAAAAAGGCATGATACTCACACTTGAAAAACTGCAGCATGGCAGTGCAAGCATCTATCGGGGAAATTTGTTTCTTGCTGAGCTTGGTGAGCATCTCTTCCGCCTTCTTCTCCAGCTCTTTCCCTTCAAAATCCTCACTCACATGAAAGATCATTCTGACACAATCCAACTCCTTCATCAATGTCTCAAGACCCCACTCCTTCGCACAGCAAGTAAAAACTTCCTTGACAAATCCAAACATCTCTGAAGCATGATCACATCCAGGGCACATGAACTGCATCTCAGTCATCCCATTACCCAATTTCTGGTTCGGTCCAGGTCTAATAATATTCTTTTCAACCCCGCAAAGAGCATGGCACCAATGCGAGCAAACATCACACCCAACCCAACTGCAAGTGTTTAAAGCACAGTCAAACTTCAGACAGATTGGACACATGCATGCACTACAAAATCCCTTCTGGCTAGTACAATCTTGCATTCACAATCATCCACAGGGAGTATACTCTTGCAACTCAAGTTCCTACACCTTGTCATCATGAAAATTTCGACCAGCTCACTGCTAGGGACACGATTCTTTCAAGAAAGAAACCCAACTATTCCAGTCTTTACTGCAACCCATATCTCAAGCTGCACCCTATTAGCTCTTGTCAGGGTTTCGGCCGTGAGATCAGACCTCCTCTTGAGCCGCTTCTGAAGTCCTATAAACTCGTCCTTTTTTTCAGTTGCTTCCATAAGACTCCTCAAACAATCCTTCAAAGCTTCCAATGATTCCCGAGGGGATTCTTGGAGCACTTGAGCCATGACTGAAACCGATTCTGATACTATCTCTTTCAAACCCCGGTCTGGCCTATCAAGCATTGACGTCCTGGGCCTCCCACTCTCAGCACTTGGAGCCTTTCCCATTCTCGCGGGCAATTCAGAGGGAAAGAACGAAATATTATCAGAAGTAGCCGTCCTATAGAAACTGTTTTCATTTGCATTATTATTGATGATCTTATTACCACCATTTGCATTCAATTCGTTGTTTGTATTCGCAAATGCAATGGTATTCCCATCCCCCACTGGCCTAAATCTACTATGAACAGACCCATTAGTACCTTCACCAGCATGCCACATCTGCTCATTCTCCTTAGACATCGAATAATTCTCAGTGGAGCAACGAGTCAAAGAACAGCTGGGATTATGAGAAAAGGGCACAGACTGGGAGTAAGACAAGGAAAGAGTGAAATCTTCGGAATTCGCAGTTTTCACACTGGCTGCAGGTACCGGAACCGAGGCCGGCAACTGATTTGAAGTATTCAATGAGAGGGAAAGATTTGGGAGACCGAGAGAGAGGCTCAAAGGTTCCATCTTTACCTTCTTCTCGCGGCCATCGGGCAGGGCTCCTTCAGGATTCTCCCGCTTCAATTGGAGGAAATCGCGCTCGACCGGCGGAGGCGAGCTCGAAAAGGCGGCGATCTCCTTACCTTAAGATTTGGCTTCTCGACCGATTTCAATCTATCGTTGTTGTTCACTGGAGTCTCTTCTTTCTCTTTAAACCCTAGGTTGTGGTTTTCACAAAGATAGCTCAGGGTGAGCTCCTGAGGGCGTGAGATATTGGGGGGAGTCGAGGGGGAGTCGAGATCGGGATCGTTAGGGTTAGGACTTTGAGGTTTGGGGCTGGAATTGGAGCTGGGACCGGCCGATTCATGAGGCTCGGGGTCTTTCGAAGGGTTCGATTCGAGAATCATGGTGAAATTTTAGGGTTGAATTAGGAGAAGAGTTCGAAGAAAGAAGATAATTTTTAGGGTATTGGGGTCTCTCTCTCTCTCCCCCCTTCTCCCCCCCCCCCCCCCCCCCCCCCCCCCCCCCCCGCGTCTTCCTCGTCTCACCGGTCGACGTCCGCTTCCAACACTTACTCCATTTGTCAGAGAATTGTGGGCGCACCACAGCGGAGGTCGGCGGCAGTGAGACTAGGATCGGGGATCGGGTCGGATCCCAAAGTAGTTATTTGGATCCGAACGTGGTTTCTTCTTCTTCGACTGAGAGATTCATTTTTTAATTTTACCGTATCCTATCGCCTTTGCATGATTCGGCATTAAGGAAGTTTTATGGGCAACCTTGTACAATGTAATTTTTTTTGCTCTTAATAAAAGAAAAATTTGTTATGAATCAATTACTGGGGGAGGAACCACCAGCCCTTTATTTATAGGCATGGTAGGAGAGTAGATACATCGAATACATAGATATGGGCGTATCTCTAAGATACCCGCAATCCTAACCGACTCTGGTTATTTCCATTCACAACACTCCCCCTTATCCAGCCATAGGTGTGGACTCCGCTCAAGAGTACTTCGGGATTCTGAGCGTAATAAGAGTCTCACATGGGGTGGATACTTCGGGATCCTGAGTTGGTGAGGTTTGCCTCGTTAAAACCTTTATCTATGGAAAACCCAGTGGGAAAAACCATAGTTAAGGAAAAAGAGTGCAAACGCTCTTTAACTCCCCCTGATTTGTACAAGTGACTCTGCTCATGAATACTTCTGGATTCTGAGCGTCACTGAGGGGTGGATACTTCAGGATCCAGAGTTGATGTGATTTGCCTCGTTAAAACCTTTGGCTATGGAAAACCCAGTGGGAAAAACCATAGCTAAGGGAAAAGAGTACAAATTCTGTCAACTCCCCCTGATCTGTAAAAGCTCTTAGGCTTTCAGATCTCGTAGGCTTATCTCATCACTCCTATTTACAATATTCCGAAAATGTACACAGATTACGAATTTTATCACCATCAAGCAGCTGCTGAATCCAGAAACTCTGAAGAGGTTGCTAAGTTTCGTCGCCTCTGATGTGGTCTTCAGACTATATGGTCAGCTCCACAGAACCAGCCTCTATCCCAGTCGTCACTGGGATGTGATGTACCACCAGGCGCCCTCAAATACACCATTGGTGTGATTCTGGAATGGTGAGGATCTCGGAATGATAGGATGATGTTGCCTTCATAAGTTGCTTTGCAGATCTGCAGGGGATGGCCATCCCACTGTGGGTACCCGTTCTGTGATTTCTCAGCATAGGGACTGGACCTGAAACCTGCATTTGCATAAACATTGGAGGATGCTACTACATTTTGTAAGTCCAAATATTTCGACCCTTGGAGGAAGCGCAGAAGGCTTAACTCAGGTCTAATGGCCCTTTTTAGGTGCCAACTATCTCTGGCTAATGAGTTTACTGCAATCGCTATACCGGGACACATGCAGTTAGCCAGGAGTGCATGATTGCACTAAGATAAGGGACTTTAGGACCAGTTATATCCTCCCCCTCTTCCAGCGATCGGAAGGGTTCTTTTTGTTCATCCAGTAAGTGTACCACCGTAGGTGTACTTTGGATGACAATGGTCCTTTTAATATCTCCAACGCACTTCTGGGCGTTTGTAACAGGATTCTATGAGCCATGACTTTATATTTGCCTAGGTCTTTTTATTTCATGTTTAAAAGTCAGGCTTGTACATTTATTTCGGTTTTCTCTTCAGGAGATCCGATGAGATGTTAGTTGTCTAAAACTAAGATCTCTAATCCTGTTCTTTGCACAGATGCAAAGACAACCTTTAGTAGGAATCATTGACTTGTCAAGTGATTCTCTTGGTTGTACATTTATTTATTATACTTATTGTTTCTTCATTTGAATAGACGTCCCGAAGTCTATTCAGGGCTTTTAAGAAAATGTGGAAATTATCTTTACAAGATATCCACGAAGGTATGCCGTCACAACATCCAATAACGGCATATCAAAAATTTTCCTTCGCCAAATCGTAAGGTATTCGCTTTTGATAACTTAGGGAGACTGATGCATCATTTATGAGACATGCTCATTTGAATTTGTTCGATCCCTAGTTTCAGCGAAATTTTCCTTGGGCTATAGGTTGTACCGTATAGCATACAATTTTGTATTTATTTTTCTTATGTTTGCAATACTTTGTTTTATCCGCAGGTTTGACACCTTTTGGTGTCTGGACTTCAGGTCCGAACATTTCACGTTTCATAAGTGAGTCCAGCTCATCTTTTATTGCCACGTTCCACGTTTGGCCAATCTCTACGTTTGCCTTCTAGCAACGGAGTGTGGAACGATAATTTATAAACGTCATCGCCATTGCGATGTATATGGCAATATGATACGTGAATACATTGTCGACAATATATGTTCTATCAGTCCAACACCTCCCCAGTACGTACAACATTTACTTAATTTCACTTTTTCCCGGCAATTCCTCTGCAGTGGATTCCGGGAAGGGTAATGGTGTGGACAGGAGCTCATTGTCCTGTGGTAGTATTGTCTTAAGGTCTCCAGGAGTTTCTTGTCCTAGGAGCCTGGTGGTCTGCCTCTTTTCTGTTGAGGATCAGCCACTTCTGCTGCTGGTGGATTGCATCCATTCTCGGGGATGTCAATCCTAGCTGGAGTTTTTGCAGCAGGGATGTGTGATCTGACAATCTTCTGGTTGTCAATAAATGATTCCGGTAATTGGTAGACAGTGTTCTGTATGTGGAGGATCTTCGGGATCTCATCTACACATTGTATTGTTACCGGATCATAGTGGGTCAAACTTTTTGTATCCCACGTTATTTTTCTTCACGCCAGATTTTCTAGTATCTGGGCCTATTTTTGGGAAACTCGTCTCATCGAAATCACAGTCTTCAAGATGTGCCTTAAATGCGTCCCCCGTTTGGGGTTCTAGGTATCTTATAAGTGAGGGTGAGTCAAACCCTGCATGGATACCTAGGCGACGTTGAGTACCGTTTTGGTCCTCTATGGTGGTGCAATGGGGATTTAAGACTGCGCGACCGAAGATTCTCAGATGAGAAATGTTCGGTGGCATTCCATATGCAAATTGCATTGGAGACTCTGACCTCCAGAGGGTCTTATTTTCATTTACGATGCAGCATGCAGAGTTTGCATGTCCTCATGCATCCATAGGCAATCGGGATTTAATGGACGTTCAGTCCATTGGAGTCTACTTTTCAGTGACTCTGCCTACCCATTTTGGGTATGAACATGCGGCACTTGTATGTTCATTTTCAATTCCCGTTGATTGGCAGTACTCTTGAAAAGACTGGGAGGTATATTTCCCAACATTAACCAGACTTATTTACAACATTTTATTGTCTGGGAAATGTGCCCGCAACATTTTTATTTTTGTGCCAATAGCTTTGGAAAAGCTAAGCTGCGGGTCTGTAGTAGACACACGTACGAATTTTCTGAGGATGCATTTATCAGTACAGTGAAGTACTGAAATAATCCACTATGGGGTGGTGGATTTTATCCACATCTATCTCCTTGTATTCTTTTTGAGGAAGCGTGGAGATTCTTTTTCAACTTATCGTGTAGATGGCCTTGCAATTAGTTTTCCCTTATAGTAAGGGATGCGAGGGATTTTTTCCCTTCTGAAGAATCTTCTGGTTCTTCAAGTCATACCCATAGGATAAGATGCGATGCATCATCACAAATCAAGGGTGGCCAAGTCCATCATGCCGGAGTAAAAACTCGGCTGATGTCGGGCACTTCAGGTGCTCCGTTTAATTCTGCTTCCTTTCTCCGAATCTTCGTATGGTGGAGGCCTATAAGGCTCTCAAAACGTTCAAGTGTGGATTTTACTCTTTTTCTTGAGACGTTGCATACTGTAATTTTTTTTCTCATTTATTTTGCTGTTTCCAAGTGGAATCCGTTGAAACGGATGTCCTTGAAACTTAGAAAGTTTCTTTTGGAATTTGGAGGGATTAGTGCATCCTTTATTTTTGTGTCGTTTGGGGGCAACAGTGTTGCATTCCCTGGATCTTCAATATAGCCCTGATATTGGGCTTTGTATTGAAAGAGATCGTACGTGTTTATTGTCTACTAATTATTTATGAGAGCAGTTTCATCTATTAAAAGATGAATCGTTAGGCACATGCATATTCAGATATACATTTTCATTTATTGTCTACCAAACATTTTCATTCAGAACAAATTTCATAATTAAAATGCTCTCATAAATTATTCTCAAAACAAATTGCTAAGATAAAAATAAAGGCTAATCAAGCAAGTCATCATTTTCGAAGTTGTCAGCTGAAAACTTGACTGGAGCATCAGAGGTCATCAGGTTTGTTTCAGCTTTATTTTACTTGTTCTCTTTATACAAATCCTGGAGGTGCTGCGAAGTTCGGCACATTTTGGACCAGTGGCTTTTCATGCCACAATTATGGCACTGGTCTTCCCATTCCCTCTTGGGTGGGGGTAAATCATTTTTGTCATATCTGTGCCACGTGGACTTCCGCTTAGTTTCATTATTTCGTTGCTGCTGTACGTGGCCCTTGGCATTTTTCTGTTGACCCCCCCCTTCTGTGGTCTTTCTTTTCTTTTATTATCTCTCTTCTTTTTGAAGGAAGAGGAATGGTGAGCTTCTGGTAGGGGGGCAGTGCCGGGAGGGCGCATATTGTGAGTGGCGAGAAGAAGCTCTCTGTTTTGCTCAGCCATGAGTAAACATGACAGCAGCTCAGAATACTTGGTGAACCTGTGTTCACGGTATTGCTGCATGAGTATCGCATCTTTTCCATGGAAGGACGTATACGTCTTTTCCAGCATGCGATCTTCTGAGACATTCTCACCACACAACTTCAGGCGTGAGGTGATGCTAAAAAGTGCTGAGTTGTACTCAGCAATGGACTTAAAGTCCTGTAGTCTCATGTTCTCCCACTCATATCGTGCCCTTGGGAGTTAAACATCTTTCTGATGTTTATACCTGTCCTCAAGGGCAGTCCATAGTTCAAGTGGATCTTCGACCGTAAGGTATTCAGCCTTTAAGGTCTTGTCCACATGGCGGCGAATATAGGTGATGACTTGTGCCTTCTCTATATTGCTAACATTTTCTTTTTTAGTCACAGCAGCGATGAGGGACTTTGCCCGCATGTGAAACTTTACATCTAGCTGCCAGCTTAGATAGTTTCTACCTGATGCTTCCAGTACTTCGAAATTAACGCTTGCAATATTAGCCATTTATCTAGCAGAGCACAAACATGCATGAATTAATAATTAATTCAGAGAAAACATTTTCATGCGGAGGCAATATTTAACGAAAAACTAAATGTGTGGATCGGCCAGTCCCATAAGAAAGAGTCCAAAAAAGTCCACAATCCAAATTATACAAATTTGCAGCTTAAAGAAAATGAAAATACAACTTTGGAAACCCCGTAGGTCCCATATGATATCTCCATCTTCAAGCGTGGCCTCCGTCTCCATGGAAGTTGGTCTTCTTTCTTTGACATTTACATAAATTCCTCACTACAATTTCTCTCAAAAATAAAAGAAAAGTGCGGGAAATAAACTGTGAGACTAAACGGCCGATCCAAAAACCACATTTAGCAATTCATGCAGAAATATTGTGCTCATCAACATTTTCATCAGACATTTTCATCACAGGCATCACATGCATTTAATATTCGCAGAGATGGATAAATAATTTAAACACTTAATAATTATTGGACCACTGGGCAACGTCATACACCGTTAGGTTAGGTTACTAACGGCAGAGCGGTCGCAGGATATTCCTAATTATTAAGTTTTAAATACAATGCACAACCACGCATATAATATCCAACAGAATATACCAGAGATGCAAAGCATGTAAATATGATTTTTGTAGAAAAAAAATCATTACAATGCAAAGGTTGTAAATTGAATGGGTTTAATCAATTAAATTGATTAAGAGCCCAAAATAAACATTTTCTTTGTCAGAGGGAAAAGTTTCCCTCATCATCCCAAAAGCCCCCCCCCCAAGAATCCCCAAAAAGTCCTCGTCTGCCCGATATTTGTCCCGTAATTTACCGTGATTTTTCACGAATATTTTGCCCTTAAATCCCCCTTTTAATTTAATTTTTTAGGCTAGCAAGTTGCCTTTTAAGGCTTGTTAATAGCCTTTGCCTCCCCCAATTTTTTTTTTCCAGATAAAACAGCATGCGGGTCAGAAGCCCGCAGTCGGCCTATGGGCTTCAGGCCCATAGGCTTTTCTCTCTCTCTTTTTTTTGAAATCTATGGGCCTGTAGCCCACAGATCTGCTATGGGCTTCAGGCCCACAGATCTGTTTTTTTTTTGAAATCTGTGGGCCTGAAGCCCACAGATCTGCTATGGGCTTCAGGCCCACAGATCTGTTTTTTTTTTGAAATCTGTGGGCCTGAAGCCCACAGATCTGCTGTGGGCTTCAGGCCCATAGATCTGTTGATTTTTTTTTCCCGGGAAGGGTTTTGCACAGAGGGGGGGCGCCGCCGCCGCCCCCCCGAACTCGAGGCGCGGCAGAGGCCGCCGCCCCCCGCTGCGGGGGGGGGGGAGCGGCGGAGGCCGCCCCCCGCAACGGGGGGGAGCGGCGGGGGCCGCAACCCCCCCCGCAGAGGGGGGCGCGGCCACGCCCCCCGCAACGGGGGGGAGCGGCGGGGGCCGCAACCCCCCCCCCCCCCCCCCCCCCCCCCCCCGCAGAGGGGGGCGCGGCCAGGCCCCCCCCGCAGAGGGGGGCGCGGCCAGGCCCCCCCGCAGAGGGGGGAAGCGGCCAGGGGGCCGCCGCCCCCCCTCTGCGGGGGGGGAGCGGCGGGGGCCGCCCCCCCTGCAGAGGGAGGGGGCGGCCTCGGGGGCCGCCGCCCCCCCTGCAGGGGAGGGCGGCGGCAGGGGCCGCCGCCGCCCCCCCCTGCAGTGGGGGGTGCGGCGGCTGCTGTCCCCCCTATGTGGGGACGGCGTGGCCGGGGAGGGGGGGGGGCCGGCGGCGAGGCCGGCGGCGGGGTTGATTTAGGGTTTGATTTTTAGAGAAAAATCCAAAATCCCTAAAAAAATTTGATTTTTGGGATGAATAATCCGTCGTTTTCAAGGCGACGATGAATCCACATGATGATCTTGCGAGATCTAGGGGAGGGGCAATCATACGTATGATTAAAAGTATCGTTTTTAGTACTTTTACCTTTATATCCGTCCTCCGGATATAGCGACGGTTGCTCGAAGCCCTACGCGGATGACGACCCTTGATGGATGAAGCCTTGCACCGCGCTCGTGGATCTCCCGTCTCGTTTTCGCCTTCGCCTTCGCAACGAACGGAAAGAAAATTTTTTTGGAAAAGAAAAATTTTTAGAGTCGTGCTGATAACGTGTTATGAATCAACTACTGGGGGAGGAACCCACAGCCCTTTATTTATAGGCATGGTAGGAGAGTAGATACATCGAATACATAGATATGGGCGTATCTCTAAGATACCCGCAATCCTAACCGACTCTGGTTATTTCCATTCACAACAAAATTAACTTAGTAGTGTTTACATGGATTTTTTTTTTCAAGTTTTTTGGTGGAAAAAGAAATTCATAATCACCTTCACTAATGTGAATATTTTATTACCGAAATTTTTTATTTGCATCATTAGAATTCCAAAGTGACATCACCCGTCAATTTAGTTTAGTTTAGGTGGTTGTTGCGGGTAAAGTCCGCCTAACAATGAGATTTGTATTAAATGGGAATCATATGTATAATGATTACATGTTTAGGGGTTGATGACGAGGTTAGCACAACTCGGATCACGCTTCAGAAGCGAGGAATCCAAGGTCGTCGAAGATCCCGACTCCTGGTAGCTGAAGTGAGCATCCTGCGACAATAGCAACTCGTCAGAAAGGCGGGGCTGGCTGTCAGCCCGTAGCCTCTCCGATGCTTAAGTCAGTGGATGACTTGTATGGAGTGTGTCGAACACGCTACGCGATCTTAAGGCAGATCGACGTTGCATGGCGAGCTTATGAGGAAGGCACGAATATGTGGAGGATATCCGACCTTGAATATTGGAAAGGAGTTAAAGATTTCAACTAACCAACCCCCTCCGGAGGAGGGGGGGTATTTATAGGGTCGAGAATCGGTTGTTCGCCGTCCAATCACCTGTCGAGTCTGCTTAGCTGGAGCTCAAGTGGAGAAACGATGGGTCGGCGGAGTGTCAGAGATATTTGCCCATTAATGGGTGTCAGACGCATTAATGAGACGCGATGGGCGGCCGTCAGTTCTCGCCCTTAACCTCTGGCATTAATGGGGGCAGGTGCCCCTACGTCACTATGTCAGAGATATTTATGCTAGGCCGCCCTTGGTTAGGGTCGAGCTCGACGACCGAGCTCGGTGTCTTCGGACCGCCTGGTCGTGCTTTCTGTAAGGAGGGTAGGCGAGCTTCTTTTGTTGACCCTGATGGCAAGCTTGTCGCTCGACGAGGCGATCTTCCCAGTGCCGCGACGACCTTCCGTATGTGCTTCAAATAAATGGGCCTTCATTATCTGGGCTGGCCTAAAGGCCGTAACAGTGGTAAAAACACGTTCATATTCCCGTATTCATATCAGCAATGCATGAGTAGACTTTTCAAACTAAAAATGATTTGGATTCGGGACGCATGAAAGCTACATAGAACCTAAAATGGTTCGCAAATGTTTCCAGTTGATTTTTACTTATATGAGTTCTCTCCCCCACCTCTAAGAACAAAAGAGGAGGGATCCAAACTTGATTTATATACAGAGCGCGAATGAAGAGACTGGAAACCTGCATTCTCCTAGCCAAAAGGACATGCACAATGAAGCCATGGGTGTTAAAAGAAATCATCATGGTTTCAATCTAAAAATCTTCTACACTCAGTTGGGTACACTTCTGAAGTATATTACTAGTTAGGGTATTGTTAAGGTACACGTACAACAAAGGACATGCACAATGTAGCCATGGGTGTTAAAAGAAATCATCATGGTTTCAATCTAAAAATCTTCGACACTCAGTTATGTACACATCTGAAGTATATTACTAGTCATGGTATTGTTAAGGTAGTCGAGGAGCACATAGGCAACTTCAAAAATCCTAGTAACATGGTCATCCTTCAAACCACTACACTCTGTCAAGCGTTGTAGCCAATGACTCTTCAGTTTATCAGCAAGCCAGGCTTTTTTGTTCCACGCTTCCGGAGAAGATGTAATTCTTCACACAACCAACTTTATACATCTGCAGACTTCCCGTCAACTTGTGATTTGCTTTCTGTAGTCGCAGTGCTTTCCGAACGAGGGTCCTTAACTTCATCTGCCGCTGCTTCAACCCCTCCGAGCTGTTCGTCACCCACAATCTGGCTCCCATCACATACATCCTTTGCACTCCCACTCTCCCTCGAGTCCTCGGTATGATTCTGAGATCCACCAGCACCAGCTACCGACGCTTGTTCCAGAGCAGCCGCTGCTTTGTTCTGCAATCTGTCGTCTTTCCCAGCCACGGCTTGGCTCTTCTCCAAAGGTGCATCTGAGCACATCTTTTGTCCCTCTTTCATCGAGGCGATAGCTAGTCCTCCCTCACCTGAACCTCCTCCCCCCTCGTCAATTAACAACCCTTCTATGTCAGTTTTAGAGACATCTCTACCAACACTGCTCTTTCCCTCGGCACTGCCTTGTAATTTGTGGCTTTGAGCTGGATCGAGCTTGGGCCTCGCTGATGTCTGGTAGGTGCAGCTCGCTAAAGGGACGCTTGTGTGCGGCGAGGACCTCTGTGAACTAAGTGTTGTGCCAAAACTCGCAGGAAATGGCTGAGTCAACGAAGGGATAGCGGGTTGTGACTGTGAGGTCAACTGCGGTCCTGAAGCGTTGCTAGCGGATGAAGGTTTGCTGGCTATGGTTGATGATATTGGAGCAGAACCTCCTCCTCCAGATCTGATGTGAACTGCTTTTGTAGACTGTGCTGCCTTGAACAGTGAGGCGGCAGTGGATAGATTGGCAATGCGTCCCCCGGCAGCAAAGGCAGCTGCTTGTATAGGATTTGGTCGCCCCAAAAGCTTCCCTGTGATTGGAGGTTTCTTCAGAGTTGGTCGGGACTTGATCAAAAGGCTTGCGATTCCTTTCTCTTGGGATTGATTCAGTGATTGAGCAGCACAGGCGCGTGATGCTTGTGATGTTGCAGCTGATGATGTGGAAGAACTGGCCAGTTGTGTGGTACCTGTTCCATTGTCGAAAAAAATTATCGGATAGGTTTAGCAGTTCCAATAGATAGTGGAAAGAAAAAGGTTAGCTACAACAAATAAATATTACGTTAACACCATTCAAGTGAAAACAGCATGTACCGTTGTTTCATAGTCTACTCTCTAATGAAACAAGCTAGCCACATGGGGTTTTCCCTTCACGGGTTTTCCCCCACATGCCGCGTTAACATTTTTTATAACAATAGATGCCTTCCAAGTTCCAACAACAAGTGATCATACTGGAGGGGTGCGGAAGAACAAGGGTAATTCATTGGGTATCAGAAAGGCAAAACTATAAAAATCAGTAAATGAAACATTGTAGAAATGTTAAGATGAAATGCATGTGTTATGGAAGAACCTGAAAATATTGATAAACTTCCAGTCATAGGCATATCCACAGCCAAGGAGAATGCTTTCTGAGCTGCCAACCTCTCCTCAGATCGAGCTGAGCTACTAGTTTTATTGCCATCGCCTGGGTTTGAATTGCCATGGCGCTTCCGAATGAGGGCCCATCTCTGGATATTTTAACACAATATTCGTCATTGCTCAGATATTCAGTATTACTCTGATGTACATTAAAAGTAAAACTACTTGTATGGTGAAAAACAAAGTTGCTCATAGTTCAGCAAAAAAGTATACATTAGCAGCAGAACTGATTCTGTAAATATTTATTACTTGGAGCTTCTTCTGCAATATTTGATTTTCAGAATTTTCTCTAGATTATGCAACTTCGTAATTTTACAACTTTTATCTTCTCATATTCCCAGTATATCTTTCCATCCTTTGTATATAATTAAGTGTGTGTGCATGTGGAAGCAATGCCTAGTCATCCAAGAGTGCAGTGGATTGTGAAAAGGCTAAAGTTATTTTATTAATCATCAGCTCATCTTCCACTATAACATAATTTAGAAGCTTCAAATGATTGAGGTGAACAATTAACATTGTGCGGAATACCTGAGAAAGCTGGGAGGCAGTCCTGTTGTGCTTGAAATCTCCTTTCAGAATGTTTGCCCAATTCCCTTCACCACATTTTTGAACAGCAGCTATTAGTTCCATATCTTCCTCTTTGGTCCACAACTGCCTCTTCTTTTTGGCAGGCAAACCTGGACTCCCTGGTCCATTTCCATCCAATCCTTCAGCAGATGGTCCTGCCGATAAAGGTGTCTTTTGATTTGAAACAGGAGGCAAAGTACTTCCTCCACAAGGCGAACCAACTAGCTTGTCTGGTGGTGGATCAAGTAGCGCATCGTCATTGGGTATGTCTACGTTCAAGGAAGCTTCCGTAACCGGACATCGTGTAGAACCACAGACGCGTGGAGAACCATTAGAGAGTATAACCTGCCCAGATTTTGATAAAATGATTATCAATCGGACAGCTGAAATTCTCAAAACAAGTTAAGAAAATAACATAAAGCTCTTTGCTTTCGTGACAAGGGTGAAATTATTAGCTAGATGGTTTCCTTATTTCTTTACCGTGACCATAGTCCATGAATAAAATAGATTCAAAGAATGACCTAGACCTTATCATCTTCGAAGGTAATCAATATCATTATTAAGAGAAAAGCACACAGATCAAGCCTTAGACATAATCATTATTAAGAAATTATTTAAACATGGGGGTTTGATTATTGAGATCTTAAAAATCGAAAAGGCAAGCACACATCACACTTTTGAACAGCCATATAACAGAAGGTCCAAAATTGAATAAAAGGGAAGAAACTTCTTGCGAAAATATTAGTGGCTATACCTTGGCATACTCTTTAGCCACTGCCAACTCTTCAGGACTGGGAGCAGGAAAAGCTTCTATTTCAACCTCCAAATCACTATCATCATCCTGAAACAGAAATTCAGAGTAGCTACATTATGATGCAAGCACAGAAACAAAGGAAGTATTCTATATGTGGATAATTGCATCTATATTCCATTGTATGTTTAATAGTTTACGCCATGAAAAGAACATGGCTTTAAAAAATATACTACAAAGAACACCAACATCATACCATGAGAATCAAGTAAAAGGTAAGTGCATTATAGATAAAAGGTCTGCAGAAAGAACATGACAAGCCAAAGTTACTATGGTAAGGATACAGGTGTCATATCCTCACTAATATATTCTAATTTGCATATGGTGTACCCCATACATGCATGCTGAATACAGTATGTAAAGAATACACGCAAGTACACACACAAGTTACATTTTATTTGCATAAATGCAATAGCAATTAGAAAGACAGCCAGAAGTAAGCCAAGACTAAGATTGCATTATCCATAACCATAATCAAAAGGTACACACGATAATGGGTTCAAACAATGAAAGCCGAGTGATGAGAAAGCTAGGGTTTGAAGAACAAAAGATGAGATTTTTATAATTGAAGAGAGGAAGAAATACAAGGTAAGGGTTTTATTCGAGATGAAACCAACTCTCCAAGCTTGAATCTAAGAGAGTAAGCTTACTCTCACTTGATCTATGGGTTCTATTCTCTAATCTAGGGTTTTACTCTCAAAATAAGCATAGCCCCAAATGAAAACCCTCTCCCAAATATATACGGGCAGATTTGCCCAAATTACACATAGCCCCCTCAAAAACCCAAACTTTGCAAAAATGCCCAAAAACTTCCCAAAAATGCCCTCGGCCTAGTTGTCCGACCCACGATCCTTCTTGTGCCGCCTTCTTTGATACGTGATGATCGCATCACCGAGCACTTACTATTTGATTAACACCTACTACTTCAGGCAATATAAAGTACATGCATCCTTTCAGAAGAATTTAACAAACTTCTAGTGCCAACAAAATCTTGAATATGTTTTCAGCACTTAGTAGCATGTGTTCAAAATTCAAGCAAGTACAGAAACAGTTCAGTCATTCCGATGTTAAGATAATAGATGAAGTTTCCAGGATAAAAGTGATGCGTTTTGCTAGGGTTTTGACGATAAAAATGGGAATTTAATGGAAACTCAGATCTGAAATTAAAGAAAATCCTACTACAATTCAACTACTCTCTAAGGAAATAGAAAAATTCCTAATACAAATTATCTAGGTATTAAACAAATAAACTAAAAAAATAACTCTCAAAATTTTCGCCTCCCCGCTAGGGCCGGCTCAACCCCCTTTAAATAGAAAACTCCCATATTTGTTATTTTACTCAAATACCACATCACTACTCCGCCCCTGAAACCCACCTTGTCCTCAAGGTGGTAGATGATGTGTATGGTCAGCTACTCCACGTGCAGGTGTTCCTGATCATCGTCATCGCCGGCTTCCAGCATTACCACACTCTCTCCTCCCTCTTCTTCGTCATTCACTATCATGATATGAAGAGTACGATCCCTGCACCAATGCCCAAGAGTAAACTTCTCGTCGTATTTGAAACACATGCCATTGGTCCGCTTGTCACGAATCTTTGCATCGGTCATTCTTCGTGTATGTCCTCCAGGTCATGGTTCCATCCACTTCTCCTTGGTAGCCGTTGCCCCGTCAGTGGATGTTGCCCCTCCTGCAGCCGCCTTCTGTCCCCCTCCAGGATCCGGCCCTCGAAAAATGGAGCCTCCCCATGCCCACTAGGCATGGTCCTCTACCATCTTAGCAGACGTCATCATCTCTTGCAGGCCCACGGGCTGCAGCTGCCTTAGCCCGGATCTAATAGTGGGCTTCAGCCCTTTTATAAAGCAGCCTTCTAAAGATTCATCTGATACCCCTCGAACTCGGTGGCAGAGTGACTCAAACTTCTTGATGTACTCTCCCATGCTCACATCTTGCTTAAGTGAATATAACCGCTCATATACTCCCCCAGGCTGTACGGTGCCAAATCGCTTCACCAACAGAGTAGTGAACTCATCCCATGTCCGAAACGGCAGCTGCTAATGTGTCCATCTATACCAACCCAATGCCTCTCCCTCAAAGCAGACTCCTGCCGCCCGGAGCCAATCCTCTACTGGTATCACAGACACCTCAAAATACCTCTCCACGTGGTACATCCAGTCATCAGGGTCCCCGGTCTCAAAGATGTGCATCTTCAGCTTCCTCATCCGGCTCTCCCCAGCAAATCCACCTCTCTCTTACTGCTGAAACCATCCTCTCGGCTGATACCCCGGCGGTCTGTTGGGTACATATGCATCGACACGATCACGTGCGCATCCATCCGCTCCATCCCATTACCAGTCGCCCATCTCATCCCCATGTGGGTGCACGTAATCTACCAGATGGTCTCTAGGGATGCCATGTATCCCTCTCCAATCTCCTGTCACCCCCCCGAAAGGTGGGGGCTGGGTCGACGGGCCCCCAATTTGCTGCTGTCGATGGGCCCGAAAGGTGGCACCGTGGATGTCGAAATGGGCTATCGGGGTCCCTGGGGAGTCGGCAGAGCCCCAGGGTGCTCAAGCGGGGCCCAGAATGGGCCTCAGCGGTGGGCGAACCCCCAGGGGGCGGGGGCTCGACAGCCCCCCCAGGTGCATGTGGGGGTTCGGCGGCCCCCCTAAGGGCTGCCGGGGGCGAACCCCCGGTGGTTGGAATTCCGCCACGTGGCGGTGAAGTGGCATGAAACACTTTCCAATCTTCTGGATCTGTTGCGCTTCGCTGGTCGTACGGATACAAGCCCTCATCTTCCTTATCTTCCGGAACCCCCTCATTAAAAATCACATTTTTACCTTTATCTTTCGCCAAAGGTGGTTCCGTTTTGCTTGGATCCACCTTCGAGTGGCGGTATACGGACAACGCCGCTATCGCCGTCAATTTTGTTTCAGTTTTCACTGGATTCTCCTTTATTTCATCTCTGATCTTTGCGGCTAGATTGGCATCCTCTTTTCGGGCGTCTAAAAATCCTTCACCGACTCGTGTTTCAATCATTTCCATCCGCTCTTCCAACGACTCGATCTGTTCCATAGTTTGTGTGTTCGCCATGGATCTGATGCTCTGATACCAATTGATGCGTTTCGCTGGGATTTTGATGATAAAAAGGGGATTTTTTATTAGAAACTCAAATCTGAAATTAAAGGAAATCTTACTACAATTCAACTACTCTCTAGGGAAATAGGAAAATTCCTAATACAAATTTTCTAGGGATTAAACAAATAAACTAAAGAAATAACGCTCAAAATTTTTGCCTCCCCGCTAGGGCCGGCTCAACCCCCTTTAAATAGAAAACTCCCCTATTTGTGATTTTACTCAAATACCCCTCCCTCCAATTACTAGTTGCATCAAAAAGATGGTAGCAAGCATGTATTGGATCGTCCGGCAGTATTGCCAATCTATTCAGAATCCTTCCCATGTACATACGGAATATTCTGATACGATCCGGTAGATCGTATACTCAAATCAGCGTTTAAAGGTGAAAAATATGAAAAAAGAGGAATTTTTATAGAAATTTCAGCGAAGAACAAAAGATAAATTGGGCCTCTTTCGAGACGAAACCCTATCTCCTAGCTTTGGATGAACGGACCAAAGCCTAAGCACCTTCACAATTGACACCTAGTTGTTCTTCACAATTAGGCATATCCTAACCCTAGCCCACGCCCTCACTTATATAATGTTTAGGCGTGGTGCGTACAGCAAAACTAGCAAAACTTATTGTGCATAAAGAAACTTCGCACAAACAGTCGGTGTGCATAGCAATTACTCCTTCGGCCTCCTCTCGTACGTAATGATCGCATCATTACTCCGCCCCTAAAAGAGCCAACTTGTCCTCAAGGTGGTGCATGAAGTCCGCGGAGGCCCTACTCCAAGTGCGCGCAAGCCTCCTCCCGGATCAAAAGGATGAAAATGATCTGAAACTTGAAGATCTGGATCTGAAACTTGAAGATCTGGATCTGAAACTTCCAGATCTGGATCTGAAACTTTTAGATCTGGATCTGAAACTTCCAGATCTGGATCTGCAAATTCCAGATCTGGATCTGAAAATTCCAGATCTGGATCTGAAACTTCCAGATCTGGATCTGCAAATTCCAGATCTGGATCTGAAACTTCCAGATCTGGATCTGCAAATTCCAGATCTGGATCTGAAACTTCCAGATCTGGATCTGCAAATTCCAGATCTGGATCTGAAACTTCCAGATCTGCGACTTCCAGATCCGGATCTGAAACTTCCAGATCCGGATCTGCGACTTCCAGATCCGGATTTGATTCAAGCGTGGAATCACCCTGATTCTCTTCCTCTTGGATCCTCTTGACGCGATCTCCTCCCTTCCTGGCCGTTAGGGTTTG
The DNA here is from genome assembly GCA_030789695.1 of Scilla litardierei. Taxonomy (NCBI): domain Eukaryota; kingdom Viridiplantae; phylum Streptophyta; class Magnoliopsida; order Asparagales; family Asparagaceae; genus Scilla; species Scilla litardierei. The sequence goes on from CM061130.1 coordinate 141,732,791, forward strand.
TAACATCTCCATTATCTCCGGAATTGACGCCATGGCCTCCCTTAAAAACTTCAGATCTGAAGTTGCCTCCTTTAGCCCTTGGATATCGCGTCCCGTTTGCGTGGCTTCCCTCCTCATGGCCCGAAGTTGTTGTAGCAAATCACCCATGGATCGTAGAAGCTCTGATACCAATTTGATACGATCCGGTAGATCGTATACTCAAATCAGCGTTTAAAGGTGGAAAATATGAAAAAAGAGGAATTTTTATAGAAATTTCAGCGAAGAACAAAAGATAAATTGGGCCTCTTTCGAGACGAAACCCTATCTCCTAGCTTTGGATGAACGGACCAAAGCCTAAGCACCTTCACAATTGACACCTAGTTGTTCTTCACAATTAGGCATATCCTAACCATAGCCCACGTCCTCACTTATATAATGTTTAGGCGTGGTGCGTACAGCAAAACTAGCAAAACTTATTGTGCATAAAGAAACTTCGCACAAACAGTCGGTGTGCATAGCAATTACTCCTTCGGCCTCCTCTCGTTCGTAATGATCGCATCATATTCACAGAATCTAAGATGTATAAAGTGTCAAAGTATCAATGTCAAAATGACATTAGAAAAGATCCAAGCATAAGGCCAATGGGCTAAACTAACTCGGATACTCAGAGAGGAAGTAAGAAGTTGTGAAGATTGGAGAAGGTAGTGACGAAAAAAAGTCCAATATAATCATATCCTTACGATAGAGCAATGGATGATTCATCTTAGGAAGTTGCTTAAATTCATAGCAGCAGTAATACAGAGCTAACTACACTCTCTCTGTACTCAAATCCCAGCACATAAAGGTTGAGAAACAGGCAAGCATGGATCTATAAAAGTAATACCAAGGCTCCAAAAACGTATATCTTGTTATGTCCTCCAGCAACAATCAGCAAAACAGTTGACTGAGCAGGAAAAAGATTTTCCAGTTTAAAGGAAAAAACAATGTATGCAACCAAGCTATCATCAGATTAACCAAAGCACCTGCGGATATAGACATCAGTAACAACTCAATATTGAAGTGGTAGAAAAAAATGAAAAAAATATTTATAAGCTGTACATGTGATAAACACACAAACACTAACCAATGGCTCAGCTTCCTCTTCTATTTTTTCCAATAAAGGGTTCTTGTAGGCTAAATGGCGCCATAGCATTTGATACTCTTGAACATTAGAGATTCCTGTGGAGGTAGTCTTAACCAGTGCATTCCAATCTATTTTCACCCTATCAGGATGTTTGATAGTATGCTCAGACACCTCCTGAAGCAGAGAAAAAATTGTCGATGCACTATACCTGGAAAAAAGACATTTTTAAAAATAAGAAGCAAAAAAGGCTCTAGGAATTATTAGACACAGCAATATATTACATTTAAGCGACATGCATACGACGAAAGTTGTATGTATTGCAAAACATGGTTTGCACAAGCACAGTAGTGATGCACGAGAAATTGATTAAAGAAATACCGTATGGACAGTTAATGCAACATCATATATTACGTGTTCTCATATTTCCTATTCGCTTAGATATGGTTTCTTCCCCCAGTAAAATGTTGTGGCTTCCTTGGTATGTGTCTTATTGATTTAAACATGGATAATGATTCATACATACAGCCAAATGGACAATACACCACACCAATAGATGTTGACTGTAGCCTAGATCGTGCTCTAATAATTATTTCAGATAGAAGTTAAGTGTGTTCTTTTTTAAGGTTATCATTTGAAGCAAGAGGGAAGCAAACATAGAACTAATAAAAGCCGTGTAACTATAACATCTTCATTGTAAGCAAACAGTGACTTATCGCTTAATGGGGTAGGTTTCAGTCAAATTGGTCAAAGGATAAAACCCAAGTAGACCTGATTATGCCCTATCAAACCTTCAAACTTCATATCAGGTTTGAATTCACAGGTTGGCGGAAGTCGCGATTTCTGCCACAACCTACCACATTGTCTAACACCACAGCAAGTTCTTAATTTGTTGATAAATAGTTTCAAATTATCTAACCGCTAAAGAACCTATACTCACACAATGGATATATTAAAACTCTGAAGATTTCTAAGAGACACCTATGTTGAGAAAGTGAGAGAATGACCATCATGGTGTATAAGATGGTCTCTTTGCTGACAGGACAGGAAAAAGCACGACTTAGCTTGCTTCATTAGGCAAGATAGCCAGAAAGAGATTGATCGCATCGTTATGGCACTGACAACTTGTTGACTATATAAATTAGTTCATATATTATCACATTATATTTGGGTACTGCAAATAAGATTTATATTTTATATTTGAAGTGAAATCTATTGGTCACTACCAACTTTATTCAAAACTAATTTTCAATATATTCTAGTCGCCGTAAATGGCACATTCAACAGCAGTTTTCAGTAGCTAATAAGGTACTCTTGCACCTATAATGAATTGCTTCTGTAAAAACACAAACAACTACTAGTGTCATATAGTGTTGGGGATTGCTTGAGGACTTATAATGATGAATCAATATGATTCTTCATGTGAATTTACAATATAGCCCATCTATTTGGAAAATTATTCAATCAAAAATAACAGTTCAGAAACTTAACACATTGTCTGCATTGCGAAAGTCATAACCCCATGATCAAATTTAGATAAGACATGCTTGCAAATATTTTAGGGATCTCATGTGCACTTAAATCATGTAAGAATCTACCGAATATCATTTTAGGGTTCTAATACAGATAATAAGAATTTAATTTAGTTTATAATTAACCCTACACACACACACAAAGCAGAACCCGTGACCATAGGTCACTGAGCATTCAAAATACTCCCCCCAAAAAATTTCAACACATTCAAAATCTCTTCCTCCGAAAAAAATTTGCAGCAAAATTCAAAATATCATATCCCAAAATTCAACCTCATTCAAAATCCCCCAAAAAATTTACAACCACTTTTAAAATATTTACCCTCAACAAAAAATTTTAATTACATTCAAATTAAAATTTAGTTTCCCCAAAAAAAATTAGTTTCCTCCAGATTTATTTGTTCCCAAAATTTAAAATTTTAGTTCCCAAAAACTTTAGTTTCGTCCAGATTTAGTTCCCCCAAAATTTTAAATTTTAGTTTTCCTAAAAATTTTAGTTTCCCCCAAAATTTATTTCCCTCCAAATTTAGTTTCTCCCCTAAACTTTTAGAGTTTTCGATGTACAGGATAGAAATTAGGGATTTGGTAGGGGATTTGGAAAAGATTTGATAATTGGAGTTCTTGGCTTCTCACCAAAGGTTTTCGAGGCATCTCACCAAGGAGGTTCAATCTTTCACATGTTTTGAGAAAAATTATTTCTTCGTTGTTTCATTCATTAAGTGATTAAAACAAATTAACCTATGACCTTTATATAGGCTTACTAACAAATACTTTATCCGATGTGGTACTAAACATTAAAATACTTAAAATAAATAAAAGGACTCAAAATAACTAAAAACTCTAAAACTCAAAATAAGATTAATATTAAAATTAAAATTATAAATTCATGATCTGATCCCTATCAGTTTCTCCTCCAAAATTTTAGGCTTTTTCCCATAAAATTTTCACAAACTCTCATCTTACCCATTAATTCATCAAGATTCAATCACGGTCGGTTTTCTACACACCTTTTGTCCTATTCAGCAAACTGGTAGGAATCAAGCTAACACTGAAATTAAATTGCTCCAAACAGCGAATAAAAGATTGATTGGCTACAATTCTAGGGGGCAACCATTCTCCCAAGACGTCGATAAACGAGGACGTCCGTACTTTCCTAATATCACTCGAAGAACTCTCGAAGAACTCTTACAAAATATCAATAATAAGCAAAAAAGCATCAATGACGGCTAGCCCTAATTTAATAGTAAACACACCTCTAATCTAATTACAAGTATGCCATTAAAATAAAATTAGATGCAAGGGGACGAATACGCGCCTAAGTGTAATATCTCATTTTTTAATAAAGCCCAGGCCCATCCGGCCCATTTCCCTTTCAATTTAACCCAACTTAACCCCCCCTCCACTTCTCTCTCTCTCTCTCACCGACCCAGCAAGCCCCGATCCATTTTCTTCATGCGTTCGATCCCTTCACATCGCGCGGGCGAAGCATCGGACGATGACGCAGCCGCCAAGGGTTTTCGAAAACCCTAACCAACTCGTTTCCGCGTGCGGATTATTCGGGATTTTCCCCTCCGATAAGATCTCTCTCTCTCTTCCCCTATTTATATGCAAAGGTTTTAGGGTTTCTCCAATGCGAGGAATTGTTTTCCCTCTTCTCAAATTTCTGATCGAGATCAAATTTTATTCGGACTTCTCTCGGCCTATTTTCCGATTCTTATATGATTTGTTCAAGTGTTCTCGGCTTGGTCTTTCTACATTCACGGTAAACCTTATTTGTTTTAAATTTCAACCATCTCCTTCATGCTTTTGAATCAGTGAGAGAACTAGAGTTTCGGGATTTTCGGATAATAGGAAATGATGAATCGTTAATGTAAAAAGGGGATTTTTATCCCCTCATGATAGAAAAGGCATCTTACGAGCGAGGCAGCACCTTTGCCGCAGCTTCGTACATATTGATTTGGGACTATTGGGCACTAGGGTTGGCCGCCATGGTTTTTCCTCCTTACCAGGGTGCTCAGTTGGTTGCGGGTTTGCTGTTTTGGCTACCTGTTAATATTTGCGGCTTGTGGCTTATGGTGTATGGCCGCTGTTTGTTAATTACTCGCTGTTTGGTGCATGTTCTCCCTGTTCGGCTCATTATATGCTATATTTAATATGCATGTATAGTTCTGATAGTTCGGTAGCATATTTTGGCTGATTTGTGAGATTTTAAATGAGATTAGTCCATCGTCCTACTTCAGAAATTGACAGAAAATTTCCTTGGGCTGGTAAACCCTAGAAACCCATCACGGATGCCTAAAAATACGAATCTGACCCTATAGTTGAATTATTTCATTTCATAAACAATTTCGTTTTAGTTTTATTGTTTGAATGAATTGATTACATTTAGAACTGTTTTAGAACATATTAAATATAGTTTCCTTCACCGTAGAAATTGATGTATTGAATTGTTTTGGTTATCAAATAAACTTGTTGTTAGAATTGTGCAAAATTCGGTATTTGTGAAATAATGTTACATTGGACTTGTTTCTAACGATATTTAGCCTTGGTGCACTTTTCTTCCTACAAAGTTTATAAGGAATAGAATTAGTGAATAATTGAGATAGACACTGAAATTGTTAGAACGACATGGGATTTGGGAACTCTTAATTAAAATTAGAAAGGGTGGCGAAGACTACGCTCATTGACAGAACTGAAGGACTTGATTGGGTTCCTTGATGAATACCTTGGACCAATAAATGTAGGACATCGGTGAGCTTGCCAGTGAAACCCAAGGTTGTTGTTTAGCCCGCTCTTTCCCTTTACATTATGAGCATAATAAAAGATTGGAATGTAATGGTTAGAAAGGTTCAGTCTAGTGTTTAGTGTGGTTGGCTTGCTTAGAACTAGGGTTGCATGAAAGATATAATTGTTGTTTATTGCAAATATTGTTTACTTTATCCTTTCGAATGTTTTCTCAACAGAAATTGAACCAGAGTACGAGGAGGCTCCAGCTTTCGAGGAGTCGGAATTTCCAGTGGAGAGTGCTGATTTCTGAGTCAAGGATTAGTAAGGAGAGTACTCTTCTATTATTTAGTTGCTTTATTATTGTTTAGAAATAAAGACTAGTAGATTATCTCTTGTTATGCTTTGGTACCCTCTTGTAAGGATGAATAAAGTTAATTCTGTTATGAAATTATCTGTTTGCTCTATGTTGGCTTCACTGGAACCTTGCAGGGCCTGCACAATTAACGGAAAAGTAATGACACACGGAAATGGGGCGTTACACTAAGGCACGGCCGGCTCCAAGCGTGCACGGTTTGCCCGATCTGCGACGGGTGTAAACCCGCAACCCATCACTACTCCCTCCCCAAAGAGCCACCTTGTCCTCAAGGTGGAAATCTGGAAATTGTTTCGTCATCACGTCCATGGGCTCCCACGTGCTCTCGTGCCCTGGCAAATCCTTCCACTGTAACAAAATCTCACGCTCTCACATGCTCCCTGTACGGAACCCCTTCAGCGCCTTGGGCTCCAACCTCACCTCCATATCCTCAGTCAGTATCTCCGAAAGGGTGGGCGATGGTGTGTAGTCTCCAATAACCTGGCACAGCCGCGACACATGGAATACTGGATGAATATCAGATCCTGGGGTAGTCTCAACCTGTAAGCTGATTGACCGCGAGGCGTGCACAATCCAAGTAGGATGCACATGCTCGCCTCCCAAGGGTAGGAGTGTCAAATGCAACATAATCCTGTGAGTACGGGATCGAATCTACAGAGACAATTCGTTTCACATTCACAATCTCAACTGGTTAAGGAATGCCAAAGGTGTAGGTACAACCAACTAAACTAGCAGGTGCGGTGCGTGGAAGTGTGGGGTGACAATGTCGAGCCAAACCCAAGGTAGGTATGGTGGAGGCCAAAGTGTGGAGCTAGTCAAGCAAGGAGAAGTGTGTGGAATGTGATGTCATTAGGGTTATGAGTTGATTAGCAATGGGTTCACTCCAAATGAATCAACCCACGCATCCATTTCAAGGTATGCGGGATTGTGCACATAGGTAATGCCCTTAAGGCACACCACCGTTCTACGGTCCACCAAGGGTAATGCACGATTCATTCGTGTGTTAATGGGTTGGAATACCCTAACTTAAGCTCGTGAATCAATCCTTGCATCTGTGTCAATAGAATGCAAGGATGGTGCACGTAGGTGTGACACTTAAGCTACACCACCGTTCTACGGTCACACCAAGGGTGGTGCACGACTCAATGAAATATAGGGCACAACCCATCAATCAACACTATTAGCATTCATTTCGAGGTATGCTAATCTAATTAAATGCCAGGAATGAATCATCACTAATAAAACACACAAACCCTAGCTAATCCCAATTCCACACACTATTGGCTCTAGGCCTTCATAATGAAAATAATGTTATAATCTTGCAAAATAAACACACCGATCTTCATTACAAGCTATTAATCAAAAGATTATCAAAAGGGTCTCACTCGCATTCAACAATCATTCAAATGTATTCATATAAAGCATTAAAGCTAATAGTTACAAAAGAGTGAAAGAAATCACCAAGAGAAACCCTAGAAATCCATGTTCTTCCCTCTCTTGCTCCTCCTCCAAGCTCTCCTAGCCTCCAATGGCCTCCAAGCCCTTGCCCTTGCCCTGTGGGAAGAAGATGGGGCTCTCCTAGCCCTAATGGAACAGTAAAACCCCCTGGCCGAAAAAACCCCTATTACATCAGAGTTTAGGGGTACTAAACCCCTAGGGCATTGCATCCTAACCCTTCAAAGAAGCATCCAACGGCCCACATCGACTGAGGGAAATCGGGTTAAGAAAAACATGTTTCTTGTAACGCAGATCCGCCAGGAAAAATCTGCGACAGGCGACTGCTGAACAAACGTCAGTCGCCTGTCGTTGGTCAGGCAACGTAGCTTCCAAAGGAGGGGCAGGCGACAGTCTTGAAAATCACAGTCGACTGTGAATGACACAAACGACTGCATTCTGTGCTTCAGTCGCCTGCTGCAGAAGTTTCAAATCGACAGAGAGTTGGATTTCCTTCGCCCTTCGAGAGGAGATGAAACAGTCGACTGCTGAAGAACTAGCAGTCGACTGCACATTGGTACAGTCGACTGCTGAAGAACTAGCAGTCGACTGCACAGTGGTACAGTCGACTGTCAATCCTTCTGCAGGCGACTGTGTTGCACTTTGGCTTGCTCCAGGCGACTGTCGAGATAACAGGCGACTGTCGTTGTAAGGACAGTCGACTGTCCTGGCCCCATGTTCACTTCTCCATTTACTTGATTCGGTCCACTTTGGGACTCCTGAAAAATCTAAAAAATATATGAGTGAAAATACAATTCATGTTTATAAAACTTTGGAGAGTGAAATTGCGCTGAAATAAAATCATATGCTCAAAAGATGAATTGGTGCAAATATAGTTAAGTGAGCATGATTTAATGAGTTATATGCACAAGATGGGTGTAGTTAGGGGGTATAAATATATACTTTTCACTACGAATCATAAGCCACTGGTCCCACCTTGGCCTCGACCTCGAAAGGTCCAAAGGAACGTGGCGCTAATTTCTCATTCCTCATGTGGGCCAAGGATCTCTGCATGTAGGGTCTCAGCTTTAGGTACATCATATCTCCTACTGTGAACTGCACATCTCTACTGTGTAGGTCTGCCCTCGTCTTCATAACCTGCTGAGCCCTAACCAGATGGAGCTTCAGCTCCTCCAAAATTTGATCTCTCTCTGCCAAATGTCACGCCCCGGTTGCCCCAATACTCGAGAAAATACTCGAAGAAAGAGAATTTAATCTCAATTTCCCGGGACAGGCCGGGGTGGAGACACGTGACGGGTCGCGGTATTGGACCAAGCGTATAATAAAAGTAAGGCAAGCCACTACGCACACTGGAAAAACACAGTAAAGAAGGAAAGTAAAAGAGCTCTAACCACAGAAAGGTAACAAGTCACAAGTGTAGTACCAAAAGCAGAGCATGAAAAGTAAAACAACCGCAGACAATACTAAACTGAAACGGAGTACACTAGTCCACCTTCATATAATATGTACAATCATGCCAACATCAAGTGCAACCGTCCACTGACACAAGAGTACAACCACTACAAAGTACAGCCACCCCCAAAAAGGTCACACTACTTTGTACATAAGTCACATATCAAAAGTACATCTCCAACAAGACCCAACTACCAAGGAACTGCATCAGCTGGGTACATCTGTATAAGACCGGTCATGGGACAACACACTACCACTACAACCGTCGCCGGAGTGGCGACTACGACAACCAACTCCTCACCGGCCATGCCTGCATAAGTCCACATCATCTCGACCACGAGTACACAACGCCCCTCGTGATCAAATAGAGGCAGGCTACTCCTGGACGCTCCTCATAGAGAATCTGTAGCCTGCTGAACCTTCAACCAAGAGAACAGAGCTGAGCTTGAACCAATAGAGTATATTCAAGATAGAGACTAAGTCTGGTCCTGAGGCCCTGAGCTGAACCTAAACCACAGAAATGGGTCACGTCAGAGCGTGACCAGTAGAGGAAACTCAACACACCCAAGGAGAACCAACACACATCACATCACATCACAGTTCAGGAGTTAATAAGTTCATTAAGTTCTAGCTGTAGTTAAGTTTGAAAAGTCCGAGACCAAGACTCGAGTACGAGGACTAAACCTCATCCCAAATTGGGATGGCAACCGAGCACACGCCAGTGGTATAACGCACTGTGTGAAGCTCAACGGGGCCTCCCACTCCGGATGTGGGCAACAAGGCAAAGCCACGAGGGCCTCCCATTCCGTCTCACAGACATGGGGCAACACTGAAACATACGATATAACTCTGAACCACATAGTCTCGTCCTCATACTGTCACTTTTCTCGGACTTTCCCCCATACCCAGGCCCTGCCTAGAGGGCATACCCGCTTTGAGCGGAAGAGGACACCTCTGGCCATCTGTCATCTACCCTAAGATTAGTTGCTCATTCAAGAGATTACATTATTCACATTTCATTCCAACACATACCCATGTCCATAAACCACATATATCTGCATGTGCATTAACATAAAGGATGAGCAACTAAGCTTGGGTACTGAATTTAACATCTACACATACTGATTTACGCATTAACACATATTCCGAGAACAATTAGCTTCGGCATATTTCAAAAAACACAATATAAACTTTAACGATTTCAATTTCAGCCATGCAAAAGGATCAGGACAGAGCATTACAGATGGAATATCTCAAAATATTTAACTAAAACTTGAAAAACTCCTCCAAAGGGGTTGTAGCCACATATGTTAGCAATTCAAATTTTAAATTTCAAGTTAAAGATCCAACTGGTTGATTTATTATGAATTTTCTACTGAAGTGGAAATTTTACTGATTTGAAACTGCAGGAAAGGGTTCAAAGATTGTTGTTTTAAAAATAGTTAGAAGCTGAATTAAAATTTGGCCAAGAAGACAACGTTTTAGGTCTAGGTCTTAGTTTGGAAATGAGCCCAAGAACATAAAAGTTGGTTCAGTGGTTTAAGATATATAAGCTTTTTAAAAACATGTGTCTGTGCTGTTAAAATCTGGACATTTTGTAAGATTGAATTTTTTAACCATACTTAGAGTCAAAATTAGACTTTGGCCAAATTACAGAATATGGAGAAAAGTACTATGAGAATAACATATAAAAATGTCAGAACGTAATTCTTTGAAATAGAGTGGGAATTGCTCAAAGAAAATTCGGCCAGAGTTTCCCCTGAAAAGGGTGATTCTGTCCAACGTTTACAAATGCTAGAATTATTCATTTTTCAAGATAAAATACCAAAATTTTGTGCAGAGGTTCAAATTGAAGTAATAAAGAGATAAATCATGAAAAAAACTTAATAAATATCTAATCTTGCCACCTCCATACACATCTATCACCATGTACTAAGAATTTACACCAAACGTTAGCAAAAATTATAACATGCAAATAAAGAGATTGCTAACACGAACATGCACACAATCCTACATCCTAAGGGTGTCGATATCCTCTACCTTAGCTATGGTGGAAAATGTAACTCTCCAAGCATCAGCCCCTAGCTCAATCCTCCAAGACAATGGTCTCCTAGCTTGCCTCCTCCTTGCTCCTTGGTTCCTTGGGCAAGCACCTCCTCTCTTGGCTCCTCCTCTTCTTCTCCTTCACCAATCCTCTCTATAGGTCCCTCTCTCTCCTTTGCTGGCCTTAGCCACGAAATTTGGGGATAAGGGTCAAAAAATGAGTGTTTTGGGAGAAGTGGTGAGGTGTGTAGATGAGAAAAAGTGTGTAGAATGCTCTTTAGGGGTAAAAGGGTCAATTCACATACCCCACTATCACTTGGAGCCAATGCATGTTGGCCACCCATCATTCTTATCCCCACTAACCCATAGTTAATGACACATAAGCCCTCACTTGGCCTTTTTCACAAAACCCCCTCTATTTTTGCCTTATTGCGATTTTACCCAAAATTGGGCCAAATTGCAAATGTGAGGGGTTTTAATTCAAAAAGTCTCCAATTCCCAATGGTCTCCTTGCATAGTTGTCACCAAGGTTTTACTTACGACGTCTCAAGATAATCATAATAGCCACAGGACACTTTTCCATGCACGTATCCCAATGCGTGGGAATCAATCTCAATATCCGCGTGCATGGTTTGAAGGACGAGCGTGCCCAGGCTAACTCCATCTTCTAAATACTCATGGTGAGTCCACTTATCATACTCGTGGTGGTGATGTATGCACGCGTCCATGCACAACGTGTACACGTGACTGAGCACAAGTGTGCATGAAAATGACTAGTCAGTCAGTCAATGTACCCAATCCGACTAGTTTACCCCATTTTTCCGCATTTCATCCTATTCTCTACACCACCCCTCGTGTTACCACCCAAGCATCTCTATACACACTACAGCTACACTACAACCCTCCAATACGCTTCCCAACGCATGGGAACCTTAATAGGCAAGGAGATCCTCCAAATGGGTCTCACTCTCTAGGGATCCTACACCATTACCTCCAATACGTCGTACATGGCCACAATACGTAACCATATCCCAAGAGTGGACTATGGAGGGTTACACACTACCCCCACTTAGAATAAATTCCGTCCTCGGAATTACAAAAAAAATATCAATAAGAGTAGAAACAATCTCTTATATAAATTTGTACAAGTCTGCCATGATACATTGATACGAGAGTATTGCATAAACAAATATGGGTATTTCTCTTGCATCTCATCCTCACGTTCCCACATGGACTCTCCAGGTGACTCCTGGTGCCACATAACTCTTACAAGATCCACTGTCCTGTTTCGCAGCATCTTTTGCCTCCGATCCAGAATCGCCACGGGTTGTTGCTCATATATCAAGTCTGGACGCACTGCAACTTCTGTGTGGTCAACGATCTGACTGGGGTCGCCTACAAATCCTCGAAGTTGAGATACATGGAATACGTCGTGGACTCCTTCGAGAGAAGGTGGAAGCACCAATCTGTAAGCCACCTCGCCAACTCGAGCTGAAATCTCAAATGGGCCGACATACCTGGGACTCAACTTCCCCTGTCGTCCAAAACGAATCGTACCACGAGTCGGAGACATCTTCAAGAAGACATAATCTCCAGGTTGGAACTCAAGTGGTCGCCTCTTAGTATCAGCCCAATGTTTATAGCGATCTTGTGCAATCCAAAGATTTTCGCGAACTGTTCGTACGACATCAACAGCTTCAACTATCATATCAGGTCCCAACACTTCACGATCACCAGGGTCATCTCAACTGAGCGGTGACCGACACTTACGTCCATATAAAGCTGCAAATGGAGCCATACCAATACTTGCTTGATAACTGTTGTTGTATGCGAACTCAACCAAATGAAGGTGATCTTCCCAGGATCCTTGAAACTCCAACATGCATGCCCTCAACATATCTTCCAGTATTTGGATCACACGCTCAGATTAGCCATCTGTCTGAGTGTGATAAGCTGTACTGAAACTGAGATTGGTTCCCAAACTGTTCTATAAACTTTTCCAAAAGTGAGATGTAAATCTCGAGTCTCGATCCGATATAATGCATATGGGAACTCCATGAGGTCTCACAATTTCTTCCATATACTTCTTGGCTAATGACCTTGTAGACTGACCAACCCGAAACAGAATAAAATGCACTGACTTAGTCAAGCGATCCACAATTATCCATACTGCGTCATGACCTTTTGATGTGCGAGGTAAGCCAGTCACAAAGTCCATGGTCACGTGCTGCCACTTCCATTCTGGAATAGGAAGAGGTTGAAGCAAACCTGCTGTTCTCTGGTGTTCAGCCTTCACTTGCTGACAATTGATACACGAAGCCACACTCCGAGCCACTGCACGCTTCATCCCATGCCACCAAAAATGTTGACGCATATCACGATACATTTTGGTTCCTCCGGGATGAATGGAATAAGGTGATTTATGAGCTTCCTTCAAGAGCTCATCCCGGATAGCACCTGCGGGTACACAGACTCGACAACCGAATCTCAAAGAACCATCTGCATGAATGCAAAAATCTGTCCAAAGACCAGCCTCGACTTGCCCACGAATCACCTGCAACTTTCTATCTTCCAGCTGGGCTGCCTTAATTCTATCCACTAAATCTGATCGAACTTGCAAACCCATATGCACTATCTGCTCTCCCGAAAGCACAACCTCTATCTCCATCTGCCTCACTGCCCATCGTAGTTGCGGTTGCAAGGTCAATCGCATTATTGCTGGCAATCTGCTTAGCGCATCCAGAACTACATTGACCTTGCCAGGATGATACTGAAGATCAATATCATATTCTGCCATCAACTCCAACCACCTTCGTTGCCTCATATTAAGCTCTTGTTGCGTGAAGATATATTTCAGACTTTTATGATCCGTATATATCTTTACACGTTCGTCCAACAAAAAATGTCTCCACAACTTCAATGCAAAGAGTACCGCCGCCAACTCCAAATCATGAGTGGGATAGTTTTGCTCATGGACTTTCAACAATCTCGATGCATAAGCGACCACACGCCCATGCTGATGGAGTACACATCCCAATCCTTTCCCTGAAGCATCACAAAAAATCTCGAATCCTTCTAACCGATCGGGAATCGTCAACACTGGAGCAGTCGTCAAGCGACGCTTCAACTCATCCATCGCCCGCTGACATTCTTCTGACCATACATAAGGCACATCCTTTTTCGTCAGGTTTGTCAGAGGTGATGCGACCTTTGAAAAGTCCTTGATGAATTTTCGGTAATATCCGGCAAATCCCGCGAAACTTCTTATTTCAGTGACCGATCGTGGAATAGGCCACTCTACTACCACCGCAATCTTTTCTGGATCCACAGATATCCCTTCACCTGATACAACATGTCGCAGGAATGCAATCTTCGTCAACCAAAACTAGCACTTGCTAAACTTGGCATATAATTGGTGCTGCCTCAGAGTCTCGAGAATTATCCTCAAGTGTTTAGCATGCTCGGCTTCATCTTTCGAATACACTAAGATATCATCAATGAATGCCACTGCAAACTTATCCAAATAGTCAAAGAACACTTGGTTCATAAGTCTCATGAAAGTAGCGGGTGCATTCGTCACTCCGAAAGGCATCACCAGAAACTCATACTGCCCATATCGGGTCCTGAAAGCAGTCTTAAAGATATCTGAATCACCCTTTACCTGGTGGTATCCGCTCCGCAAATCTAACTTGGAGTACACCCTGGATCCACCCAACTGATCAAAAATGTCATCGATTCGGGGAAGTGTGTACTTATCTTTCACAGTTGCTTTATTCAATTCCCTGTAATCGATGCACAACCTTTTAGAGCCATCTTTCTTGTTTACCAACAAGACTGGTGCTCCCCACGGAGACACACTGGGTCGAATCAATCCACGACCTGATAAATCAATCAACTGATTCCGAAGCTCATCTAATTCAGGCGGTGCCATACGATACAGAGCCTTCGAAATCGGTTGGGTCCCTGGAATCAAATCAATGGTGAACTCTAACGATCTATCTGGAGGAAGCCCATATATATCATCGAGAAACACGTCTGGAAAATCCCGTAAAACCTCAGGAAATTCCACTTTCGATTCCATGACTATCACTTGTGGTGCTGCTCTGAACTTAACCGGTCCACATGCATCTGTTCCATTATGATATACAAACTCAGCATGACCTGGAACTTGGAACATTATCCTCCGCCGTCTACTACAATCTATCTTCGCATAAAACATGCTCAACCAATCCATACCAAACACCACTTCATAATTGGGCAACTCTATGATCAAGAAATCTGCATATAGTTCTAGTCCTGCCAATTCTACATGGCAATTTCTCATACCAGCTGGACTCAAAACAACCCCATTCCCGGTATGTACGTTCCAATTAAAAGTAAACGCGTCTACCGCTATCTGATTCTTTTCACAAACTCCTTAGACAGAAAACAGTGAGACGCTCCCGTATCGAACAATGCTATGTCAGGGAAAGATGCAATCTTAACAACACCTATCCCGACAGAAAACAAAACTACTAAACATCTACTCAATCATGCTACAAGGAATAATGCACATAAACGACTGAGTAAAATACTTACCAGTAATGACTCCACTGGAGCCTTCCTCTGCTACGGCCATCAGCTGAAAAGTCTGACGTTGCTAAGGCGTGAGGGCCTCTCTCCCAGCCATCGGACGCTGCGGTGCCCTCAGCGGCCTCCCCTGCCCTGCATGTCCTGGCCTCTGCGGTGGCGCAGGTAGTGGAAGTCTATGAGGGGCCGCTGGAAACTGACGCTGCTGCTGCTGTTGTTGTTGCTGTTGCTGCACCATAACCACCAGGAAACCCCTGACGTCCCCTTGGGCACTCTCTCTGAACATGTCCCTGACCACCGCAGCTGAAGCACCTCCTCTGTAACCAAGCTCTACACTGTCTCGACAGGTGTCCCGTCTTGCCATAATGGAAGCAGGCTGGTGGTCCCTGAACTGAGGGTGGAGCTCCTGGCCTCTTAAACTGGGTCGTCTGAACTGGCCTCGAAGCTACAGTCCTCTGGGCTGTCTGTGGTCGACTACCGGCTGCTGGTAACCGTCCCAAACTACGAAGGTGAGACTCATGCATCCTAGCAGCCGCCAATACTGCCTCCTGGGTGGTCAAAACTGCTGTCGACATAGCTCCTCTGTACTCTGGATTCAGGCCCTTCCTGAATCTTCGTGCTCTATATCAGCCTCTTTCTCTACTAACTCAGGGGCATACTTACTAAGTTGGGAAAATTCAGCATCATACTGGTCAACAGTCCTCTGACCCCGCTTTAACTGCTCGAACCTCTGACGCAGCTCATCCTTAGCGGTATCTGGGAGGTATGTCGCCTTAAACAGCTTCCTGAACTCTTCACAGGTCAACACATCCCCCTTGAGGCGCCGCTGCTGGGCCCTCCACCAATCCCTTGCCGCAAAGGTGAAACATCTCCGTGCTGCATCCACCCACTCATTTCGAGGGGTCAGGCAGTCCTCCATGTGGCTGAGCCATTCATCAACCTCTAGGCCCTCGTTTCCACAAAAGGACTTAGGTGTGAAGTCCTTGAACAATCTGTAGGTGGAAGTAGAACTGTAGAAGTCGGCACCGGAGTTTGACCCTGTTGGCGCTCCGCTACAAGCAAAAAAACTCCGGTCAAGATCTGTATCATGGTAGCTCCGTCAAAAGACGTCGCCCCTGACTGTGGACTTTGTCCCGTCGGAGCACCTCTCGTGCCTCCGTTGGAGTTACCATTTCCATCATTCATCCTGCTTCATGAGAATAAGATACAAATTAGTACCACATATTGATATGTCAGAGCATAAACTGTGTAGTTCATACGTGTGTCACAGTGTTAGTGGACCTGCATGGGCCACCACAAAACCTGTCACGCCCCGGTCGTCCTAATACTCAAGGAAATACTCGAGGAAAGAGAATTTAATCTCAATTTCCCGGGACAGGCGGGGGTGGAGACACGTGACGGGTCGCGGTCTTGGACCAAGCGTATAATAAAAGTAAGGCAGTCCACTACGCACACTGGAACAACACAGTAAAGAAGGAAAGTAAAAGAGCTCTAACCACAGAAAGGTAACAAGTCACAAGTGTAGTACCAAAAGCAGAGCATGAAAAGTAAAACAACCGCAGACAACACTAAACTGAAACGGAGTACACTAGTCCACCTTCATATAATATGTACAATCATGCCAACATCAAGTGCAACCGTCCACTGACACAAGAGTATAACCATTACAAAGTACAGCCACCCCCAAAAAGGTCACACTGCTTTGTACATAAGTCACATATCAAAAGTACATCTCCAACAAGACCCAACTACCAAGGAACTACATCAGGTGTGTACATCTGTATAAGACCGGTCATGAGACAAAACACTACCACTACAACCGTCGCCGGAGTGGCGACTACGACAACCAACTCCTCACCGGCCATGCCTGCATAAGTCCACATCATCTCGACCACGAGCACACAACAGAAGGAGACTAAGTCTGGTCCTGAGGACCCTGAGCTGAACCTAAACCACAGAAATGGGTCACGTCAGAGAGTGACCAGTAGAGGAAACTCAACACACCCAAGAAGAACCAACACACATCACATCACAGTTCAGGAGTTAATAAGTTCATTAAGTTCTAGCTGTAGTTAAGTTTGAAAAGTCTGAGACCAAGACTCGAGTACGAGGACTAAACCTCATCCCAAATTGGGATGGCAACCGAGCACCCGTCAGTGGTACAACGCACTGTGTGAAGCTCAATGGAGCCTCCCACTCCGGATGTGGGGCAACAAAGCAGAGCCACGAGGGCCTCCCACTCCGTCTCACGGACGTGGGGCAACACTGAAACATACGATATAACTCTGAACCATATAGTCTCGTCCTCATACTGTCATTTTTCTCGGACTTTCCCCCATACCCAACCCCTGCCTAGAGGGCCTACCCGCTTTAAGCGGAAGAGGACACCTCTGGCCATCTGTCATCTACCCTAAGATTAGTTGCTCATTCAAGAGATTACATTATTCACATTTCATTCCAACACATACCGATGTCCATAAACCACATATATCTGCATGTGCATTAACATAAAGGATGAGCAACTAAGCTTGGGTACTGAATTTAACATCTACACATACTGATTTACGCATTAACACATATTCCGAGAACAATTAGCTTCAGCATATTTCAAAAAACACAATATAAACTTTAACGATTTCAATTTCAGCCATGCAAAAGGACCCGGACAGAGCATTACAGATGGAATTTCTCAAAATATTTAACTAAAACTTGAAAAACTCTTCCAAAGGGGGTTGTAGCCCCATATGTTAGCAATTCAAATTTTAAATTTCAAGTTAAAAATCCAACTGGTTGATTTGTTATGTATTTTCAACTGAACTGGAAATTTTACTGATTTGAAACTGCAGGAAAGGGTTCAAAGATTGCTGTTTTAAAAATAGTTAGAAGCTGAATTAAAATTTGGCCAAGAAGACAAAGTTTTAGGTCTAGATCTTAGTTTGGAAATGAGCCCAAGAACATAAAAATTGGTTCAGTGGTTTAAGAGATATAAGCTTTTTAAAAACATGTGTCTGTGCTGTTAAAATCTGGACAGTTTGTAAGATCGAATTTTTTAACCATACTTAGAGTCAAAATTAGACTTTGGCCAAATTACAGAATATGGAGAAAAGTACTATGAGAATAACATATAAAAATTTCAGAACATAATTCTTTGAAATAGAGTGGGAATTGCTCAAAGAAAATTCGGCCAGAGTTTCCCCTGAAAAGGGTGATTCTGTCCTACTTTTACAAATAATAATATTAATTCATTTTTCAAGATAAAATACCAAAATTTTGTGCAGAGGTTCAAATTGAAGTAATAAAGAGATAAATCATGAAAAAAACTTGATAAAGATCTAATCTTGCCACCTCCATACACATCTATCACCATGTACTAAGAATTTACATCAAACGTTAGCAAAAATTATAACATGCAAACAAAGAGATTGCTAACACGAACATGCACACAATCCTACATCCTAAGGGTGTCGATATCCTATACCTTAGCTATGGTGGAAGATGTAGCTCTCCAAGCATCAGCCCCTAGCTCAATCCTCCAAGACAATGGTCTCCTAGCTTGCCTCCTCCTTGCTCCTTGGTTCCTTGGGCAAGCACCTCCTCTCTTGGCTCCTCCTCTTCTTCTACTTCACCAATCCTCTCTATAGGTCCCTCTCTCTCCTTTGCTGGCCTTAGCCACGAAATTTGAGGATAAGGGTCAAAAATGAGTTTTTTGGGAGAAGTGGTGAGGTGTGTAGATGAGAAAAAGTGTGTAGAATGCTCTTTAGGGGTAAAAGGGTCAATTCACATACCCCACTATCACTTGGAGCCAATGCATGTTGGCCACCCATCATTCTTATCCCCACTAACCCATAATTAATGACCCATAAGCCATCACTTGGCCTTTTTCACAAAATCCTCTCTATTTTTGCCTTATTGCGATTTTACCCAAAATTGGGCCAAATTGCAAATGTGAGGGGTTTTAATGCAAAAATTCTCCAATTCCCAGTGGTCTCATTGCATAGTTGTCACCAAGGTCTTACTTACGACGTCTCAAGATAATCATAATAGCCACAGGACACTTTTCCATGCATGTATCCTAATGCGTGGGAATCAATCTCAATATCCGCGTGCATGGTTTGAAGGACGAGCGTGCCCAGGCTAACTCCATCTTCTAAATACTCATGGTGAGTCCACTTATCATGCTCGTGGTGGTGATGTATGCACGTGTCCATGCACAACGTGTACACGTGACTGAGCACAAGTGTGCATGAAAATGACTAGTCAGTCAGTCAATGTACCCAATCCAACTAGTTTACGCCATTTTCCCGCATTTCATCCTATTCTCTACACCACCCCTCGTGCTACCACCCAAGCATCTCTATACACACTACAGCCACACTACAACCCTCCAATACGCTTCCCAACGCATGGGAGCCTTAATAGGCAAGGAGATCCTCCAAATGGGTCTCACTCTCTAGGGATCCTACACAATTACCTCCAATATGTCGTACATGGCCACAACACGTAACCATATCCCATAGAGTGGACTACGGAGGGTTACACCAAATACCGCTTCACATCTGATACCGGTGTCGTCTCTTGCCCATAAAGCAGTAAATGTGGGGGTCTCTGCCATACAGGATTCTGAAAGGTGTTGTCTTAGCTGTCGTGTAATAAGATGTATTATACAAGTACTCCGCCTAAGCCAGCCAACGAGCCCACTTTTTGGGATTCTCTGAAATAAAGCACCGCAGATAAGTCTCCACACTCCGGTTGACCACCTCCGTATATCCATCTGTCTGGGGATGGTAGGCTGTGCTCCGTCTCAACACCACCTCCTGAAGCCTGAAAAGCTCTTGCCAGAATCTACTAAGGAACACCTTGTCTCTGTCCGAGACAATGGACTTTGGGGGGGTCAATGCAAGCGAATGACCTCGCTCACAAAAGTCTTCGCCACCGATATTGCATTGTACGGATGCCGAAGTAGTACAAAGTGCGCATACTTGCTAGGCCGTCGACCACAACAAATATGACTGTATAGCCTCCCAACTTCGGTAGTCCATCAATGAAGTCCATGGAGAGATCCTCCTACACTTGATCGAGCAAAGAGAGCGGCTGTAGTAATCCTTCCGGGGACATCTCCTGGTACTTATGACGCTGGCAAATGTCACACTATGCAACCATGTTTGCCACATCCTTCTTCATTCCCTTCCAGTAGACCTTCCTCGCCAGTCTCTGGTATGTCTTGAGGACCCAAGAGTGCCCTCCTACTGTGCTGCTATGGAACTCTTGGAGTATGGTCGGTATGTATGTCAAAGTCTGCGGCAGAACCAGTCTCCCCTAATGCAGTAATCGTCCGTCCTGAATCGAATACCCTGGGTACTCTGTAGATCCCTGTAATAGCGCTGCACGTATGCTAACCAAGTCCTGGTCCTGCTCCACCTCCTGCTGCAATGGCTCCCAATCCTGAAGCACTGTAACTGCCAGGGCCGCCAACTTTACCTCCTCCTCTCGCCATGAAAGTGCGTCGGCCGCCTTGTTTTCTAGCTCCGGGCGATACTCAATCTCAAACATATACCCCATCAACTTTCACAACCACTTCTGATGCTCCTTTGCTACCATGCGCTGCTCTAATAAGTATTTGATGCTCCGCTGATCTGTGCGCACTAGAAAACTCCTCCCCAACAAGTACAGCCTCCACTTTTGAATAGACAGGACTATGGCCATCAGCTCCCTCTCGTAGATAGACCGCAGTCTGGCTCTAGTAGTCAACACCTAACTGAAGTACGCAATGGGCCATTGCTCCTGCATCAATACTACTCACAGTCCATGTCCCGATTCGTTCGTCTCTACCACAAAAGGGCCTGGAAAAATCCGACAACACCAAAACTGGCACGGTGGTCATGGCCCTCTTCAAGGCCTCAAATGTTGTCATCGCCTCCTCACCCTAATGGAACTGTTCCTTCTTCAATAGCTCGGTCAGCGGCCATGATATCGTCCGATACCCCTCCACAAATCTGCAATGGTAACATGTCAACCCCAAAAAACCACGCAATCCCCTGAGGGTGGTGGAGCGCAGCCAGTCTAGCATCGTCGCTATCTTCGCTCTGTCTGCTGCCACCCCATCTGCTGACATCACATGTTCCAAATACTCCACTCGTGGCTGTCCGAATAAGCACTTCTTCCTGTTTGCAAACAGCTGATGGTAATGCAGCTCCTGAAACACGACCTGCTGGTGGTTTAAGTGCTCCTCCAAGGTATGACTGTACACCAATATGTCATCGAAGAAAACGAGTACGAATCGCCTCAAGTAAGAGCGGAATACATTATTCATTAGGGCATGAAAGGTAGCTAATGCGTTAGTCAAGCCGAAAGGCATGACTAGAAACTCGTAGTGGCCCTCATACGTCCTAAACGCCGTCTTGGACACATCCTTTCGCCGCATCCTGATCAGGTGGTAGCCCAACTTGAGGTCTATCTTGCTGAATAGGGCTGTCCCATGTAACTCATCCAGGAGCTCATCAATAACTGGTATAGGAAACTCATCTGGCACTGTCTCTTTATTCAAAGCTATGTAGTCTACGCAAAAGCGCCAGCTCACATCATTCTTCTTCACTAACAGCATTGAACTGGAAAAATGGCTCACACTAGGCTGAATCACTCATGCATGCACCATCTCTGTCACCATCCTCTCGATCTCGTCCTTCTGATGCTGGGATAATGGTAGGGCCTCACACTGATGGGGTACACGTCCTCCCGTAGCACTATGGCATGCTCATGGTCCCTCGGTGGTGGTAAGCCCCTAGGCTCCTAAGGACCTCAAACTGCTCCATCAGACGATGCACCTCTCCTGGAATGGGATGCTCATCACTGGCCTCAGCGCCTCCCTCTCCTGTCAATGAGTGTAACTCTACCAAGTATCCACCGCCCTCTGCCTGAATGGTCCTCACCATGGTCTTCAAAGAGACCAATACTGTCACGACCCGCTTCCCTAAAATGGAGGCGAGACGTGAAAAGGTCCGCACGGGAGTGGAGCTGTGAAGCCCCAAACCCGATAAGCGTCAATAATACATAAGCAGGTCCCTGTAACCACAACGGAACAACAATAATAACACAAGGAGAGACTGAAATAAAATCTCACATCTCATAAATTGTCCAACATGAAAAATAAGTTCAACATCCAGAAAAGCCACCAGGCTAAAAGAGAAGAGTCTAAAGGCCCAGAACAAGGCCAACAAAAGCAACGACATAACAAGGTATAGGTGCTACGCACCGATAACAAAACAACTGTCTAACAGAAGTAAAACACACGAAGACACTAGGACTGATCCCTGGTGTCCACGTACTCCCCGTCAACCACAAGCTCGGCGTCAGCAAACACCTCGTCATCAACAAGGTACTCAGGCTCAGGATCTAACATGTGTCACCCAAAAGAGTAAAGGGGCACATGTCAGCAAGTCTAAAAGACTTGGGCAAAGAAACTGAAAGTAAGGCAACTAGCAACCTAGCAGTTTAGTATGCATGACATGGCAGTTATAACATGAGTGCACAATCAAGACATGGCAAGACAATTTGTACAAGAGAGCAATCATCGGGACAAGACAAGAGTAGCCAAGCTACTATCAATCTCAATCAATTCACTATTCACGTTGTTTGTAGATGTTTACGCCTTACAGCTGAATGGTTTCACATTCGCTGATTGGCCGCTTAACATCTACCCCAAAACCCAGAGTTTACGCCTTACCACTGCAGTTGCTGATCGGGCAGACTCCCAGTTGATTGGTCGCTTAACTCTTACCCCCAATACACACACGTAATGGAGCCAGGGTCCCCGCACATGAGCTCAGCTAGTGAGCCTGGGGTTGCCCCGCACATGAGCTCGCATTCTTAAACATTTGGCGTAGGGGTGCACCTAGCCGGAAACAAGCAATTCGGGCATTGGCTATCAACCAACACATGGCCCGCTTCTGGAACACGAGCCAGGAACACAAGCATTTGTAGCAAAGCTACGCAATCACAGAAACACTTAAATAATGCAATGACATGACAATTAATTTGCGTACCGTTAATGGAAAGTAAACATGACATGGTAATTGTGCAACATGCTAAATGTCGGAACTAGCTTCGTTGTCAAGCTAGTTCCCCAATTTGCGCCTAGGCGAGTATCATTTCGTCGCCTAGCCTCTTTTACGCCTACAACAAGCAAATGACCTAAAACATGGCCTAAACCCTAAGTGGCAAGTTTCACTTGCCTAGCACCGGGGATGACGACCACTTCGTCACACGGATGCTAATCTACGGGGAAATCGCTGTTATGGGGAAACAAACAACAAACATCATGAAATTTTATTAGGGTTTCAAAAAAATATAAATAGGTTATGAAAACAACGGTAGATCGATTTCTTACCGAGAGAAGGCGGAAGAAACACTCCGGGGAACCCTAGGATCAGATCTGGAAGCAAATGGAGAAGTTTGGGGAAACTAGGGTTTTGGGGGATTTGGGGATTTTGATGGATTTGGTGAGATTTTGGGGAAGATGAGAGGTAGATAGAGTGGATGGATGGTTTGGATGATGGATTTAGGGCTTGGAATGAAGGATTGAAGCTTGGAGGAAGATGTGGGCTCAAGGGGAAGATTTTAGGGTTTTGGGTCGTGTCGAGGAAGAAGAAAACGTTTGGGATGGATTTAAATAGGATGGGCTGGCGGCTGCCCAGGAATTAGGGTTTTGACACAGGTTGGTCGGTCAAAGAGCAACCACTGACCGACTAGTTTGGCAACTAGTCGGTCGGTCGACCAACGCAGACCGACTAAGTGCAAACAGTAACTTCTGAACGAAAATAGGATTTAGAATTAGTCGGTCCATGAACAATTACTGACCGACTAGTTTAGCATCTAGTCGGTCGATGAACGTTCTTATAGACCGACTAAGAGTAAACAGTAACTCAACCAAAATTAAGATGATGTGTTAGTCGGTTAAAGAAGCATTGCTGACCGACTAGTTTGCAACCTAGTCGGTCAACCAACGTTCTTAGACCGACTAACGATAAACAGTAACTCCTGAATAATTTTAGAAAGCCAACTAGTCGGTCCAAGAAGGATTGCCGACCGACTGGATCGTCATCTAGTCGGTCGGTGCCCCTTCTTATACCGGCTAATGAGCACAAAAAGTTCCGATACGGAGCGCGGGGCCCCGGGATTGATTCCTAAGACTCCTAGGCTTGATCTAATAGTTAGATACGACCGTTATGAAGTCCGTCACGAATGACTTACTTCGAAATCGACAACCCTAAGGAAGAAATGAGAAAATACGACGAATCGATCGAAAATGAAAGCTACGGAGACGAAAACCACACACGAAGAGAAAATCCACCAAAACATATATTATATTATATTAAATCCAGATACATGAAAAGCAGTCGTTACATCCTCCCCAACTTAAGAAAAATTCCGTCCTCGGAATTTCTGAATACTCACGAGTCCGGAAACAAAAGTGGGAAACGCTCTCGCATCTCATCCTCATTCTCCCAAGTAGACTCTCCAGGTGAGCCGTGCCGCCACATCACCCTCACAAGATTGACAATCTTGTTCCGAAGCGATTTCTGACGCCTGTCCAGAATCTGCACTGGATGCTGGTCATACGTCATATCGGGGCGAACGGTAATCTCCGAAAAATCCACAGCATGAGATGGATCGCTAATGTATCGACGAAGCTGCGACACATGGAAAACATTGTGAACTCCTTCCAAAGATGGCGGCAAGGCCAAGCGATAAGCTAACTCGCCAACCCTCTCCAAAATGTCAAACGGTCCAATGTATCGCGGGCTCAACTTCCCACGCTTCCCGAAACGAATCACACCACGATTCGGGGAAATCTTCAAGAACACATGGTCGCCCGGCTGAAACTCCAAAGGACGATGTTTAGCATCCGCCCAATGCTTAAAACGGTCCTGAGCAATCCTCAACCTCTCCCGAATATTCCTGACGATATCCACGGCCTCCACGATCATCTCAGGTCCCAATAACTCCCGATCACCAACGTCATCCCAACTCAATGGCGATCGACATTTCCTCTCATAAAGAGCGGCGAAAGGCGCCATGCTAATACTCGCCTGGAAGCTGTTGTTGTAAGAGAACTCCACCAAATGTAAATGGTCCTCCCACGAACCCTTGAAATCCAACATGCACGCCCTCAGCATGTCTTCCAAAATCTGAATCGTCCTCTCGGACTGGCCATCCGTCTGCGGGTGGTACGCCGTGCTGAAACTCAGACGCGTACCCAAGCTCTTCTGCAAACTCTGCCAAAACTGAGATGTGAACCTCGTGTCTCTGTCAGACACGATACTCACGGGGACTCCATGAAGTCGCACAACCTCCTGCACGATTCACGTTACATCACTATCCAAACTAGGAAAAGGAAATAAAACGGAGAGTAAAAAGAATTTTACCTCCATATATCTCCTCGCTAGCGCCTCAGTGGACTGTCCCACTCGGAACGGAATAAAGTGCGCAGATTTGGTCAATCGATCTACGATCACCCAAATCGCGTCATTCTGCTTCGGACTCCGAGGTAGTCCAGTCACGAAATCCATAGTGATGTGTTGCCATTTCCACTCCGGAATCGGAAGCGGTTGTAGCAACCCGGCCGTACGCTGATGCTCCGCCTTCACTTGCTGGCAAACCAAGCACTTGGCTACACTCCGAGCCACGCTCCTCTTCATACCATGCCACCAATAATTCAGACGAAGATCCTGGTACATCTTGGTGCCACCAGGATGCACAGAATACGGCGAACTGTGTGCCTCCACCATCAGCTCCTCTCTGATATCCCCAGCTGGCACACACAACCTGGCTCCGAACCTCAGCGAGCCATCCTCATGAATCAAAAGGTCAGTCCGCAGACCGGCTTCCACCTGCTCCCGAATCTTCACCAGCTTCGGATCCTCAGCCTGGCCAGCCTTAATCCGATCCACGATCGTCGACTGTACCTGCATGTACATCAACGAGGAAGCCTTCCCAGGAAGAACAATCTCCACGCCAGACTCACAAAAATCCTGCCGCAATCTCCACTGCGAGGTCAAAATCATCACCGCTGGAAGCCTACTCAAAGCATCAGGAACCACATTCACCTTGCCAGGGTGAAACTGCAAATCAATCTCATAATCCGCCATAAGCTCCAACCATCGACGATGTCGCATGTTGAGCTCCTTCTGAGTGAAAATGTACTTCAAGCTTTTGTGATCGGTGAAAATCTTCACTTTCTCACTCAGCAGGAAGTGCCTCCAAATCTTAAGAGCAAACACAACGGCAGCCAACTCCAAATCATGCGTCGGGTAATTCTTCTCATGAACCTTAAGCTGACGAGACGCATACGCCACAACGTGCCCGTGCTGATGCAACACACAACCAAGACCCTTGCCAGAAGCATCGCAAAAGATCTCAAATCCACCGCTGCGATCAGGCACAACAAGAATAGGGGCAGTCGTCAACCTCTCCTTCAGAACGCCAAAAGCACTCTCACAATCACCCGACCAAACAAAGGCAACATCCTTCCGCGTCAACCTGGTCATCGGCTCAGCAATACGGGAAAAGTCCTTAATGAATCGCCGATAATAACCAGCAAGTCCAAGGAAACTCCGAATCTCAGACGCAGACGACGGAACAGGCCACTCCCTGATGGCCCGAATCTTCTCGGGATCCACTGAAATATCATCTCCAGTCACCACATGCCCGAGAAAAGCAACTCTATCCAGCCAAAACTCGCACTTCGAAAACTTAGCATACAAACGATGCTTCCTCAAAATCTCCAACACCGTCCTTAAGTGCGAGGCATGCTATTCCTCCGACTTCGAATAGATCAGAATGTCGTCAATAAAGATAACGACAAACTTATCCAAAAAGTCGTAGAAAATCAGGTTCATCAGATTCATGAAAACTGCGGGTGCGTTAGTTACACCGAAAGGCATAACCACGAACTCATAGTGTCCATACTTCGTCCTGAACGCTGTCTTCGGAACATCTCCCTTCTTCACCTTCAACTGATGGTAACCACTCCTCAAATCCAATTTTGAAAACACCCTTGAACCCCCAAGCTGATCAAAAATATCATCGATGCGAGGCAACAGGTATTTATTCTTAATGGTCACCGCATTCAACTCCCGATAGTCCACGCACATGCGACGCGAACCATCCTTCTTCTTAACTAGCAACACCGGTGCTCCCCACGGAGACACGCTAGGATTAATATAACCCTTCTGCAAAAGCTCATCCAACTGCTTCCGCAACTCTTCCAACTCTGCAGGTGCCATACGATACGGCGCCTTCGAAATCGGCTGCGCACCTGGAACAAGATCAATAGAAAATTCCAGAGCTCGATCAGGCGGCAAACCAGACATCTCCTCGGGGAAGACGTCGCCAAAATCACGCACCACAGCTGGCCACTCCAGCTCCATCTGCATAGCCACAGCCTCCACCGGCCTGGCCCGAAATCTGACAGGACCAAGCGAACTGCTACCACGACTGAACTCAAATACTGGATATCCAGGAATCTCGAACACCACCTTCTTCCTCCTGCAGTCAATCGTAGTATAAAAGCTCGCAAGCCAGTCCATCCCAAGAACTGCATCATAGTTGATGATGTCGTGGACAATGAAATCAGCGAAAAGCTCATGTCCACAAACCACCAACGAGCAAGAATTGCAACCACGATGCACCGAGACCACACCATTCCCTGTAACAATATTCCAACTCTTGGGAAGAGTGGACGTCGACAAGGAATGCCTCTCCACGAAGCTCCGAGAAATAATGCACATCGATGCACCAGAGTCAAAGAGGACTCGTGCAGGAAATGTGCAAACCAAAACCACGCCTAATCAAGCAATTAACAATCAAACCCTAGTCTAGCAAACAACCATGTTCAAGCAAACAACATAATATAACAATCAAACCAGCTAGGAAAGTAACAGCTAGATTGAGGATTACCTGTGATAACCTCATCCACAGCCTCGCTCTCCGCAGCGGTCATCAGAAAAGCATGCCTCCTTGGCGGGACAGCCTGCCGAAAAGCCTGTCCCTGTGGAACAAGAGCTGCTCCACGTCCAGCAGGAACAGACGCTCGCTGCTGCAACGGCTGTGCTGCAACAGGAGCCCTCCGCAGCTGATTCGCATGCTGACAATCCTTCGCGACATGGGAAGCATCACCACAAACCAGACACTGGCCCAAAAACTTCCTACACTGATCCTTGATATGGCCAGGCTTGCCGCAGAAATGGCAAAACTTCAGAATAGGCCCTCCTGGCCTCTTAAACTGAGCGGACTGATTAGGCCTGAATCCAGGTCTAACCACAGCTCTCGCATGTTCCACATGCCTCTTCCCAGCACCAACAACAGACCCCCTCCGCTGGTTCACGAGCAGCTCCTGCCTCTTGGCTGCTACCAGAACCTTCTGATAAGACTCCCGGTCAGAAGAGGTCACAAAACTCTGGAGCTCCGAAGCAAGCCCCTGCAGGAACCTCTGAGCCTTCTCCTCAGCGTCCTGCACCATCTTTGGTGCAAACCGACTCAGCCTCATGAACTCTTGGTGATATAGGTCCACCGACGAGTTCCCTTGCTTCAGATCGATAAAACGCTGCAGCATCTCCTCCCTGGCAGCTTTCGGAAAGAACTCACCCTCAAATCTGGCCTTGAAGGTAGCCCAGACGATCGGCTCCACCAACATCTTCTCTTCCGCATCCCACCAATTCCGAGCATTATCCTTGAGTTGCCTCTTCGCCAAATCAACCCATCCAGCCGGGGTGATCTTGGCCATCTTCAGATTGTCCTCGATGTTCCGAATCCACTCATCGGCAGCCAGAGGACCCTCAGACCCATCAAAATACGCGGGACCCAGCTCCCGAAATTGCTTCGCTCCTGGCTCAGAGCGAGGGGCATCCGGAAGAGCCCGGGCAGCTCGAGCAAGTGGAGCATTCTGGACTTGCAAAAGCACGCCCTGCTGCACTTGCATCATCTGGAGCATCATCCGCATCATCTCACCGATGGTGGGTTCCCGCTCAGGTTCCTCATCATGAGGGATCGCGCCACTACCCACACCACGGGTGAAACGTCTTCCTGCCATCTAGTGACACAGAAAACGAATCAGATTAGACTCATAGCTTATGACATCGGACGTCGAACTTAATTTATTGGACATTCTAATATTATTATCGCTATTCCAAAAATCGCAGTTACAGAAGGACCTGTATGGGCCACCAACAAAACCTGTCACGACCCGCTTCCCTAAAATGGAGGCGAGACGTGAAAAGGTCCGCACGGGAGTGGAGCTGTGAAGCCCCAAACCCGATAAGCGTCAATAATACATAAGCAGGTCCCTGTAACCACAACGGAACAACAATAATAACACAAGGAGAGACTGAAATAAAATCTCACATCTCATAAATTGTCCAACATGAAAAATAAGTTCAACATCCAGAAAAGCCACCAGGCTAAAAGAGAAGAGTCTAAAGGCCCAGAACAAGGCCAACAAAAGCAACGACATAACAAGGTATAGGTGCTACGCACCGATAACAAAACAACTGTCTAACAGAAGTAAAACACACGAAGACACTAGGACTGATCCCCGGTGTCCACGTACTCCCCGTCAACCACAAGCTCGGCGTCAGCAAACACCTCGTCCTCAACAAGGTACTCAGGCTCAGGATCTAACATGTGTCACCCAAAAGAGTAAAGGGGCACATGTCAGCAAGTCTAAAAGACTTGGGCAAAGAAACTGAAAGTAAGGCAACTAGCAACCTAGCAGTTTAGTATGCATGACATGGCAGTTATAACATGAGTGCACAATCAAGACATGGCAAGACAATTTGTACAAGAGAGCAATCATCGGGACAAGACAAGAGTAGCCAAGCTACTATCAATCTCAATCAATTCACTATTCACGTTGTTTGTAGATGTTTACGCCTTACAGCTGAATGGTTTCACATTCGCTGATTGGCCGCTTAACATCTACCCCAAAATCCAGAGTTTACGCCTTACCACTGCAGTTACTGATCGGGCAGACTCCCAGTTGATTGGTCGCTTAACTCTTACCCCCAATACCCACACGTAATGGAGCCAGGGTCCCCGCACATGAGCTCAACTAGTGAGCCTGGGGTTGCCCCGCACATGAGCTCGCATTCTTAAACATTTGGCGTAGGGGTGCACCTAGCCAGAAACAAGCAATTCGGGCATTGGCTATCAACCAACACATGGCCCGCTTCTGGAACACGAGCCAGGAACACAAGTATTTGTAGCAAAGCTACGCAATCACAGAAACACTTAAAGAATGCAATGACATGACAATTAATTTGCGTACCGTTAATGGAAAGTAAACATGACATGGTAATTGTGCAACATGCTAAATGTCGGAACTAGCTTCGTTGTCAAGCTAGTTCCCCAATTTGCGCCTAGGCGAGTATCATTTCGTCGCCTAGCCTCTTTTACGCCTACAACAAGCAAATGGCCTAAAACATGGCCTAAACCCTAAGTGGCAAGTTTCACTTGCCTAGCACCGGGGATGACGACCACTTCGTCACACGGATGCTAATCTACGGGGAAATCGCTGTTATGAGGAAACAAACAACAAACATCATGAAATTTTATTAGGGTTTCATAAAAATATAAATAGGTTATGAAAACAACGGTAGATCGATTTCTTACCGAGAGGAGGCGGAAGAAACACTCCGGGGAACCCTAGGATCAGATCTGGAAGCAAATGGAGAAGTTTGGGGAAACTAGGGTTTTGGGGGATTTGGGGATTTTGATGGATTTGGTGAGATTTTGGGGAAGATGAGAGTTAGATAGAGTGGATGGATGGTTTGGATGATGGATTTAGGGCTTGGAATGAAGGATTGAAGCTTGGAGGAAGATGGGGGCTCAAGGGGGAAGATTTTAGGGTTTTGGGTCGTGTTGAGGAAGAAGAAAACGTTTGGGATGGGTTTAAATAGGATGTGCTGGCGGCTGCCCAGAAATTAGGGTTTTGACACAGGTTAGTCGGTCAAAGAGCAACCACTGACCGACTAGTTTGGTAACTAGTCGGTCGGTCGACCAACGCAGACCGACTAAGTGCAAACAGTAACTTCTGAACGAAAATAGGATTTAGAATTAGTCGGTCCATGAACAATTACTGACCGACTAGTTTAGCATCTAGTCGGTCGATGAACGTTCTTAGACCGACTAAGAGTAAACAGTAACTCAACTAAAATTAAGATGATGTGTTAGTCGGTTAAAGAAGCATTGCTGACCGACTAGTTTGCAACCTAGTCGGTCAACCAACGTTCTTAGACCGACTAACGATAAACAGTAACTCCTGAATAATTTTAGAAAGCCAAATAGTCAGTCCAAGAAGGATTGCCGACCGACTGGATCGTCATCTAGTCGGTCGGTGCCCCTTCTTATACCGGCTAATGAGCACAAAAAGTTCCGATACGGAGCGCGGGGCCCCGGGATCGATTCCTAAGACTCCTAGGCTTGATCTAATAGTTAGATACGACCGTTATGAAGTCCGTCACGAATGACTTACTTCAAAATCGACAACCCTAAGGAAGAAATGAGAAAATACGACGAATCGATCGAAAATGAAAGCTACGGAGACGAAAACCACACACGAGGAGAAAATCCACCAAAACATATATTATATTATATTAAATCCAGATACATGAAAAGCAGTCGTTACAAATACTCTGCATAGGCTGGGGTCCCCTGTAGTATGACTGCTCTCCCCTCCTCCTGAAACTACATCCTGCGTAGTTTCCAATTTCTCGTCATCTCCCCCAACATCTGCAACCACCTCATGTCCAAGATGACGTCGGTGCTCCCCAGGTCTAACGGAAAAAAGTCTGGGATCACCTGTATCCCCTGTAGTGTCAGTACCAGCTCTCTGCAAACTCCCCGACTGCTCTCCTTCCCCGTCCCCATTATGACACTGAAACGACCACATTCGGTCAACTGGAGCTCCTACTGGTCCACCACTCTCTTGGAAATGAAGTCGTGGGTCGCTCCACTGTCAATAAGAATGGTCACCTCCTGGTCGCCAATCTTTTCCCTCAACTTCATGGTATGGTTCGGTGTGAACCCTAACACGGAGTTAAGGGACACCTCTGCCACGTCTAACTGCTGGCCCTCAGGCTCCTCCTCTGCCTTAGCGGTCTCATCCTCGACGCCAGCCTCGTCATCATCGTCCTCGAGTAGCAGCACCTTGAGCTTGTGCCCCGCACATCTGTGACCTTGTGTGAATCGCTTATCACATCTGAAACACAAGCCTTTCTGTCGCTTCTCCCTCATCTTCACATCCGCCATCCGTCTGAACTGTCCCCCAGCCTGCGGTGCACTACTCCTCTCCCCAGTCTTCTCTCTGACAGCCGGATCTGCTCCCGTAGTAGCTCTCTGATGTCCACCTGTCGTTGGCTGGCTACGGGCCGCAGGTCCACTCCATCCACTCCTGACCTTTCCCTTCTCTAACTGGCAATCCTCCGCCATCCGAGTGTACCCCATGTCCTCCATCAGACTCTGAGGCTTCTGCTTGCGCACCGCTTCTCGAATAGTGACCTTCAACCCCTTCATGAAGGTAATCCCCATCGTCTCATCTGTCACCCCATGCACCTGTTCTGATAGGGCCTCAAATCCTTTAGATAGTCTCTCACTGTGCCCTCATGTCTAAGTGATAGTAGCTGCTCCCGCACGTTCCCCAGGTGGGGGTCTTTGAACCTCTTCACCATCTGGTCCCTGATCTCCTCCCACGAGAGAAAAAGACGTCTCGCATCCTTCCACTGAAATCATGTGAGGGCCTTTCCATCCAGACAGATGCCCGCTGCCTCCAGCTTCTGCTCCTCAGTCATGTAGGAGACTCTAAAAAATCGCTTCGCTCTATAGACCCACGAGACCGGATCCACCCCATCAAATATATGCATCTTCAACTTCCTCAGTCTGTCCATATTAAATTCCCCTGGTCCCCTGTCCTCCACCATATCTAGGCTGGTGGTAGTGCTGCCACCTCTCCTGGTGTGTCTCGTGTCCTCCCTGTGGTCTCCTCCACTGGTCACCATGCCCCCTCGAAGCCCAACTCCTCGCCCACCTAGCCTCCAGTCTGGTTGCCGTGCTCCTCCTGATAGCCTTTGTATCCTCCTCCGCGGTCCCCGGAGTGCCCCTCATAAGTGTAGGTTGGACGGCGTCCTCTTTTGTCATTGTACCGAGGGTCGGGAGGGTCCCAAAAACCATCGTCGTCATCATAGTACACTTGCCCCTCACCGGGATCAAATCCACCGTCAAAACCACAAGCCGGGGCCTCTGAAAAGGGCAGAAAATCCCCGGAACCCTGCGGATGATCGTGCGCCGCTGCCCACCCCCACGAGGGGCTCGTCTGCTGCCGGCAGGGTCCCCGCGGCCCTGCAGAGGGCCCACGGGGCCCTGTCGAGGCACCTCGGGGCCCTGCACATGGGCCATGGGGCCCTGCTGGTTGATTTCGAGGGCCCCGCAGCTCTGCAGGGGGGCTTGGGGTTCGCCCGAGGCCGGCCCACCTTCGCCGGGCCCAGGCGACCCTGGGGGTTGCGCCGCTCCCCCTCTGCCTTCCTGGGGGCCCGCGGGAGTCAGATTCTGCTCCCAAGGCCCTCCTTCAATCTAACGCGCGTCTTGGGAGCAACGGCTAGGTCCGCCGCCCCCATCGCTGCTGCCTCTGCTTTTCGTCGTATTTCCTCTCGATAATCCACCATACACGGTGCTCCATCTTCTTTCTCGTCGACGTCCTCCTCCTCGAGGGCGAGATCCGCATCAAAAAGCTCCTCTTTTTCCTTCCATTTGACCAAAGGTGGCGCTTTTTCCGCTGATTTAGGGTTTCTCTCTCCCTTTCCATCATGTCTCGCGTTTGCTGTCAATTGAAAAATTAATTGCGTGAATTGTTCGTCGTGTTTCTCTTGTCTCACCGTCAATTTTTCGATGGAAGCCGTCAACTTTGCCATGGATTCATCGTTTTCCACCAACGATTTCTTGATCCCGTAAATTTCGCCTCCAAAGCCTTAATTTTTTCTTGTGATCTTGTCGAAGTCGTCATGGATCGTCACGTGCTCTGATACCAAATTGATAGGAATCAAGCTAAAGCTGAAATTAAATTGCTCAAAACAACAAATAAAAGATAGATTCGTAACAATTCTAGGGGCAACCACCCTTGCAAGACGTCGATAAGCGAAGACGTCTGCACTCTCCTAAGATCCCTCGAAGAACTCTCAAAGAACTCTCACAAAATATCAATAATAAGCATAAAAGCACCAATGACGGCTAGCCCTAATTTAATAGTAAACCACACGCTCTAATCTAATTACAAGTATGCCATTAAAAAAATTAGATGCAAAGGGAACGAATACGCCCCTAAGGCGCGGCCGGCTCCAAGCGTGCGTGTGGTTTGCCCGATCTGCGGCGGGTGTAAACCAGCAACCCATCACAAACTCATTCAAAAACATCCATCAATAGTATAATAGATATATATATCGGCAAGATGTGCATGTGGATAGCTGTGCATGCCCCTTAAAACACATCTTTTATTTTTTAAAAAAATTAGGATTGTTGTACACATGCTAAATCTCAAAACCCTAAATATGGATGAATCCTAATGCTATTTAACGCTCGATCCACCCGTTACAAAACTTTCTACTGTTTTAGAACTGTAGAATTTGCAACGATTAGATAAGTGTCAATGACATTGGATTCACTTGATTTTTGGTGTGGTGATCATCCGCGAGGTATATAACAATCTTATAGAGATTTCAAAAAAGTTAATGAAAATGGGTTTTTTACGTGAACAGAATATATGTATGATGTATATACATGCAAACACAGATATGTATGTACATATATACGTACATGCATACACAAATATGTATGTATATATGTATATATATGTATATATATAGAAATATGGAGGTCATAGATACACATATATAAGTATGTACGAATATTGTATATACATACATGCATGTTCTCTTCGTGAGGTGTGGGTGGCTGCGGGCGCCGAGCTTCTTTGGAGTTGCTTCACTCTCCCTCTCCCTGGCATCATATGTGTGATGTTTATCTGAAGCATACTCCCCTCTTTCAGTGTGAGGCCTCTGTTTGGGATTCGGTTTCTTGGAAACATGTTCTTCGATGTCAGGATTCTGTTGCCTCCTGTTTCCGCAGGGTCATGTGTGATGGCCGATCCTCGTCTTTTTGGTTCGACCCCTGGCTTTCTTGTGGGCCCAGCCAAGCTTTGCACCCCCTCACTCCTTGAGATATCGGTGGGTTGCTGACTTCTGGAATGTTGAGGCCTGGACTCTTCCCGCCTGCATTGCTCATCTGCAGCCTCTTTTTGTCTATGTCTCTCTCCCGGGTGGTTCTGATTCTTGGGAATGGGCGTCAGTTGGTGGTTGTTCTCTTCGATCGGTCTGGTTTATCACTCACCGCTCCTCCCCTCCCTCCCGTCTGGCAGCCTCCCGTCTGGCAGCTTTGATCTGGTTCCATGGGCATACCCCCAAGTTATTCCTTACCCTTTTGCATGCTTTCTCCCCGATTGCCTTCTGACCTCTCATCAGCTTACCAGGCATGGCATTCTCGGGCAGTCTTCCTGTGCTCTCTGTGGCTCTCACCCTGAGACGACTCGTCACATCTTCTTCTGTTGTGATTACAGTGCTTTTGTCTGGGCGGCCTGCAAGCTCCGGCTTGGTTTTTTCTCCTGCTCCAAAACCATCACAGTCGACGCTCACATGCTACGGTGGAGGTTTGGAGCACGAAGGAAAACCACTCCTTGGGGTAAGCTCTCAATGTTTGTCTTTTCTGTGGCCGTTTGGCATATTTGGCGGGAGAGAAACAACCGGATTTTTTGTTCCTGGACGTCCTCCAAAGACGTCCTCCTCGCTAGGATCTCCTCTGATGTTTACGATGACATGGTCTCTTGTGACCCTGAGGACGTTGAGTCTGTAGATCGTTCTTTTTTGGAATTGTGGGCTCTCTTAGGCCATTTTTTGTGTGCCTCCCCAGTATAGTTCTTTTTCTTTTCTTGGTGCATGCCTGGTAGTTTTAGTGTAAGGTAACTGCTTCCCAGCCTCTCCCTTACTTGCTCTGTTTGTTGATTTGTGCCCTGATGTTATCCCCTGTTTATACTTATATACACACTCGCTTACTTTTCAAAAAAATACATGCACACACATATATATGTATATACGTAGGAATATGGAGGTCGTAGATACACATATATGTATGTATATAGGAATATGGATGTCATCTAGCCAATACAAAATTTTTTTATATACCCTAACCATAAACTATTGGCCAGCTCACACCCCCTAATTCTCCTTTGAAATTTTTTTAAGTTATTGTACACATTCTAAACCCATAAAACCCCATATATGAATGAACCCTGGGGATACTTGACCCTCAAACCACTTGTTACTAAAAGTTTTATTGTTCTAAAACTGTTTAATTTGTAACGGGTGAATGAACAAGCAAAACTCCTAAGATTCATTTGAAAATTAGTGATTTGGAACATGAAAATCAAACTTAACAGTTCAGATCGAAAGAAAAAAATAAGGAGTATGTGGGTTTCATGATACCAATGAAATTTTTCTCCTTAGATGGTTGATACATATATTCCCCACCCACCCACCCACCCACATAAGAAAATTGGATGTGTGCTTTCAACGTAGGAAATTTCTTGTGCTGACAGCAAAAATATCCACTTTTCCATTATTATTTTTAAATTTTTTAAGATTGATGTACACATTCTAGAAACCATAAAACTACAAATATGAGTGAATCCTTTAATATTTGATCTATTCGTTACAAAAAATTCTATTATTCTGAAACCTTTGAATTTGAAATAAATGTATCGAGGATCAAATACCGGTATAGTCACTTGATTTTTGGTATGTTGACCCAACTCAATGATTTTGCTTTCTAAATTAGAATAACAAATCAAAATACTTCAAGAAAATTTGAACCTGAGTAAAAAAACTAAAACCTTTACTCGAAATAGTATTAAAAGAGGGAAATGAGGGGCGTAAAAAAGGAACCGCTGGAGGAGCTTTATAATTTCTTCTTTGATTCACTTATCTTCACGGCATCCGACATCTTTCGATATCAAAATTGCATAGAATTTGGCATGGAATTGGTCACTTTTGAACAAACAAATATGCCAAAATTAGAAGAAGATAGAATTAAAAATAAAAAGGATGAAATTTTAAGGAGAACCACTCTGAGAACGAGAAGAAAGAATTGCATTCTCTCACTTTTCTTCCGACTTGTGGGTGCAGGTAGCGTTTTAGGAAGATTTTTTTTTCAAGCATCAAGGTTTTTCTGTCTTATACATCTCTTGTAGTTGTAGTCCCATATTATTTCATACAAAAGTAACAGTTAAATAAAATTTACATATGATAGTAGACATCTTGTAAATTAATAGATTGTTATGATTTTCTTGGATATAAAGAACACTTTATTCCTTCTGTAATATACTCATTGACGGTTCACTGCACCAAATCATAACGATCTGTAAATTAATGGATGCTTATGACTTTCTTGGATACAAACATACATATACTTTTTATTCCTAATGCATTGCGTTCATGTCCATTCGTATTTATATGTTAGGAAAAAACCACAACATTTCCCTAACTTGTACACGATTATGAATTTATAATCCGTGAAGTGCATTATGTGAATCGGTTCTTTATTATGTTTGTGCTATTGGTGTCTACATGTGGCTATGGATGCTGCTATCCCATTAATCTAACCCAAACTTGATTTTAAAATTTCAAGTTTGGATAGTAAAACCATTAAATATATCAGATCAAATTTGGATTTAGAATTCATATTCAAATGATCAGTGGGTATGGATTTGCATACACTTGTATAACTCACATACAAACCCACTAACACAATAATCCTACTTAATTTTTTAATAAAATAATTTAGGATGCCAATCTATTAGTAGATATGAGATCATAACATGAGTTTGTAACAAGTTTCTTTCTTTTCATTTGGTATTGCTCCTTTTATAAAAAATTTATTTGTTATATAGAATAAAAGATTTAGCACTCTTACTTTCTATTAATTTTGACTCGTAGAAACATTTAACATTGTCCAATAAGTACCTAAAATCTAATGTTAATCCAAACAAAACTGATAGGGTTTGAATGGGCATAGCGTTTATTGGATTTGGGTAGTATTGGATATTCTTGAACTGTAGTAGCTTTGGACGGGGATGATTTAGGTACATGATCCAAACCCAAACACCCCATTGGTGTTGTTCCATTTTATCTCTACATCCAACTATACACTCAAAATCTTGTGATAGTCGCATTGCTTACTCTTGCATCGATGAGGTAAAGGTTGTATGGTTTCTCGACAAGCATTATTTTTCACAACTAGATGATTTTTCAATATAGAACATTTTGTACGATTGAAATTTTTTTTTTTGGGGGGGGGGAATGTAAAACATAAAAGATTTGGTATGCCCACGCAATGGACTTTCTATAAAAGTAAATTCCACATGGCAAATGATATACACTACTCAACAATTCAATATCTTCAACCTCTACTTTTAGTTGTTTATTTTTTGATTTGGTAGGAAGACCCATATATTTATATAATAGCATCTAATCAGGTGAACTTGAATCATTGTGAGATCAATTTAGGCTGCTGTGTTTCTAATTTCAAATCCATGCACGATGTTTATAAAGAGATTCGTATCCATGAGGAAAGGATGCGCTTCAATGGTTGAGCTAAAATCAGTTGGCGACCTCTAGATTTGTAAGCAAATGATATCAGAATTTCACGATATTTAGTGTAACCACAATAGAAGACATGTAGATGTAGATCGATGTCTATGGTGTTAATCATATTTTTTGATACATTGGAAAGCGGGGTTAATCATTTTATCGATAAGGGAAGAGTGAATTCACTTGCCAGCGATAAAAAAATTTCATGTGTGTCATGTGATGCCCATAAAATTTCTGGATATCTCTCTTCTCGTTGAATCTTCTAATCCCCCCTTACATTTCACCCGATCAGAAGTAGTAAAATGGTCTTAAATCAGATGCCTCCCATGAATCAAGCTTGTCACTTACCGCTTGTTGCTAGGAGTGTTAAGCCATAATAGCAAAATCTTCTTTATTTCCAGACATGATTTTTCATGTACGAGTATTTGCATATATGTGTAGCATACGAACAAATTGAATTCTTTACATAGGATTGGTTCATGGTGGAATTTTAGACAACTTTTTCGATAGTTATCTAAGAAGTCGCGTTACAAATACTTTTCCAATATGCAAATCGGATATATTGTAAGTTTTCTGATTGTAATATTTGGCACACGAGGAATTCAAGCCTTCTGTTGCTCCATGACAATTGTTGGATCAACAAATTAGCATGAATAAACAAGTAAATAAAATGGTGCATTCATAGTCAGGTTTTCGGTGGCTAAGAAGGTACTTTTACATGTCCGGCACCAACAATGCATAGTTTCTGTTTTAAAAAACAAGAACAACGACTAGTGCCCTATAAGCTCGGGTAGTGAGGCCATCTAATGCTACAAGACTTTCTACTTGGAAAACTATTTAATCAAAAATAACATCTCAGTAACATTGAGGCCTAAAACGTTTATCTGCATTGTGAAAGTCATAGATTTATGATCGCATTAGGATTTCGACATGCACCTGAACAATGTTAAATTTACTGAAAATAGAATACTCCAGCGATAAAATGATAATCCTAATTCAGTCGATAAATTAAACTCAACCCTATATATCAAGAATATCAAGAAGTCAATCGAAACCATAATCCATCTCTTCTGACGATAAAACCAACTAACTGTTCTACGGTACAAATTAGAAACAACAAATCGAAATGCATCGAGAAATTGAACCAGATTAAAAATAAAAATCAACCAAGAAAGAGGGTTGAGAGTGGTAAAAGAGGGGGGGACCTATGGAGAATCGCCATGGCGGCTTCTTCTGTCATCTTGACCTTCTTCGAGGTCTCCGGCATCTTTCGAGGTCAAAACTTCCAGAAATTTGAATTCAACGAGATGCCCGAAGAAATCAAGAAAGAATTTCTTTTAAATGGTGGGATTTTTCAGCAAGCGGGAGAAGAAACGACTACGCGCTCTCTTTTTTTCCTTGGCGGCTTGGGGTTTTGATGAAGTGGTTGTTTTATACCTTGCGAGTTACTTTGCGCAACATACCAAATTGCTTGGTACACATGCCGCTTCACAAATTTTTCAGTACACACATCATCCATTTTTTTTTGAAAACCCCAAGTTTTTCTTCGCTGCATGTACCCGATTAACGAAAATATGAAAGGGATTAATTTTTGTGAGCTGGTCTAGGATGCACACGGTGAGAAATTATGGTGGGCGTAGTGTAAATTTTTGGTATCAGTTGTGTGCTATTTTTTTTGTCTGTATTATCTTTCACTGCGGGTTTTATAAAAAACGTTAGTTGTCTTGTTCGTTGGCCCTACGAACTAGGAATTTTCCGGGGTGGTTGTCATCTTGATATGTACATCAAGATGGCATAACGGTCCAAAAAGATGTTATCCATATCATCTCCCCAACATCATATGACTATAACCATAGCCACATCATTTCATGTATCATCCTAGAAAGTTGTTAATAAGGAAATAATAATAGTAATTGATACGGCTATTATGGTTGAAGTGGCTGGAAGCCCAAAGTCAAGCTGAGGACGAGAAGCCTGCTAGTAAGATTGGGCCCCGCTAAACGAAGCCCACGAAGAAAACGCCACCCGATCGATAAGGCCCCCGAGAAATCTCAAGACCGGCCCGCGACCCCCTGGAGGAACCACTTCCGAGGAGTATAAGGCTTTAACGTCAATCAAGAGGCCCAGGAGAGGGACACACCCCCCCCCCCCCCAATGGCGCTGGCAGACGCAATTGTGTGGACGAATCTCGAGGGGGGCGGATGGGGGCGAACGGCGTGACGGCATGACCAGGGACAAACGGCTCCCCCATGATGCCGGCAGGCGCCATCGTGGGGAATGGCGTGGCGACGTGGGCGAGAGGCAATCGCGGCGGATCCACCTATAAAAGGACCAGAGGGACAACGAAGCAAGGGATCGAACCCCAGTTATTCTAACCGAAGGTATACCATCAACGGCCTTGGACTTTCGCCATTCCTTTTCCCTCCCCCTGCTCGCGCCGTGGGTCAGCGTATCGATCTCCTCTCGAGTCGAGCCTACCCCGCCGAGTATCCTTCAGACCCTGATCTGACTTAGGCATCGGAGGGGATACGGCCGGAACCAAGGTTTGGCCACCCTGACGAGTTTCTCGTCTATTCATGGAGAAGCAGACCGAGGCGCAGAGGCTACACATCGACGCTCGTCCGACCGAGGCCGAGCCCATTGAAACGGAGCCGAGGCTTCCCCTCCGCTCAGCTTCAACCAGGAGCCGACGCCCTGCTCGGATCCGACGCTCGACCCCGACGCTATCTCCAACCCGCACTGAGTGCACGTGCGCTCAGCACTCCCAATGGGTCAACATCGACCCCTTGACCGCGTTGACCACTCAATCTCTGATCAATGATCCTGCGGTGAGAAAACACATGTAAACAATAATGATTAAAATAATACAACCATCTTCTCCCTTTGCACACAAGATTGCTTCACTTTTCTTTTTTGGTTGCTTAAATCTTAAGGTTTTATGTTCTGATGATTGATGATGTTGATGTTGAAGGGGACACTCTTGTTTCTATTTTTTGAGCTAGCCCATAGTTTAGAACTATTGATATATGGTAATTGGTTTCTTCATTTTCAATAATGACAATGTAGAATATACATTAATATTAAATTAAAAGATGATTAAGTATGAAGAAAGGAAAATAGATTTGGAGAGTTCTAATTGGACATGTAAGTGCTCCAATTTTCACCGATGATTTGGTTGGCCCATCACCATCCCACTACTATTGTTATTTCGTGTGGAGGAAATTAATGTTAATGTTATAAACGGGCTTTGGAGGCCCAACCCGTTAGTGGGTATCCACCCATTATGTAATCCTATTACTATAAATACAGGGCTACGGGGTTCCGTAGCCGCCATGGTTTACAACACGTTATCAGCACGCTCAAAGCTAAGCCGAACCCCTGCCGACGGACGGACGCGACGGACGGACGCGACGCGAACGGGCTTCCTTCACCGAACGTCGCTAGATCCGGCGGGTAGGATCTAGAGGTAACCCTAAAACCCTAGATCTAAAATTTCATATGCGCATATGTCTAGATCCAAAATTCTTGGATCGATTGTTTAATAAAAATCAAGGTTTTTATTGATGAAAAATCAAATTTTTACAATAAAAACGTTTTGTTGGAGATTAAAAATAGATTTTTTCCACTAAAAATTAGATTTTTATCCCCAAAAACCATGAAACCCTAGGGGATTTTCTCGCCGGAACGCGAACCCCCCTAGATCCCGCGCCACCGCCGCCGCCGCTCGAAGCGGCGAGCGGCTATCGCCGCCGCTCGCTGCGGCGAGCGACCCCGCCGCCGGAAGCGGCGGGCTACCCCGCCGCCGGAAGCGGCGGGCAGATCCCGCCGCTCCCGCGGCGGGTCGTCCCCGCCGCCGGCCGCGGCGGGAAGATCCCGCCGCTCCAGCGGCGGGTCGTCCCCGCCGCCGGCAGCGGCGGGTGACCCCGCCGCTGGCAGCGGCGGGCAGATCCCGCCGCCGGCCGCGGCGGGCAGTCCCCGCCGCCGGCCGCGGCGGGCAGATCCCGCCGCCGGCCGCGGCGGGCAGTCCCCGCCGCCGGCCGCGGCGGGCAGACCCCGCCGCCGGCCGCGGCGGGCAGACCCCGCCGCCGGCCGCGGCGGGCAGACCCCGCCGCCGGCCGCGGCGGGCGACCCCGCCGCCGGCAGCGGCGGGCAGATCCCGCCGCTCCAGCGGCGGGTCGTCCCCCGCCGCCAGCAGCGGCGGGGCGTCCCCGCCGCCGGCCGCGGCGGGCAGATCCCGCCGCCGGCAGCGGCGGGTCGTCCCCGCCGCCGGCCGCGGCGGGCAGATCCCGCCGCTCCAGCGGCGGGTCGTCCCCGCCGCCGGCAGCGGCGGGCAGTCCCCGCCGCCGGCCGCGGCGGGCAGATCCCGCCGCCGGCAGCGGCGGGCAGACCCCGCCGCCGGCAGCGGCGGGCCGTCCCCGCCGCGCCAGCGGCGGACTGATCCCGCCGCCGGCAGCGGCGGGCCCCAATCCCGCCGCCGGCAGCGGCGGGCCCCGCCACCCGAAGCGGCGGGCCCCAACCCCGCCGCCCGAAGCGGCGGGCCCCAACCCCGCCGCCCGAAGCGGCGGGCCCCAACCCCGCCGCCCGAAGCGGCGGGCCCCAACCCCGCCGCCCGAAGCGGCGGGCCCCAACCCCGCCGCCCGCAGCGGCGGGCCCCGCCGCCCGCAGCGGCGCCCCCCCCGGCAGCCGCTCGTATCGGCCCCCCCCCCCCGGTGCGCGCTCATGCCCGGAAACCCTAGCCGCCTGAAGCGGCAATCCGCGCGACCAAAAACCCTAACTAGGGTTTGACCCCGAAATTTTTTTTTCGATTTTCAAATCTTTTTCAGATTTAATTACGATTTCTTTTTCGTCAAAATCTGTTAAATTACACAGTTTTTATTCATCGCATTTTATTCGGATTATCTGATTATTTACGTTTAATAATTAGGAAGATCCTGCGACCGCTCTGCCGTTAGTCAACTAACCTAACGGTGTATGACGTTGCCTAGTGGTCCAATAATTATTAAACGAAAAATTTTCATTTCCATTATAAAAATGCCTGTGATAATTAATTGTCTGTGTTGATCGTCTGCTATGATATTAAATGCCTGCCGCATTTTTCTACGATGTGATGTATATTTTTGTTGCCTCTAGCATGAATTTTCACTTAAACACTATAAATGCATGCGTAGAAAATTATATGCCCGTCGCATATTTAATGTTCTGTAATAAACATTTTATTTAGCATGCTAAAATCTTTTTTGATGTATTTTTAATGCCTGTAGCATAAATATATGTCTAAGATAAAATTATTTATATACCTGCAGAATATAAATAGCATATGTATACATCATAATTGTTTCCATTCTGGTTAATTGAGCACAACCTTTTATTTTAATGGATTTATATTATTTGTATGATATGCTCATGACATGACAATATTTTATGACAACAAACCAATAATGCTTTCAATAAATTTTAACATCATATCCTAGTTGACAAAATGAACCTGGAGTTCAAAACCAAAATGAACCTGAAGTTCAAAATCAAATCAAAAGTCAACACCCTTTCACACTAATAAAAATTAACAAGTACGAGGGATTATACGAAAAACATTTATGCGATTTCTTTTAGAAATACGCATTTCGCGGTAAATAGATCTCTCAGATCCACGGTCTGTATAAACCGATATTGACACCAGCAGTTGTCATAACACCGCCAAACTCCTTTGAGTAATCTCACTTTACAAGGTATGATTCTTGAATCTAACCTTATTTTTTAAGCGTACGCCCGAAGTCGTGGCTTAATAGATAAGTGAGAAATTATAAAATTCGTACCCACGTAATTGTTTCCCCTAGAGTATGATCCTATATCCACACAATACTTGAATGACTCAATAAAAATGGCCTGA
This sequence comes from Scilla litardierei, assembly GCA_030789695.1. Taxonomy (NCBI): domain Eukaryota; kingdom Viridiplantae; phylum Streptophyta; class Magnoliopsida; order Asparagales; family Asparagaceae; genus Scilla; species Scilla litardierei. The sequence goes on from CM061130.1 coordinate 141,777,666, forward strand.
AAACCATACTTGAGTTTTCAAATAGACCTTTATAAGTCTATCATAAACTAGAAAGTGGAAAAATAGAGACTAACTCATTTCCCTTATATGTGTCTACTTCGTAAGACCAATAATCATTCTTCCTTATAAACGACAATAAGGAAAACTGAAAACAGGGGAAGTCTTGAATAAAAATGTGAAAGGGAAGATATGATGTACCTCGATATGGAGTATGAAATGGCAACCCAATATCAGACCAGAAGCTCTGACAAGACCCATAATGCTTTTCGCAAAATTAATGGGCATTAACGTATGCCATATAAAAATATATACATATCTAGTCTAAACGACGAAAGTCAAATTGACAGTATGTATAATTCGCTACTTCCCGAGGATAAATAAATTTTGAAAATAAATTTGATCTGTTGTCATAATATGAGTCTAAAATGAGCACAATTGTGGACGTATACTTTCTAGAACCCACATCATACTATGAAACTTGTTGCTCTAACATAATTATTAGTAGTATTCTCTTGCAGTATATATGTGCCTTTTACGCATTTTATTTTACTGTAAATGATTTATCATCCTGAATACTCCTAAAATGAGGATACCATGTACTCTCTGAAACTTATAAAGTCCCACATAAATTCAAACAGAGGAAATAATTTGGAACACCAGAAGTGTCCAGAATCGACCAACTTTGGATCGATGTCACCCTGGATTGATGATACAAGACATCATTAACCAGACGAACCCGAAGATTCTTCAAAAAAGGGTGAAACTCTCATTATCCCATTCAAAAGGGAAAAATGATTACGAGATCATCCCCATTCACATGGACATTGACTCTCATCACTTCCTCAAACGAATTTAAAATGATATACTATCATTAGTAAAATGAGACCTTTAGGCCTCTTGAGAGTATTTGAGGGACAAAAGTGGACTCACACACTCCCTACATATGGCTAAAGATGTACCTTAGAGTACTCATCTATATATCCTCTTAAAATGGTCATAATCAAAACCCTGTTATCCAACCGCAGTCCAGATTATTATTAATCACAACGGACATATTACATTACTAGGATATTGGTTGGGCTTTTACTTACCCTCATACCACCCTCAAAATGCCGCAGTGGAACTTATTCATCGGGACTAACCCTCCTAGATGAATATGTTCCGAGATCCCCAAACGGGGGAGGCATTAGAGCACATCTTATAGATGGAGCCTTGACGGGTTCATATCCCTAGTTCTATGCTCAACTTCATTGAAGTCGAACTTAATGCGGATTTTTGGGATAACACTGGGAAATCAATTTAACAACTGGAAGAAAATTGAACACCCTGAAGCTTTGTGTTCACACCCAGAAATGGATTATATGTAAATCATTAAAATGATTTAAACGGATTACTTATCCACTAGAAATCCAGTTGTAGGTGACCATGTGGGAACATGCATACCATCAGAACGCCTCCTTAGAAACTATTTATATGAGCCTGATCACCTCATATAAACAGTTTCCGAGAACCCCTAACGGGGGAAGCGTTTAGTGCACATCTTATCGATGGAGTCATGATGAGTTTACATTCCCATATCACCACTATGGACCATTTAAAACATTAATACCTATGATCTGATTATCATGAATAGTGATGAGATCCTGACGATCCACACTTTTGAAACTGTTAAACAGTTATCAGACATAGCTATTGACAATATAAATATTGTCAAATTCACACATCCCTGCTACTAAAAATCCAGCTAGGATTGACATACCAACTATAATGGATGCAATCTACCAGTAGCAGAAGTGGATATCCTCAATGGATGAGAGGACATACCACGAGACCCTAAAACAATACCACCACAGGAAAGTGAGCTCATCTCCATATCCTCTCCCTTTCCAGAACCTCCAGAAGAGATAAATCTGGAATAAATTGAATAATGTACGTACACGGAGAGGTATTTGGATAAAACACATTTGTCGACAATTACTCACATTTCATTTTGCTATTGATATCGTTCACAATCTCCGTTTCCTGAAGCAAACGCAGAAATTTGGCCAAATTATATGGAACGAGGCAATAATAAGTTGAGCTGGACTCACTTATGAAATGTGAAGTGTTTGGACCTGAAGTCCTGATATCAAAAGATATCAAACCTGTGGGCTACCGAGTATTGTATAAATAAATAAAATCGTATGCTAAAAGCAAAACGCTATAGCTTAGAGGTTTATTTCGCAGAAACCAGGAAGTAACCATGTAAGAAGAGTTTAACTCACTTACAAAAATTAATTAAACTGATGCATCAGGCTCCCTGGTCATAGTTGCGAAAACCATACGATTGGCAAAGATAATTTTAGGCTATGTTGCTATGGATGATGTGACAACATACCCTTATGAACAATCATCCTGAAGATGAAACCTTCATCCTGAAGATGAATTATCATCCTGAAGATGAAACCATCATCCTGAAGATGAATAATCATCCTGAAGATGAATTATCATCCTGAAGATGAAACCTTCATCCTGAAGATGAATTATCATCCCGAAGATGAAACCATCATCCCGAAGATGAATAATCATCCAGAAGATGAATAATCATCCAGCAGATGAATTACCATCCAGAAGATGAAATTATCATCCAGTCGATGAAGAAACATGGAAAATTGCAATCCACCAATACACCTACTGGTTGTATGGATGCACATTAAGACCCCTTCCGTTCGCTGGAAGAGGGGAAGGATATCCTAGGTCCTGAAGTGCCTTACTCAAATGTCTTTTGTACACTCCTTTATCTGGCAGCAAACACTTTAACCAGATACAGTGCAGCGCCTGCAGCGCACCACTGGACCAGAGATATGTAGCTTCTGCGCTACCTCCAAGGGTCAAGGATCATACAACATGTTAAATGTATTTGCAGATACAGGTCACAGATCATCGCGATGACTGCAACCAAGAAGCGACCAACTCCTGGAGACCAGCAAAGCATACTTCCAAGGCAACATCAATCCCACCATCCCGAGAGGCTCATCAATCCAAGAAGCAAATCATAAGTACGCACAGCCAGGTCCTGCAGTACCTCGCAGACACAGTGAAGACTGGTCAGAGACGTGATGCAACCTACCGAGTCTGAAGACCACTCCTCCTCAGAAGAGATCCCTCAGATCCAGTAACTGCTATAGATGAGCGATACTTGTATAGATGAGCGATACTTGTATAGATGAGCGATGTCTTGTATAGGTGAGCGATGCCTTGTACTTTGTATCGGAACACTGTAAGAGATTGATGTATAGATGCCTAGGAGATCTGCAAGCCTGCAGCTTGTACAGATCAGGGGGAGTCAAATGTAGTGTTGCACTCTTTTCCCTTGGCTATTGGTTTTTCCCACTGGGTTTTCCATAGCTAAAGGTTTTAACGAGGCAAACTCATTGACTCTGGATCCAGAAGTATCCACCCCCTAAATACTTCCACTAATCAGGGGAAGTTACGGAAACTGTACTCTTTTTCCTTGGCTATTGGTTTTTCCCACTGGGTTTTCCATAGCTAAAGGTTTTAACGAGGCAGTTATCCCTAACTTAGGATCCAGAAGTATCCACCTCTAGTGATATCCATCGATCAGGGGAAGTTACAGAGACTTGTACTCTTTTCCCTTAGCCATTGGTTTTTCCCACTGGGTTTTCCTCGGCAAAGGTTTTAACGAGGCAAGTACTCTTAAACTTGGGATCCAGAAGTATCCATAGACCCATGATCAGATAAGCTCTATGAACCCTGAAGCGTTCATCACGGCTTACAACAATGGATGGATAAGGGGAAGTGTTATAAACGGGCTTTGGAGGCCCAACCCGTTAGTGGGTATCCACCCATTATGTAATCCTATTACTATAAATACAGGGCTACGGGGTTCCGTAGCCGCCATGGTTTACAACAGTTAAATATTTAATTCAAATCTTGTGACATTGTCATTGCTAATTATTTGGAGAAGAATCCGTACATGTTTATTGTCACACTGTTCATTCATTGTTCATATTGTCATATAGTATTTGTATACAATATGATGCATGTACGTAGACATGTAAAAAAGAAAATTAAGAAAAGTAGAAAAAGGAAAATAAGATTACAAACTAATCTTAGTTAGCAACCTCGACCCGTGATTTCTCAATAAATAGTACACGTGCCATTTCGAGTTTGCATGATTTGATCGGCTTATCAACACCGGTTGTTTTTCAGCACGTATTTGCTTGCAAAATTTGACATGACATAAATTTGTTGGTTTTTGTAATTAAATTTAAATTTGATTGGCTTTTAAAGATATTTTTAGTTTTTAGATGAATTTTTAAAAAAAGATGGAACAAAAATTTTTGTTAGAGTCGCACACTGTAACGATGGCGGTCAGATTTTGAATATTGAACATCTCATGAACCAGTTGGAATTTCATGCATGAAATAAAATTAAGTGACTTTCATCAGGAAGAGTTGGAAGGGTGCTTGAGTAAATCAAACGATTTTCGGAGGGCAAACTCACACTTCACTATTTTCCATCACAAGTTGCTTAGCGACTTGCTATGCGAACAACCTAGTTGCTCACTAAACAGATCACTTACCTTTTTTAAAAAAATACCAATAATACCCATTTTAAAAAAAGGATTCATGTAGATCAGGTAGCATAGATCAGGTGCAAGACACAAAAAGGTGGGCCTCCAACGAGTACCCGTCAATGTGATGGCTTCTACTTTCCACCTTTTTGTGTCTTGGCACCTGATCTATAGATCAGATGTCACCTTTTCTACATTAAATCTTTTTAAAAAACCCAAAATATCATCAACATTAGTGCCTTGCTTCCCTCAACCGCTCCCCTCGTCCGCCGCCACTGGCTCACTCGTCCGCTTCCCCGCCCCCGTACTATGCCCCCTTGCATCCATCGCAGCACACACCGCTCATCTGAACTCTCCTCTCGTCGGCTGCCCCCTCGCTTGCTCCCCTCATCCACCACCACCCAAGCTCACTTCCTCGATCGTTGTCTCGTCCCTAATCCCCAACAACATTCACTCGTCTGCCCCCGCCCCTGATCCCCTCCCTCATCTGTCGACCTAGTCCCAGCCCCTCGTCCAAATCCTCCATCCCTTGCTCCCCTTGTCCCCTGCGCATAACTACCCTCGTCCGACGCCTCCCTAGCCCCCTCGTCAGCTCCTCAGCCATCCTCCATCGCTCCCCACGTTCGCCACCTCCTCGGTCCCCTCATCCACTCCTCCAACCCCTGCTCCCAGCCACATCCTCTCGTCCACCGCAACCTGCAACCGATTCCCTCGGTCGTTGGCCGGATGGATGAAGATGGTCTGTGCACACATGCAGTGATTTTAGGAAAATCCAGGCATGCGTCCTCATCATAAATTGCAATTTTCAAAGGTTGTAGGTTTGCGTGGAAAATAGGTCGGTGTACTGAGCAATAAGGTCTGTCAGCATAGCAACTCCCGTTGCTTGAATCATTTCATTGTAGACTTGTAGTTGTAGTGGAGGCAGACCTCTCATTATCAAAAGAAGAACCTTTTAATTAAACATCCAAGTATATATTTATCTTATCTATGTAATCACTGTTCATTACGGACCCTAATCAATCTCCAATCTCCGCACTCCATACTCGACACTTTTGAATTATGAGTTAGAGAGAGAGAGAGAGAGTGGAGAGAGAGGGGTCTTTAAGCTCTGAGCTCCCATTTTGGTATAAAAATTCGTGTCAGAAATTAAAAAATTGGGTTTTCTGGCGGGAATAAGTCTGAAATCATTTTGAAAGCATCAAGGAAAATAGGGGGCAAAAATTAATAAAATAGAAAAAAAGAATTTGGGACTGTAAAGAGAGCCACGAGGTTCGCGACGTTCTCACAAAAAGGTAAGATTTTTACTGCTTAAATCAATGGCAGGATAATATTTTATTGTTTTCCATGTATCGATTATGGTGAAATTTTTAAAGAATTTATTCAAAGAAGAAAATCACCGCATATTCAAAATCCCAACCTTCCGCCAGTCACACAGTTCACGGATTCCTTTCTTCTTTTAACGGCGGATTGAATGCGGGTCTTTTGCCAAGGTGGGATTTTGAGATGGTGGGTCTCTTTATTTTAGGGTTTCTCGTAATGGGTCTTCGCGGGTTTTGAATTTTCTGGAGGTTTTCTTTGGTAATTGTTTGGAGGGATAAATTTTGAACCTGTCTGCTGCATGCTCCTGTTTTCAGGGAATTTTTTTTGATCCTTTCATCTCTTTCTCTATATAGTCCTTCAATGGGTTGTGGGTCTATTGGGATTCTGATGTTTATTTAATTTTCTAGTACTAATCCTTTTCTCTTCTGGGATTTGGTTATATCTTAAAGAAGCTTGAGTTATTAGGGATTTGAATTGGGAGATGGATCGAGAGCTCGGGATCAACTTCACATTCAGAGAGATGCTTAGATGAACAGGTGAGGTCTTTTGCTGTGATTTTTGGTCTGTTTTCTTTGTAACCTTTTTTGTTCAATGCTAGCTTGCAACGTGAAAATTTGTATATAGAAACCAACTATTTGTTCTTAGCTTATTCAGAGAGAACCGGCTGCTGGTCTATTTCATTTTATTTGAAGGATGCTTGTATATTGAAGAGCTGTTAATCAATTTTTTTTTCTTTTCACTTGATATATTGATGATGACGATGATGATGATTGCTCATGTTTTGAACGAGCAACTAATTTGATCTGTTAAGAGACTATGTGCCTAAAAGTTTGGGGACAATGAGCTTAAGTGACCAACAAATTCATCTACCAAATCGACCACTGACGACTTATTTTACTTGAAACATAATGAAGTACCAGGGAGTCTCGCATAAGTTAATATGTCTAAATAATAATTTGCTTGAAATAGCACGGATTTGTTAACCATCATTCCCAATTTTTGATAAGGGAAAGTCTTCATGATGTGAGTCTGTATAATGATGAGGGTCTAATTGGGTACTTTATATTTCATCTTCTTATTTCTTCCTGGTTGATTGAGAAATATTGTGGCATCCTATAAGTAAAAGGACATAAGAATACACCAACGGGGAGAAGGGACTAGAAATTAGAAAGAACATATGAAGATCGTAATGAGTGCATGGAAGCCTTATTCTTTCATTCATCCACCAAAAAAATCTGTAGGGTACCTGATTTTGGGAGGGCGGGAAAAATTCTGGTTTGGGTCTCAGTTTGTAGTGATTTGATTGCCTGAAGTAAAATTTGTCAAATATATAGTAGGTAAGATTATATGTAGAATCACATTTGCAGATGCTACGTATTTTCCACATGCTGGCTTTGTTAAAGCGCACTTTTGGAAAGTATATCCTCTTTGATGTTCGTTTCCTTGTATGCGATTTTTATAAGTTGGACCAATTTGAGGCAAGGAAGAACTTTTTTTGTCAAGCCATGTATGTTATACTTGCCAATATACCTGCAAAGATAGTGCTAGACATGTTGAGCTCAAATTAGTAGTAGGCGTCATAACATTGTTCTTCTGTACTGCCCCGCCCCGCCCAAAAAAAACACACACACAGCAACATCGTCAATATATGGCTGAAGCACATCCAGTTCCAATTAAGGCTCAATCATCAGCAATTTAACTTATATTTATGGTATTGGGTAATCACTATTGAATCTGCAGTTTAAATACAGAGTTCAACATTTCTCAGTTTTCGGATTATTACCATTATCATTTTTTATTTGATACTGCTGATAAGTAACTTTGCAGTTAGCCCAAGTAGCATACGCCGTTGATTGGAGATAGTATCCAACTGTAGATGTTTCTTTTTGGAAAGGTAACACAATGTTATATTGGATCCTGTGCACCCAGTTTGCAACACTGATTTTATAATTAGTGGATTAGCTTATTAGGTTAAACATCAAATCAGTTTTCTAGTTTGCCTCTAGTGATACACTTTTGATTGCGGTGACAAACATCAAAACATGGATCACGTGAAATCCTACGCATTGCTGACCTAGTGATGATTCTCATAACATGGTAGTTGTTAGTGCGTAACAAGATAGTAATCTCTCTTGTTCGTTTGATGCAGGACTTGAACCTGGGATATTCCACTATCAACACCAGCCCCTTACCACGTGAGCCATACGTCTGGAGCTATTGAGCTTGTAACTGCTTCCATACCTTTCCTGTTGCTAACTTTGATATGGCATTAGCGATCGAGAAGGTGATTGCCTCATGTTTGCTTCATGATATGCATTTGAAGTTACATGGGCTTTTCGTTGTTGTCTTTACTTATCTCTCAACTATCATTTGAGGTTACAGTGGCCATCTCTTTGTTTGTTTTTGTGAATTCTTTGTAATGTTGATCGTGTTACATGGAGCATGCACATAATTCATGCAAGGGGTTAATACTTGTGAGCTTAGACTATTTCTTTCTTTTTCTTACATCTTGCCAATGATGTTTAACAACCGATAAGAGTTTCTTGCCCACAACTTTGTTGATTCCAATATTCAATCCAGTAAGATCTCCTAATCTATTAAGTTGAAAATGTGCTTTTGAATACAGGAGGGATTGATTGCTTCTCCCAATGACAGTTCAGTTGATACTTCTCCTAATCATGCTGAAACACAAGTGGTTTCATCTACTGTTGGTGAAAATGAAGTTCAGGAAACTGTGAAGAGCCTGACTGAGAAATTATCAGCTGCCCTTCTGAGCATCAGTGCAAAAGAGGATTTGGTGAAGCAACACTCAAAAGTAGCCGAAGAAGCTGTTTCCGGTAAGCATCTTCAATTAATTACTTCTATCATTCTACTGGAACATGCAGAAACTCTCTTGTTTAAGATGTGGGCTACTGAAGCTTGAATTCTACTTTATCCTGATGAGTAGATTGACTGTACTTTATAAAGTTTCTAAACGGGAAACTATAGTCCTGTCAATGCTAAAAATTGACTAAGACTGAGACTCCTGTCGGAAGTAACTGTAAAGCCTTCTTGTGCGCATCAGATGACATCATCTAAAGTAGTTAGTCCTGTAATTATAATTTAAATATGCAATGCGTGTTATTAAACCAAGTACTACAATGGTTTCACACATATCAAGGTTTGAAATCTCGGCTGGTACTGATGCATATCACCGGTATCGTGTTGATTTCAAGCATGCCAATCCAACCCATCCCGAACTCATCAATACCACTAATACTATCTAATTAGCAATACCACTTAATATAAGAGGAGATTTGGGGGTTGAATTAAGAAAATTTGAAACCATAGTTTATTTCAGATAACAGTTGAAAAAGAATATCATTAACAATAAAAAAATCATGGTTTGATAAATTGGTTGATACCGAGGGGTTGTCACATTCACCATATTTGCTTAAAAAAGGCTGAGGCTAATACATATCAAGGATTTTGGATCGTATTTGTAGAGCGGGTTAGAAAAAAGAGAGAAGATGGTATTGTGGATTATAGAGATGATTTATGGATAAATAAAGCCTTAACCAAAGATAACAATCTAACTCCAACTAAAATCCATATTGAGCTAAGGCAACTGATACTTTCGATATGTATGCTGGTATTGCTATAAGTTGCTGGTCGATACTACGACCAAAATCCTAAATTTTAGACCTTGATAACCCATACATAACCCTCCCCCTATCCCGTGCCCAAAAAATTGCACACACAAATAAAGAATCTCAATAACAATTTGAAATTCTATTTTACTTCATAGTAAAAGAGAATCTCATTAACAATAAGAATTGTGGTTTGATAAATTGGCTGATGGGGGAGGGTGGGCATTGGCACCCATTGTCTTTGTAGGAGGGAGAAAAATAAAGCCTCTATCTTGGAACTTGGTGAGCCTATGACTTTTATGACACACATAGTTCAGGTTATTTAGGCTATTGTATGAGGCCAAGACATTAAACGCTATTGAAATTGAACTAATTTACATAATATCTACAGATGATGTTAGAGTGTGCGACTCGAATCCGGTTTTTGACCCGACCCGAAGAGCTCGCGGTGCGACATTTATTGGAAAATTTTCAGGGCTCTGTGGTGGTAGCGGAGGGATCGGGCCGATAGTATGGACCTTTCTGTTTTTTCCCATATAAACATGATGTAATCTAGGGTTTCGGCTTTAACCTATTTTTTAGCCGCCGCACTTCTCCCCCCTTTGTACAAGATCTTCGATATAGTGAATTTCTCTTCTCTGCCCGTGGGTTTTCCCCGTCTTGGGGTTTTCACGTAAATCTGTGTGTTCTTTGTTTGTGTTTTCATTGTCTGTTCTTGATCAATCTCGTAACAGATGACCTGGTGGAGTGGGTTAGAAAAAGAGAAGATAGTATTGTGGATGATAAAGATGATCTATGGATTAATAAAGCACTAATGGAAGATGACTATCATATTGAGCTAAGGCAACCGATCTGCTCGTTATGTTATCTGGTACAGATACTACAAGATGCTAGTCAATATTGCGACCAAAACCTAGATTTTTGAAGAAAAGCACCCAAACCCCCCCAAAAAAACAAATAAAATTATCTGGTGTGGAATAATTATCTTTTGGGGCTAATATAAACTTTTTAAAGTCTTTCTGAATATTATTATTGTAACAACTTTGTGGATAGATCTTATTATCAGCTTAGGGGGATTATGCATGAGCTCTGTTAGCGTGAGTCAATGTCACAATATATGGTAATCATATATTGTGAAATTATGTGTATTATTAGTTACATATTCTATAGGTGAGAATATGGTAAAGTATATAATTAGGAGTAATGAGGAGTATATACGTTGTATTCTTGTATCTCTATATATTCCTCCTTATGGAGAAGAAATAATATAAGCAAAAAACTGAAAAATTCCCATCATATTTGAGTTGGTATCAGAGCAGGCGGCTATCCTCTTCAGATCCGGCGGTTTCCCCGAGATCCGGTGGCTTCCCTGAGAACCGGCGCCTCCTTCCCCAAGATCCGGCGTCTTCAGTCCCGACGGCGTCTTCCAGGTGGCGTGCTCTTCCTAGCGTTCCTCTTCCCGGTGGCTTCCCTGAGAACCGGTGCCTCCTTCCCTAAGATCCGGCGTCTTCCATTCCGACGGCGTCTTCCCGACGGCATGCTCTTCCAGGCGTTCCTCTTCATGGCGGCGTGCTTTGCAGATCCAATCAGCTCTAGATTTGGAGGTGCGACGTCTTACCTTTACAGATCCGCCGTGCTCCATTGCTCCTCTTCCTCAGATCAGCCCTAGATCCGGTGGATCCATCGTGCTCCTCTCCTCTTTGCAGATCCGGCGGATTCTTCCCAGATCTGGCCCTTCTCTTCCTAGATCCGATCTTCCACCCGACAACCGATCCCTCCACCATACAACAAATCCTCATCCTGCATCCATGGCCTCTCCTGCCATCGGCCCCCCTTCTCGTCGACCTCTCGTTTGCTTTCTTAATTTGCTATTTTTTCCGCTGCGTATTTGGGGATTTTTGTGCTCTCTTCGTATTTTTGCAATGAGTGATGTTGACAATGCAGGTCAAGATGTCCAAAAGGTTGAAGTTTCGGTTCGGAGTTCTGATGGTGGTTCTTTTGGGGGTACAAAAATCAATGGCACCAACTTCCGAACATGGAAAAAGATCATGTCTGTTCATCTGTGTGGCATTCACAAGGTGGAACATATAATTGGAACAATCAAAGTTCCTAGTGAAGAGGATGTGGTTGCATATGCTAAGTGGAAAGATGATGATGTGTCTGTAATGGCTATCTTGTTCAAAGCCATGAATGATGATGTGCTGCAATTGGTTGAAGAATGTGAGACCGCTGAAGCCATATGGAGAACATTGGAAGATCTGTATACAAATGAATCTGATTTTATACAGGTTCATGAGTTGATGTGCAAAGCTGGTAGCCTGCAGCAGAATGGACAACCGGTAGCTGTGTATTTCACCAAGCTGAAGAACGTATGGGCTGAGATCGATCAGAAGCGTCCGTGCAAGATCAAGAATAAGGAGGATCTTGTTTGGTACCAAAAGGAGAAGGAGCTTGAGAGGGTTCATGTATTCTTGAGAGGGCTTGATGAGAAGCATAGCAGTGCCAAGAGAGAGTTACTCAGAATGACAGATCCCCTAATCTGACTACTGCTTTCACATACATTCACAAGGATGAGTCTCAACAAGAAAGCGTCAAACATGCACAGATTGAAGTATCCAGTCTCACTATTCAGACCAGGTCATCAGCACCGGTTTTACAACAGCAGATTTCAGCTCCACCTCCAAAACAAGGTTCTCGCCCTCAGTGCTCTTACTGCCAGGACATTGGGCATTTTCGTGAGACTTACTAGAAGTTGAACCCGCATCTTAAACCGAAAAGACAAGGTCATCGCCCTAAGGCGAAAGTAGCTGTTCAATTGGTCCAGGAGCAAGATTTCTATTGAGTGGCTGGACAAGATCATCATACAGTAGGTGGAGTTACTCCTACAGCTTCCATAGCTGGTCGAGATAAAATTGGTATGGCTTTAAAAGTTTCTAACTTTGTTGGGTCTGATACATGGATTATTGATTCTGGTGCCTCTGATCATATGACTTATGATAAATCATACTTTACTGAATTGTCCTCCCCACTAGTGTCCTATGTAACCAATGCCAATGGTGAGGCGTTTCCCGTGTTAGGGTCAAGGTCAGTTCGTATTACTCCTATCTTAGAACTTCATAATGTGTTATATGTGCCTGACTTGTCTCATCATTTGATATCTGTTCCCCAGTTGAATACTGAGTCTAAATGTCTGTGACCTTTTATCCTATGTATGTGATTTTTCAGGATCTTCTCACCAGGGAGGTAATCGGTCGGGGGGTATTTGAGGGGTATGTTGTTCCATCTGGATCAGACATATGCAGGGTAGAAACCAGGAGCACAATCCCGAGTCGCTTTGACCTCGAGTTCTGATCGGCTAAGTGAAATTTGGTTGTGGCACCGCCGTTTGGGGCATTCATCTTTTAGTCTTATAAGAAAAACCATGCCTAATCTTTTTGTTGGCATGGATGCGTATTCTTTTCATTGTGAAACTTGTGTTTTAGCCAAGAGTCATCGTGCTACTTATTCTCCTAGTACTTCTAATAAAAGTGCCACTCCTTTCGAGTTAATTCATTCTGATGTTTGGGGACCATCTAGAGACCTCATTGTATCGGGTGAGAGGTACTTTGTGTTGTTCATTGATGATTGTACCAGATTGTCATGTGTTGCTCTTCTTAAAAGTAAAGATAAAGTCTTTCCAGCCTTCCAAGGATTTCGTACTCTTGTTCAAACACAATACCAAAGTACCATTAAAGTTCTCCATTCTGATAATGGATGAGACTATGTTAATCATACTTTTCAACAGTTTTTTAGAACTCATGGAATTGTGCACCAAACCACATCTCCACGAACACCGGAGCAAAATGGAGTGTCCGGAAGAAAAAATCGACATTTACTAGACATGGCTCGTGCCATTCTCTTTAGCGCTCATATGCCTAAGTATCTTTGGGGCGATGTTGTAAGTTCCTCCTCCCATCTCATCAATCGTCTTTCATCTAGTGTTCTTGGGGGGAATTCCTTTTGAAGTTTTTGCATCCCATGTCTCTTTACTTTCATTCGTAATCTTCCGGCTCGTGTATTTGGTTGTGTTGTCTTTGTTCATATTCCAAAAACTCTCCGTTCAAAGTTGGATGCCGGGCAATAAAGTATGTGTTTGTGAGATAGGGAGGCTCTCAGAAAGGGTACAAGTGTTATCATCCACTTACCAGAAAGTACTATGTCACTATGGATGTTACTTTCTTTGAGGGCATGTGCTATTTTTCCTCTTCAGATACAACTCTTCAGGGAGAGAATTCATATTTTGAAGAGTTGTATTATGGAGGGGGGAGGAATCGGAAGTCACACAAAAAGGGAGTTTTTTGGATAGTCCAATTGCCTCTAGCATGTCACTTCTAAACAGCCAGACACCAGCTTCTATCACTGAGAATGGGGAAGATACAACCCTTCAGGGGGAGGATTCATATTTTGAAGAAGATACACCATCTTCTATCACTAAAAATGAGGAAGATACAACCGCCTCCACTATCAGCACTTCTACCCCCCGACTCTCAACTTCCTAGTGCAGAAGATCACTGATCTGAGGTATGTTTATCCACTGATACTATTGAATCTAGGGTTGATGGATATGTGTTACACAATAGGTCCACTTGTAACGCCCCGCTCCCCGGAATACCCGATAAGTACGAATCCGTATCAGATATTCCCGAAGAGGCGGGTGTTACGAAGGAAATGCAAATATTTAAAACACAGGCAGGCCCACTGCGCACTGCTAGGATAGTATCTGTACCATTTCAGACATCACGGAAATACAAAAAGAGCCATCAACTCAAACACCAGTATACATATATAAGAACTGTTCAATTACAACATCAATTACAAATCTCATATACATTATATAACCCAACTCACCCAAATGCATTATCACACCCAATTCTCTCTTTATCTCACTCCCACACTCAAATCCAACCAACTGGGCTCGTGGGCCTCCGACTCCAAGATCCAACACCTGAAAAATAACAATGGGACACGTCACAGCGTGACCCAGTAGGATGTCCAAACCCAACTCACATGGTGCACAAAAATGCTATGCGCTAAGTACCAACAGAAAACTATCTCATGGCATATCACAATATTCGCATACAAAAATGTAAATGGTATCATTTCCAAACACGCACTTGCGACAAGAAGATAACCTGCAAAACAAAAGTGAGTAGGACATATAGAGAAGTGAACTGCAGTATTAAGGAACTGAAACCCAGCTCGGACTTAGATGGCATGGAGTACGAGAAAGGGCGCCATCTTTGGGCCCAACAAGATTTGCTACTCAAACATGATTCTAACTTCGAATTAGCTCTTACTTCAAAATTCGCCTCTTGCTAAGGGCAAGTGATAAGTATATTTACAACACTATGAAATCTCATTCGTTTCATGTTCCATGAATAAAAATGGCGACTTCCATTTTAGTGTCATTACTACATACACATGGCAGCATGATAACCAATCCTTAATTGAGTAGAATTCAATATGAAATCAAAAGCAAGGCAGCAACTAGCAAGATGTCATCTTGGAGATATATTGGTCTACTTCATAGTATAGGAAGAAATGCCTACCCTCAATTAAGATTTGTCTCTTTAACATGCTTGGAAGAATTGTAGAAATAATAAACCATATGAAGAGGGGTTCCTACACCCTCTAAGCTCCCAACTTGCAAGTTATCAAAACACTCTTACTAACTTTTCCTTTATAGCTTGATAAATACATTTCCCTTAAGCATGTGAATTTTGAGAGAATTAGCAAGTAGAATTCGTGTAGTATCCCTAGCTTAAGTTTCTAATACTTCGGATGTTGTGGAAATGCTTGTAAAAATTTCAGCAGAGTTTCTCTTGTATTTATCAAAATTTCCCAAGTACAACAAAGTAGGATAATGAGAGAAACATGCTATTGATATGTTTATCACCTACGAGAGAAGGCGCAAGAAGACTAATGGGTAACTGCTGGACACACCGACGATTTGGGGATAGAATTTCTTTATGCACTTTTAATTATTTTGTGTTGCTGTACGCACCACGCCTCATCATTATATAAGTGAGGGCGTGGGCTAGAGTTAGGGCATCGAATTAGTCGCCGTCTTTTGACATTCCTAGAGTTCTCCGAGGAGATCTAGAAGAGAGTTTAGGCTTTTCCCTTAGCGAAAGCTAGGAGAGGGGCCAACTCTACCAAAATTGGCTACTTATCATTGTAACCCTATTTTCTACTTCAAATAAAAATCCCCAAATTCCATCCACAAACCCTAGTCCGCATCAATTTGGTATCAGAGCTCTGATCCAATGGCCGCAACAAGATCAGCTACGACGAAATCCATGGAGGAGAGGTTAGATGCGGAGATCGTCGAGAGGAAGAAGGAAGCAGCGGAAATTATCTCGAAGATCGACACGACCGCGGCGACACTCAGATCTGATTTGAAGGAGAATCTGGAGCAAATGAAGGTGATGCTTACCAACTTCATGACTCAAAACATCACCGCGCCTCAGATCTCGCGTTTGAAGGAAGGAACCACCTCAGATCTGAATCACCAATCAGATCTGAGGGGAAAAGGAAAGGCCGCGATGGTTCCGGATCATGAAGGGGTGACCTTGGAAGGAGGAGATCCAGATCTGGACCTCGACGACGACGACTGGCAAGAGGACCTCTCCGAAACCCTAGGGGAGAGCTCCGAGGAAGACCCACCCACCCATCGGCAACGAAGGACGCGCGCGGCGAACCCCCTGGGGGTTGCCGACAGCCGGCGACCCCCCAGGGGGCTCGCCGGAGGCAGGCGAGCCCCCCATGGGGCCGTCGAGGCTGGGCGACCCCGCAGGGGGTCGCCGAAGGCGGGCGAGCCCTCCTAGGGGTTGTCGAAGGCCGGCGACCCCCTGGCGGGGCCGTCGAGAGACCGCGGGCCCCTGACGGACCGCGCGGATTCCGAGGACCCCCCACACACCGCAGGGGGGATTACGGGACCCGTGAGAGGCGCGCGGGGTGCGCGAGATCCGGAGTACTACGAGGATGATGATTGGGCCCTGGAAGGACGACGGAGAGCCGAGGTGCATGAACCGGAGTACGAGGACCACATCCGCCACTATGAGGAGTATGAGGAGGAGGATGAGCGGTTCAAGAGGGAGAATAGGAGATGGGAGCCGGAGAGAGGCCGATTTGGAGACCACCATCGCCAGCAGCGCGTGGATCGTTTTGACGGGAGGGATCCACGGGCGGATGACCGCATACGTAAGCTCCAGATGCTTGTATTCGAGGGTAGTGATGTCACATGGTGGATCTACAAGGCGGAGAGGTATTTTGAGCTGGCCAGGCTGACGGAGGAGGAGAGACTAATGGCGGTTGCGCTCTGCTTGGAGGGAGAGGCCCTGAACTGGTGGCGATGGAAGGAGCAGCAGAGACCTCTGAGGACCTGGGACGGGTTCAAGGAGGCACTATTACACCGATTCCGAGGCTCTCAGGCGGGGGAGCGTATGAGCAGCTGCATGCCTTGAGGCAGGTGGGGACCGTGCGGGACTACATCAAGCAGTATGAGGAGCTCACTAGTAGAGTGCGTGGGATGCCTGCCGAGTCCCTAGAAGGGGTTTTCATGGATGGATTGAAGTCCACCATTAGGTCTGAGCTTCGTACTCTCAGACCACGTGGACTGGAGGAGCAGATGGAGTTAGCGCTAACAGTCGAGAACAGGTTGGCGGACGAGCGTCGCGCCCGGGGGCGTTTGGAGGACAGTTTTCACGGCCACAGGCTGCCCCAGGGGGACAGTCATGGGCTGCAGGAGGGGCCCCGGCAGGCGGAGGGAGACCCGGGGATGTGAGACCGGGAGGGCCGTACAAGAGAATGACAGATGCGGAGATGCGGGATCGGAGAGCAAAGGGGTTATGCTTCAAGTGCGACGAGAAGTTTACCCCTGGGCACATGTGCCGCAATCAGGCCTTACAGGTGTACGAGGTGTACGCTGAGGACTTGGAGGAGGAGCCGGCAGGGGAGGAAGCGGCAGGGACTAAGGAGGACGGCGAACCTCTACTACTGGAGGCGGCCGAAGTCTCGCTTAGCTCCATTGCGGGGCTTACGCGGGTGCACACCATGAAGCTGGCGGGTAGAGTCCGAGACCTGGACGTGGTGATATTGATAGATAGTGGGGCCACCCATAATTCCGTATCCCCCAGGGTGATTGAGAGTCAAGGGATACCACTGACGGAGACGGAGGGCTTTGGAGTCATGCTCGGGACCGGTGTGGTCGAGCAGAGCAGTGACATCTGCTGGGACTTGATGGTGTCCATACAGGGAGTGCTGATCACTAGTGATTTTCTGCCCTTGACCTTGGGCAACGTCGACATGATTTTAGGGATGCAGTGGCTGCAATCGATGGGGGAGACGAAGTTCAACTGGAGGCTGCTGCGGATGGAGTTTCAGGTGGACGGCAGGAAGGTTGTACTTTTGGGTGATCCGAGTTTGTGTTGTTCGTCGGTGTCCTACAAGACTATGGCGAAGACAGGCTGAAGGAGGGGGGTTCTTGATTGAGCTACAGGGGTTGGCGACGGACGAGGCCACGGGGGAGACAGTAGTACCACTGGAGGTAGAGCAGCTATTACAGGGGTTTGAGGGGGTATTCCAGCCACCTAGCGGTCTTCCACCGCCAAGGGACCATGAGCACGCTATTGTGCTAAAGGAGGGGGTGTCGCCCATTAGTGTGCGTCCATACCGATACCCCCAGGTGCAGAAAGAAGAGATTGAGAAGCTGGTACAGGAGATGCTGCAGGCAGAGGTCATCCGCCCTAATGCTAGTCCTTTTTCTAGCCCAGTGCTTCTGGTTAAGAAAAAGGACGACAGTTGGCGATTTTGTGTCGATTACCGGACGCTCAACAAGGAAATTGTCCCCGACAAGTTTCCCATCCCGGTGATTGACGAACTACTAGACGAGCTGCACGGAGCGGTGGTTTTCTCGAAGATCGACCTGAAGTCGGGTTACCACCAGATTCGCATGAAGCAGGAAGATGTGCAGAAGACGGTCTTCAGAACTCACGAAGGCCACTACGAGTTCCTCGTCATGCCCTTTGGGCTGACGAACGCACCCGCTACCTTCCAGTCACTGATGAATAAGGTCTTCCGACCCTACTTGCGGAGGTTCGTCCTGGTCTTTTTTGATGATATCCTAGTCTACAATGTATCATTACAGGATCATTTGGGCCATTTGGAGATAGTGCTGCGAGAGCTAGAGGATCATCAGCTACAGGCTAACCGGAAGAAGTGCCTCTTCGGACAGGCGCATGTGGAGTACCTGGGGCACATTGTGTCGGCGGACGGAGTGGCAGCCAATCGATCGAAGATTTCGGCCATGTTGGATTGGACGCAGCCAAGGACACTACGGGCCTTGCGGGGGTTTCTGGGTCTCACAGGGTATTATCGGCGATTCATGAAGGGGTACGGCACCTTGGCATGGCCCCCTTACGGAACAGTTGAAGAAGGATAGTTTTTGTTGGGGAGAAGAGGCGACGAGTGCATTCCAGGTCCTTAAGGAGACGATGACGACAGTACCAATGCTAGCACTCCCGGATTTTGAGAAGAAGTTTGTGGTGGAGTCAGATGCATCGGGCTTCGGGTTGGGGGCCGTACTGATGCAGGAGCAGAGGCCGATCGCTTACTTCAGTCAGATTTTATCTTCCAGGGCCAGGCTGAAGTCTGTCTATGAGTGAGAGCAATCGTGTTGTCAATACAGAAGTGGAGACCCTACCTACTTGGGAGGGAGTTTATGGTACGGACAGACCAGCGGAGTCTGAAGTACCTCCTGGAGCAGCGCTTGGTGGCAGAGGAGCACCATAGGTGGTTGTCCAAATTGAGCGGGTACAAGTTCGAGATTCATTACAAACCTGGCTCGAACAACAAGGCGGCAGATGCACTTTCCCGACGAGATGAGGGGGTACAAGTGGTGGCTCTTTCTATTCCACTGCTGTTGAGGAGCGACACCCTGCTAGCAGAGATTGAGGCAGATGAGGAGCTGCGGCGGATCCGGGAGGCGATCGCTGGGGGATCTACAGACTTTCCGGGGTACACATTAGAGGAGCGACTACTACTGTACCGGAGGAGGCTGGTGATTCCCCGGACTTCTAGTCACATCCCTACTCTCTTCCATGAGTTCCACAGCAGCGCCGTGGGGGGCCACTCGGGAGGATACCAAACTTATCAGAGGATGGCTCGGGAGCTCTACTGGCCGGGCATGAGGAAGGATATTGCGAGGCTGGTCTCAGAGTGTGATATATGTCAGCGCCACAAATACCAGGCGACATCCCCAGCAGGTCTTCTACAGCCCTTGGAGTTACCGGAGAGGATATGTGAAGACATCTAGATGGATTTTGTGGAGGGGTTGCCACGATCGGAGGGCTTCACTACGATATTTGTTGTGGTTGACCGCCTCAGCAAATACGGCCATTTCATCACACTACGACATCCATTCACTGCAGCGTCAGTGGCAGTTGCGTTTTTGAAGGAGGTGGTCAGGCTGCATGGGTACCCTCGCTCTATTGTGTCAGACATGGATAAGCTGTTTCTAAGCACTTTTTTAGAAGGAGATGTTCCGGCTACAGGGTACAGCGCTGCGACGGAGCACATCTTATCACCCCCAGACGGATGGCCAGACGGAGGTGCTTAACCGCAGTGTGGAGACATACCTACGGTGTTTTGCGTCGGGACACCTAGGAAGTGGGCCGGGTGGTTGATGTGGGCTGAGTACTGGTACAACACCTCGTACCACTCAGCTGTGAGGATGACACCGTTTCAGATTGTGTATGGCCGAGATCCGCCCCATCTAGTGCATTACAACATGGGATCCACCCCGGTGTCGGGATTAGAGCATCAGTTGCAGGATCGTGACCGGGTGTTGGAAGAATTGAAGCGCCATCTACTGCGAGCACAGCAAATCATGAAGAAGAAGGCGGATGCACATCGCAGGGAGGTGGAGTTCACCGTGGGAGAGCATGTCTATCTGAAGTTTCGACCCTACAGACAGCGTTCTATGGCCACCTGCGCAATGAGAAGCTGACGGCGAGGTATTATGGGCCTTACAAGGTTGAGGCCCGGATCGGCAAGGTGGCGTATCGACTGAAGTTACCTCATACTACCAGGATCCATCCGGTTTTTCACGTCTCACAGTTACGCCGGGCTATTGGAGATCACGTGGCTTCGTCTACATTACCTCCTACTCTCACGGTTGACATGGAGGTACTTTTGGCGCCCGAGGAGGTTACAGGCATTCGTACAGGAGCATCGGGAGCACGAGAGGTTCTGATTCGTTGGTCGGGATTGCCGGAGTTTGAGGCAACGTGGGAGCTTTATGATCATATTTTGCAGCAGTATCCTGATTTCCACCTTGAGGACAAGGTGAAACCCCTGGGGGGTAGTGATACGTTTATCACCTACGAGAGGAGGCGCAAGAAGACTAAGGGGTAACTGCTGGACACACCGACGATTTGGGGATAGAATTTCTTTATGCACTTTTAGTTGTTTTGTGTTGATGTACGCACCACGCCTCATCATTATATAAGTGAGTGCGTGGGCTAGGGTTAGGGCATCGAATTAGTAGCCGTCTTTTGACATTCCTAGAGTTCTCCGAGTAGATCTAGAAGAGAGTTTAGGCTTTTCCCTTAGCAAAAGCTTGGAGAGGGGCCAACTCTCCCAAAATTGGCTACTTATCATTGTAACCCTATTTTCTACTTCAAATAAAACTCCCCAAATTCCATCCACAAACCCTAGTCCGCATCAGCTATAACCAAAAGAAATTATAACCTTGCTCACTAGTTATAGGAGAAGTGGTATAAATGGACTTAGCAACAAAAAGCCAACATGTGCGTAAGTGCAACACTATCAAGTCTCCGTTCAAGATGTAAACATAAGCTTAAACAACGGTACATGCATTTAAAGCCACTAACATTAACTTGTCTTCAACCCTAAAGCCACCAACATTAAGATGCAAAAGCCACTAACATTAACTTGTCTTCAACCCTAAAGCCACCAACATTAAGATGCAATAATGAGACCATAACTTTCATCACCAAATACTCCCAACATGAAGTATTACAATAAGAATCCATTATTTGATGCAAACTTATTTCCGCATAAAAGTTACTAGCCTTAACCAAATTACACAAAATGCAACCAAGTAGCAACTTGACCATTCCTAATTTAGCACATCACGTAGGTGAAGCGCTCACTACTTCATAATACCACAAGTTCCCTATCATGTAATCCCGGTTCAAGTGCTAATTTTGTTTAAGAGTCATGGAAGGCATCACTTTCCACACTTATAAGACATTATAACTAAAAGGTGTTAGCTTCCATTTGGAATTCAAGTAAAACTACAACATTTATTTCTCACGTTGGGAAACCTACTACATATATTGCCATAGCCCCTAAACTAATACTTTCTAAATGAGTAGAGATTCCTACAACAAGTTGTTATAAGTAACTTGAATAAAATGGCTAATGTTAAGGAAGTTACTAATGGGACTTGATTAAATATACATGTTTTAATGGCCACATATAACTTGAAAGAGTCACTTAAGCATTAGAATGAAAGAATCATTCCTACAATTAGATATGGAAAAAAAGGGGATTACAATGGCCCATCCTTTTTCCTTCCATTTCAAGAATTCAATCCTTAACAAATATTAACATCTTCACGTTAAAGTTGCTACCAAGCCCGCAATTGAAAATTAAGGCACAAGATGGAATTCCCCAAACAACTACACCAACAAGCCACCAACAATATCAACACAACGACAAAGATAATAATATTTGCAACAACTAACAACCACACTTACCAACATACAACCCTTTCAAGCATCCATGCATTCATGGCAACATTCATTCTCATAAAGTAACAATCACATATATATAATCACCAATTACACAAATGCTCGATGATGCCATGATGCATATGAATCACAAGCGATGCGATGCAATGGGGATCCCATGAGTGAGCCGGCGTGCACATGCATATGATTCTACTCCGTTATCATTGTGGAGCCACCTAATGGATCAAGAGGTGGCCAACGGCGTATTCACCCGCCTCCTACCGCGGCACTTTGTCCATGCCCGTGCACTCCACCTCGTGTCCTAACGTGACCATGTCACACATTCCATATTCCGCATGTTTCCAACATCACCTTTCCAATTTCCCAATGCATTTCATTTTCCACATATTTCTCATTTCATACGAATTAAATCGAGTAAATACTGTCCAACAACCCAAAATGAGAGCAATTTCATAAAAGTGTGCAAAGTATAGCTTTCAACAAAGTTAATGAAAACAGACTGGGAACAAATTCACTTGTTATTAAAACATGACATTATAGGGCATCATGATCCCTCACATTCTTTATTCCACATATAACCAACAACACGTAGCCAAGTTCACATAATCATTTCTCCCGCACAAAATTCACATTGTCCATACAAAAACATCGGAAGCTTAAAGCTTCCAACAATGCTCATTGAGGGCACTTCACATAATTATGGAAACAAGCCTTAAAGGCATCATCTCTTTCCATTTCCGAAATCTATACCCCATTACAAAATTTAAGCAACATTCCATTCTCATATCAGCATTTCATTTCCCAATTTTCTTTTTGGTTTTTTTTGTTTTACAAGGAGTTTCATTTAATCAATATAGCAAAATGAGAGCAATTTCATTTAATCAAATAACTCCCCACATCAAAATGAGGGTACTTTCACCAAAAATGAGAGCAATTTCATAAAAGAAAGCAATTCAACATAATTCATGAAAGGAGATGAGTCAATCAAGGCAAATTCAATGCAACAATTAGACTCCACATGAATGCACCATGACAAGAATTTCAACAAAATCTCCCCCAAATGCAACTTTCCAAAGGAGTGTAATTTTACAATATTATTGAAATCAAGC
This sequence comes from Scilla litardierei, assembly GCA_030789695.1. Lineage (NCBI taxonomy): Eukaryota > Viridiplantae > Streptophyta > Magnoliopsida > Asparagales > Asparagaceae > Scilla > Scilla litardierei. The sequence continues at coordinate 141,801,118 of CM061130.1, forward strand.
ATTTAAGAGCAACATGGAACTTAATCTTAGCATCAAATATCTCAATATAACAACTGCAACATATCAAGGAATTCACAAGAACATTAAAAATGCCAACGTTTCAATTTAAGAGGTTATGAAATGATCACATGGGTAGGGTTGGAATCCTACGATTCATTCAAGATGACAATTCCTCTTCCAATTTCAAGCTCAAGCCCTAAGTCTCTTTCAATTTCATGATGCTCTTCCATCTCAAACCCTAGCTTTCTCCTCTTCTCTTTGCAATTTCATGAAATCCCAAACCCTAGCTTTTTACTCCTCTTCCTCCTTCCTCTTTCTAATTCTCTTCCAATCTCTCCTTTCTTCTTTCTTGGCTTGTGGAATTTCGGCCAGCTTTGGGGCTTTTGGGAATTTTCGGCCAGCCATGGGCTTGGGGAAAAGGGGAGAAGACTAATAAGAGGAAGAGGAAGAAGGGAACAAGGAGTTGTCTTCTCCTTTCTCTCTTTGTTTTTCTTGCTTGGAGATTTCGGCCTGGCCATGGGGATTTTTGGCCTAGCACCAGGGGAGCTCGGCCAGCCGTTGGGAAGTTCGGCCTGTGCGTGGGGCTTGGGGAGGAAGAAAAGGGGGAAAAAATAAAGAAAAGATGTAAGAAAGTGAAGGAGGTGCTAGAATAAATGGATATTTACAAGTTTGCCATTCTATTAAAAATTTCTCATCCCCCTCATCTCATCTCATATTCAAGCCCAAACATCAAGCCCAACAACCCACACTAACTAGCCACTAAAGTTAACTCAGATCCTAACAATAGTAATAATAATATGAATCAACATCGTCAATAATAAAGGTACTGATACCAAAAATTGCAACGACATTACCAAAAACAATAACAATAATAATAATATCATTCATGACTAGATATCCCAGCATCACCAACTATCATGAATATACCGTTTTACTTTACACACTCACCAACGAAAAACGCCAAGCACGCTAATAAACTCTGTTCGCATGCCAACAATAATTTCGATTTACTACCCAACCACACGCATTCACTTGTATACCCAACGCATATCTTAGTCACCTCATAGCCATACGTGTATGAAATTACTATACGCACAACAAGATTACTATACGCACACACGCAAATAGTATTTTGCACATACGGGCATTACACCACTCGAGGTCAATCAGTCAAAAGGTATGAACCTACACTGGTATGAACCTACACTCACTGCCAAAGCAAAATATCATGTAGCCAACTATATGTCCACTAGGAGGTTATCTAAGTCATATGAAGCATTTGTGAATCAAATCTTCTGTATCAGTACCTAACAAAGTGCAGGATGCATTGGGGGATCCAAAGTGGAGGAAAGTAATGGAGGAAGAGATGTGGGCATTGCAGAAGAATAATACTTGGCAACTGGTGCCTCCACCACAAGACAAGAAGGATGTAGGTTGTCGCTGTGTGTTTACTGTTAGGCACAGTGTAGATGGGTCGGTGGACAGGTACAAAGCACGCCTTGTGGCAAAGGGGTTTACTCAAACGTATGGGATAGACTACGATGAGACATTTGCTCATGTTGTCAAGATAAATACCATTCGGGTTCTACTCTCGTTTGCGGCTAACTTGAACTGGCCACTCCGACAGTTCGATGTCAAGAATGATTTTCTTCATGGAGAGTTAGTTGAGGAAGCGTACATGAATCTTCCACCTGGATATGTTGTTTCTTCTTCTGGTGATTTTGTATGCAAATTGAGAGTCATTGTATGGCCTCAAACAATCACCTCGTGCCTGGTTTGGAAAGTTCTCAAACTTCATGCAGAAGGTTGGCTACAAGCAGAGCACTCCAGACCACACTCTATTCCTCAAGCATCAACAGGGGAAGGTAACTGCTCTAATTATTTATGTGGATGATATAGTGATCACTGGTGATGACACAGTTGAGATGTATAGATTACAGAAACAACTAGTATCTGAATTTGAAATGAAGGATTTGGGTGAACTCAAGTATTTCTTAGGAATTGAGGTGGCTAGGGGGAGAGAAGGAATCTATCTGTACCAGAGAAAATACGTCTTTGACTTGCTGACAGAGACATGATTGTTAGATTGCAGACCTATGGATGCTTCTATTGAACAAAACCATTGTTTGGCTGAATATCCAGATCAGATTTCAACTGATCGAGCTCGTTATCAGAGGCTGGTTGGGCGCTTGATTTATTTGGCTCACACAAGACCAGATGTTGCATACGCAGTAAGCGTGGTAAGTCAGTTCATGCATAATCCAAGTGAAAGTCACATGGAGGCTGTTATGCGTATTTTGAAGTATTTGAAGTCAGTCCTAGGAAGAGGTGTGTTGTTTTCAAAACACAACAATATTACGAAGGTTTGTGGGTTTACAGATGCAAATTGGGTAGGAAATATTACAGATAGAAGATCCACTTCAGGCTACTTTACTTTTGTTGGAGGTAATCTGGTTACATGAAAAAGTTAGAAGCAGAAAGTTGTGGCACGATCTAATGCGGAGGCGGAATATAGAGGTATGGCTTAAGGAGTGTGCAAACTACTATGGCTGAAAAGGTTGTTACATAATCTTGGTTTTAAACTCACAAGTTCTATGGAGTTGTATTGTGACAATAAGGCGGCCATTGATATATCACGAAATCCAGTGCAACATGATCGAACAAAGCATGTGGAGGTTGATCGTCACTTTATAAAGGACAAGCTAGATGCCAATATTATTAGCTTTCCTTTTGTTCCAACTAAAGAACAACTTGTAGACATACTTACCAAGGAAGTCTTCAAGAAGGCGTTTTATGACTCACTGAAGAAGTTGGGTATGATTGATGTGTATGCGCCAACTTGAGGGGGAGTGTTAGCGTGAGTGGCACAATATATGGTAATCGTATATTGTGAAATTAAGTGTATTATTAGTTACCTATTCTATATGTGAGAATATGGTAAAGTATATAATTAGGAGTAATGAGGAGTAAATACGTTGTACTCTTGTATCTCTATATATTTCTCTTTATGGAGAAGAAATAATACAAGTAAAAAACTCAAAAATCCCCATCATATTTGAGTTCTCTATGTAGTTCACAATATTCAAGATAAATTCTCAATAGGTTATGTATCATGGGAAATTTATTTATGAATGAGCAAACTATATATTTACACAGGCTGGGAGAAGGCCGAGACTGAAGTTGCAGTTTTAAAGCAGAAGTTTGAAGCCACTAATCAGAAGAATTCTGCCCTTGAAGATAGAGTCAGCCATCTTGATGGGGCTCTTAAGGACTGTGTTCGGCAACTCAGGCAATTGAGAGACGAGCAGGATCAAAAAGTACATGATGCTATCACTGAAAAGACACAAGAGTGGGAATCCATCAAGTCTGAGCTTGAGAACCAACTCATCGAGCTCAAAGCAAGGTTGGAAGCTTCAAAATCTCAAACTGACACCATTCTTGCTGACAGTCGATCTAAACTTGAAGCTATCAAGAATGAAAATGCAGATCTGAAAGCCAGGCTTCTTACTCAATCGGAGGAACTCAAGATACGAACACTAGAGAGGGAACTGAGTACTCAAGCAGCGGAAACAGCTAGTAAACAGCATTTGGAAAGCATAAAGAAGGTAGCAAAGCTTGAAGCCGAGTGTCGAAAGTTGAGGGCTTTAGCACAGAAAACGTCACCAATTAATGATCACAAGACCATCTATAGCTCAGCTTGTGCGGAATCTCTTACAGATAGCCACTCTGATAATGGGGATCGGTTGCTTGGTGTGGATAATGAGCTGAGCGGTTCGGATTCATGGGCATCAGCTCTAATTGCAGAGCTTGATCAGTTCAAAAACGAGAAAACTGGCTCGAAAGTCCTAACAAGCTCTGTAAATATTGACTTAATGGATGATTTCCTAGAGATGGAGAGACTTGCTGCAATGCCCGAGACTGATCCTGGACGCTCTGCCTTTCGTCTCGAAGCTGTTTCCGACAGAATGGATGGCAGAGACAGTCCCTCAAAAGTTGAAAACGAAGCTGCAAAGCAGAAGATAGCTGAATTAGAAGAGAAGCTTGGAAAGTTGGAGATTGAAAAAGCTAAGCTGGAGATAGCTTTGGTTGACAATCAAAATAAGTTCGAGATCTCATGCAACCAGCTAACTATAGCTGAAGGCAGGTTGGTACAATTGCAAAAGGAGCTGGAGTCATCAAAACAGGCTGCTATGGATGAAGCAGCGAGTTCAGATGCAAAGACAAAGGTATTGGAGTCCCGGTTGGAGTCAACACTGCTCAAAGTTAGTAAACTACAAGTGGCTTTACTAGAAGGAAAAGCCGAGGAGGGTGCATTGTCTTCAGAATTAAGGACTAAGCTCGAAGCTTCGGAGGCAACAAGAGAGGCAGTTGAATCCCAACTCCATTTAGCATATGTGGAAATGGAGAAATTACGCAAGGAGGTGGGATTATTAGAAGGGAAAATTGAAGAGGAGAGAGCACTATCTTTAGAATTGACAGCTAAAGTAGACACTATGGAGTCAACAAGGCAGGAAATGGAGTCTCAGTATCTGTCAGCAGATACGAAAGTCAGAAACTTACAGGAGAAGGTGAACTTATTAGGACAGAGAATCGAAGATGAGAGGTTATTGTCCACGGAACTTGCTGCTAAAATAGAAGCCGTGGAAGGCCAGAGGAAGGCGTTGGAGTATGAGCTTGAACTCTCCCATTCCGAAGTCCGAAAGCTAAGTGATAAGGTGGATTTGTTAGAAGAGGAAGTACACAATGAGAGGACATTATCTACCCAATTTGCAGTGAAGTGCAAGAATTTGGAGGATGAGCTTTTGAGGAAGCGGCAAGAAGCTGTACTCCGAGCTGTGTCAAGCTCAAATGGAGATCTAACATTAAAACAGGTATATAATTAATGTGGTAGATGCTTGGAATGAGCAAAATTACACACATTTTTTGGCCGCCTGGGAGGATTATTACTATTTTTAAAATCTTAGTTCAAGTGAAATAAATTGACCCAACGATGCTGCAACTTCCTCTTTTAGCTATTAGGAGCCTTGTTAGCACTACATAATACGGGAAATATTCGGGGCGTGAATAAAACATGTTTAATTCGATAAATTTTAAAAGACGTTTGGTCAAAAATTCGGTCAAATATGCGCAATACGGGAATAATACGTAAACGAGTTAAATCGTGTTTAATTCGTTAACCCGGATAAAATACGCGACTAAAGATACGAAACACTGTCAAGATATCATTCATCCAAATGCACTTAAAAATCAACAATATCAATATGAAATAAGAGTAAAATAAATTCTATATTCATGATTTAAATTGTATTCATAATTTTAACCAAAATGACATGATCATGCTATTATATTCCATGTAGCATGCACTAAACCAAAGTATGATCATTAAATCATAGTTCAAAATGATTTAAACGTGCACCTAAAACGCGTTTAAAACGTATAAAATACGCAATACGGAAATAAAACACGTTTTGTTCGTCAACCTCTAACCCCTAAAAAAGCACGAATTTTTTCGAATAATTCAAATGGACGGCCGTTTAATACGGGAACCATTTTAGATGGGTTTTATATGCAATGAACATAAAAATTCACGTATTTTGCTAACAAGGATTGGGAGACGAATCATGTAATTCACTCAACACAATGTTACGCACTGAAATTTTGGATGCTCTACAGTCTGAGAATACCACCGATTGTCTGAGCATTGTTAGTCCATGCTGATTCCATAACTGTATGTGTTGTGTTATGTCCTACCGCAGGAGAAAGAACTCGCGGTGGCCGCTGAGAAGCTGGCCGAGTGTCAGAAGACGATAGCCTCACTCGGACAACAGTTGAAATCATTAACTACTCTAGACCAATTCATGACTGAAACTGAGAAGACCCAACTCAGTGAGGGCTCGCCAAGTCATGGAAGCGGGGGCGGTAAGACACCAAGCACCAGTGATCCTACAGGGGATGCATGCAGTTGTACTCGATCCAATGGCAAAGAGATGGGCGTGCCTTCATCTCCCGCATCCTCAACCTCGAAGCTATCTGGGTTGGGGAGATTGTTATCTCGCAGTAGGAGCAGCAGCCGTATAGAAAACCAGTAGAATACTACTAGAAGATTGTTTGGGTATACACGTTTTGGTGTTGAATATGTTAATTGCAGATGTGTGTACATTCTAAAGAGAAGAATGTTGTTAGCGACCTTGCTGTATCTTTGGTTCTTCTATTTGTAAACTCAGAATTCTGAAGTTGACACGCAGATAGAGAGAATGAATGCCAAAAGAGTAGAATTGATGAAGATTATTTTCATCACTGCATGATATGACCCTCAGTTTGTGAAACTGTCATCTTTGCCTTTGCATGAGTTTCTACTATTCCAACTGCTCAAACATGATATTCTTACCATATTCTGCAAATCTTTATTCAATTAAGAAGAAATTGTCTTTTTGTTGTTGTTGATATCCATCTATTTTATTTGGGAACTAGAATAATCCGTGCGCTGTGCACGTCGTCAAAAAAACCATCATGGAAAGGATCCGGTGCACGAGCGAAACTGATAAGGGGTGAGAAGTGTGGTTGTGTGAACCTTTGGGGTTAAATTGTAAAAAACATTTTTTTGTGTTTAGGTTTTTTTTTTTTTTTTTTTTTTTTTTTGGGGGGGGGGGGGGGGGGGGGGGGGGTGGGGTGGGGTGGGGTGGGGTGCACGCGCACGCGCACGGGAGGATAGTGCACCAATACAAATGATAAGGTTGTAATTCATGGGAATGTGGGCATTAAACCCAACTCCTCAAAGCAAGCACACGTTCTCACCCATCACCAAGGGGGCTCCACCTTGCCAAGGTGGCACAATCTAAGCCAATGGTTTGTCCTAGTGGATTTGTCTTAGTAGGACAAACATCCCATCAAAGCTCTCGTTTGTATAAAAGATTGATTTGCGCACCCATTGTTTTACTCTGCACACATACCACTTATTTACAAGTTTGTCATTACTTTCGTGCACATATCACTTATTTACAAGTTTGCCACAGAAATCACTCACGCACTTCCGGAACCAAATTTTCGAAAATGCCCCTGTGTGTGTGCATGGTGAGTAAAACGACAGCTTGTAGGGCGAAGAGTGAACGGCGGCGACGCCGCACACACATCCGACCTCCCCAGCCCCCTCACTCTTCCGACCTCCCACCCCCACCCTCTTCCGCTCTCTAGCACCCCTCTGCCTCTTCCCCTCGAAGGGCGAACGACGTCAGGGGGCGACGCCGTCCTCGACTCCGACCTCCACAGCCCCACCTCTTCCTCTGACGACCTCCCCAGTCACCACATCCTTCTTCTCCAGCCCCCCCATCGACCTCCCCAGCCCACATCTCCCTCTTTGCGCCCTCCGTCGACCTCCCCAGCCGCCAGCCCTCCTCTTTCTTCCCCTTCGTCCATTTCAAATCCTAGTAAATCATTGTCGGAGTCCTCGACGACGGGGAGAGAAATAAGTGGTATGTGCGCACGATGTAATTAAATGTCAAACTTGTAATTAATCGGTAGTAAAATGGTGGGGGCGCAAATCAATTCCCATTTTATTTTCAGTACTTGTCGGTTGGTGGAATGAAACGCGGTAACCATTAATAGAATAAATAATCAAATACGTCATCAAATGGTTCTATGGTGTAGTGGTTAGCACTCCAGACTTTGAATCTGGTGACCTGGGTTCGAATCCCAGTAGGACCTTTTGCTAAAAAATTTAGATTTTTATGCTGAACGCTTTAACTTGCTATATACTTTACTGTTGAGGCTGTTAAAATAATTTTATACTTGCTAAAAATTTAGATTTTTATGCTAAACACGACTTACTAAATACTTTGCGATTGAGACCGTAAATATGCTCCGTAAGCTAGAATTCAGTGTCCTTTACCCTCACATGTTTTTATTTACAAGTTTGCCATTTAAAATTTACATGGTTATAATGGAAATCTTTTCCTCTTTTGCCCTCGTTATGTTCTCAATATCTTCATCCTCTTTCAGCAGCCGCTGGCACTGGCCAAGAGTTGCAGCTAAACGTCGCCCCCGGTGACCACCGTCGCATCCGTCCCCTCCTCATCACCCACAATCGTCCAAGGTTTGAGGTTTCGGATGATACCTGCAGGTATCGGCCATTTCGTATAGGTCTCAGAGGGAAACGAGACCGATACAAGAACGTAAAATTGGTATCGACCAAAAACCTTCTCCCTCCTACTCTTTATTCCTACCCTCCCGCTTCCGCTGCAGCCACTAGGGGAGGGGGAGGAATGAAGAGTGGGAGGAGGGGAACGGCTGGAGGAGGGAGAGTGTGGATGATGACGTGGGGGAGGGGGCCGCGAAAGCGAAAAGATGGAGGATGAAGAGGATAAAAGAGGAAAACGTTGGGATATTGCGTTGTGTATAAAGCGAAAAAATGATTTTTAATGTGTTTGGCAGGGATGGCAGTAATGGCCCGACCCGACTGGCCCGACCCAATTTTGACCCGTCCCGCTCCGGCTCGCAGACGGGTCGGGGCAAGTTTGGGCTTCGTATGCGGCCCACCCCACCCCGGCCCGCCCCGGTAAACTATATAAGCTCGAAAAAAACCTTACTATTTTGATGTAGACCATGCGGCCAGTACATAACCCATAACTTATACTGTGTTCCATTTTTCTTTCAATTGAGCCAATTCCCAATTCCAAATTACCAAATATAGCACAATTCTCCCAATTTTGAAATAAAAATTTTGTTTTGGATTCATTGTGTGATGGTAGTAATGACCCGATTCGACCCGGCCCGATCCGGCCCGACCCAGCTTTGGTAAGAAGTTACTCGTCTCGCCCCGGTCCGAGAACCGCCCCGCCCCGACTCGTAGAGGGGACGTGACAAGCTTGAGTAGTTAAACACCCGCCCCGCCCCGCAATATTGTCATTCCTAGTGTTTGGGTGTGTGAGAGTAACAAATAAGTCCGTACGCATAGTAACCCCATTTTTTTGTGTAAATGGTGAACCATGGATATCACGTTCTCTAATCCGTGGACCATGCTGATAAACCCGTCACCAGATTTCTTTTATAAAAGTAATGTCAAAGGATAGATGCTGGATACAATCGATGTTTGCTGCTGGATCAAGATCGACACGAGTAATCAAGGTGACTATGGACATATTAGGCTTCAACATGGATACAACTAGCATCAACTTGTTTCCACAGTTTGTTTGGCCAGATATCCTTGAATTATCACAAACACACAAATATTTCGAACATTTCACGAATTCTGTGACTGCAAATTAGACGACCTTCCACGAAATCACCCTGCTTATTAACTGGCTCTACATCCTTCATCGAGACCATTCTTCATTAATCCACAGTTAATATTGCAACACGGCCAGATTGGTATGAAATTTCACGTATGCAGATCGTGTAATACGACATAAAATGCATAATATAGCGTCTGTACATAATATATTTCCACTGACACTGGTATATATAGCTTGAAAAGTTGCATGTAATATTATCTACAACGGAACATATGACATTTGCAACATAAAACAATTTTCCATATAGCTACGTTTTGCGTGTTGTCGGATGACTCTGCGTGTTGTCGGATGACTCGAGTGGCTCCTATGTGGTATGCTTGTTAGTATTGCGAGAGAAATCATTGACAGCCGCACCTTGTGCCTTCCACCACTACTCGTTGGTTGTAACAACAGCGTACCCACAGTCTACGCTCTCGCTTCCAGATCTGCCTTCTTTTACTTTTGTCCAATATATTCGCCAAGTTTGAAGCAGACTCTTCCTGCATTAAAAGCAAAACGTTTGAAAATGTTGCTCGTATGCGGCGGATGTTCATCCACAGAGAGAAAAGAAGTATTTATAATGACATTGGATGTTTGTCCACCGAGAAAAGAAGCCTTTCTCGGTGCATTGTGTTTTAGATTTGCTTTTCTTTTATGAAAAGCAATTTTTGTTGTGTGTTTGTTTTGTTATTTTTTGTGTGTGTGTGTGTCAATGACATTGTTCAATGCTGCATTGTGTTTTAGATTGCTTTTCTTTTATGAAAAGCAATTTTTGACACATTATTGCTATTGGGCTCCAAATGTCATAGAAGCGGTACTGCCCGATTAGTACCAAATTAGTGGTGCACATAGCACTGATCCTAATATTTGGGTATTGGATATTTTCTTGTGGCCCCTTTGAGATTCCTCTTGTTCGGTTGCTGGGAAAGGTAGGATGAGGAAAGGTTTGCGGGGTCACCACCGGTCCAGAACGAAATTAACTTAGATTCTTAAATTAAATTTTAACATTAAAATTAACAGTTAAAATCACTAAACTACACTAAAGTCACAAATTAAAAATATCTAAATTTCTCTTCTAACTTCATGAAATTTTTTAATAAGAAATTTTTTAAAATTTCGATCTTAATTTTTTTGTATTACATTGATCTTAAAAAAACATTAAATTCACCAATATTGTAAATGCAAACGTCTAACTTCTATTGCAATAATAGTGGCAATTTTAATTTAGACGTTTGTAGTTTAAAATATTAACTTGAAGATTCTAGTTGATTTTTTAAAACTAAAATTGTAAAGATTGGAAGAGAGAATTGAGGCTGCGTAGGGTGGAATTGGGAGGGAGGGAGGGAGGAATTGGTTGGGGGTGCTAGGTAGCATGGGCAATGGCAGAAGGCATTGGATTTACACAGAGGATGAGGAGACGAGGAGAGAGACATAAAAAAGAGAGCAAGAGAAGATGGGGGACTGGATTTACACAGAGGATGAGGAGACGAGAAGAGAGACAAAAGAAAGAGAGCAAGAGAAGACGGGGGAGAAGAATGAGATGATAGGTTTGTCGGCAGGTGACATAGGTGGTGGATGAGCGATGGTGGAGGCATAGATGGCCAAAGGTGCTAGAGTTTGCAGGAAGGATGGGAGGAAGAGGAGCGGATAGATGTAAAAGGAAAAAAAGGGGTGTAATGCCGTGCAGCCATCTGCCAAAATTTCCTCATAAACCCCCTCGTACCATAGGGGTTTCATTCAAGAAAAATATGGTGCATGCCACATCTGTGCCACTTCAAAAAATCCCCCCAGCCCCAAGTTTTTTCTTGCAACCACACACCCCAATGAAAAGTGCAAAAAAGTGTTACCGTTGATGAAGAGTCTTTTAGAATTTTCACTCACTCACCAAGTTTTTCACAACCAAATCAGCCTTAAAATATATATGATAAGTGCAGATATCTCAGCAAATCCAGATGCTGCTGCCAGAACCTGACCGATCAAAGGCAAGCGGTTTAGTCTTCTATGGTTTAACCATTAATTCATCTAAATTGAACTAGGTTTTTATTATGATGCAGGTTTTAGCAATATGCATTATTCGCATATATTAATATGTTGTTTCCTATCAAAATTAATGAGATAACCATTTCGTTGGTGTATTTAGTTGAAAGTGGTTATCCTTCCTTATTAGCAGAAGTTCAAGTGTCACTGTCAATAATTACTATTTCTAAACTTATTATTATTATTTTCTCATAAATTAAGGTCTGAACCAGTCTGCTTGGTTCACCGGTTCATGCCTGAATCACCTGGTTCAATCAAGTTCTGCAGTTTCTTTTTGGTTTTCAGTTTCTTACATTAGGTGTCCGGTTCCAGTTAAACCCAACTTGACCGATAGTCCGGGTTTTACAATTACCAAAGGAGCTGTTAGATAATCAAGTTTTCACATCCTTATTTTATCCATCTATCCATCCAATCAGTCACTTCAGAAAGATTTCTATAAAAATATGAAAATTATAATACTTCGGCATCACATGGAATATAAGGTGCATGCCCAAACCCAAGTTTGCACAAAATGAGACATTATGATCTTAAAGAAAGTAAATGAGTTGTACCTCTCAGATTCAATGTCTCTCTTCGCGAGCATGAGTGTCAAGAAAACAGGAACCATAGCAGCAAAAAGATGCTTAATGGTATGCCCACTAACAATATGATGAGTCCACTTGTAAATAACCTTATCTTCAGCCTCTTCCACTTTAGCTAAGAGATAGAAGACTGAAATGAAAGATGTTCACATAAGGTAAACATTCAGATTAAGCAATGAAAGCATCCTGGCAGTTCTAGAGGAATATTACAATATATAATGTGCCCGTACATCAACACTAAAAAGTATAAGAAAAATAAAAGATTTGGAAAGAGAGAACAAAAGGTTTTGAAACATAAAATGTATCAGGTGCAAATCAAGTTCAAGTCCCTTCAACTACAAGCAAGATGCTATGCAAAAAGTGATTAACAGATCTTCCTAAAGCTATAAAATGTCTACTAGGTCAAGGAGAACAAACTTCGAAACATGATTTTGCTTTCTTAATGGTTGAAAGAAAATTTATGCGACAGATCAGATATTTCCACAACACAAGTCTTCAGTTCCAGTTTAAACAACAACACACCTAGTAAATGAGATGGTTAAACCGAAACTGGCTTACAAAAATCAAGTTTCTTTTGCATATGCAAGACTCACATCTAAATTAGGAGGTAACAAAACGAGTAAACCTTTTAAATTGAATAGGTAAAGATCCCAACAAATGTTTCATATATTGTTATGTTCTAAACATAATGCAATCACAGGTCCATAAAAGTTACTCAGAATGTAGGCCTAAAAAGCTAGCAGGTAATCTTGCTTGGAAAACAATTGTGCTGAAAACCTTATACGAAGATATACACATGTAAGATGTAAACCTGTTCGATCTTAATCGAGAAAATCCTAATTAAGTTAAATATTGAGTTTCACATGACAACAAATCCTAAAGAACACCCAGTTTCTCCTAAAGATGCGGTGCATATATCCACATCTAACTTGATATCATCATGAATAAGTAAAAAAAAAAACTTGTTCATTTATAATGACTGAATAAGTTTGAAAATGGGGTTCCATGGTTGTTTAGTTGGATGATTAAATAAGAATTCAGTTCCAGGAAGGTCATTTCTGCATTTTACCGGCCTAAATTTGCACCAAGTGTCCGGATTTGTACTGGTAAGTAAATTAATGCACAATTTTTTTTTTTTTTTTTTTTTTGGGGGGGGGGGGGACACAAACAGAGGTTGTACAAATAGGAGATAATAAAAGGGATAAAATTAGTAATAAAATAGATATAAATTTAATCTGAAAATTTCAAAAAGCTAACCTGCTGCCCACAACCAGTAAGTAGAATGTGTATACATGGGAGGCATTAGTATAGCCATTAAAGGTATGATAATGCAGGGAACAAACTGCACAAGTGCATAGGGCCTAAGGTCATCAAAGAATCTGCAGCAATGCAAATAAGAAAGTTAAAGTTAAAACCAGCTGTATACCATTACCATCTATATGACAGACAAGGGTTCTGAATGTACACAGCAGTTAAGAAAGAAATATAAAAGAGATCAGGAATAACATTATTACCTCCAATATAAGATACTCAATATGCCAGCCACAACAAGAGGTATAATAAATGCTGTTCCTTTCTTCTCATCAATCCTCTCAATGATAAAGATTGCCATGATTGATGTGAATGCAATAGTCATCTATGTTAGAAGGGGTTCAAAAATTAGTTAAAACATAAACCAACTATTTGAGCAGCAAAAACTTCTATGCGTCTAAATGAATCAAAGGCAACATAGAAGAGCTTCAGATTCAGTTACAAAAAGATTTCTGCTGTATAATCATGTCTATCCTGATGAAAAACAGTCAATGTTGGAGAGAAATAATCAGGACATGCTAAAATAGCTGAAAGCCGGAAAGCAAGGCCAGTGAAAAACAACCCTAAATACAATTAATAGATAATCAGCATAGGTCTGTTAGCATGGTACAGTTTTCTTTGCCAAAAATTTATGAATACAAGGTTTTTGCATAGTATAATGATAAGATTGCAAGAATTGTATATTAGTCAACGCACACATTAGTAAATGATCAAAATGAGATCTAAGGAAGCCATTAAATGAATTGTGCACATATGTGAAAAACGATTATAAAAGACAAATATATAAGAAACCCTGGTTGAGGATAAGAAATGATTTAAAAACCCCACCATTACAAAAGAGGAACTGCAAGAAAAATATATATAGAAAGAAGAACATGATGTCAACTAGCAGAGTAAAATAGTAACTGTTATCAATGTCAATATGAAAAAAGTGAAAAAAGTAGCAATTTTTGTGTTACACTTGTACGGTTCCCTGTCAACCAACAACAACATGATGCAAATTAAGTGCATTAATCATAATAAAGCAGTATAAAGAGACCGCATTCTATGAAAAAGGGCAGATCTAGAATTTTTGGAATCTTAGGGGCGTTTTCACAATTTTCAGGCTTCAAGGGTATTTTTATAAATTTCAAATTTAGGGGTCTTTTTATAAATTTCAAATTTAGGGGTATTTCTGCAATTTTGAATTTCCAGTTTATTATTTATATGGGGCGGGGGGATTAGAGAATGGTGTGTTGAATCTTGAGAGAAGATAACTTTTATTGGGAGATTGCGGCTTCGTTTCGAATAGAAGCTTGGAAGAGCGGTCCACCTCTCAAACATAGCCAAGAAAGAGTGTGTGTCTCTAGAAAGAACTCAAATCTATCTTGTATCTTTTATATTCAGATTATATCAATAGAAATCCCACATTTTCTTATATCTCTTCTATTAAACACTAAAAATTCCTCTTTTTCACTAAAAATATCACCTTTTCATCAAAATCCTAACTTTTCCCATCAAAACACAAGCAGATCCTATCAATTTAGTATCAAAGCGACGATGTGAGCATCCATGGCGGCGGCACAAAATGAGGTTCATTGGGAGAAAGTACGAGCAATTTTGGAGGAGTTCAGATGCAAGATGAAGCAAGAGTTGAAGCAAATCATTGCGGAGGAGTTATAGACTCTAAGGGAGACCATAAAGACAAATCTGAAGAAAAACGAAAACATCGGCTCAGATCTAAGACAAAAGGTGTTACATTTGGAAAGAAGCAAGGGCAAACTCACCTTTTTTAAGAATGAAGTCTCTCAAAAAGATGATCCGGCTTCAAATCTAGACGTCGTCGTCGACTCCTATGTGGATCAGGACAAGGACTCCAAGGCGGTCATGGAAAACCAGAAGGGGGAGGGTGGTGGCGCGCCCTCCATCCTTCACAGTGGCCCCCTGGCTACCCCCACAGGGTGGTCGAGCCACTGCGTCCTACCGAGCCACTACAGGGCTCGGCGAACCCTGTAGGACCCCGACGACACAACAAGGCCCTGAAGAGCCACTGTAGGGTCCTACTGCTGCCTTGCAGGGCCGGCTGAGCCTTGCAGGTCTCAGATAGCAAGCCAGGGGCCATGCAGGCCATAAACATCGACTTGCTGGCCCCGATCTGGCAGCTCAAGGCCCAGCGGCCCCTGGACAACAAATCAAAGGGCCCGCATGGCCTCACGAGTTGACGTGAGGCCCTTTCGCGACATGCGACTATCTGCGAGACGCGACGGATCCATAAGAAACTTTGGTGAATACTGCAGCTTTCTTCCAGGCTTCGCGGAAGATAATGGTGACCTTAAAAGGCCATACGATGGTGGCGGAGACATGTAAGACATGCAAAACCAGACGCCCACAGGATGACGACGGTCCTTCCGAAAGCAACAATGATGGTGATAAAAGCAATCGGGTCTTCGACCCAGGGGGACGCGCATTCTCACTCGGGTTAGCATGGCTATAGACTTCATGCATCACCTTGAGGACAAAGTGATTTTTCAGAGACGGAGTAATGATGAGACCGCATTCTATGAATAATGACAAATTTGAAATTTGTTGGGGTCTCAGGAGTGTTTTCGTAATTTTCAGTTTTAGAATGGTCTTTTTATAATTTTCAGTTTTAGAGTTATTCTACAATTTTGTATTTTCATTTTATTATTGATATATGGCTAGGAGAAGTAGAGAAGGGTGTGTTGAATCTTGATAGAAGAAAACTTTTATTGTGAGATTACAGCTTCATCTCGAATAGAAGCTTGAAAAAGCAGTCCATCTCTCGAACGTGACAAAGGAAGAGCGAGTTCATATCAAAAGAACTCAAATCTATATTATATCTCTTTTATATTTAGTTTATATCAATAAAAATCTAACCTTTTCTCCATCTCTTTTATTAAACTCTAAAAATCCATTTTCACCAAAAAATCTCACATTTTCACCAAAACCCTAACTTTCTCCGTCAAAACCACAGCCGATCCAATCCTATCACAGTATCTTCTATTTTCTTTGTGTCCATCTATTTTCTTAATCAAATTTGCCTTACAATATTAGCATATTTTAAATGAGAGACGATGACAACAACAAATAACATTCAAATACTTATAAAAGATGTTTACAGGCAGGCGATCCCAAACAAGCCGAGCATCGTTTGGCTTTAGATGGTAATAGGATGAACCAAAGGCCACAGCAGCAACACCAATAAAGAAGCATGACCAACCCCATAATTCGCCTTGCAGGCTGAAAGAAGTAAATTTCAGCAATACCTTTTGTTTTAAAAATTATATGAAGACAAATGCATCAAGATAAATACCTTAGCTTAAAGCAATTCTGGTGATAGCAAAGAATAAGTCCAATAACACCCACTATAAGAAAAGGGAAATTCGAAATCACATTTAATGTATTAGGTATCCCTGCAGGAGAAGAAGATAAGAAAAAAGATCAATCAAATCGAAAACATAAGATACTTGTCTGTGGAATTTTTGAAGTGCAATAAACAAAGGTTCAAATTTCAAGCACCACCAATTTCAGTATACTGTTAGAATTTCACGCTGCATAGCATCCGAATAGAAGATGAAGCCATAATAATTGAATACAGAACCCTAACAATTGCGAATTCAGCAAATCTATATAATCGAATAAGTGAATTCCAGAACCGGAAAAGCATACATTTCTAGTTTCCAAGTCTAGTTAATCTCCATAATAGTTGAATTCAGAACCCTAGCATTTGTTGAATTCAGCAAAGCTATATTATCGAATAAGTGAATTCTATTATTGAAACGCCAAAATGTCTTCTCATATTTCTTGAAAACCCAGAACCGGAAAAGCCAATATTTCTAGTTTCCAAGTCTATTTCATCTCTCCCATCAGGGTTCCAATGGATCAAGTAAAGGCGTCAATGGTAGGGAACATAAATTATCTTAGACAAATTATAGAGTATCATAGGATTAAAAATAATACTTATACTTGTAGATTCAACACATGTTAAGATTTTGGAACTAGAACCCATGATTTTTAGACACAGACATGGTTACCCTATTCTGATAAAGAAACAGGATTCCCGATACGGCAATTCTACAAAAGAAAAGAACACAATCTACATAATCCAAACGAGAAAATAAATATATGAATGTTTTTTGTTAGCTATATGTATACTTAACTCATATAAATATATGTACTAAGTTATTAAGTTATTATCCATATTAAAAGAACATACAACACTACAGTTATCTATATAACAATTAGTTTTTGCCATCAATGGAATAACATACTTCACTTTATGCATAATTTGGTGGCAAGCGAATCTTTATTTGCAAGTGTCAGATTCAGACTACATAAGCATGCCTTGTCTGGATGCATCATGCACCATTGTTTTGCTTGGGAAAGTATCCCACATCACATAGACTAGAATCCAAACCTAGAACTACTGTTATAATTGCAGGCATCATTAGCAATTTGCATCATTTACCTTACCGATTCCAACACTCAGAAAAAGCACATAATTCCCTGATCTCCTAATCCCCATTTGCAGACCTTACGGCGGATTGAGCATTTACTACTTGGAATAATAATAATAATAATAAAGAAGGACACGGTAGTTTTTTCTACTCAATTCGCTTTAAAAAGCGTATGAAGGTCACAGTCGTACTCACCATACTCCATGTCAATCTTTTAACATCCAGAATGATGATGACAACCTATTTCCTCGATGAACAATTTCACAGGTCCTTAATCCCTCATTTTTAACTGTTCTCCATCTACACGATCAATTTTCTCGCATACATGTTCGTATTATGAAGCTGAAGGCGCGGTTACTTTTCGATATATTCATATCGAAAGCGTATCATCCTTACGAAAAACAAGCTAAAATGACCAGAATACATTCCAGCCGTGGTACTCTTGATATTAATTGATCACCAAATAGTGAATGATGTGAAATTGATAAACCCTAGAATTCAAAAAAAAAAGTTCTTACCGAAGAAGAGGGTGCGCTGATCGGCGAAGTCGTGGTACTCTTGAGATTGAGGGATTGCCGGAGTCACGATCATCAACACGATGAAGATCACGGTCGCTGCCGCCCATCCGTAATATTTCGACTTTGCCATCGTCTCTCTCTATCTCTCTCTCTCTCTGTATCTCTGTGATTTGTCTACTTCCCTCTCTCTACAGTCTACACCGACTTTCTTAGTTTCTTACTTCAAAGGACAAACTGAAAGCCCCAGTCTACATGGCTGGAATGGGCCTTGGGCTTTCCCCGATATAAATAAAAAAAGCCGTAAATCAAGTCCATGTAACTTTACAAAGGCCCAAAGACTTAAAAGGCGGTGGGCTTTTGGTCCTGTCCGCAAATTAGGGGCACCACTTGACCCTTTCTTTACGTTTCCATTAATACAATATCAACGAAAAATCAAGTAGGTAGCTTGGCGCCATCCCTCACCCATTACCCATTAAGTTGCAAGATGTGATTGCTAACCACGAGCGGTAGGTTGATTAAGAGCGCATTATCAAGCCCAGGGACCACGAACGAACCATATAACAATTAATACCAACGACAACCACATTGATTAGCGTACAGGATCCAATCCCATTTCAATAAATCTTCAAACCCAAGCCATAACTTGGGGTCAACCCTAGGTGGGGCCCTTGGTTCAATGAAGAATGTTGATTGCTGATTAAGTTTGTTGTTAGAAACAAACATAGTATTAGTGGTTGGGATGGGCTTGAATAAATGATTAGTCTCAATAATCAATGGTCAACTTCTGATCAAGGGAAAGAGACACGGAATGTTGTTATGCCTTGTACTCAATCAATTTGTAATGTTTGTTATAAAGAATTTTACATCAAAATTATTAGAGAATAATGAATATCATATGACATATGAGTCAACTCCTCGTATAGAAGACACAACAAGTGGAAGACACAAAAGGTGGGCTTGTACTTGTTGTACCACCACACTTTTTGTGTCTTGGTATATGAGGAGATGCCTAAACATGTCATATGATACACATTATTCTCAAGTTATTAATATAATAAACTACTGATGAGCAAATTAATTTCACAAAACACTGGCATTGTTCATACACATGAAGGTGTTCCAGTCGGTATGAAAACAGGAACGACAACCCTCGAGGGCTGCTGGGACTGAGAGCATGTGTGTGGCTCGAAAGCCACCTTTAATGTGCCCCCAAAAACAACAGTAATATGCCTTCAATGATAGGCAAGCTTTGTTGGTGAAGTTAAAAAAATGGTGGCTGATGGCAATAAAAAAACCCCTGGCACAACAAGGGTACAATGAGGATGAAATGCCGATGACATTCCCAGCTCATTTCCTCCTATTTGCCCCCACTACTGCACATCATTCAAGCACCCAACAATTAAATATCCAGTTGGCTTCATTAACAAGAGAGAGATTCAATTTTTTTTATATAGAAATTGGTTAAGCTTCTTTCTTGTTAGCAGCATGCATAGTCTTAAGAGCAAGAAGACAAACACACAGCTGTCATGTGTGTGCTATCACACAACCATGTTGCTAAAATATTGTCCTTGTTCTAGTCTTCTAGGAAAATTTCTTTATTCCTAGATTAAGCTCACAGGAAGCATATTCTTGAGTATGGGCATTGTTTGGTGTTTTAGTGCAAGAGAATGCCATGTTTCTTGGACTATTTTGAGTGTTGTTAATTGCACCCATGAATAAACCGCATTGATATTTTTTATCTTTCTTAAAACCCACTCTTATTTCCAATGTTACCCCCACCTCTTTTCGTCACTCATCTCCCCTACCCTCACCACCACCTCCTCCCTAAGATCGTGTCTTTCACCTTTTGTTTTTTTGATACATCGGAATGGAATATCTTTCACTTTTTTACATCAACGGTTTTAAATTTATACAAATATTTTTTAAAAAAATATCATAGGTCGTGCAATAACTTCACCGTTTGAATTTCATCAAACTTTATATTTTGAAAATTTAGAGTTTGAATTTCATCAAAATCACACGAATTCTTATTTTTTAAAAAAACTATTTTCGTTTTAAAGCCGATTGGAATTCTAATTTCGTAACTTCCGCCAAAAAATTGCTCCATGTTCAAAAGATCGATGTAAACATCAAATCGTAGGAAAATTGAATCCATATGTTGGTAGTTTTTAAAAAAGGTCGTTTCTTGAGGGACGATGAACAGTGACGATGAAACATGGGTAAGATCAGGGGATGAAGAAGACAATCTGATCCGTAGCACCAACAAATGAGGGGGACGATGCGGATGCTATGGACTCGGAGGAATGGCTAGCTACAGACGCTGGGTTGGGGTGGAGGTGCTGCCGTGTGGTGGGGCAGGGGGCGTTGAGGAGGAAGAAGAACATGTAGTGAAATCAAAACATCAAATGGCATAATTTGTAATTAAGTAACAAATTAAGGAGTAATTTGTTTATGCATTTAGGTAATGGAAAACTGGTAAATAAAAGTACTGTGAAATCGGAAGAATCTGCGGTGCAACTAACAGCACTCGACCCTTTTTCTCTATAAAATATGAACTTGATTTCCTCGAGTTCACCGTTCCGATGATTCTGTAGTAAATACCGTAGTTTAATATGTTTTCTTTGCTGTTTGTTAGTCTGAGGGGAAAATGTAAAATTAGCCTTGTTTTATAGCCAAACATTACGACAACAAACTTCGTTGATTTCTTACCTTGTTCGTTAGATCCAGGCTTTTCGAGACTTCCATAAATTACGGACATTCAACATCTCACAATAAACCTTACTGTATAGCTACACGGAGAATACATAGGAATTTACTCTATTTTCTCTGACTAAATTCTGTTTGCAATCCGAAAACTGATGGCTGAGAAACACAAGCTATGAGCATCACATCATTGGCTCAGGGTCAGCAAGCATTGGCATCAATCCCAGGCTCACTGGACCTTCTCACAAAATGAAAATAAAACCGTCAGAATCAATGAAGGTCCCCCCCTCTCTCTCTCTCTCTCTCTCTCTCTCTCTCTCTCACGCATAGCAAGCCAAAGATGCTGACAAGAAAGCAAGAACCTTCTCTTTCTCTCAAAAAGTTGATCACCACTTTTCTCAACTTTTCTCATTTCTTTCATTGATTTCTCTCCATCCAACCTTATCTTCCTTGCTTTTCTTTCAACTTGGAACAAGTCCAATCCTCCAAAAATTAACAAAGCATTAAATTCTTCTTCTGTCTTCTTCTTGCCAATCCCCACCCCTTGATCCTTCAATATAAGCTCTCAACATCCAACAGGAACAAGCACCCTCCAATCATTCATCTCTCTCCCTCACTCTGGTGACATGGGTCTCTTGAAAGCTAGAGGGAAGGTCTACAAGCCCGTTTCCAGTATCGATATCGGCAAGGGCAGCGTTGAGCCTTATACTCAAGCCAATGTGAAAGGTGAACCCATGTTTGGCTCCTATGTTCAATGTTTATTATGAATTAGAACAGTCTCTAATTTTGTTTTTTTTGTCTAAGCTCCTCGAGTTGCCGGGCTTCTAGTAAAAATTTTTGTGTGGATTTTGGAGTCATGGATCCTGGGGCCGATTGCTCTGTATATATTGAAGAAGGATAATCGGATACACAAGGTAGCAATTCAATTTGTGGTAGATTGGATTTCATCTTGTTCTCTCACATTAACATATGATTAGCTTGAGATATGTGTGGCTCTAGTCTAATTATCCATCAATTCAAACTTAAACTGTTCTGAGACCAACACAAGAAACAGAGGTTTTCGGGTTGTGATAGAAAATATATCTGTTACTTGCTTAACAGCTGACATTTTTGATACTCGTTATCGATTTCTTGCAGTTCGTCTCCTTGGCCGAAATCGAGGAGCCTCCACTTTTCACTCCGACCCATAATTCGAAACGTATCGTAAAATTCGTATCAAACTAGTGCATTACAAAACATATTCAGTTTGCCATGCCTCAGACATTCTGCTACCTTGTTTTCAGATCATACAGAGCAAGAAATTTATCCCATAAAGCTCGACTTATCGCCTTCTGAGCGAGTTGGGGAGGCCGTGAACTGCCTTCCCACAAGCGGGGAATCAAACCCATGTGATCAGGCCTCCAACTTCAGGCGTTGGACGATAACAGACTATTCAAGAGCCTACAGTTGCGGAGAAACCACTCCCGTTCAGGTAATCCATCTCATATCGCATGGACAGACCGTAGAATGCTAACCTATGTCAAAGGTCCATAGCTTTGTCCATAATGCATATGCTTCTGAATTGTGCTTGTGACCGCGGATTTTACAATCTCGAAGTTTGAATTGAGTGGAAATGCAGGTAGCAAAGCGATTCCTAGCCGCAGTCAAGGAGTCCTCAGGTCCTACTCTCCAGATGGCATTTTTCATTAACTATAACGAAGAAGATATTCTAAGGCAGGCTACGGAATCATCAATCCGGTATGAAAAAGGTGGGTACACAATTTGATTTTTCTACAGACTACATATACTATGTTGACATTTTGTCAAGCTTTCGGCATGAAGGGTAGATGCTAACAAGACATGAGTTACTGGTTTAAGTAGCAATGACCTTGTAGAAGGGTTGTTGTTCATCTACCTCTTGGTTTGATATCACATGCTTTCGTTGCCTAGATTCATAATTTCGATATATGACAGGAAATATACATGCATACATTAAAGAACAGCTTTCAGGAACAACAACAAAAATCTGAACAAGCAGAGTAGATTGCAGAACACAGTAGCGAAAATTCTCAGGTGTTCACTGAGCAAATACTGAAACATGATGTGCATGAACAATAAACAGCGGCGCCAGAGGAAACTTATATAGAAAATAAAATTGTTTAATAAAGGAAAGCACGCATTTTAAATACAAAAGAGCACTGCAAATCAAATAACGATGAACATAGTTTCGTTGCTTTTGTGATCAATAAACGCCTAACTGCTCTGATCAATCCAATTAGGTGCCCCAATTTCAGCTCTTGATGGTATACTGGTTGCAGTTAAGGACGAAATCGATTGTATGCCATATCCCACTACAGGTACAGTCTGGTCTTTTTCTCCTTAGACGATCCAGTTGTGTTTAAGCAATCATTCACTTCTCTAATGCGAATGATGGCTTTTACAGGAGGAACTAAGTGGTTACACAAAGTGAGACCTTGTACTGATGATGCAAGCTGTGTCAAACAATTAAGATCATGTGGAGCTATTCTTGTTGGCAAGACTAACATGCATGAGCTTGGTGCTGGGACGAGCGGGATAAATCCTCATTATGGGTGAGAACTATTCTATGTAGTCAACAAGGCCATGCATTTGTGAACATATTATTACTCTGTAGCGAGAAACTAAGAGATGCCGTGTCATACTAGTGCAATGCTAACCTAACATTTGTTTTGAAAAAATATAGGGCTAGTCGAAACCCTTATGATATCGACAAGGTTTCTGGAGGTTCCTCAAGTGGATCTGCTGCCATAGTGTGCGCTGGACTCTGCCCTCTTGCACTAGGTGTTGATGGGGGAGGTAAGTAGTTGAGCTTATCATCTTATGGAAGAGAATCCCCCTAATTGACTTCTTCTATAAGGTTAATTTATAGCATTGATTTGTAACTTCTACCAGAAAGATTTGATGTCAGTTGCTTCAATCAATTTCTGAAATAAGGCAGCACGGTATTCTCCGGGTTACTATCACTTCAATCTTATGTTTAATTCATAAGTTTACAATTTTGCGCATGAAGGCATGGGTGGGTGGGTGGGTGGGTAGGATGCAGTTTTGATGTTCGTGCAGCGTCCACTTCTCTTTCGTATGCACATGTATGTCTTTGTCTGTGCCGCTTGCACTGTTTATGCATGTATACACAAGCACATCATGCACACATCATATTTTGATACCTTAAATCTCAGAGCATAAATCTGGATACAATATGATGTAAGGAAGTATTTAGATTGCACGTTTTGATGAAATGATGAAACTGATGGATCGAAGCTTTGATAGGAAAGGGACATGACATTAAGGTCTGGTTACTTAGATTTCCTAAAAAAATTTCCAAAAAACTAATGAGCACATAAGATATCCAATATTATTTAACAATGAAGTGTCGGATATATTAGTCAACACCTTCGTCATAGTCTAGCCCTTCCTCTCAAAGTGGGATCGGTTATTGAACTCAATCCTGTGAAAAATGAAAGCTGATAACATGTTCCACTGTCCGACATGTAAGCAAATTTCTAGCCAAAATGGTAAAAGCAAGACCAGCACTTGACATAAATTATAGAATGCCAGTAGGCAAAGCCTGTATGGTTTAAGAGTTTAAGCTCATTCAATAAAATAAAGAAGAAATAAATACATAAATGATTTACGCTCAACTTCAAAGAACAAAAAATTATTCAACAATAAGAAACTTCAACTCCAATGAAGAACAAGAGTAAATAGAATGCATTTCTCAGCTGGAGATCCTAGCAGCATCTAAATTAAGGACATTGTAATTGAAAATTCAGCACATACCAAACTGAGGAAGTTAAAAGTATTTTCCATGTAGCTAACAAAGATTAATTACTGAACAATAAGATTATCGTATGAGTTTAACACAATTAATTTACAGCATAATATGCCTACAACCGCACTAGGATCTGACAAGTTCATTACTTTTTCATTACTTCTTACATATGCTGTTAATATTAATCCAAGCTTGATAATAATGAAACCGCATGTGGAGAATAGAACTGTATGCTAACTTCCTATCTGAGACCTTGGTTACCAAATGCTCCGCCGAGACTTAAAGAGCACGAAGACACCAACAGTATTAGTCATCATCTTCAAAAGAAAAAGAATATGTGGACTTAAATGCATTGTGAATCTCACGCAATCTTTACATGCACGAGATATCTTATTCACTCACATCATTAATTTCAGTAGAATTAGCTTCTGGAAAGAGTAACCAAGTAATAATAATTCATCAAAAAATTCTAAAATATCCATCAATTGTCGACATATACCATTCATTGACATTCTCCAAAAAAAGTATATATAGTATCCTATCATTTGTTGTATCCTTTGTATGTGTTTAGGTTCGGTGCGAATGCCTGCTGCTCTGTGTGGTGTGGTTGGTTTCAAGCCAACTGCTGGGCGCTTATCAAATTCTGGGTATATATCATATACTTCACTTAACTGTTGGTCATGAGAGCACCTTTATCACGCATAGTAAGCATTCATCTCATTACTCCAGGGTTCTTCCATTGAACTGGACAGTTGGAATGCCTGGAATTCTTGCAGCAACAGTAGAAGATGCATTGATTGCGTGAGTTCACTCACCTTTTTGAACCATAAGTTTCTTCTGTTTATCAGATTCTTTTGTGTTCACAGAAAAACCAATTAATATTCCATTGCCTATTTCAGATTTGCAGCTATATGCAATCCCTATCCATTGAACCCGCCAAAATCTTTACAGGTAAGCAGATCACATGACTTGTTCTTCTCATATACTCTAAAATGTACAAGTTTACGTCTACATCAGGATGTCAGCTTCTCTGTTGCTTCATCTCTCTTTTATTTATTTTTTGAAACCAACCAAAAAGTTGCTGGAACTTTCAATCATAGTGCCATTGTAAGAAGATGTTAGCCCTTGTATGTGAAATCATATTTGCATACAACATGTTTATGAACAATTACATTTGTATGCTTGTTTTTTCTATATGCCTCTTTGGCAACCATGGTCACTTACTGAGACTTCCATTTCAGAACTTCCAGCCTGAATTGAGTTTCCCTTTGCTAACATCCTCACAGTCACTCGCCGACATCAAGTTTGCTAAATATGGGGAGGTTCGTGTTGTAAAAAATACCAGGAAATGTTTTGGATTCTAAGTCAGTACAAATATCAAGCAATATGTCATGCTGAAATTCTAGATGAATTTTTTATTTGTTTCTGAATTTTGAAGCTAGACGTTAACATACAGTAATTCTCATGTTTTGGAACACACAGTGGTTTAATGACTGCACAGACGATATTAGATACTGTTGTGACCAAGCCCTGGAGAGGCTACGTAGGAATTACGGATGGAAGGTAATAATATCCATAACTAACTACCCAATTATCCCCTTTTATTCTAGATGACGTAAATAGTATACATACCGGTTTCCTACAGCATCTTTATTTTGATGCTGATGATATCTCAGTGAAATGATCATATGGGATTCTGGATAGTACCGTCTTTTAATCTAAGATTCTAAATCAATCCTTTCTATTTTCAAGACCGTGGAGGTGACTGTGCCGGAGATAGAAGAGATGCGTTTGGCACACTATACAACGATTGGATCAGAATGCACTACTTCATTGGCTCCTCATCTTGCAAAATTGTATGACGTCATATTCTGTGCATATTTTGATAGGTTTTTCCATAGCACTTGCTCCATCATGATCAAACACAGCTGACGCTATGTCATTTTATGGTAACAGGGATTTTTCTGAGATTGGGTGGGACGCAAGAATTGCGTTACGCGTCTATGGCTCGTTTGACAGTAAAGAATACCTTAACGCCCAACGAATCAGGTTATCTATGCGTCTTTCTCTTAGCAAAAAAGTCAGCTTATTCATGAAAGTTCAATATCCTTATCATAGAGATGATTAATTCAATGCCCATGTCCATGATTATGAATTGTCACAATCTTCATACGTGTTCACATGGATGAACGACTGACAACAGTCCCATAACTAACGATATTCTTTTCATAATTTATGGGCAGGAACCGCCAAATGCAATTCCACCAGGAAATTTTTAAGGTTGCCGATGTCATTGTCACACCTACAACAGGGTATCATACTTCAACCACATTGTCTTAACCAATAGACACATATTATGTTTGGTGCTTCCCTCAAATGCAACAGTAAAATTATAATGAAAATTCAAATTATAATGAAAATTCTTCATGATAGCTCTCAAATGCAATGCCTAACTGCTTCCGCTCGCTTCAATTGTACACAGTGTTACCGCATATCCCTTGAAAGATGATGCTTTGAGTACCGGCGAACTTGACTACATAAATGGAGGTATATAGAAACCAACTCAAAGCATGTCACCTCCCAGCATTGAATGTTGTTGTAAAATACTTGCCTAGGTATTGTCGCACACGATAGCAATTTTTACTTGAGAATCATTGTTTTAGCTGCACTTGTGAGGTACTCCATATCAGGAAACTTTCTAGGCTTGCCAGCAGTTACTATCATGGTAATATTTTTTCCTCACCTCTTCACCGTACATCTCTTGCACACTGGAGTCTGGACTTTGAATACAAATGCTACTTCATAGGTTGGATGCGACAAGGGTGGCATGCCAATTGGAATTCAGTTTATTGGGAGACCATGGTCTGAAGCAACCTTGCTTCATTTGGCTTTTGCATTGCAGGTACTATATTGACCGCATTTCTAAGCTCACTAGGGGTGCTTTCCCTCATTACTCTCGTTAGAAAATTAAAAAAAAAAACAGAAGTTCATCGCATAGATTTACATAGTCGTGCTTGCTAAGGAGCTGCAATGTTGCAACTGCTAAGAGGAAGTCGTCAACAGAGTATACTTAACTATTTGGTATTGCAAATTTAACACATTCAAAAATTATTCACAATATCCGACTAACATGGTGACAGGGCCTATGCATCAAAACCTATCCAAAGCCACAGGTGTTCTACGATCTCCTCAAGAAGGACTAGAAGTAGCAGATCATGGTGCAAATTGCGGTTGCATGAGATAAACCAAAATTTAGCAATTCAATGAAAGGATTGAATGCTGAAACCCGTGCAGTGCTCGGATCTGTCGTAACATACAAAGAGTCAAAGTCTACAAAAGAGTTCAATGGATTCCTTTTTTTTCATCCTATTTGTCATCTTTGTGTGTGCAGATTAAGAATCTCTTTAAGGAAAATTGTGTAATGGTTCCTACTTCCCTATAAACATTGATGTAATTTCATTTGATTTCAAGTTACTGATGAGCAGAAGCTAATCAAAATATATGTAGTATTTATATCAGGAGTGAGTGGCTAGCATATGACAATTAACAAAACAAGCAACTAACACCAATGTCAGAGCATAGACATAAAACTTTATCAATAAAAAACACCGAGCTTCTTTTGATCTTTACCTTGAAGAAATCAGCCAGCCATGGTGGTCGCCATGCGTCATTCTTCTCAAGAAATGAGGGGGATACTCGTAGGCTTCCTCGAGCGCGCATCCTTGCAGCCCTCACATTTCATCTCCTCCCCATAAGACGTCGAGGAGAAGTCCTCTATGCTCCTGTTTAGTCCCTGCATATGTTAGTTCACGTTTAGCCCCTTCATATGTTAGTCCGATTCCCGCCATCGAATCAAGAGATGATGACGATGACGGCTAATCCGCTGACGCATCTGGATCTGTTGAGAATACGTGCAGGCGGGCCTTCGCCAGCAGCCGCCGTAGCTGTAGCTACCATCACCATCATATCCTCATTGTTTGGGTTGTTGTTGTCAGCCATTTGCAGTTTGAAGATCGGTAGTAAGTTGAACAAACCGTGGGAAACACACAAGATTTTTGAGCAACGATGAATGTCTAGTTGAGCATTTGTACAAACACGTGGTGTGCAGAAATCCTGGCGGAGTTAACTCCTCCGTCGGCCACGGAGCCGAGTTTCCCCCAAAAAAGCGACAAAAAAGAGCGTTATATAGTGCAGAATGTGGGCCCGGTAATTGAAAACATTTAAATATAAAGAAAATCAGGGGGTTTACTATAAAAGTTTTCCCATTATCATTTATCAATAATATTTGTACAAATCAACTCGGCTCTAATCCGAACTTTAGAACTCGTATAAATTTTCCATTATTAAAACTTTTTTATTAGCAAAAAATTAAAAGATCTAGGGTTTCTTCGACGATGTCTTCCTTCGCCGGCGATGAGACCGCTCCCTTCTTCGGCTTCCTTGGGGCCGCCGCGGCGCTTGTCTTCTCCTGTAAGCAATCGTCTCTCCCGAACTTCCCCAACAGCTTAGGGTTTCGAATTTGGAAAATCGAAACTTTTCACTAAAAATTTCTCCCCAATATCATTCCTTTTTGCAGGCATGGGAGCGGCGTACGGGACGGCGAAGAGCGGCGTCGGAGTGGCGTCGATGGGAGTGATGCGGCCGGAGCTCGTGATGAAGTCGATCGTGCCGGTGGTTATGGCGGGAGTTTTGGGGATCTACGGGCTCATCATAGCGGTGATTATCAGTACTGGGATCAATCCTAAGGCGAAGTCTTATTACTTGTTCGATGGGTACGCTCACCTCTCTTCGGGTTTGGCTTGTGGGCTTGCTGGGTTGTCCGCTGGCATGGCTATTGGGATAGTCGGTGATGCCGGAGTCCGGTAATCTTACTCCCCCTCTCTGTTTTTATTTGGTTTTGATTTTTCCCCGTGCGAGATATTTGCATTGTTTAAGTGAACTATTATTAACGTTTAGATTCGGTTATAAAAAAGTGGGTGAAAAGTAATTTGGATTGTATGATTTCATGATCGAGTGATTCCATCAATATGTTGCACTATGAATGATGCATGCATCGCTTTGTTGTTACGGTGATTCAAGTGTTCATTGTAAGCCATTTCATCTTGATGGAATGGGTGCTAATTGTATAGGAATGAGAATGTTGGATTTTGATAGGTATGTGCAGTTCGTATCCATATTCCTTTATGATAGGTGGGTCAATGGAGAGCTTTGTTCTCTTACTGCACTCAGTTTTGTTGGTCTCTTTTCCCAGGTGCAAGATATTTTGTTTATCAAACTGACATTGGATGTTGAATGGTGATATCAAACAAATAGTGTTATGGATACTAAGTCAATTAAGTTGAGAACCTTACCAAAAAAATTAAGTTGAAAAAAAAGGATATGATGACATATCTGAACGTTTGAACTCTAATTCGTTCTACTGATGTGTGCTTCTTATGAATCAGTAAGCTAAGTTGGTAAACATGTTTTGATAAACTCTTTAAACCTCGTGCATTCTCTTATGTATTGCTGGTTAGTTGTTAATTTTTGCTATATATTTTTGGGGCGATTTAGTAGACTTGGTATTGTACACCATGTTGTCAATAAAAGCAGCAAACCTTTAGGAAAAATTGGCTAAGTTAATGACAATTGTTTTCACACGCATTATATGATGTACTTTGGTTAGTGGCTATAACTAATTACCAAGGTTTACAATCTCGGCTTTGGTCTCAGTATCAGCTGATAGTTTTAGTATTGACATTTGTTGGAAATATTGGGTGATATGTATCGAAAGCATCAGACTTTTTGTATCGGTTATCTTAGGTTAAAATAGTTGTTAGTTACATAGAAATTCATCTTTAATGAGTGTTTTGTTTATTCATAGATCATTTCCGTCATCTAAGATCCAAGGCGTTATTTTCTCTCTTTAACCCACTCAATCATGAGTCAATATTTTAAACCTTGATTTTTACAATGAAATGAGATTTTGAAAAAAATCAATTATGTGAAATAAAATAAAATTTCAAAGTTTAGTAATTAAAATCTTAAATCTCCTCTTGGATTCGTTGTTATTAGTTAGTGTTAGTGATATCAGCTAGTTTTGAATGTATCATATTGGCATGTTTAATATTGGATGCGATAAGAATGATGCATATTAATATCAGTCAAGATTTTAAACCTGGCTAATTACAACTACAACCTAGCTCTATATTTTATAGGAACTCAATTAGAAGTCTGTCTTGGGTCATTAGTCTAAAATCTTTTGTATGCATTACCTTTTGTGGGCCCTCTTGTATTCTAGTTCATAAAATGCCTTATGATACCTGAGAATGGATATCACTATCTTTTAAGATTTGGCCATTTTAAGTATTATGTCCACTGTGGGAATGTGTATTCGTTTTGGCTACAGGTGTAAAGGACAATATCTAAGTTTGTATGGTCATTGATTTAAGACATGAATTATTATTTTGGTTTTAATTATCCATTCACTTGTATTGATAAATTGGTTGTTAGTATTGACAAGTAGACATACAAATGTTAAGTTTGCAAATTCAGGATAACTTTCAAGGGAGACGTTCCCCATAATAGTGTGAATACATGCAACACAATTCAAGTGTAATTTTAAATGAAGATCATTATAGCGGGGGATTAATGATTGATTAATTTGATCATACTACAAGGTCATTGTGCAATGTATTATATAAGAACTAGTCATAACACGTGCCCGCGGGCATGGTTCATTTAAGATTTACCCTGTGAAATCTTTGTTCCCCAAAAAATTATTTCCACATACACAATTGCACGGAACAACAAATTAGCGTAATAATATTTAGCGGCACGTACGCCTTCGGCGCGGAACAACAAAATCAGTGCATGCGCATTCGACACGGAACAACAAATTTGACGTACAATAACAAATTCGGCACGGGCGCCTTCGACATGGAACAACAAATTAGCGTAAAAAAATTTAGCTGGCGCCTTTAGCGCGGAACAACAAATTCGGTGCGGGCGCCTTCGACGCGGAACAACAAATTCGGCGCGGACGCCTTCGGTACGGAACAACAAATTTTGCCTAGAACAACAAATTTGGCGCGGGGCACTTTCGGCGCAGAACAACCAATTTGGCGCGGAACAACAAATTCGGCGTAGAACAACAAATTCGATGCGGGCGCTTTCGGCGCGGAACAACAAATTAGCGTAAAATAATTTAGTGGGTGCCTTCGGCGCGGGAAAAATTTAGCCGGCGCGGAACAACATATTAGCCCTCTTGTATTCTAGTTCATAAAATGCCTTATGATACCTGAGAATGGATATCACTATCTTTTAAGATTTGGCCATTTTAAGTATTATGTCCACTGTGGGAATGTGTATTCGTTTTGGCTACAGGTGTAAAGGACAATGTCTAAGTTTTTATGGTCATTGATTTAAGACATGAATTATTATTTTGGTTTTAATTATCCATTCACTTGTATTGATAAATTGGTTGTTAGTATTGACAAGTAGACATGCAAATGTTAAGTTTGCAAATTCAGGATAACTTTCAAGGGAGACGTTCCCCATAATAATGTGAATACATGCAACACAATTCAAGTGTAATTTTAAATGAAGATCATTATAGCGGGGGATTAATGATTGATTAATTTGATCATACTACAAGGTCATTGTGCAATGTATTATATAAGAACTAGTCATAACCCGTGCCCGCGGGCACGGTTCATTTAAGATTTACCCTGCGAAATCTTTGTTCCTCAAAAAATTATTTCCACATCCACAATTGCACGGAACAACAAATTAGCGTAATAATATTTAGCGGCACGTACGCCTTCGACGTGGAACAACAAAATCTGCGCATGCGCATTCGACACGGAACAACAAATTCGACGCGGAACAACAAATTTGGCGTACAACAACAAATTCGGCACATGCGCATTCGACATGGAACAACAAATTAGCGTAAAAAAATTTAGCCGGTGCCTTCAGCGGGGAACAACAAATTCGGCGCAGGCGTCTTCGACGCGGAATAACAAATTCGGTGCGGGCGCCTTCGGCGCGGAACAACAAATTTTGTCTAGAACAACAAATTCGGCGCGGGACACCTTCGGCGCAGAACAACAAATTCGACGCGGGTGCCTTCGGTGCGGAACAACAAATTAGCGTAAAATAATTTAGCTGGCGCCTTCGGTGCGGAACAACAAATTAGCGTAAAATAAGTTAGCGGGCGCCTTCGGGGCGGACAATTATTATCATATTGTTGTCCACGAAGAGACGATGGGTCCCGCGTTGAGGGAGAGATCATTCAATCTGCATCCGCATTCGATCTGCAGTATTAATTGTCATAGTCAGCTATTCCCCAAATGCATTAACTGTGTGCACTCTACTATTCCCCAGAAACCTTCATTCCCCAAAAAGTTTCATTTCCCCAGAAACTTTCATTTCCCTAGAAATGTTTTTCCCTCCAAAACTTTCTATAAAGTCTTATCTCAAACATTCATTCATCAAGATTAAATCCAAGCAGTCTTTCTATCAAACTGTTTGTCCTAGTCAGCTTGTCCTAATCAGCCCTAGAATTCAAAAACAGTTGTCAAATGTAATATAGATATCAGAGATCATAATGGAAGAAATTCCTATAGAATTGTTGCTTAATTGATGAATTGTCGAGGTTGTTTTGGGATCACTTATATGCTTGATGTTTTATTGGAATTTGGAAATCCTTCACCAGTCATATTTAAGGTGAGAAATGCACAGAACATCACCATGGAGTTGAAATATATGATATAATAAACATGAACTAGTGAACTTGACTTTTATCGGAGGAGAATAACTATTCTTAAGGTAGCCAATTATATGAAATGATAAGACCCCACAGGATAACACCATCTTTATGCTGTAGGGCTGTAAATTAAGGTTCCAAGTTTCGATCAAAAACCGATGTGATCTTGGCAGTTTCGTACGTGTTTCAAAAAGGACTGGTCCACCTTTGTCAAACACTTGGTTTTGGCCAACAATATCCAAAATAACAAATTAAAAAAATATACAAAACACATTTACAGTAGCCATCACAAAAGGAATTTTATACTAAAATCTACTTAAGCCACCAACAATTTTCTGAAGCCTTCAGTACATTTTGAAGATAACAGCCAACAAATGATAAGAAAAAACAACACACTAAACCATGACGTCAGAATCCTGAAGAAATGTTTTTTTTTTTTTGGGGGGGGGGGGGGGGATGAGAACAAACCAGGATGTCGTTGCAATCAACCCTTGCCCCATCACGCCTTCTGGATTAGCTGATTTGATTGTTCTTTTTGTGCAAAGGATTAGGAAGGAGGGGCATGCCCAAAGTTAATAAGTGTTTGTAGCTTAACCAGGTCCTATTAAGTTAGACACACTAGCTTAAGCCATCTTAAGTTGTTACCGATGTTAAGGGTTTGTAGCTTCAACGGGTCCGATCCTGCTCTATATGTCACGTGTCATTCAAAATATTCCACCGAAAAATTTCTTCCCATTCAAAATCTCTCACCAAAAAAATTATAGCATCGTTCAGAATATCCTATCCCAAAATTCAACCACATTCAAAGTCTCCCTAAAAAAATTTACCGTCGCCTTAAAAATATCCCTCAACAACATTTTTTAACATTCAAACTAACATTTAGTTCCTACAGAGAATATAGTTCCATCCAAAAAATTTAGTTCTTTCCAAAATCTAAATTTTTAGTGTCCTTCAAAATTTAGTTCTCTCAGATTTAGTTCTAAATAAAATTTTAAATTAAAATTTAGTTCCCCTCAGAGAATTCAGTTTATCCAAAAAAATTAGTTCCCCCCAAATTTAGTTTTTCTCAACATTCAAAATTTTAGTTCTCCCAACTTTATTTCTCTTTAGATTTAGTTCCCCTTAAAATTTAAAATTTTAGTCACTCCAATTTTTATTTCCCTCCAGATTTAGTTTCCACCTAAAATTTTAGGGTTTAACCCTTTAAATTTTACAAACTCTTATCCCAACCATTGATTCATTAAGATTAAATCTTAACTATCTTTATACCAATCTCTTTGTCCTAGTCAACAAACCCATTCAAAAACATCCCTCAATTGTATAATATATACATAAAATTATTGGTAAAACCAAGACTGACACTTAGAAACGAAACCAAAGAAACTGCCAAAACTTTTTGAAACCAAGATTTTTTTGAAGGGGCTGAAATTGAAATTGAAATGGAGTTCTTAAACCTTGATATAAATACGAGGTGAGGATTTGGAAGCCCTTACGGCATACTTAAAAGTTGAGTGAGCTGCACCTATGGAAGGTAGCTGGTACGTTTCACTTGCCGATTAGATCAAAACAGCGATTTAAGGTGGAAAAATATAAAAAGTGGAAATATATTTGAACGATTTGCGAAGAACACAAGATAATTGGATCTCCTTCGAGACGAGATCCTGTCTCCTAGCTTTGAATGCACGGATCAAAGCCTAAGAACCCTCACAGATGATAACTCAAAGTGTTTTCACAAATCAAGCATAAAACCTCCCTAATGACGGCTAGACCTAAATATAAGAAAAAGGGGATTTACTAATTTGGTCTGGAAAGACCAAAATACCCCTGAAATGACTAATTCCCGCCCCCACGTCTCCTCCTGCGGAAGTACGTGATCGTGGGCTCCGCTCTAGCCGCTCCCCCCGCGTGTGGGCTTGGTGCGTCCGCATCAATACCCCCCCTAAAAGAGCCACATTATCCTCAAGGTGGAAGTCAGGGAATTGCTCCTGTATCACGTCATAGGCCTCCCATGTCGCATCACAGTCCGGTAGGCCCGCCCAATAGATCAGTACCTCCTTGCGCCGCCCTGGGCCCTGTCGAATCGCCCTCACATCCACGGGCTCGAGTAGTACCTCCATGTCCTCCGTCAAGGAAGGAGGCAAAGTGGACGAAATCGCCTGATCCCCAATCGCCCTCCTCAGCTGTGACACGTGGAACACTGGGTGTATCACCGAAGAAGGTGGCAGCTCCAACCTGTACGCCACCTGGCCAATTTTGGCCACCACCTTGTAGGGACCGAAATATCTAGCTGACAGCTTCTCGTTCTGCCTCCTTGCCAAAGATCTCTGCCGGTACGGACGCAGCTTGAGATACACCATATCGTCCACCTGAAAGTTGACATCACGTCAATGCCCATCAGCCTTGGTCTTCATGACCTGTTGAGCCCTCAATAAATGCTTCCGCAGCTCCTCTAGCAAGCCATCCCTATCCCCCATGTACTCCTCTACCTTGGACACTGGAGTCTGCTTGTCACCAAAACGGAGCAAAGGCGGTGGATCTCTCCCGTATAGCACTCTGAAAGGCGTCCCAGCTGCAGAGTGGTACGAGGTGTTGTACCAGTACTCCGCCCAAGCCAACCACCTATGCCACTGACGAGGTGTCTCTGAGGCGAAGCACCGCAAGTAAGTCTCTATGCTGCGGTTGACAACCTCTGTCTGGCCGTCGGTCTGAGGGTGGTAGGCTGTACTCCTCTTCAGGACCGTACCATGCACCCTGAATAGCTCCCGCCAGAAGCCGCTCATAAAAACCGGGTCCCTGTCGGACACTATGGAAGCAGGCACTCCATGTAACCGTATCACCTCTCTCGTGAAAGCCGTAGCCACCGACACTGCAGTGTAAGGGTGCTTCAACGGAATGAAGTGCACGTACCTACTCAGGCGGTCCACCACCACAAATATCACCGTGTAGCCCTCTGACCGGGGTAATCCATCGATGAAGTCCATTGTCACCTCCTCCCAGACCCTCTCTGGCAACGCCATCGGCTGTAACAGGCCTGCTGGGGCCATGGCCATGTACTTGTGACGTTGGCACACGTCACAAGCTGCGACTAAACGCGCGATCCTCCTCCGCATCCCAGGCCAATATAACTCTCTGGCCATCCTCTGATAGGTCTGCTGTACCCCTGAATGGCCCCCAGTCACCGAATTGTGGAACTCCTGAAAAAGGACCGATATGAACTCTGAGCTCCGTGGTATCACCATCCTCCCCTGGTACAGCAATCTGCTCCCTGCTAACGAGTACCCAGCCGGCCCCTCCTCGCCACTCTGCAGTCTCTCCCGGAGCTGCCTCAACTCCGCATCCGCGTCTGCCTCCTGTAGCATCGTCTCCCAGTCCAACCATATAGGCCGCGACAGCGCCCTCAAATCGATGCTCTCCTCCCGACGTGACAAGGCATCAGCAGCCTTGTTCTCCAATCCGGGCATGTACTCGATATCGAACTGGTACCCCACCAGCTTGGACAACCAATGCTGATGCTCCTCTGTGACGAGCCTCTGCTCCAGTAGGTACTTGAGGCTCCTCTGGTCCGTGCGGACCACGAACTCCCTCCCCAACAGGTATGGTCGCCACTTCTGCACCGAGAAAACTATGGCCATCAGCTCTCGCTCATAGACCGATTTCAGTCGTGCTCTAGCGGTCAGCACCTGACTGAAATAGGCGATGGGCCTACCCTCCTGCATAAGCACCGCCCCTAGCCCGTACCCCGAGGCGTCAGTCTCCACCACGAACGATATGCTGAAATCCGGCAAGGCTAGGACCGGCGCCGTCGTCATAGCCACCTTCAAGGCTTCAAACGCCTTGGTGGCCTCCTCCCCCCACTTGAAACCGTCCTTCAATTGCTCGATGAGAGGCCAAGCAATCGTGCTGTAGCCCTTGACGAACTTCCTGTAGTAGCCCGTCAGCCCCAAAAAGCCCCTCAAAGCTCGTAGTGTAGTAGGCAGCGGCCAATCTAGCATAGCTGCTATCTTCGACCTGTCGGCCGCCACCCCCTCTGCCGATACTACATGGCCCAAGTGCTCAATCCGCAGCTGCCCGAAACTGCACTTCTTCCTGTTGGCGAAGAGCCGATTCGCCAACAGCCCCTGGAATACCACCTCCAAATGGCCTATGTGCTCCTCCATATCCCGGCTGAAGACCAGGATGTCGTCAAAAAAAAGTATGAACCGCCGTAAGGCTGGAATACCTTGTTCATGAGGGCCTGGAACATCGACGGAGCATTCGTCAAGCCAAACGGCATGACGAGAAACTCGTAATGCCCCTCATGGGTCCGAAAAGTGGTCTTCGGCACATCCTTTGGCCGCATCAGTATCTGGTGGTACCCCGCTCTCAAGTCGATCTTCGAAAAGACCGATGCCCAATGTAGCTCGTCTAACAGCTCGTCAATTACCGGAATATGGAACTTGTCTACGACAGTCTCCCTATTCAGCGCCCGGTAATCGACGCAGAATCTCCAACTCCCGTCCTTTTTCTTCACCAACGGCACTGGTGACGAAAAAGGACTCACACTGGGCTGTATTACCCCCGCCTGCAGCATCTTCCGCACCATCCGCTCTATCTCATCCTTCTGCAAATGCGGATATCTGTATAGCCGCACGCTGACTGGAGCCCCATCCCCCCGTAGCACGATCGCATGCTCGTGTCCCCTCTGCGGAGGCAGCCCCTGTGGGCTCTGAAACACCTCTTGGTACTGCTCCAGTACCTGCTCCACCTCCGCTGTGGTCTCTGTCTGCTGCTCCTCCTCAGTCGACAACCCCTGGCACTCCACCAGGAACCCCTCAACCTCATCCCGCAACGCCCTAGTGATGGCCTTGAAGGCCACCACCGAAAAACAGAGTGTAGGGTCTCCGGTCAGCACCACCGTCCGCTCGCCGTCCTGGAACTCCATCCGCAGAAGCTTCCAGTTCACCTTCATCTCCCCCAACTTCTTCAGCCACTGTACCCCAAAATGACATTCACATTCCCCAACTCCAGCGGCAAAAAATCCTCCACTACCTGTATGCCATGCAGCATCAGGCACACCCCTTTGCAGAACCCCTTCCTCTCCTCCGTTTTCCCCGTCTCCAGCAACACTGTGAATCTCTCCAACGTGCTCAGCTCCAGACCATGACGCTCCACCAACTTCCTTGAAATGAAGTTGTGTCGCCCCACTGTCAATAAGTACAGTCACTGCCTGCTCTGCCAACGTCTCTGATAACTTCATGGTATGATTCGGAGTGAATCCTACCACAGAGTTCAGGGAGACCTCCGCTACGTCCATGTGCACAGGCACCTCAGCCTCGACCGTAAGCTCTGGCTCCACTACCTCCTCCTCATAGTCCTCGTCGGGGACGATCACGATCTGCAGCAACTTGCTCGCACATCGGTGACCGGGGCTGAACTTCTCATCGCATCGGAAGCATAATCCTGCTGCACGCCTCGCCCGTATGTCTGCCTCCGTCAGCCGTCTGCCGGGTACCATTCCTGGTCGGACCTCTCCTCTAGGCTCCGCTGGTGCTCCTGCTGCTGGGCATGGAGGGACCGGTGCTGCCAGACTGCGCTGACCCTGAGTACCCCAAGTCCCCCTCAGGCGCCTCTCCTCAGTATGCTTCTCTTCCGCCATATGGGCCAGGCGAAGGACATCCTCCAAGTCGTTGGGCCTCTGCATCCGAAGCTCCGCCCGTATTGAGGGCTTCAGTCCCCTCATGAAACTCCCAATCAACACCTGATCGGACACCCCCCGTAGCCTGCTGGCCAACATCTCGAACCTCTCCACGAAGTCTCGAACTGTCCCCTCCTGCCGCAGTGCTGAAAGCTGCTCATAGAAGTCCCCTCCTGACTTCTCCTGGAACCTATCGAGGAGGTATGAAGAAAGCTCATCCCAAGTACGAACGGGGGAGCGGGCTGTCTTTCATCTGTACCAGGCTAGGGCCTTGCCCTCAAAGTAGATCCCAATAGCCCGCAGGACCTCCTCCTCTGTGAGCTGCATCACCTGGAAGTATCGCTCCGCTCTGTAGACCCAGCCGTCAGGATCGGTACCATCAAACGTCGGTATCTTCAGCTTTTTCAACCGACGATCCGCGTTTATGTCTCCATACTGTCCTCCATACCCCCCACGGCCGCCTCCATGCACCATCACGCCCCCTATCCCCCTCCGGGACCTCCGTCGCCTCCCTCGTACAGCTCATCAGGCCATTGAGGTCTCTCTATATCCCCCTCAGGGATGTAGTTCCCCAAACACTCCAGTGGTCGTGGTGGCTGCGCAAAAATGGGCTCTCTAGCCCATCCGTGCTGCTGAACGGGCGCTGTCCGGCCCTCCAGATGGCCCCCTGGGCCCCAAAATTGGGCCGCAGGAGCCCCAATCGTCATCCCAGGAGCCCCTCTTCCTTCGTCGGGTCTCGTCGTCGCTCCTGGGGGTTGAACAAACCCCGCCACGCCCCCAAAAGGCCTCAGTGGTCTCGCCGGGCCCCCAAAACGCGTCGTCAGGTCCTTAGGAGGGGTGGCCCAGGCTGTGGCGCCACCCCGAGGCCCTACCGGGGCTGCCGCACCCCCAAAAGGCCCCCCAGCCTCCCGCGTCCCCCATCGGGGGCGCCCCGCCTCCAGCGCCCCCGATTGGGGGCGTCGGCCTCCAGACACCCCCGACAGGGGGTGTCGCCGCCGTGGGGGGGGGGGGGGGGGGGGCGAAGTGGCCCGTCGAGCCCCCTCAGGCCCCGTTGGGCCTGTCGAGCTCTCGGCAGGCCCAGTTGGGCCTGTCGCACTTCCGGTAGGCCCAGTTGGGCCTGCCGTGCTTGCCGCGGGGGCCTGGTGGGCCCCGCTGCTTTCCCCCGCAAACCCTAGAGGGTTTGGCCAGCCGTCGCCTTGGTTTGGAGAGTTGGTAGCCGCCGTTTCGACGACGAACCCTTCCGGGGTTTTGCCTCGATCTCCTCCGATAGCCGCCGAGATGGTCTGGAGCATCGTCGGGATCTGCGCAACCTCTCTCGCCGTTTTCGTCGCCTCGATCCTCATGTGTTTGAGTTCGACTTGGATGTCCTCTTGCGTATGGGCGTGGATTTGTTGGAGATCTCCATGGCCGTGATCCTTGTTGGAGATCTCCATGGCCGTCTTCAATGATTGAATATCATCGCCCATGGCTTTCTTCAATTCCTCCATCTCGCGGTTGATTTCTTCACGAAACCCTTGAAGCCGTTCTTCCGTCGCGCCGCTTCTTGTCCCTCTCGCCATTAGATCTCACCGCTTTGATACCAATTTGATACGTTTCACTTGCCGATTAGATCAAAACATCGATTTAAGGTGGAAAAATATAAAAAATGGAAATATATTTGAACGATTTGCGAAGAACACAAGATAATTGGATCTCATTCGAGACGAGATCCTGTCTCCTAGCTTTGAATGCACGGATCAAAGCCTAAGAACCCGCACAGATGATAACTCAAAGTGTTTTCACAAATCAAGCATAAAACCTCCCTAATGACGGCTAGACCTAAATATAAGAAAAGGGGGATTTACTAATTTGGTCTGGAAAGACCAAAATACCCCTGAAATGACTAATTCCCGCCCCCACGTCTCCTCCTGCGGAAGTACGTGATCGTGGGCTCCGCTCTAGCCGCTCCCCCCGCGTGTGGGCTTGGTGCGTCCGCATCAGTAGCTATGAGAAGGTAGCTTGTATGTGAACTGGGTGACAATGATGATCCGGGTGGGAACAATTGTGGAGAAAGTGCTTGCTATACCCGGTTAGTATGAGCATGGTGAGTGAATACCCCGACCCACCATATCGTTTGTAGTATTTAATGGTTGCTGGGAAATGGTTCAAATTGTTATCCATGGTCATTTAGCATCCTCTTCCCAACCCAATACATCATGTGTTATACGTTCTGCTTGTCATCCTTCCCCTTCTACCAAAAATTATGCCACCCTAGACACCTAAAGGTTCTTTTGCTACATAAGAAATACTTCCCATTGAGAGGGTTGGATAACACTAACTATAAAAAGAGAAAGTGGGACCTTCTTAGGAAATTAGTTCCTCCGTTCATCAAGTTTTAGTTGTTAGATAACAAGTACATTTTTTGGGCACCTCGGACATAAAGGTTATATAGATAACAGTTGCTTATGAACCCCATTTCGTATTTTGAGATGGTGGAGGATGATAACAATATGAGGACGCAGTATCTCTGGAAAATTGTTTTTCCATTCATCAAGTTTAGTTGGCTAGGTAACAAGTGCCTGGCATCTATATATAGGGAGAGCGTGGGATGAGGAACGATAAGTATAAAAAGGAAGAGGGCTGATGTGGGGAGGGAGATGTAATTATCTAATTCTTTTGTTAATCCTACTGATAAATCCTGGTTCAGCCACTGCAAGGGCTTGTGTATGGTCATGAGGGTGGATTGCGTGAATCATCCTTTGAATTCAACTACTAGTGCTGGTGGGGTAATTGTAATTAGCAAATTCTTTTGTTTGTCTTACTGAGAAATCTTGACTCAGCCTCTGCAAGCGCATGTATGGTTTTGAGGTTGGATGGTGCAATCATCGTTTCGAATTTAACTACTAGTGCTGGTGGGGTACAACTTGGGTGAAAACTTGTAATGGGGCTGTGATTGTCCTCTTCCATTGCAGTGCATATTTTGAGTTGCTTGTTCTTCACTGTGATGCAGTTGAAATACTAGACTAAAATTAGAAGTGGGGATTCTATTAAATTCAGACATCAAGGTAGATTGAGAAAGATGAATTGTATTGTGTGTGTGTGCCATCTTGGGCCAACTGTTGAAATGGTACTTGGGAATTGCTATGCGAACATCTTTTTGCTCAGTTGACAAACCACTTAATTTTTGCCGAGTTCATATACCTTAAATTTTTGAAAAATTGAAATTTCTACTCTGTACACATATCCCGATTTTTCAAAAAGCCATTAGATCCATGCACAGAGAGTGATGAGGATGAGGGGAGGGGCTAGGGAGGAGGCGGGGAGTGGGGGCAAGGGCAGACGAGGGGAGCGAGGGAGGGGGGATGGGGCAGGGTGGGAGACATGTAGGGTAGCGGGGGAGGGGGTGGCCGACGAGGATGGGGAGCGGGGAAGGAGGGGTGGTGGAGGGGATGGGGCTGGGGAGGAGGCGGGTGAGAGCGGGCGAGGGCTGACGAGGGGCTGGGGCGAAGGCGTGGAGTGGGGCGGACAAGTGGAGCAGGGGAGTGGGGGCGGTGGATGAGGGGAGGGGGCTGGGGGTGGGGGAGTCACCGGAGGGGGGGGGGGGGGGGGGGGATGGGGATGGGGCAGCCGACAAAGGGCTGAGCGGGGGAGGGCGCTAGGGAGGATGCGGGTAGGGGAGCGGGGTAGTTAAATGATGTCTGTGTGCTATTTTTGAGGGTATTTTGGGGGGTTTTAAAAAGGATATTATTGAAAAAAATTAAAAAAAAATCAAATGGTATGTGTACCGAGCAATTAGGTCTGTTCGCATAGCAACTCCCATGGTGCATAGGTTTATTAGTTGTGACTTAGACAACTTACATAGCGGGACAAACCCCCAATTTTAATCAGTGGCATAAATAAGAGTTTATCCCCATGGAATCAACCAATTCAGTCCAGCACTTTGATTCTTTGGTTCAAGTCAATTGGCGATACAAGCTTTACTTCTCTGGGTACCTTGAATCCATTTCGTGTGAAGTGCATACCGTGTCCAGTGATAATATTGCAGGAGTGCCGTGCCAGTTTATGGATTTGTATCTTCCATTACTCTTTGAATAGGATGCTTGAACATAATATTTGCAATTCAGGTTTCATGCATATTGTTTCGCAGGTAGGCATGAACATGGAATAGCCATATTATGACATTTGCAATTCAGCTTTCCAACATAATGTTTCTCTTGTTGGCTTTGGGCTTGCATCCTTGTTTTCATCTACTTATCTATAGTATGCCATATATGAATTTCCAATTCATGCACCTAGATTGTGTCTCTGCTCTTTTTTCTTTTTGTTAAAAAAGCAATGTCATAATGGTTGATAATTGCAAATAATTATAAGCACAATCCTGGAATAGCGATTTTGTATTCTACCTTGGTTTGCACGATGCATAATATCGAGGTATGGTAGATTAAAATAATGATCGGGGTGGTTAATTCTTTTTTGGAATCTGAATTGTTTTTGTGTCATGTTTCTGTAACAGAGCCAACGCACAGCAGCCGAAGCTATTTGTGGGCATGATTCTCATCCTCATTTTTGCTGAAGCACTAGCCCTATATGGTCTGATCGTAGGCATCATCCTCTCATCTCGGGCCGGCCAGTCTCGAGCAGAGTAATATATGCAAGCAGCCATCCGTCCTCTTGTGGTCTATCTCATATGAACTCAAGCTGATATTTAGTTATGCAGTTATACATTGGTCTTGCCTGACAAAAGTGGGCATTCTTTCTGTTCATGGATTTTCTCATGTACTGCTTTGTTGATTATTGTTATGATCATTATTATTGTTTTCCTGATGTTGCTGTTGAGCACGGAAACTATAACACTCTGTTATATTTTATCAGGCTTCAGCAATAAATGTAAATTTGATGACTTTTCCCCCTCTCTTTTTCATTTGATATTGACAGAGCTAATGGTTAATAACAACATTGTTTATCGGTGCTTCATGCCAGATGTTCATGTGATTTAGTTCCACCTGTTTTGGAGCTTTTAAGGTAGATTCCCAATCTGTCTGTAATTCGAAGCTAAGTTTACCTTTCTATG
This sequence comes from Scilla litardierei, assembly GCA_030789695.1. Lineage (NCBI taxonomy): Eukaryota > Viridiplantae > Streptophyta > Magnoliopsida > Asparagales > Asparagaceae > Scilla > Scilla litardierei. The sequence continues at coordinate 141,845,251 of CM061130.1, forward strand.
GTTTGTCTTCGTTACATCCTTGAAGTCACCATGAATTTCTTGGAAGCTCATCTTTTATATTTTTGCTAGTAATTCCTGTATACATAGGGGGAGCATGTCTCACAACTCATCCCCTCTATTACACATTCACCCTTATACAAATATAGATTCATACTTATCATAAATTCTTGTATCCATAGTAGTTTCGTCTAAGTATGTCATAAATTCATCCAAACACACCCATCATCTCTTTCCCTCCTTGGCCACATCGTCTATTCCATCACTATCATTTCCATTCCAAAACATTAGGGGTTTTCTTCAAAAAAGTTTTAGAATTTTGAATCCCAACATTCAATTTTTCAAGATTCGATCTTAGACCTTGTTTGTTCGAGTCCACGAATCCATTTAAAAACATATTTGTTTTGTAAAATAGATTAGTGGCGTTGATGATTGGGTTGTTATGACCGATATCGGGTTTATCTTAATACATATCACATTATCATTTCCTCCCAACTTCTCAGTCCAGGCCTTCATATCCACAATTTACTCAAATTCCCCTAGAAACCCGGGTTTTGCTAACTCACCCTTATTAAAGAGGACTGAGACATTCAAGAATTCTATTTTATCATTTTAGTAATTAAGGAATCATATTGCATGGCGTCACATTCCACCCTCATATCAACATGGGTCATGCACCGGAGTGCAATGCCCTTCATCATAGCCATATCAACCATCATCACATCACATATGGTACTATGCATGACATGCTCCCAACATTACATCTTTATATCAAATCTCATATCATAACCATAGAATTGAGTATTTCTCACATTTCTGACATTTGCCTTCACTTAGGCATTTTCACAAACACATGGTATGCATCATGTTCCACATCTCAATCACATTAGCAATGTAATAGCATATCACACCAATCAAACTTTATTTGATGTAATAACAACAATTATGGACAATAGGAGTAAAATTGGCTCATCTTGCAGGAATTTGTAAACAGTCACAATGAATGTCCATATATAATCAGTTTTCAATGAGAATTTGACAAAACTTCTCAAATGAAAGTTGTAGATATGGTAGTTTTGGATTCACAGATAGAATTTCATGCAAAAATATGAACTATATTATTTATGGTGAATTAATTGGTGAAGCCTGCCAAATCTGTTTTTCAGACAGATTCTGAAGGCTGTAAAGATTGCCGTTTTTGGGAATGTTTCAGTCAGAATTTCAAAGTACATGCACTGATATGAAGTTGTACTTTGACTTGGCAACTACACATAAGTTAAAATGACTTTATTTGATGTAATAACAACAATTATGGACAATAGAAGTAAAATTGGCAACTACACATAATTTAACATCCCTTAGAAATAGCTCATCTTGCAGGAATTTGTAAACAGTCACAATGAATGTCCATATATAATCAGTTTTCAATGAGAATTTGACAAAACTTCTCAAATGAAAGTTGTAGATATGGTAGTGTTGGATTCACAGATAGAATTTCATGAAAAAATATGACATATATGATTTATGGTGAATTAATTGGTGAAGCCTGCCAAATCTGTTTTTCAGACAGATTCTGAAGGCTGTAAAGATTGCTGCTTTTGGGAATGTTTCAGTCAAAATTTCGAAGTACATGCACGGATATGAAGTTGTAGAAAACTTGTTATATTTCAAACGAGACCAAGAACATAAAATTCCGTTGTGTGTGCAGATACCGAATTCAATTTTACTAAACTGTGTCCAGACTGAAGATCAAACAGACATGCTGTAAAGATGGAATTTATGCTCCTAATTTCTGAATTGAATATATATCAAAATTTATATGATTTTGAGGTATAACTTCAAGATCTACAAGTATATAATTTTTTCGAAACATAATTCGAGCTACAGTAACTAGAATCAAAGCAACAACAGACATCAGGATTTCAGAATTTCAAAGGAGATGGGTTTGCTAAGAATTTCAAGGGAAAATTCATGAAAATTGAATCAATGCACATTAATTTGATTACCACTACTTCATATTGGTAAAACATGATAGGAAAACACGGTAGAAAGAACAATTCAATGGAATTCCAAATCCAAGTAAATTCCTACCTCAAAATCTTGGTTTTCCTCCTCTCCTTCACTATCTTTCTTCTCCACCCTCTTCTCTCTTCAAGCAAGCTTGGACTCCTATTTGGGAATGGAAATTTGGGATTTGAATTGAAGAAAGAGGGGAAAAGAGATAGGGGATGGCCGGCCTAATTAGGGGATGGAGAGGAAAAGAGAAAGAGAGAAGGAGGGAGAAGATTCAAGAAAGAAAGGAAATGATTTTCTAAAGAAAAATCTACACACATTCTAACTTATCCCCTAAGCCATGCATACGTTAAAATGACTAAAATACCCCCCAAAATGCCCCTCAACTTCTATGTATTTATAAGTTTGCAATTACTTTATGCACACACCACTTTAGTATGTACACTGAGCACCTTTGGTCCAAATGACCATTTTGCCCCCTCACCTTTCTAAAAATTTATGGGGGTTGCCATTGACCCCTAACCCATTTCACACTAGCATGGCTTCCCCACACACACCCATGCATGCCTACACATGCATACATGCACCACACACACACGTCCGATACATTCTTGTTGTTTCACACCCACGACGTCATTTGCACTTCTCCCGCACTCACATTTCGCATTCTCTTCCCTTGGCCATGTATTACAGCCCAATCCCCCTTGCACTACGTCGCATACATCGATATCCACGTTTATTTCATGCCCACATATGCATCGGAAGTAGAAATACCACGTGCATACAGTAGAATACACGAATAGTTCAAAACAGGGCATGGCGGGATGTGTGTCGACTTTACGGACCTCAACAAAGCTTGTCTAAGGGACAATTACCACTTGCCAAGGATCGACCATGTTATCGACAATGCCTTGGGATATGAACTCTTGAGCTTCATGGACACTTTCTCCGGATACAATCAAATCCAAATGGTGCCTGATGACGGAGAGAAAACCTCGTTCATCACTGATCGAGGTACGTTCTGTTATGTTACTTCTTCAAAAGCATATATCAAAGAAATCATTACCATATCAAAATTAAATTGAATGATAGCCTTAATTTATGGTCATTATAATTCTAGGAAAATTAGTTATATATTACAAACAGGGGTGGACCCATGTTGGAGTTGCCCCCCCCCCCCCCCCCCCCCCCCCCAAATACAAATTTCATTCCCCATAACACAACTGTCTCGCTGACCTAGTGGTTGTGCGTTCCTTCCCTTGTCTTGAGGTCCCAGTTTTGATTCCTAATAGCAGCATCCGTTTTAATTGGAATTTTCTAGTGAACATTTAGCTTTTTAGATAAAATAGCTTCAAAATTTGGAATATTGTCTAGTAAACTTCTATGCCTAGTAAAATTTTAGATAACTTTTAGAATTTTAGATAAAATAACATTAGAATTTGGGATATTGTCTAGTAAAATTTTAGATTTTTATAGAAAATAACATTAAAATTTGTCCGCAAAATTTTGAGATTTTTGTTTGAAGCTATGCCAGTTTTTTTCTTCAAGTTTTTAATTATAGCATGGTGGAGTCAACATCTGATTGAGAAAAGAAAAACGTCTAAACAAAAATATAACTTAGTTCAAGCTTAAATTCTCACATAGATATTTTGTAAAACGGAGAATTGTCCAATCACACTAGTAAACGTTGTGATCTCTAATTTGAGTTTTTGAATTGTCATGGTTAATTTAATATACCTAAAATGTTTTATTACTAAACACGCTTCTCTCATTCCCTTAAATTTAATTCTTGGCAATTTCCAATGTTTATATTTTTAAATTTTTGTTTTTTTGCCAAGGATGTAATCAGTGTCAGTTTCTCGTTCATATATATCTTCGTTAATATGTGAATGATTTTGTGTTTAATAAATGCATGTGAGAATTTGTTGCTTATTTAAAGCAATTTGGTTTAAGTCTTTGTAACTTAGTTTCGTTCTCATCCAATTAAAACTTGTTATTGTTTTCGACTTTCTTACTCGATTCATCTCACGTATGTTGCATTGGGCCTGAGCAATGAATTTCAAATCTATTTTGTTCACATTGTCACCTCAAATATACTTGAACGTAACGGTAAAACACATCCTTTATCGTTGTGAACTCGTCCACTTGAATATCATCGCATACTTTACGAATACTAAAATGATAATGGCAGGGCTGGGATACTTCATGCAAATAGCTAGGTGATACGGTGTCTCCCCCTTTCCCCCACTTCAAATGTCATAACAAAAACATTAACGCGTGAAGATATCTGTGAACGTAATACGATGCTTTTTGAGTTAACACTGGAGCTTTAAACAATCCATCTTTGTTTATTAGAAACGTCCCATTCTTGCTGCAATATCCCACCTCGGCCATGGCCATTTGATTAGTAGATCCCGGGTATCGGCCCTTCTCTTTGATTAAGTCAGGCAGCATCTTTCAATTTTCATCACCCCGTGATCAGGGGTTGCCCCCAGACACACAATACATCACAAACTAGATTTAATAATGCAAAGATTAAGATGTCTTAAACAGCAGCAGTCGCATATAATTCGAGAGCGAAGATCAAAATCTGATCGTGTTCCTAGGGATCGACCTCATACAAGAAACGTGCTACAAAATTTGTCGAAATATAAATGTAATAAACATAAACGTCGCAGATCATAGGGATCGACCTCGTACCAATCAAATTAAATCTCTTGGAGAGACGAGGCTTTCAGTGATAACAGCCAGTTTACCCACGGAACCCCCGCGACAGGCCTTGCGCAAGGTCTTGCCATGAAGATCATAGGAGGAGATGGCATCAGGCGATCGGATTAGCACCTGACCGTCTCGGATGTCAAGAACCTCAATGTCGTAGTCCATCGCTATATTCAACCAAATGGACATGGCGATTTCATGATTCAACAAAGGGGAGATGTCGATTTCATGCCGTGGCTTCCATTCATGGCTCGCGTGGTCCGTGAGCATCCATATTCTCGCCGACACGGTTTCGGGGAAGGTCTTCCCCTCCGGCACAAATTTAGTGACATCCACAATGCAGACGTGCCCTTCCAAGTTAAGCAAAGATCGGCGGGTTCTAGTCTTGAAGTCTGATGGTAAGATCTGAGGTGCCGGTATGAATCTAAACGTTTCATGCTTCACATCAAAAGCCAATATAACGTGACGTGCCTCCGACAGCCAATGAAGGGTGCCATGTAGGAAAACGGCTCGCGACCCGACCGCATGAGTAGGAACATCCCCGACATGTCTCCATCCTCCGGTGCCGACGGTGAGCACGGAACAAGGCATGTAGGAATCGGTACCGTTAGGATCGAAACAAACCATCTTGTATACTCCACTTGAAGCATCAAACCCTAGTCCCAAGCAATAAGCACAAGGTACAACAATCTCTCCGCTTCTTCCCGGGAGCCCTACGACTTCTTGGGTGATCGGGTTAAGCAGATAATTGGGGTGAGCCGGTGACGAGCCGCCGATCAAGCCGATCAAGCCGTTGAGAGAATTGGAGCAATAATAGACATCCTGATCTCTTTCCTCGTGGAGTTCGAATTGCACGCCGATATGGTAAAATTCTTCGCCGTTTGGCCCGACTTCGTAAGGCGATGTTATTCTTTCTATGCCAATTGTCATCAGTGTTTTTCCTTCACGGGATCGTGGATCCATGGGACGAAATCGCCAGGGGATGAGCCTGTATGTAGCTCCCAGAAGCTCCCAATCTACGGTGTTCGTCGATGAAACTAGCGTCGTAGGTCAAGGAACGCCATTGCTTGCACACGCAGCGGAACATCCCAATTGATTTCGCCGGAAGCCTGCATAGAATGGATGCCGCGATCTCAATCGGGATGTATTTTGTTGAAGATCTCGTCTTTTTTCGAGTCTCCCTGCATTGTTTGATGCCCTGCGCGCACCAATTTTACTTTTAAAATTTCGAGATCAGTCGATCGACAAGTAAATCGATGAAATTTCAGCAGCAACAGTTAATATCTAATCACCTCGTCGTGATCGTAGCGATTCTTCGATTCATGATGGTCTTCTTTGCGATCGTCGTCAACTTCATCTTCGCCAGGATGATGCTTTGCTATTTCCCCCGCCGCCGCCGCTCCTTCGCCGCTCATCTTTCTCATCCCCCCCCCCCCCCCCGGCTTGGCAAAAAAGCCCAGGCCCGCGGGTGCCCGGCCCGGCCCGGCCCGACGGGATCGGGCTTTTTTGGCTACGGTCGAGCTTCGGGCCGGGCTCAAGCCCGTACCGTGTCATATTTGACGGGCTCGGGCCGAGCCTGGACACACCATTTGCCCGCCCGGCCCGGCCCGACAATTATATTCAGTATAAAAAAATTAATACTTAATCTTGGGTTTTAATAAGAACCCTAACCGAATTGGTTGCTTCTCTGCGCTGCGCCTTCAAAGTTGCGAACTGCGGATACTCGGATCCCCAAGCCTGGCGTCGAGAATTCTTTTTGTTGCAACTTTTATCTTATGAATTGAGGATCTCTCGTTGACAAGGACCGGCTGAGACTTCTCTCTTGTTTTCGCAAGTCCCCTCTGCTCCTCTCGCGTTCAAAACCATAAGCTAGGGTTTCGCAAAACAAACGGCGACGGCTAATTTCAGGTTTTATATATTTTTTCAGGGGCCTGATTTCCGCCCCCACCGAATTGATCTATGAGGGTAGGAAACGGGTCGGGTCAGATTTGAGTTGACTTGGTTGTTACGTCCTAGAGGCCGGTCCACGGAAGTAAGGCCCGTATGCACCAGGGGCCCACGCAGACGCCTCACCAACTCTCTTGATGTGACACTAGCCGAGCTAAAGATCGCCCCGACTCAGAGTAGCTCCCCTCGCCACAAGCTCGCCTCCAAGACCAACTAAGAAGCCCGCCGGTGCGACATATAAGCTCATCATGCCGAGGACAAGCTCGCCTACCCTCCAACAAGAAGTATCGTCCAGAGAAGCCGAGCTTGATCGACGACCTGTGACTCACCCCTGAGGACGGCCCAGCATAAATATCTCTGACAGGGTGACGTAGGCTCGCCTACTCTCCATTAATGTCAGGGGTTAAGGGCGAGAACTGTTGGCCGCCACTCGCTTCTCATTAATGCTCATGACACCCCCTGACACCATTAATATTGTAAATATCCCTGACAGCCTCACCACTCAAGTGCCAACTGGGATGATTCGACAGCTGACACGATGGCGAGCAACCGCCTATCAACTCTATAAATACACCCCTCCCGCCTTCATTGAGGGGGTTGGTTGGTTAGTTGTTGTCATCATTTTCAATATACAAGGTCAGATATCTTCCACATATCTGCGCCTTCCTCATAAACCCGCCGCACTTCGCCGACCTGTCTTATGGTCGCCCAGTGCGCCTGGCGCCAGCATTTCACGTCACCTGCTGACTTTGGCATCGGAGAGGCTAAGGGCTGACGGCGAGGCCTGCCTTTCTGATCAGCTGTTCGTTCTCGCAGGAAGCTCGTCTCAGCTACCGAGAGAAGGCGACCCTCAGGCGATCTCCAGGTGACCTTGGGTCCTTCACCTCTGAAGCGTGTTCCAAGTCGTACTAACCTCTATATCATCCAAAAACTTGTAAATCATTGTACCCGTGATTCCCACTACAAACAAATTTCATTGTGTACGGATCTGACCCGCAACAGGTGGCGCCGACTGTGGGAACGAGGGTTACACCCTTGTCATGATCCAAACGTCCTTAACGCAACCCTCTTCACGGTAAGTCACCCGCCGCCACACCCCCTCCGTCTCAGAGGAGGCCGGGTCAACTCGAGACTATGATCGACGGCGCCCTGAGGCCATCTCTGGCCGAATGGCCTCGTTCTCCAAGAAGAGCTTCCCCGGTGAATCAACCCCTTGAGGGGTTGGCCGCGGCCATTTAGGACGCGGCCCTCGGCATCTATAAAAGCTTCCAGGGCTTCACCAGAATGATGGAGGAATGGACCGCTGCGCGGCATCCCTTCGAGCTCAGCAGTGTGAGGAGAGACCTCCTCCCTCAGTTTGATGAGGAAGCAGCAGCAGCTCAGCAGAGGCGGTTCGTGGATGAGTCATATTTGAAATAGATAGGGAGTCATATTTTATATGATTCATGATGAGTTCATGAGCCGACTACAGAGTCTAACAACTTGTTGTGCTACACTCAAGGTTATCAGACTCAGGGTAGTCGGATCCCTCTCCCACAAATATTTTATTATAATAAATTGTTTATTATAGTGGCCTTAATCCATAAAATTAGTGGGACAATAAGTTTTAATAAAACCCGCTTAAAACTATACAAAGAACATATTCTAATTCGATCTATTTTAAAATGCAGTTTGGAGTCGGGAATGAAGTTTATTATTGAGAGAAATGTGATAGATGGAACCAATTATAAGGATTGACTAAGAAACATTAAGTTGGTCCTATCGCTGACCGGAATTAGCTACATACTGACCGAGGATGCTCAGGAGAACCTTGATGTAGATGGCACCAACGAAGAAAAGGAGGCTTATAGGCAACACCATAGGGATGCAGAGAAGGCCAGGTGCCTTACTCTGGCTTCTATGACCAACGAACTGCAAAGGAAGCATAAACATATAGAAGTTCAAAGTATGCTTCTGAACGCATAGGAGTTATATGGCAAGTGGTCTAGAGCTGCTAGGTTTGAACCCACCTGCAACCCCTCGGGTACTAAGATGGAGACAAGCCATGTACAAGATCATGTTATAAAGATGATCGGGTACATAGAAGATGCTACCAGGTTAGGTTTTGTCCTCGAAAACGAAATGAGCGTGGACATTATCCTGAAGTCTTTAACCCCCGACTTCAAACAATTCATTATTGGTTTCATCATGAACAGTACTGAAATGGATCTTTCTGGTCTCCTGAACATGCTTAGGCAGTTCGAGGAGATTGAGAAGAAGCCGACTGTGTTGGTTGTTGGCTCTGCTTCTTTTGACCAGCCGAAAGACAAAGGTAAGAAGAGGCAGGTCCCACAACTAACTAAGGTGAAGAATGGGAAAAAAAGGAAGGGGTTCCGTCGAAATCCGAGTGCTTCCACTGCCAAAAGCCAGGCCATTGGAAGAGGAACTGCAAGGTTTACCTTACAGAGAAGAAGGGGCATGCTGACGCCTCTACCTTGTTGAAAGAAACGATCTAGGAGCTTGGTTTGATGATGAGAAACGTGTCGTTATATCTGACGTGTGTGCTCAGTATGTGACTGGTCCAAAAAGATGTACTGATAGTCCTAAGTATAGGACGTCGGTCAAGTAGTAAACCTGGTGAGACCAGTATCGTATTCCTCAGGGACAAAGCAACCTGCAAATTTCACAGTTTAGAATTAAGCAAGAAAAGTTATTTGATGAGAGATGAACCCCCCTTCGAAGGCGATTTTTGATTTGGATTTATCGTGAGGTAGAAGTTGTTTTAAGAAATTACGAAAGTGGAATAACGTGAACGTGAAAATACAATTTTATAAAAAGTGTTTGTGTGTTGTGTTTCCGTTAGTGTTGCAGTAGGTTATGCTATTCATTCTCCATAGTTTCGCAATCCCACATCCATGCCAAGGTATGGGGATCGGAAGATAAAGATTTAAAAACGATGTTTTTTAATTAAAAAGATAGCGTAAAAACAAGCGACTTCTTTGAATAATAAATTATGAAAGATGAACCTCGCGGTTCATCACCCTCCTTGGGCTCCTCTACGGATTGGTTGCACTTAGACGATGCCTCGCGGCATGTCATCCTACGCGGATTCCTCTACAGATTGTGCGTATTTGAAAATTAAAGAAATCGACGTTTTAAACCGTTTTCGATAAGTGCATAAAATATGGAGATATGAAAGCAATACCCTAGCAACACTAACTTCCACACAACACACCCACAATACTCTAGCCAAGCATGGTAACAAAAACGACAAGTTTCATTAATAGAAACATAATTTTAATACAAACCGTAATACAAATTTAATACAAAAGTAATAAAAACAAGAGAAAATAAGAAATTTTTCACCACTTTTGATGTCCAAACGAGCCCAAACTTCTTCCCAAGCTGCAAAATCTAATCTGGAATTTTATGAAGAGAATTTTGGCTCAAGAATCACTCAAATCCGAGCTCAATTGATTAAAATAAGCTCCAACTACCCCCCTTTTAATAGGAAAATGTCTTATCGGACTTGCGGGTTGCAGACCCGCAAACCCGCCAGTCTAAATCAGGTAGGTGGGTCTCCTTCAGCAGAGGCGGGCGCCGCCCGCGTGGTCAAAGCGGGCGGCCCCGCTGTTTTTTCAGCAAGGGCGGGCGCAGCCCGCAAATTTCCACGCGGGCTGTGCCCGCTGATAAATGAAGCGGGCCCGCTCTCTTTTATTAACGAGCGGCTGCTGCCGCTCGTTCATTTTTTTGCACGCGCTTCGCGGGCACTGGCGTCGGCGTGACGCCAGCGCCTGTTTGAATTTTTTTTACTTAACAGCCCGCGTCGCCGCCCGCAACGCGGGGGCTGACGTCAGTAATATTATTATTATTATTATTATTTATTTTTTAAAATACAAATATCCTTTTTGCATAGCTTTATTGGGCCTTTTAATTTGCAGAAATTTGCTCCGATCTCCGAAAAATGTGAAAAAAATAGCCGTTGGATTCGGAAAATTGCAAGCTCCTCCTGAAAAATAAAATTGAGACAAAATTAGGCCGTATAATTGTATTTTGCGTATAAACAAGCGAAATATTCTATTCTTAAATGATATTACAAAAACACACTTATCATAGATAAATTATATAATATATATACGCAAATTACGGTCTAAATGAGGGGTAAAAAATGTAATATTCTTTCAGAATCACACCCCCCAACTAGCTTTTTGCTAGTCTCTTAGCAAAATAAGCGAATAATTCCAACAATATGTCATACACCTCATATTCACTTCAATAAGCTTAAAATGAATTAAGAATAATATTACCCAACAAATTTCAATACCTATCATGTGTTTTCATGGACTAATGCAAAGAATCTCAATTTTATCTCAATCCACACATATTCAGTATTGCACAACTACAATTGTGTAATGAAATAGGTAATCACATGTCCTAGGCTGTAAATTTCATAGGATTAGGCCATCACAACATCAAAATCGTAAGATCATGATCTTGAATCTTCTCAAAATATCTCATATCTTTTTTTCTCTTTTTTTTCTTTTTCTTTTATTTTTTGATAACTTTTTAGAACAATCCATGTAACGAGCGTTAGGTCAATGACTCCCAAACCAGATGGTTTTAGGGCATTAGGTTTTGAAAAACCCCTCAGACTTAATAACTCGGAATGTCTAAAGATTTATTATGCACTCCCCCATACTTCATTTTTCGGCACGAAGCCCCATGCTTCCTGAGGCACGAGGACCCGGCTACTAAAAGAAGCTGGAAGAACGATGCATTTTATTCATTTTTTTTGACATGAGACATGTTTGAATGAGATTGTCCATCACTTAGTAATTAGCAAGCCTGTGTATGTGATTGGCCATTATCCTTAGAATTTATAACCTTCTTCATATAATTACCAATTCGTGACATGAAAGTGCGTGAACCAAATAATAGTTTCATGAGATTACAATTGCAGATACATGCACCAATTTTTATGAAAGTCATGATAATGTAAAATTCTACGCAGGGGTAAAATATTCTTAATCTATTTTACAATAATGAATATAGGTGTTCAATTAAATTTTGATGGAATTTTCACCTCAAATGGACATATAGATGGTTCTGGTGAAAAACTCAACACTCTGTTTTTGCTTTTTTGTTTTTCAAAAAAAAAATTTTTTGTTTTTTTTTGTATTTGATATTGTTGTAAACGTGTTGGCTATGGAGTCCATAGCCCTATATTTATAGTAGTAGGGTTACATAATGAGTGGATACCCACTAACGGGTAGGCCCACCAAAAGCCCGTTTATAACACTTCCCCTTATCCATCCATCGTTGTAAGCCGTGATGAACGCTTCAGGGTTCATAGAGCTTATTTGATCATGGGTCTATGGATACTTCTGGATCTCTAAGTTTAAGAGTACTTGCCTCGTTAAAACCTTTGCCAAGGAAAACCCAGTGGGAAAAACCAGCGGCTAAGGGAAAAGAGTACAAGTCTCTGTAACTTCCCCTGATCGATGGATAACATCAGGGGTAGATACTTCTGGATCCAGAGTTGATGTGGCTGCCTCGTTAAAACCTTTGACTATGGAAAACCCAGTGGGAAAAACCAATAGCCAAGGAAAAAGAGTACAGTACTACATTAACTCCCCCTGATAAGTACAAGCTTCAGGCTTGTAAATCTCTCAACTGTCTCATCCCAATTCCTAGTACAAGTTTTCTAAAGGTACTGCGAGGCAAAGCTTTAGTGAATAGGTCAGCCACGTTGTTGCAAGACTGAATCTGCTGGATGTCGATCGGGTTGTCCACTTGCTGTTCATGCGTCCAGAAGAGCTTGGGGGAAATGTACTTCGTCCTGTCACCTTTGATGTAGCCACCTCGTAGTTGAGCGATGCAGGCAGCATTGTCTTCATACATGGTGGTAGGTCCAAGATCTCCCGTCTTCAGGCCGGTGGTCTTGAGGATATGGTTGATGACTGATCGAAGCCAAAAGCATTCTCTACTAGCTTCGTGGATCGCAATGAGCTCGGAGTGGTTGGATGAGGTTACTGTCGATGTCTGCTTCACGAATCTCCATGAGATGGTCGTCCCACCGTATGTGAACACGAAACCGGTCTGGGACTTTGCGGTATGTGGGTCGGACCTGTAACCTGCATCTGCGTAACCGACCAAGTCGGAGGATACACCTTTCTTGAAGTATAGTCCCATGTCCACAGACCCTTGAAGGTAGGGCAGAAGTTGCTTCACTCAGTTCCAGTGGCGCTTTGAGGGCACAGAATTGTATTTGGCTAGTAGGTTAACTGCGAACGCTATATCGGGACGCGTGCAGTTTGCCAGGTATAGGAGTGCTCCAATTGCACTTAAGTAGGGTACTTCAGGACCCAGTTTTTCCTCCCCCTCTTCCAGCGGTCGGAAGGGGTCTGTTTTAACATCCAATGATCTAACAACCATTGGTGTGCTAAGCGGATGACATTTGTCCATAAGAAAGTTTTTCAACACTTTCTTTGTGTATGTCGATTGGTGTAACAGGATTCCTTCGCTTAAGTGTTCAATTTGTAAGCCTAGGCAGAACTTCGTTTTACCGAGGTCTTTCATCTCAAAAGTCTGTGTGAGACTTTTGGATATCTCATCTATCTCTGCAGGAGATCCGATGATGTTCAGGTCGTCTACGTAGACGGCAATAATTACGAATCCTGTTCCCTTTGCTCTTATAAAGATGCAAGGGCAGACTTCATTTGTTGTGAATCCTTGTTGCACTATGAATTCACTTAGTCTGTTGTACCACATTCTACCTGACTGTTTTAGACCATACAGTGATCTCTGGAGTTTGACAGAGTAGACGTCCCGAGGTCTTTCTGTCCTTTTTTGACGGCAGTTTGTATCCGTCTGGGATTTTCATATTTGTCCTTATCTATATTTCTATATAAGTATGCAGTCACAACGTCCATGAGCTGCATATCCAAGCCTTCCTTTGTGGATAGGCCAATAATGAAACAGAAAGTGATCGCATCCATGACCGGGGAATAGGTATCGTCATAGTCTATTTCTGGTCGTTGGGAAAAGCCTTGTGCAACAAGGCGTGCTTTATAACGCACGATCTCATTATTCTCGTTTCTTTTTCTCACGAATACCCATTTATATCCCACAGGTTTAACACCCTTTGGTGTTAGGACTACAGGTCCAAAAACTTTGTGCTTCGAGAGTGAGTCCAGCTCTACTCCTATTGCCTCGTTCCACTTTGGCCAATCCTCTCTGTGTTTACATTCTGCTAGAGAGCGTGGATCGGTCTCATCATCGTATTCAGTGACGTGAGTGGCAATAATGAGCGCGAAGTTATCATCGATGATTGATCGCTCCGAAATGCAACCCAAAAGTGCGACCAAAAACTTGGTCGGCCCCGAATACACGTCCCGGAGAACGATTGTAGTTTTACCGCAAGCGCACGGCAAAGTGGCGAGCGGGTATCGAACACGAGGAGGTGGTGTTGAGCTCCAATCTATCCTAGGTTGGTTCGACTACGAAGGTATTATTGGTGGAGATGGCTATGGTATGATGTAATGGCAATGGTGGTGAATGTCGGTGTCGGTGATAAAGAAATCGGTTCAAATACAATATGATAAAGAATTTGCCTTTGGCGATCCTGTCACAATCGTCAGACAAAGTACGAAGATATCAAATCAAATAAAAGACGCCTAGGGAATGGGGAATTCCCGCTACGGATCATCATCCGTCCTTGTGAATAGTGAATCTCAATATTACTAGACTTGCGTTGAGGTGAACTAGTCGCAACTTAATGGAGAACCAAGCTCACGCTCTCGCGCTATTGCCGGTCTATAGCAAACCTAGGTTAGAGCCCAATCTCTTGCAAACCCTAACCTAAGCCACTAGCATTAGGATCGACATCATCGTCCAATCGCTCCTCGAGCCCACTCTCGTGCAAACTCGAGTCACGATCTAGGTTGTGATAGTTCGTATTCGTCCAATCTCTTGCAAACGAATATGGGTATAGATTTACAATTAAAAATCCTAGCTTTGGTCCAATCTCTTGCAAACCAAATCTAGAGAAACCCAATTGTAAACCTAAATCGAATATCTAGGCCTTCCCATCGATTAGAATCCAATCTCTTGCAAACCCTAGATCGATGGAAATCCCTAGCTATCCGTAATGAATTAATCACAACCTAACCTCCTAGCAATTCTAGCAATTTAGAAATTCATTCATCACAAATATGAAATTAGATCCATAGGGTTCATCCCCATGCCCTAGAACATCAAATCTACTCAACCATAGCAACAATCATATAGGAATCAATAAAAACAATTGCTTGCATGTAAAAAGATAGCAAATCAAAGATTCAAATAATAAGAACAAAGATACTTAGCTTTGATGAAGAATTCCAATCCAAATACAAGCTTTTTGATCCAAGAGGGGGCCTAGGGCATGGCCTAACCTCTAAAATAAACTCTAAGAAAACATCAAGGGAACCTAAGAAAACATAATGAGGATCCCCCTCTAATGGTGGCTACAAACCCCTTAAATACTCTCCCAAAACCCTAGCAAATAACCCTAGAAAACCCCTCAAATTCGTGCCCAAAAACAGCCCAAACCGCAACTTAAAATCTGGGCCCAAGCCGCACTCGGCCGAGTGGAACATGTGACCCGGCCGAGTGGAAATTCCGGAACTGCAGCATCAACTTGCAGAAATTCCCCAGATTTCATCCGACCTCCGATTTGCGCGTTCTTGGCGGCGTTGGAACCGTCATTGAGTCTACTATCCATAAAAAATATGAGAAAAATAATTTGATGGCTGGAATGATAGAAGATTTGAAAAGAGTAGGAGGATGTCTGAAAATCTGGGCGCCGTGTGTCCTCGGCATCATTCGGTCGAGTGACAAATGTCACTCGGCCGAGGGGCATTTGGTACTCGGGCGGACGGCTTTCGTCACTCGGCCGAGTCGGGCTTCTGGGGCAGACTGACGGATTACAGTAAGTTGGACATTTTGGCTTGCCGTCGTCTGGGTGCCACTCGGGCGGACGGAGTCTCCGAACTCGGCCGAGTCGGCGTGCGATGCTCGGCCGAGTGCACGCTGATACATCTCTGTTGCGTGTCCGATCTGGCCGGCCGAGCGGGGTCTCAATGCTCGGCCGAGTGACTCCTTCACTCGGCCGAGTGGCATGCTGAAAATGCCCAATCTTCATCTTTTCGCTCCCCCGTCGCTCCTACGACGTTCTTTCTTCTTCCACTCCTCTTCAATTGCAGAATAACCCTCAAAAGGGCCATGGTTGACACTCCGGAGTGGGTGCAAATCCTCTTGATCTCACAATTGATCCAAATCGCTCCATATTTCCTGAAATACGACAAAAACAAGAAATAGTGAAAAGTATCGCAATATTGTCGAATAATCGTGAAAAGCGTGATATGGGCGATCAAAACGGTATGCAAATATGCAGAAAAAAGGTGTAAAATATGGAGTGATCAATGATTGTGCTTTTTCTGTCCAGTACCTCCCCAGTACGTAGATAATTTAATGATATTTCTCCTATATTTTCCTCTTCAGGGGTTGTTAGGATGGGAGAGTTAGCTGGGCTAAGCTCAACATCCTGTGGTGGGATCGTTATTATTGCTCCAGGATTTTTCCTCTTTCGAGTGTTCTTGTCTTTGGAGCCTGGGGTCGTCCTCTTTTTTGTTGAGGTACGGTCGCTTCTGCTGCAGGTGGATTGCATCCATCTTTGGGTATGTCAATCCTAGCTGGCGTATTTGCAGTAGGGACGTGTGATCTAACAATCTTCTGGTTGTCAGTGGATTTGTCCGGTAAAATTTGAACTGTGTTTTGAATTTGAAGGATCTTCAGGATCTCATCGTCACATTGATTTGTACGCGGATCAAAATGGGATAAAGTCTATGTGTCCCATGAAATGGTCTTTGGAGCTTCTAGTTTCTGCGTGTTAATGCCTAGTTTGGGAAAAGTGCTTTCATCAAACTCACAATCTGCTAGACGTGCCTTGAAGGCATCCCCCGTAAGAGGTTCTAGGTATCTAATGATCGATGGTGAGTCAATATCAATATAGATACCAAGTCACCGATGAGGACCCATCTTGGTTCTCTGCGGTGGTGCTATGGGGACATAGACAGCACATCCGAATATCCTCAAGTGAGAGATATCGGGCGGGTTCCCATATGCAAGTTGCATCGGAGAATAAGATTGACTACCTAACGGTCGTAATCTTATTAGCGATGCAGCGTGCAAGATGGCATGTCCCCATGCGTTCACCGACAACAGGCATTGCATCAACAATGGTCGAGAGATCCATTGTAATCTCTTTATAAGAGATTCGGCTAACCCATTCTGGGTGTGAACATGAGCTACAGGATGTTCAACTTCTATGCCGGTTGCTTGGCAGTAGTCTAGGAAGACTTGTGATGTGAATTCCCCAGCGTTGTCCAGACGCAATTTCTTGATCTGGTTGTCTGGGAAATGTGCCTGTAACTTTATAATTTGTGCCAGTAGCTTTGCAAAGGCTACGTTGCGGGTGGACAGGACGCACACATACGACCATTTCGAAGATGCGTCAATCAGTACCATGTAGTACTGAAATGGTCCACTTGCAGGGAGAATATGCCCGCAAATGTCTCCATGTATTCTCTCTAGGAAGCTTGGAGACTCAGAGTCCACCTTCAGGGTGGATGGTCTCATAATCAATTTCCCTTTGTGACAAGGGGGACAAGGAGGTGCACCCTTCCGAAGTAGTTTCAGGCTGTTCGGGTTAATTCCACAGGATTGGGATATGATGCGACACATCATATTCCTTCCAGGGTGTCATAGTCTATCGTGCCAGAGTTTGAATTCTGGTTGATTATGGCACTTCTGGTGCTCGAGTGTGTTTGCTTCCATTGCTCTGATCCTAGTGTGGTAGAGACCCGACGGGAGTCCCTCAAAACGCTCAACAGTGTTTTAGCATCGTTTTTGTGAGACGTTACATATATGAATTCTCTGTTTTGTTTGCTCACCGTCTCTAGGTGGTATCCGTTTAAGCGGATATCTTTAAAGCTTAACAGGTTTCTATGCGAGCTAGGGAAGAAAAGCGCATCTTTTATACGTAGTTGTGTTTTGTTGGGGAGCACAAATTGTGCTTCCCCTGATCCTTCAATGATACCTGATGGACCGGAAATTGTATTTACGGTTCCATCGTATTTATTAATGCTTTGAAAAAAGCAAATGTCTTGGAGGATTGTGTGCATAGAGGCACTGTCCACTAGGCATTTAAAGTCCATCTATTTATAAGAGGAAAATATCGCAGTATATGGCACAAGAAAAGATATACTACTGATAATCAATTAATGTCTGAAAAGGTACTTTAACATGCTAGAAATAAAACAAGCAGATAAATTATTTCTCAAAAGAAAATTTACAATGCATATAAAGTAGATAATGTCCTCAGTCGAGCAGGTCATCGTTTGAGAAGTCCTCAGCGATGAACCTGATTGGTGCCAGGTCTTCTTGAACCACCAGGTTTGTCTCAGCTTGCTTCTGGCTCGCTTTGTACAAGTCCTGTAGGTGGCGTGGAGTCCGACAATTTCTGGACCAGTGTCCAGTCATGCCACACCTGTGGCACTTATCTTCCCAGTCCTTTCTGGGGGCATAAGTCTGGCCGTCGTCCTTTCTCTTCCACACATTTTTCTTCTTTCCCTCATGGTGTAGAGGAATATGCCCTCGGATCATTTGTATTTGATGCAAATGAAAATTTAAGCCTAGATAGGGACTAATTTGCATATGATGCAAAAGAGATTAAATGTATCTTAAATTGTTTAAGACTATATTTAATTAAATAAACGCGTTGAAAAGGTTACCTAGATGACGGGATCGTCCCGCTCTAAACGCAGATTCAAACCGCGTGAAAAACGGAGTCCAAATGCACAAGTTATAGCCAAAACAAGTCAGCCCAAACTGTTGGGCTGGAACCAACGAAAATGGAGGCCCACCAAGCCCGAATTTTCTGGTTAGGGTTTTTTGAAACCTGGGATTTTCTTGACGGCTACGTTTCTAAGAGAAGCATGACTTTTGGCTAACTTTGGACAATTGTTTGAAGGGTCAAATGGACTCGGATTGACGAGCTGTTTTTTCCGACGCGTTCACCGTTGAACCCTCTTCGATTTGATAGGTTGTACCAACATTGAAGCTCAACGGTGAGGGAGTTAAAATTCGAGGAAGTTTGCCATTTGTGAAAGGTAAACTAACTTGATTAAATCAATCCCAAATTAATAGTCCCACCTCGGTTGTGGAAAAAATGGGAGAGTCAGCCGCCTCTATAAATAGAGGCCCTCCCCCTTCCTCATAACTAGTCTCAAGCTCTAGATTTGAGCGGCTCTCGTAAATGTTGGATCACGCTCGGATCTAAGCTAAATTAATATTTCTCCTCTCCCTATAAATTTCTGCCTTACTCCTGAGGGCTCTAGCAAATCCACAAAGGAGTTCGGATTCAGATCCGAAATCTAGGCGGAGGTTTCACTCGCGTGAAACTTTCTTCAGCGCGTGGTTGGCTCGGCGACACGGGATTGATCGACTCGGGATGCAGAGCGGTTCGAGGAGCGGTTCGGGGAGCGGTTCGAGGAGCGGCTCGGCGTGGGACGGGAGCGGCTCGGAAGACGGTGCGAAACATCTCGCCTGCTCCATGGTTGAGATTCTGGGTATGTGTTTATTAGCATTAGTTTAATTTAATCGCCGTAGGCTAGATCCTTCTTGGTATGGTCAGACCCATCCCAAGTCGGCATAGATCTTGGATTAGGGTCTTGGACCTTAGGGTTAAATGTTAATTAGATTAACATGATTATTTTCGCTGCTATTTCTGTCTATGTTCCGTCCGACTTAGGACGAGCATAGAGTTTTTGTGCCATAAGGGTCCCTGAAATTCCTACAGTGGTATCATTGCGTAGGGCTCCGTAACGATCTAGCCTGCGATTTTATTAAACGTTAAAATGCTTTTAAATACTTTTAAAAATGTTTTTAAAGTTATGAGATAATTTTCAAAATGTTTTAAATGTTCAAAAATTCTATTTGATAAATTTTGAACATGGAAATTTTTTAAATGACGTTTTAAAAATATGTGATATTTTTTTGAAACTAATTTTAAAATCTTTTAAAATTTATGCGATAAATTATTTAGATGCCTAAAAATTTTATATGATAAATTTTTAAGCATGGAAGTTTTTTTTTAAAATGATGTTTTAATTTTATGAGATATTTTAAAACTGATTTTAAAGGTTAAAATTTTTATGCGATAATTTTTTTTAAAGTAGCATGCAAATTTGTGATTTTAAAAACAAGTTTTTTATGAGATAAAAATAAAATATTTTAAAATCATATTTTAAATTTAAATGTTAAATTTATGTATGCATGTTAAAATTGTTTATGCGATAAACTTAGTCTATTTAATTGTTAAATAGTTGTGCACTATCTTTATGCGATAAATTAGTGTAGCTTTATTTTAATGGCTAGTTCTTCTTTTCCCTTATTTGATAACACAAGACAACCCTTTAGGTTAGCCATTAAAGATGATTAAAATTTATTACTTGAATTTTAATGACATGCTATGTTTTAATAAAACATTAACAACACTCCAAGACCTAATTCCTGATTAGGGTAGTCCTTTTAATGAATCTTAATTCTAATTGTTATAATTAATTCTCATTAAAGGACTTCGCTTTTAGCGTTGTTAATAAAGTTTTTTAAAATCCTAATAACGATTAGGATAGCACGTGAACCTTATAGTTGATAAGGACTTAATAAAAGTTATTAAACAAATCCTAAAATTTTGAATTTAAGGATGCAACTAGTTGATAGGATTAATTAGTTGTTAATAAAAGCTGTTTAGTCTATGGCACACATACAAAAATGATAAGCTTCATTCAATGGACCATGATCCAGTCAATGTGCTTTGCTAAGAGTTCTGGATCACCATTTAAGGGGTAGTGATCCTGGCTTAGTCAATTCCCTGGCTGTGTTCCGCTGGACCGCAATGTCGCGAATCATGATGTATGACACCCTGGACTAGGGGTGGGCATCCGAATATTCGGATCGGATTATGCCTCAATCCACCATCCGATCCGATTGAATCGGATGATGAAAAATCTGATCCGTATCCACTAATAAAAAAAGTTAATAGGAAAATTCGGATGATTAGAATTTCGGATCGGATACGATTCGGATCGGATTAATATTAGCTTTATTGAAAATTTAAAGTTATTGATGCCATAATTTGTAACTCGTTTCATTAGATTCTGAAAGTTTAACTTTTAAACACTAAAGTCAATTCCAATGTCGAAACGAAATATCCTTACAAAATACAAATTGCTAGAATAATATAAAGAAGCTATATCTGTTTGCAATATATTCATACTAGTTTGGCATCAACTTCAAGGAGGATGAGCTTGATAACCAAGAGCTCTCCTTCAAGGAGGATGCAATTGAGTCTGTTAGTCTTCTTAACCAATAGCCATGAATGCATTGATTCAGGGGCTTTTAGGTAGTAGTGAAAAACAATCAGATCGGATTGAGAATCGGATATTTGGATGAACTTAGACAATAACACAATCCGCTCAAAACCTAATCGGATCGGATCACATTCTGTCGGATGAAAACTAAAATCCGAATCCGAATCAGTTTCAAACGGATCGGTCGGATCTGCTTATTAATAACAAGTCACTTTCATCGGATCGGATATCCGATCTACTTTTTCGGATCGGATCGGATGGATTCAATCGTTTAATCGGATCTTTTTCCACCCCTACCCTGGACTATATCTAGTCAATGCGTTATAAGTCTTATTAAAGATTAATCCGTATCCCTCCTTGATTTTGGAGCTTGGTAACTCAAAGAAGACAATTATAGTTGTTGAGTCTCCTCAAGCTATGACATGTTTATCTTTAAGGAACAAACTCCAACATACATGTGATGTAGTCTAGACTTGACCCAAATCGATACGTCGGGTCTCCTCGAGCATCGATCTAAGTCAAATCTGGACACGAAATCAATGGTCTGACTAGACCAGTCATTATGATTTGTTGAGTCTCCTCAAGATCATAAGTGACTGTGTGTAAAAAACGATAGGGAGTCACATGTGATGTGATTGACTAAGAGTTAGTCTACCAATCATGGAACCAATTAACTTGTTGAGTCTCCTCAAGGTTGTGAGGTTCATGATGATTGGATTCCTCTTTCACTAATTTTTAAATATTTTAATTCGATTAAATCGTTCCTTATTAAGCTTTGAAACGATCGTAAAAATAGTGGGAGGATATAGATAGATGAATGCCAATCTACCTATATTTAATATTGAACATATGCTAAACTAGGGCAAGACTATGTTTACCGAAGGAATCGAAATATAATATTTTAATGGAATAAGTTAACTGGTCAAATAGGTTGATTAATTGAATATCAAGCTAAATTCTAATTGCTAGAATCAAAACTATATTCTCGTTGACATTAAAATGACCTTCTAAAGAATAGACTTAAGAAATATGATTTCATTAAGTTCTGGGTCCAACAAATAAATTCACGCAACATGTCACTCGCCTCTATATGAGGCAGCTTGAACATATAGGATATTCGAAGTATGTTTCTCCCTACAACTTGTCGAGCTACCCTCAAGGTTGTATGGACAAACAATTTTGATCCGCAAAAGTTCGAGAATTCGATCAAACCGTTTGAGTTGAATACGAGTGCATGAGCGGTGCAAGACTATGTTTCCCAACCGGATCTTGATACAAGCAACTTCTTGAGCTACACTCAAGATTGCAACTCTCAGGCGTTTGGATCTATGGGATGCTTGCATAGCTATTTATTTATGTTGGGTCATTTAATATCTAAATGTGATTTAGAAAAGGAAGAAGGTACTCCGGAAAGTCAATCGAGTTTAATAGTTTAATTTATCATTTGTAAAGGCATAAGTAGGAGGAAATGAAAATGTGACATATTTTGATGTCACGATTTTATAATTATTGTTATACAAAAGATGTCTAACACAATTTGACGAATGTCGTCACCTCGCTCCTGAAGCAATGTTTTGCGTTAGTAATTTATGTATAACGATAATATATATATTAAATGTTAATATATATGAATACACAAGATAGTAGCAAACTTATATGGCAAAATAGGCTAGGCCGTATCGAGAGACTAAGCTTCACAAGTCACATAAAGAGGGGTCTGACCTCTCGTATTATGAAGTCTACGGACACTTGTGAGTCTTATCCTCTTAGATAAAATGGCGGAAACCCATCTGTAAGACAGTGGGAGAATGAGTTGTCGAAGTCAGTCTCGTACATACTGATGTACCCGAGTCTAGATTAACCAAAATAAGTTATTCGTATATTTTATTAAGACACGTGTTCTTGATGAAACACAAGTCTGATAAAATAAAGAACGAAATGACTAAAGTATTTAAACAGATTCGATTAGATCGAATGGTCAAATACTTAGCTACATAAAATCTTGAGTAACTAAAAGAAAATGTGATTTTCTCTCAGGTCAAGTCTGTTAACACATTATGTGTTAAAAGTATGAATCACACTGAGTTAGACTTGGTGCGATCCATAGCAAGTGACTCTGAGTTAAGTCCTTCCTCTGGGTTAAGTCCAAGATAGTAATGCCTAGGTTTTGATAATGTTCTGTGAGGACATTATCAATAAGATATTCATAAAATCAATCATTAAGAAGTTGTATAATTACTCGAATCTCGTGAGATGAAAAGTCGAGTTAAACATCATAACTGATGATGACTTAGTCAACTTCCGGGATGAAATTCGGAGTAGTAACTCCGATTTAAAAACTTGATGCAATCAGAATAGGTTTACGTGCACAAGAAAAATGTTTCCTCACTTTCTGCAAGTAAATCTTTAAGTTGAAAGATTGGTGCAGAAAGGAATATAGTGAAGTGCAATCATGTTGGTCGAGAACGGTTTTTCCATACTAATTCCTATAAAACGGATTATAATGAAACCGTTTTCCGCCAGTAGATGTTTACAGAACTACTCGGACCAAACTCGATGTAAACGCTTAAGTTGACCATGAAAATTGGAGCATTCACTTGTAAGTTCGTTTTTCTAAATATGATTTAGACGGACCGACTTATATGAATTAGCCAGATAGTTTTCATAGTCAGCGGGAGCGTATAAACTACATGCGAGGCATCAAAGAAATGGAACATATATTTTGACAAAGTAATCAAAAAGTTTGATACTTTATCAGAAATAGATATGAGCCATTTGAAATGACCATTAACAAATTTAAATGATTATCGTAAGGTACGATGAACTGGATAAGATCCAAGGAGATAAAATATTATGGATTCCGAAAGACCAAGTGAATTATTTGAATGAGATTCAACTGGTTGGTCTAACATGAACATAGAAACCCCTTAAGTCTATAGTGTAGACGGTTTTAGCAGATCCACTCATGAAGGCTCTACCACATGAAGTCGGGAGAACTTATGTGTAAAAACGGTATAAGATACCGAGATAAATGGGCCTGAGTGCAAGTGGGAGATGCTGAGAGAAGATACCTTCGAGGCAATCCATCTCTGTGTGTGAATAACACAAACATCTTGTTCGAAATAACAGTAAGCTGTTTGGTAATAATTTATCTAAAGTTATGTTGTAATGTAGTTAACATTAGATATTAACTTAGGTAAAGTCCCGAGACTTTATGCAAGGTCAAACATGTATCGAGATGAGTATTTCGATCATGGAGAAATGTTTGACCGTCTGTTGCATAAGTTTAAAAGGGTTCGTGGTCGTAGATGTTTCGAGATAAGGATATCGAAACATCGGATAGACCATTGTGTCTTAGTCTTCACCGTTTAGCGGTGGCGATGATCTCATGATCGCTTGACTTGGCGAAGTCGTAGACGAGACACAGGTGTTCATTAGAGAATGAGTTCACTGAACGATCCACAAGAGTTATCATATGGTTATATTGATCAATCTGTCAATGATGACTCTGAGTGATGATAGGCTAGTTGGTCTTTTGACTTGAGGTCATTTTGACGAACCTGTGCGTGAACGGTGCCACTTAGATCAAATGACCTAGCTTCGAGGCAAGGCCTGTCGAAAGGTCTTTGATTGGATGACACTTGAAGCGTATGAAGAGAGTAATGACCAAGAGAGGATTCGTCTCTCCCGGTCAATGGGAGTTAGTGTCGTAGGGTTAGTTCGGTCTTTAGTAAAAACTCTGGCCAGAGTATGTTGGAAGAAGTCCAACATTTTTGACTAAAAGATCGATAGAAACTAACCTGAATCAAGTTATTGGGGTTGACAGTTTGACCGTACCCTAGACTTGATCTATACGACATAGTTTAGACGAAGAGACTATAAATGCGGAATTCATCACGGAAACAGTCAGGGTGGTCCCGACAGTACTCATGTCAATGAGTCAACCACATAATGATGATTCCTGAAGCAGGGACGGCAACCACTGCTCGTGGTCACTACCGTATAGGGCTTCAAGCCCAACCTGCTGTAAGGGTCAGGCTGTAGGGTCTCACACAGAGTGTGACCTTCGTCTAGTAATAGGTAGAAATTAGTTAGGGAGAATAATTTGCATTTGATGCAAGGGATAAAATATTGCAAAAGATGTTTGCAATCATCTCCTGCATTCGGAATAAATGATCCTGAGCGCAAGTGGGAGATGTAGAGGAATATGCCCTCGGATCATTTGTATTTGATGCAAATGAAAATTTAAGCCTAGATAGGGACTAATTTGCATATGATGCAAAAGAGATTAAATGTGTCTTAAATTGTTTAAGACTGTATTTAATTAAATAAACGCGTTGAAAAGGTTACCTAGATGACGGGATCGTCCCGCTCTAAACGCAGATTCAAACCGCGTCAAAAACGGAGTCCAAATGCACAAGTTATAGCCAAAACAAGTCAGCCCAAACTGTTGGGCTGAAACCAGCGAAAATGGAGGCCCACCAAGCCCGAATTTTCTGGTTAGGGTTTTTTGAAACCTGGGATTTTCTTGACGGCTACGTTTCTAAGAGAAGCATGACTTTTGGCTAACTTTGGACAATTGTTTGAAGGGTCAAATGGACTCGGATTGACGAGCTGTTTTTTCCGACGCGTTCACCGTTGAACCCTCTTCGATTTGATAGGTTGTACCAACATTGAAGCTCAACGGTGAGGGAGTTAAAATTCGAGAAAGTTTGCCATTTGTGAAAGGTAAACTAACTTAATTAAATCAATCCCAAATTAATAGTCCCACCTCGGTTGTGGAGAAAATGGGAGAGTCAGCCGCCTCTATAAATAGAGGCCCTCCCCCTTCCTCATAACTCGTCCCAAGCTCTAGATTTGAGCGGCTCTCGTAAATGTTGGAGCACGCTCGGATCTAGGCTAAATTAATATTTCTCCTCTCCCTATAAATTTCTGCCGTACTCCTGAGGGCTCTAGCAAAGCCACAAAGGAGTTCGGATTCAGATCCAAAATCTAGGCGGCGGTTTCACTCGCGTGAAACTTTCTTCAGCGCGTGGTTGGCTCGGCGACACGGGATTGATCGACTCGGGATGCAGAGCGGTTCGAGGAGCGGTTCGGGGAGCGGTTCGAGGAGCGGCTCGGCGTGGGACGGGAGCGGCTCGGAAGACGGTGCGAAACATCTCGCCTGCTCCAGGGTTGAGATTTCGGGTATGTGCTTATTAGCATTAGTTTAATGTAATCGCCGTAGGCTAGATCCTTCTTGGGATGGTCAGACCCATCCCAAGTCGGCATAGATCTTGGATTAGGGTCTTGGACCTTAGGGTTAAATGTTAATTAGATTAACATAATGTTTTCCGCTGCATTTCTGTCTATGTTCCGTTCGACTTAGAACGGAACTTGAGTTTTTGTGCCCTAAGGGTCCCAGAAATTCCTACACATGGTTGGTTCTTGGAGGGGGTCCTCTAGCCTGCTTCTTTATAGCCTTACCCTTCTGGGGTTTGCCTTTGAAGTTGCCCCTCTTCTTCTGGGAGGAGCTGTGATGCGCTTCAGGCGCAGGAGCAGTGCCGGTAGGGCGTGAGTTATGGGTGGCCAGAAGGAGGCCACGATTCTGCTCTGCCATCAGAAGGCATGAGAGAAGCTCAGAGTATTTCGTGAACTTTCGTTCACAGTACTGTTGCATTAGTATGACATCCTTCTTGTGGAAGGATGTATACGTCTTCTTTAACATGCGCTCCTCCGTCACCTTTTCACCACACAACTTCAGGTGTGAGGTGATGCTAAAGAGTGCCGAGTTGTACTCGGCACTAGACTTAAAGTCTTGGAGACGGAGGTTCTCCCATTCATATCGCGCTCGGGGAAGTATAACATCTCTTTGATGTTTATACCTATCCTCGAGGGCGGTCCATAACTCATACGAGTCTTCCACCGTGAGGTACTCGGCCTTCAGGGTCCGATCGATATGACGTCTGATATAGATAATTGCTTTTGCTTTATCTATATCAGAAACCTTATCGCCTACAGCGACGGCGTGGCTCAATCCCTGTGCTCGCAGATGGAATTTTATGTCCAACTGCCAGCTTAAATAGTTCTTGCCTGAAGCATCCAAAACGTCGAAATCGACGCTCGCAATTTTGCCCATTTATCACTCTAGCATGTTAAAAGATATGCAATAATTAGATATTTTCACAGAAAAAATAAACAATTAAGCACTTCAGACACAGATATTTGCTGCGTGGATCGGCTAATCACCATATTAATTACAGTCCAAACAGTCCCAAAAAGAAAAGAAAGTACAACTCGGGAACCCACGTGGGGCCCCTATTCTTCTGGAATGGTCCTTCATCTTCTTGAGGCATCCGTCGGTCTTGTAATATTACAAAATTGTCCTCACTACATTGTTCTCTCAAAAAAAGAAAATAGTGCATGAAAAAATGGTGATACCTAGCCGATCCAAAACCACAGCAAATATAGACATTCGTCGCAGGCAGATAAAATGCAGCAGGCATTTAATCATCACAGGCAGTTTATTCATCACAGGCAGTTTATTCATCACATGCAGTTTATAATGGCAAATGAAAATCTTTCGTTTAAAAATTATTGAACCACTAGGCAACGTCATACACCGTTAGGTTAGATGACTAACGGCAGAGCGGTCGCATGATCTTCCTAATTTTTAAACGTTTAAAAATCATATAATCCGAATAAAATGTGATGAATAAAGTCACATGTAATTTGTCCAGATTTTGACGAAAGAAAAATCGCAATTAAATCTGAGAAAAAATTTGAAAAAAAAGGAAAATTTTTCGGGGTCAAAACCCTAGTTAGGGTTTATGGTCGCGCGGATTACCGCTTTAGGCGGCTAGGGTTTTTGAAACCCGTCGTCGCGTGCGGCGGGGGGGGGGGGGGGGGGGGGGGGGGGGGGCGTCGCGTGTGGCGGGGGAGTCCCGCCGCTGCAGGTGGGGGGTTCCCCGTCGCTGCAGAACGGTGGGGGATCCCCGCCACTGCAGGCGGTGAGGGCGGCGGCGGGGGGTCCCCGCCGTCTGCAAGCGGCTGGGGGTCCCCGCCGCCGCGAACGGCGGGGGAGGATCCCCGCCGTCTGCAAGCGGCGGGGATTCCCCGCCGCCGCGAACGGCGGGGGGATCCAGCCGTCTGCACGCGGCGGGGGTCCCCGCCGTGCAGGCGGCGGGGGGGGGGGGGGGGGGGGGGTTCCCGTCGCCGCAGACGGCGGGAAAGCCCCGTCGCTGCGAGTGGCGGGGGTTGCCGCCGCTGCAGGCGGCGGTGGTAGGGGGCGCGGGAGAAACCCCCTATGGTTTTAGGCGATTTTTGGGGAAAAAAATGGATAAAAATCCGATTTTTATTCGAATAAACCAGTTTTAATCTTCCAAAAAAGCGTTTTTATTGTAAAAAAGTTGATTTTTAATAATAAAAACGATAAAAATTTAAATAATTGATCCAAGAAATTGGATCTCAACATATGCGCATATGAAATTTTAGATCTAGGGAGAAAGTTACCTCTAGATCCTACCCGCCGGATCTAGCGACGTTCGGTGAAGGAAGCCCGTTCGCGTCGCGTTCGTCCGTCGGCAGAGGTTCGGCTCAGCTGACGAGCGTGCTGATAACGTGTTGTAAACGTGTTGGCTATGGAGTCCATAGCCCTATATTTATAGTAGTAGGGTTACATAATGGGTGGATACCCACTAACGGGTAGGCCCAACAAAAGCCCGTTTATAACATATATATATATATATATATATATATATATATATATATATATATATATATATATATATATATATATATATATATATATATATATATATATATATATATATATAAGCAAACTATATATGCAAACTATTTTTATTTATTTTTTTTTGCAAACACTTCCTCCCCCCAACTAAAAGTAAACATAGTCCGCGATGTTTGAAGGGTAAGGTGAAAATTTATTTAGTAATATATAAACTAATACTAAATAGTTATGGAAAGAACACACCTATTCAGTTACCACCCGAAGGTGGGTCTGTAAGTTGCACGATGTCATCCTCCTGTGGCCATGGCTCGTGATAGTGCTGCAAGCGCTGGCCGTTGACCTTGAACTCATTGCCATCTTTCTGGTTAACTAAGGTCACTGCTCAATGTGGATAACTCATTTTTACAATATAAGGTCCATTCCACTTGGAGCGTAGCTTTTCTGGAAAGAGATGCAAGCGTGAATTGTACAAGAGCACTTTTTGGCCTGGAACAAATTCTCTCCTCAGTATGGTGCGATCATGTGCAACTTTCAATCTTTCTTTTGCCAATTTTGCATTGTCGTATGCTTCTCTCCTCAGCTCCTCAAGTTCAACCAATTGCAACCTGCGTAAAGAAGAAGAAGAATCAGCATCAAAAATTAATTTCTTCACTGCGCAATCTGGCAGATTGATGCTTCAGCCAGGATATCCCCCAAAAAGATTTATTTTCAATTTCAACGGGCAAATGACAATGCTTTCCGTAGACAATACGGTAAGGATACATCCCTAATACGGTTTTGTAGGCGGTACGGTATGCTCACAATGCTTCAGGAAGTCGGATGCTCCAATCCTTTCGAGTATGATTCATCGTCTATTGGAGAATATTCTTTATCTCCCTGTTTGCCAACTCCGCCTGGCCATTAGTTTGGGGGTGGTAAGGTGTAGAGACTTTGTGCTGTTGGATATGGACGACATGAATACACCCATGAGGGGATGTATGAGGGTATACGGAACTCAGATGTCGCGTGCACGAAAGCGTGTATGAAGGGAACCTTTTCTCGTGTGAAAAGGACCACTCGATAAGGGGAAAAAGTCACTTTATAAGTGTATAAAGGCACTTGATAAGTGAATGAAGAATAGGATAAATAATTGTGTTAATATAGGCTAATAAGCTTATATTTAGTTATTTCCTACAATAACTACCCCTAAAGCCTATAAATAGGACCCAAGGGTAAGGCATTTACACCAATCTAACCATGCCATAAGTTTGCATAAGGCAACTTATGTTCTTCTTCTCCCTTCCATTTAAATCCTCTTCTAAATAGAGATTTAGGCGGTGAAACGCTGCTTCGATCCTCCGTGACGAAGTACCGACCGTTGTGGCGAATCCGAGGGTGAAGTTCAGAGACTACGGCGCTGCATACGCCAACGTAAGTCTATGTTATTATTCGATCCTAACGTCGCTGTTTTGACAGGATCCCACATTGGTATCAGAGCCATACGGGTTCGCCCCGGTCTAACCGTCGCCCCGGTCTCACCGATGAACGCGGCATTGTCTCTTTCACGAATGCGTCTCCTTCCATTATGGATATGGTAGGAACACGTCGTGACGGAGAGAACGCAATAGTTGTTCTTTTCACGTTAGGGTCTTCTGCCATTACGGATATGGCATGAACTCTCCGTGACGGGAAGAACTTACCGTTCATATCACCAAACTCGCGCTCCTCATGGATGCTGAGTCTCCATTCAATTGAGAATGTGAACTCTCTTCATGTAGAGCGTGAAGTTTACGGCCTTGAAAACGCGTTCTCTTCATTTTTTGGCACACGGCCATCGAAGCAAAACCGTTTTCTCGACGAACGGGTGCTTCATCGGAGAAGACGATGGTGGTTATTCTCAACGGAGAAGATGACAATTTTGGTGCATGATCACCATGGCCATATGGGCCATAGAGGCTATGCATCCCCCCTCTCCATGCGGAGGGGGTTGGCTACGGCCAATAACAACCACGGCCACCCCTCCGGCGGGGGTGTGCGGCCAACCCCATGCAAGGGGGAGGCCGGCCATGGCCATATGGGCCATGGCCGGCCATGGCCAAGGGGCCATGGCCGAGACCAGGCCAGGGCCAGGAGGCCCCGGCCGGCCTCGGCTAGAGCCAGGGGCCGGCCAGGGCGTTGGACCTGGCAGAGGCCAAGGCCAGGCACCCTGGCCCCTGCCAGGGCCGGGGGCGACCCTGGCCGAAGCCAGGGCCAGGGCAGAGGCCAGGGCAGAGGCCCTGGCTGAGGGGCCAGGGCCCCTGGCCGTCCAGGGCAGAGGCCCTGGCTGGCCCTGGCCGGCCTCGGCCAGGGTAGAGGCCCTGGCCGAGGGGCCAGGGCAGAGGCCCTGGCCGGCCCTTGGCCGGCCTCGGCCAGGGCAGAGGCCCTGGCTGGGGGTGCCAGGTTCCCTGGCCGGCCAAGGCAGAGGCCCTGGCCGGGGGTGCCAGGTTCCCTGGCCGGCCAGGGCAGAGGCACTGGCCGACCAATTAGGGACCCTTGGCCGGCATTGGCCGGCCTCGGCCAGAGGCCTTGGCCGATGGAACATGAACATGCCGAAAAGCCCTACGGTGCAAGTGGTTTCGGCCCCGGCCACCTGCAAGGCAAGCCCATACGGGGTTGACGACAGTTCTCTGCGGCAAATTCTCCTGCAGAAGGGGAGCGCCTGGATCCATACGGGAGCCGGCGACAATGGCTTGCAGAAAAATCTCCTCAAGGGGGATCCGGCCTTGGCACGGCTACGGCTCAACCCCGGCAATGGCCAGGGATTGCCGAATATTTCGCTAGTATCATAAGGGTACTAGATTGAAACATACATTCTACAAAATACGTTTGCAAAATACGTTTGCAAAATACGTTTTTCAAACCCGCTTTTCCGCTGCAAAGTACTATAAGAGTACTATCGTTTGATAAGTGAGGGGGAAATATTGAAAGTTGTTCTAGATGGTGATTGGAATCGTAGAGACCTTTCTGATTCTAGGGCAACATCTTCAATATTTTTCGAAAGTAACTTATCAAATATAATAATATCATTTCAAGTGGGATTCTTTCCAAGTGGGAGTGATATCTATGTATAAGAAATTTTATGCAATGATTTTTGATCGAACCTTCGGTTTTGTGTCTTTTGCAGCATTTTAAAGCAAAATGTCTTCTGCCGCTAAGAACATCGTCGCTGAGTTGAACAGAGGTGAAAAACTCAACGGCGATAATTACAAACTATGGTCCATCAAGATACAATACGTTCTAGAGGAGCAAGACGTGCTCGAAACTCTAAAGAACGTAATGATTGAACCCGAGTTGGGCACTACGGCCCAACACAGACGAGACAAGGAAGCTTTTGATGCTTGGTCTCGGAAGAACAAGATAGCTCGCATTACGTTATTGTCCAGTATGGCCGATGACATAATGCGCATCTTCCGAGAGCATGACCTAGCCATGGACATATGGTCCAAGCTTGAGGAGAAGTTTGGTGGCACCTCGGTGTCCAAACTTCGTTATTTAACTATAAGATTTGATTCATACAAGAAACTTCCAGATCATTCCATGGGGAAACATCTGCGACATATGGCGAATCTAATCTCAGAGTTAAAGGATGCAGGTCATGTGCTCACTGATGAGCAACAAATCCAAGCAGTCATACGTTCCCTACCAAATGGGTGGGACCAAATGAAGATGCATCTAACTCATAATGAGAGCATCAAGAACTTCAGCGAGGTTTCTAAGCACCTCGAGTTAGAGGAAGAGCGGCTTGCAGCTGCCAAGCCAAGTGCAGAAGTGCATATGGTTGCTAGTTCCTCACACGGGGGAAAGAAACGGAGAGATCGTTCGAAGTTTACTAATGAACGTAATAAGCAACCGGACTCTACCAAGAAACCCAAACATAAGGGTAGGCACAAGAAATGGCACAAGAAGAAAGACTTGAAGAGGATCAAGTGCTTCAAGTGCAACAAGTTAGGTCACTATGCCCGTTCTTGTACGGATGAAGGTGATAAGGTAACTGTAATACTAGTTACATATGTGTTTCTAGTTCAATATTTCTTGTAGAATCTAATCCATTTTGGATAATTGATTCAGGTGCCACCGACCACATAGCAAGGGACAGACGGTCCTTCGTGGAGTATCACCGGATACCCCAAGGAACAAAGTGGATATATGTAGGAAACAATACACGTGTTGAAGTGAAAGGCGTTGGGACTTGCAAGCTCGACTTGGACAACGGCTGCACTATCTTACTACATGATGTCCTCTTCGCTCCAGATATTCGAAGGAATATTATATCTGTGGTCGTGTTAATGGGTCTTGGTTATAGTTGGTTTTTTCATGATTGTAAAGTGGACTTGTTTTGTGATAATTCTTTAATTGTTTTCAAAGGATTTATTGTATTAAATACAATGTATGACTCCTCACTTTGTAATGAAAATTTCCTTGTTGCAAATTCTTCGACTTATGAGTCAGATATAATTTGTTGGCACGCAAGGATTGGTCACATTGGACCAACGCGTATGGATAGACTTGCCAAACGTGGCCTTCTATCCAATGTTTCAAAGGTTGATATGTCGACTTGCGAACATTGCCTTGTGGGAAAATCTTGTCGCAAGCCGTTTGGAACCGGCACAAGGGCCGAGGTTCCATTACAGCTCATCCATTCGAACATATGTGGTCCGATGAATGTCAAGACAAGACGCGGGAAGTCCTATTTCATCACTTTTATTGAGGATTTCACCCGATTCGGTCACATCTATTTGATATCCCACAAAAGTGAAGCATTAACCTGCTTTAAAAACTATATGAGTTTGGTGGAAAATCAATTAGATCACAAGATTAAGGTCTTGCGAACGGTGAATATCAATCCGCAAGTTTTAAGGAACTTTGTGATGAAAAGGGCATAGTTCATCAGGTGACTATGCCTTATACTCCTCAACAAAATGGTGTTGCAGAAAGGAGGAATATGACTTTAATGAAAATGGTCCGTTCAATGATGGCGCAAGCTAACTTGCCAATCACCTTTTGGGGTGATGCATTATTGACAACCACTTTCATCTTGAACCGCGTACCCTCGAAATCAGTTAGCTCCACTCCTTACGAGTTGTGGAACCAAAGATCCCCTGACTTAAACATTTTGAAACCTTGAGGGTGTGCATCCTACGCACATATTTCCTCCCATAAGTATGGCAAACTTGGGCCACGGGGAAGGAAATGTATTTTTATACGATACACAGAAAACTCCAAAGGTTATGTTTTCATTGGTCAGGAAGACAATGGAGGTCTAATTGAATTTGAGTCGAGGGATGTCACTTTCTTGGAAAATAAATTTCCAAGACAGGGCGAGATAAGTCAGGACTTATCTCTATTTGAGATTTATGATCAATAAGGATTGCCTCATTCGAGTGGGAGAATTCTTGGTGAATACGAAAATACGTTTCACACTTTACCAATGGATGATACGAATGAAGCGAATCCTATTCCATACGGGAATAATGATCCAAGTGGGAGCATTTCTAACAACATTCCAAGTGGGAGTGATATTAGAATTGATCTTAATTCGAGTCAACGAGGACTTGAAGAATCTCAAATACGACGTAGTAGTCGTACAAGGTTGACTCCTCTAAGATTTGAGGATGAATTTCCGCAAACCTTTATGACTTTACTACAAGATGATGACGAGCCTGCTACTTTCAAACAGGCCGTATCATGCCCTGCAAAAGACAAATGGATGGAAGCGATGAAGGAGGAGTTGGAATCCATGAATGTTAACCAAGTCTGGGACTTAGTTGATTTACCCAGAGGATGTAGAGCTATTGGGAACAAATGGGTTCTCAAGATCAAGCATAAGGCTGATGGCTCTATAGACAGATATAAAGCTCGCCTTGTCGCGAAAGGTTTTACGCAACAGGAAGGGATAGACTACGAAGAGACCTTCTCACCTGTTGTTTGTTTTACCTCGATTCGCCTAATTCTGGCTATGGTAGCTTGCTTAGACCTCGAATTACATCAGATGGATGTAAAGACTGCCTTTCTCAATGGAGAATTGGACGAGGAGATCTATATGGAACAACCAACAGGGTTCGTAATAGAAGGAAACGAACATAAGGTTTGTAAACTTCGCAAGTCCATATATGGTCTTAAACAATCCTCGAGGCAATGGTATATACGATTCAAGAAGTTGTCTTATCAAATGGTTTTACCATGCTTGATGAAGATAACTGCGTATATATCAAGAGGATTAAAAGCAAGTATATTATTATGTCTCTATACGTAGATTACATTTTACTAGCCGGAAATGACAAGGGCTTTGTGATGGATATCAAGGCTTGGCTTTCATCAGTTTTTGAGATGAAAGACATGGGAGAAGCCACATATATCCTTGGAGTTAAGATTTCAAGGAATCGCTCGAAGAAACTTCTTTCTCTTTCACAAGAGACTTATATAAAGAAGGTTCTAGAACGATTTAATATGCAGGACTGCAAGTCCATTGATACTCCTATAAGCAAATGCGATTATTTATGTCTGAAATCATGTCCAAAGAACCAAAAGGAAAAGGAAATTATGGAAAAAGTTCCATATTCCAGTGCAGTTGGTAGTCTTATGTACGCTATGATGTGTACAAGACCGGACATCTGTTTTGCCGTTGGAATGGTAAGTCGTTACCAATCCAATCCAGGGCAAGTACACTGGAAAGCGGTTAAGAGGATAATGCGGTATATTAAAGGAACTGCGGACTATGCTTTATGCTATCAAGGGGATGCCTTGAGGCTCGAAGGCTACACTGATGCTGATTGAGCGGGTGATCTCGATGAGCGACGATCGACCTCAGGATATGTTTTTCTACTCGGATTTGGTGCAATATCTTGGAGTAGCAAGAAACAATCCTGCATCGCACTTTCAACTATGGAAGCCGAGTTTGTAGCATTTAGCATGGCAGTCCAAGAGGCTGTTTGGCTTAGGAAATTCTTAGACAGGCTAATTGATGCAAATGACTCAGGTGTTGTACCAATACACAGCGACAGTCAAGCATCTATAGCATATGTCAAAGATCCAAAATTCCATTGTAAGACCAAACACATTGATATCCGCTACAAATTTGCAAAAGACTATGATAAGACCAAGAAGGTAGACATAAGGTACATATCTACGCATGAGATGATAGCGGATCCACTTACGAAGGCGATCCCCAGAGATGTGTTTTACAAACACTTATCATCTCAAGGATTGCGTAAGAGCTGAGTTGTACCAATGTAAATTCCCATGTCTGTAAAAGATCAAATTTAATAAAAGAATAAGTTCTTTTTTAAACATTGCATATGAGTTTCTAGAAAATGTTTGTGTGCATTTTTAAATCTCAGCTATTTTTTGTATGTCGGACAGATTGAGGTTGGCTCTCTCACATGAGCAACCGCCTTTATTTTATCAGACGGGTAAAATAAAGGTGAGACCTGTTTAAAGTCAAAAATCGTCAGACGGATGATTTAGAGTCATGACTTAAACAAAATGGTCATATGAAAGATCTGCATCATATGGATGCTTACAAAAGATCTAAGAGGATTCTTAAATCCTATTTGTCTTATGCGGGATGTGCGTCCAGAAGATTATTTGAGTAGTAAAAAGGACTCAAAATCAGACATTGTGGTGTCTGATCATCATCCTTACAACATCATTAAGACATACGCTCCCTGGGAAATGAGTGATGTTGTAATACGTATTCATACTACGTATGCATTTGACCATTGGGTTAGAATAGTAATTGTGTTTACTATTATGTGAGACCCAAAGACCACATGGGTCTTAACTCATTACCCTTATGGACTCTAATTGGTTCCTTTAGATTTGACTGGGTGATTGCTATCTTAGCATGTTGCTTATGGACTATGGTCAATTCGGTCCGGCGGGGCATGTTAGAAAAGTAAGTCAAGTCAAGATCCAAAGGATCGCAAGAAGAGGAAGATTAATTTCATATTCACATTTGGACTTTAGATATTCAAAGCTGGCCAGCCAATTGTAATCCAGATGGGATTCAATTGTTGAATATAAAGTATAAGAAATGTGAAGAAATAATCTAGGGTAAAGCATGCGTTGATCTACTCAACTTTGCATCTCGAGGAGTGTTGTGTATCTCTAACAAGTACACAACAGCGGACTCTATGCGTATGATGGTCACACGGCCTATTTCTCGGCATGATAAACAGAAGAGTTAAAGGAAAGATGTTTCCTTACAATCCCCTCAAGTGTGAGTGGGAGATGTTGGATATGGACGACATGAATACACCCATGCGGGGATGTATGAGGGTATACTGACCTCAGATGTCGCGTGCACGAAGGGAACCTTTTCTCGTGTGAAAAGGACCACTCGATAAGGGGAAAAAGTCACTTTATAAGTGCATAAAGGCACTTGATAAGTGAATGAAGAAGAGGATAAGTAAATGTGCTAATATAGGCTAATAAGCTTATATTTAGTTATTTCCTACAATAACTACCCCTAAAGCCTATAAATAGGACCCAAGGGTA
Organism: Scilla litardierei; assembly: GCA_030789695.1. Taxonomy (NCBI): domain Eukaryota; kingdom Viridiplantae; phylum Streptophyta; class Magnoliopsida; order Asparagales; family Asparagaceae; genus Scilla; species Scilla litardierei. The sequence goes on from CM061130.1 coordinate 141,882,622, forward strand.
AGGCATTTACACCAATCTAATCATGCCATAAGTTTGCATAAGGCAACTTATGTTCTTCTTCTCCCTTCCATTTAAATCCTCTTCTAAATAGAGATTTAGGCGGTGAAACGCTGCTTCGATCCTCCGTGACGAAGTACCGACCGTTGTGGCAAATCCGAGGGTGAAGTTCAGAGACTACGGTGCTGCATACGCCAACGTAAGTCTATGTTATTATTCGATCCTAACGTCGCTGTTTTGACAGGATCCTACATGTGCTTCATCCCAAACTTTGTCATCAAGCTTGCAAAAAGGCGGTTGCAGAAATGGGAGCCTCCATCACTAATCATCGCCTTGGGTACCCCAAAGCGTGCAAAGATATGTTCCTTCATGAACTTGAGTACGACTGACGCATCGTTTGTCCTGCAAGGGATTGCATCAACCCATTTAGACACATAATCAATAGCAAGTAAAATAAAAGTATGTCCAAAAGAAGGGGGAAATGGCCCCATAAAATCAATACCCCAACAATAAAAAATTTCAATTTCCAATATAGGGTTTAATGGCATCATATTCCTCCTAGTGATTCCCCCCAACTGCTGGCAAGGCAAGCATGACTTACAAAATGCAAAAGTATCTTTAAACATGCTTGGCCAATAAAATCCGCATTGTAAAATCTTAGCCACAGTCTTATGAGCTGAAAAATGTCCCCCACATGCACTCTCGTGACAAAAATGCAAGGCACTATCTATTTCCTGGTCTGGTATACATCTCCTAACTATTTGGTCATTGCAATATTTATAAAGATAAGGATCGTCAAAGAAAAATGATTTTACCTTGTGATTAAACCTTTTCTTATCCTGAATTGACCAAGTTGAGGGGGTCTTACCAGTTACCAAATAATTGACAATATCCGCATACCAATGAAGCGTGGAGACAGAAAATAGGTGCTCATCTGGGAAGGAGTCTTCAATGGGGATGGAAGCAGACTCTGTACCAATGGTTAATCGTGAAAGATGGTCCGCCACATGATTTTCGACTCCTTTCTTATCTTTTATCTGCACCTGGAACTCCTGCAAAAGTAAAATCCAACGTATAAGTTGTCACGCCCCGCTTCCCAAAAGTACGGAGGCGAAGCGTGACTAAGGCCCGCTTAGGCCGGAGCTGAGAGCTCAGACCCAATAAGCATCTGTGGTATTCCAAAACGAAGGAACAGGTCCCTGCAAGTTAGTCCGGAACAATAAAAGTACTGAAAAGAAAAGCATTTCATTTTATTCCAAAATTAATCATCCAAAGTACTGAGGGTCTAAAAACGCCGGAAACGGCTACAACTGCTGAAAAGAAAACTACTGGTGCAAGCACCCAACATAGGCAGGAAAACAAAAAGGTGCTACACACCCAACTAAACTGGAACAGAATCTCCGGGGCAGCAACAAGAGGGCCTCTAACTCTGGTCCTCCTCTATGATATACTCGGGATCAGCGTCCTTCGGCTTCACGTCCACTGGCAGGTCTGCCTCGTCGACGTACTCTGGCTCAACACCTGACGTACATCACCCAAAAGAAAGGAAACTGTACGTCAGGTAAAGTCTACAAAAGAGGTCAGACTCTACTGCAAGTGTACCGACTATTTAATAATAGTTTACTGGTTGATTAGCATGCTGAGGTTATAGCAGAGAAATAAAAAGAAAGTAAACGCAGCAGGAAAGTAAAACGAGACAAGTAGTAGTCGTAGCGTGTGCTACCAACTACGGGACTAACCTACAGGTGTCAGAACATGGCGGGACAAGACAAGACAAGTGTGACATGAAAAGGGTTCACGCTTTACGGTTCGAGGGCGGCCAGACCCTCTCCCCGTGCGCACGCTCAACCCAACCCCAACCCCAAGTATTCAAGACATGACAAGACACGACACGATAAGGGATCACTCGCTCTAGCTTGGCGAGTGCCCTATTGCCCTCTGGGCTGTGTAAAACGGGACAGGACGTGACAAGACGGGAAAGGTTATTCTAGGGTGTCCACATGCACGCACACACAAGATATACCTATGATGTCAAAAGTTGTTGTTGTTAGGCTCAGACTTCGTCGTCAAGTCTGAGCCGTCAAGGGATGTCCCGGACGCTATTATTTCATGTCTGGTTCTCTTTATTTACAGTTTAAAAGTTCTAACAGTCTAAGGCCTAGACGTGGCCGAAAGAGCAAGTGGATACACTTGCCTGCGGTGGCGAGTGTGTCGTCCTCCCAGAGCGTCTCGTCCAAGCGTCTCGTCGGTGGTAGTCCGTCTGAAATAGTGTCACGTCGATGGTGTCAGGTCTCGTTTTCAGTAATTCCTATTAGGGTTTGTTTCTAGGTTATCAGGACTATCCTATTCGTCAAAAATCACATTTTTGATGTTCAGCCTAATCGACGATCTATCCTATGTGCACAGTCATCAAAGTCCATTCGTCGATTTCTACCTTTGCACAACATTTTAAGAGAGCAAAAAAGTAAATTTAATTTAAGTTGTAGTCTTTTAGTTTAGGGTTTGATTTGCTACAGTGGGGGTTGCTACGAGTTCGGGGGACCAACCTTTTCCGGAGTTTGTCGTAGAATAGAAGTAGTGTCTGAACGGAGAAAACTCTTCGTCTTCAAATCTGAATCACGAACGAAGTCCAAAAGCTAGATCTTGTGACGAAGGCCTACGACGTGTCACAACGTCATAGTCGGCAAATCCACGAAGTGAAGACACCAAAGTGGGGCCCACGGCAGTGCTAGGGGTCAATGGGGGACCCACAACACTTCTGGAGAACTTGGGGGCCCACGGCAGCAATTGGTACGGGGGACGCGAAGTTGCGATGAATGGCTGTCGGTCAGACCGAGCCGCTGCAGAGGATTCTCTCGGTCAGACCTAGAGAATGCGGGCTCGGGGTCGGTCGCGACACAGCGGATGCGGGGGCTTGGTTGCAAGGCTCTCGGTCGCAGCAGCAGATGCGGGAGCGGGCGTCGGTCGTAGCAGGCCGCTACGGGAGCTTCTGTCGGTCGAGCGCTAGCGGGGCGGGCTGCAGCGGAGCGGGGTTTTGCTTCGGTCAGACCGAGGGGAAGCCTCGGTCGTAGCGAGTGGTTGAGCAGGGTTGCAATGTTGCAAGTTGCAACGATGCGGAGCGGCTGTGGGGTGCGGGAGTTGCTCTCGGTCAGACCGATGGATTCCGTCGGTCTGGCCGAGCGGCTGCGGCTGCGTGCTGCTGAAGGGGGGATGCGAAACTTTGGGAGGATTGGGTGGCGGCTAGGGTTTTGTGGCTGCGAAAATAAACTAGCCTATGGCTTATTTAAATAGAGGAGGGGTTAGGGCTAGGTCTATGGTTTAGGAAATTATTTAAAAATAATTAAATATTAAAAATAATTGAAATAACTCTCTCCCTCACCCTCTCGCATGGATGTGAGCGGCCAAAATGGCTAGGATTTTGGTCAAAAATTATTTGAAGAGTTATAATTTGATAGGAATTTTATTAGGAGAAAAATACTTATAAAAGTAGGATTTAAAAATATTAAAAGCTTGGTCAAAAATGTAAAATAGATCAAATGAAGTCCAAAAATTACAAAATAAATATTGGGGTGATCGAGACGAGAAAGAAAGAGAACTAAGAAGACGGATCTAAATTTCGACGTCGAGAGACGAAACTAAAAATAGAAACGTCTCACGTCAAAACTGAAAATCGTGACGTCACTTCAAATACGATCAAATCATGGAAGAACGACTTGAGAAATGTCGTTCCAAAATAGTTCCACAATTTAATACTCTCAGAGACGATCACAACGACATATCACACAAAAGTGTTCAAAAACAAATAAAGTCTAAAATAAATACGTGCAAGGTCAAAAGCACGTGCACAAAGAAAGTACGATCGGAAACCGACCGTTACATCCTCCCCACCTTAGAAATGATTCCGTCCTCGGAATCAACATCAAGCACTGCTCAGAAAAAGGTGCAGGAAGCGCTCTCTCATATCATCTTCACGCTCCCAGGTGGACTCTCCAGGTGATCCGTGACGCCACATCACTCTCACCAGGTCGACTACTTTATTCCTCAATTGCTTCTATCGATGGTCCAAAATCTGCACAGGCTGCTGGGTATACATCAGGTCCAGGCGAACTGTAATCTCTGAGAAATCAACCGTGTGCGACGGATCACTGACGTATCGACGTAGCTGAGATACGTGGAAAACGTCGTGAACTCCCTCCAAAGACGGTGGCAGAGCAAGGCAGTAGGCCACTGCTCCCATACGCTCTAGCACATCGAATGGCCCAATATATCTCAGACTCAGCTTTCCCTTCTTCCCGAAATGAATAACTCCGCGGTTCGAAGAAATCTTCAGGAAAATGTGATCTCCAGGCTGAAACTCCAAGGGTCTCCTCTTGGCATTTGTCCAATGCTTGAAGCGATCCTGTGCAACTCTGAGCTTCTCCCTGATGTCTCTCACGACATCCACAGCTTATACTATCATCTCTGGACCCAACATCTTCCGATCTCTGATGTCATCCCAGCTCAGTGGCGATCGACATTTCCTTCCATATAAGGCAGCAAACGGCGCCATGCCAATGCTCGCCTGGTAGCTGTTGTTATATGAAAACTCCACCAAGTGAAGATGGTCCTCCCACGATCCCTTCAAATCGAGCGTACAAGCTCGTAGCATATCCTCCAGAATCTGAATAGTCCTCTCGGACTGGTCATCGGTCTGCGGGTGGTACGCCGTGCTGAAACTCAGACTCGTACCCAAATTCTCCTGCAGACTCCTCCAGAACTGAGATGTGAACCTCGTATCTCTGTCAGACACGATGCTCACGGGGACTCCATGTAGGTGTACAATCTCCTACACGTACACGGTCTACATCACAACTAACTCAAAGAGGAAATTAAAAGAGAAGTAAAAACGAAATTTTACCTTTAGGTACTTCCTCGCCAAAGCTTCCGTAGACTGGCCCACTCAGAATGGGATAAAGTGCACAGACTTGGTCAATCGATCTACGATCACCCAGACTGTGTCGTTCTGTCTTGGGGTCCGAGGTAAACCAGTCACGAAGTCCATCGTAAAATGTTGCCACTTCCATTCTGGGATAGGAAGCGGTTGCAGTAATACAGCCGTACGATGGTGCTCAGCCTTCACCTGTTGGCATATCAAACACTTGGCAACGCTCCGTGCCACACTCCTCTTCATGCCAATCCACCAATAGTTCAGACGGAGGTCCTTATACATCTTGGTATCTCCAGGATGTATAGAATATGGAGATCTATGAGCCTCGCTCAACAGCTCCTCACGAACATCACCTGCAGGTACACAGAGCCTACTGCCATACCGCAGCGAACCATCCTCATGAATCACGAACTCCGTCCGTAGTCCAGCTTCAACCCGCCTCCTGATCCTCTGCAGCTTCAGATCTCCTGCCTGTGCTGCCTTGATCCGATCCACGATCGTGGACTGAATCTGCAAATTCATGAAGGAAAGAACCACGCCAGGTAGGACGACCTCCAAATCCATCTCTCTCAGCTCCTGCTGAATCCTCCAGTCAGCAGTATGTATCATCGCAGTAGAAAGTCTACTCAAAGCATCAGGCACTACGTTCACCTTCCCCGGATGGTACTGCAAGTCTATCTCATAGTCAGCCATGAGCTCTAACCATCGTCTCTGACGCATGTTGAGCTCCTTCTGCATAAAGATGTACTTCAAGCTCTTGTGATCGGTGAAAATCTTCACACTCTCACCTAGCAAGAAGTGTCTCCAAATCTTCAGTGCAAATATCACTGCTGCCAACTCCAGATCGTGTGTCGGGTAATTCTTCTCATGAGTCCTCAACTAACGAGAAGCATACGCGACCACGTGGCCATGCTGATGCAAGACGCAACCTAGGCCCTTCCCTGATGCATCACAATATACCTCGAAGCCTCCGCTTCAATCCGGTACTGCTAACACCGGTGCTGTGGTCAATCTCGCCTTCAAGATACTGAAGGCCTCCTCACAAGCATCTGACCAAAGAAACTCCACATCCTTCCTCATCAGCTTCGTCATCGGCTCTGCAATCTTCGAGAAATCCTTGACGAACCGCCGATAATAGCCTGCTAAACCAAGGAAGCTCCTGATGTCCGACGCTGACTGCAGAGTCGGCCAATCTCTAACTGCTCTGACCTTCTCCGGATCTACAGATATGCCATCACCGGACAGCACGTGTCCCAGGAATGCGACTCTGTCCAGCCAGAACTCGCACTTACTATACTTGGCATATAGCTTATGTCGCATTAGTGTCTCCAGCACTGTCCTCAGATGATAGCTGTGCTCCTCCTCAGACTTCGAATAAATAAGGATGTCGTCAATGAAGATAATAACAAACTTATCCAGGAAGTCGTAGAAAATCAAGTTCATCAAATTCATGAACACAGCTGGAGCATTGGTCACGCCAAACGGTATGACCACGAACTCATAATGTCCGTACTTCGTCCGAAAGGCTGTCTTCGGAACATCATCCTTCTTCACCTTCAACTGATGGTATCCGCTACTCAAGTCTAACTTCGAGAAAACTCTCGAACCTCCAAGCTGGTCAAAGATATCGTCGATGAGCGGCAGCGGATACTTGTTCTTCACCGTGACAGCATTCAGCCCTCGACTGTCCATGCACATCCTGCGGGACCCATCCTTCTTCTTCACAAGCAAAACTGGTGCACACCATGGTGACACACTAGGGTGGATGAAACCCTTCTGCAGCAACTCATCTAACTGCTTCCGCAGCTCCTTGAGCTCAGCGGGAGCCATACGGTACGGCACCTTCGATATCGGTTGCGCTCCCGGCATAAGATCAATACCAAATTCTAGAGCACTGTCGGGTGGCAAACCTGAGATATCCTCCGGGAAGACGTCATCGAAGTCTCTGACTACTGCTGGTCGCTCGATCTCCATCTCCATCTGCATAGCTGCAACAATCGGTACCTCTGGCTTGGCCCGATATCTGATGGGCCCAAGCGACTCATCTCTGCTACGGAACTCGAACTCCGGATGGCCTGGGATCCTGAATACCACCCTCTTGCTGTGACAATCAATCGAGGCGTGGAAATCTCCCAACCAATCGATGCCAAGAACGACATCAAAGTGTGGCAGGTCATGGACAATGAAATCCGTGAAAAGCTCGTGTCCACTGACCACCAAAGGAATCGATCAACAACCTGTAGAGGAATATGCCCTCGGATCATTTGTATTTGATGCAAATGATAATTTAAGCTTAGATATGGACTATTTTGCATTTGATGCAAAAGAGATTAAATGTGTCTTAAATTGTTTAAGACTATATTTAATTAAATAAATGCGTTGAAAAGTTTACCTAGATGACGGGATCGTCCCGCTCTAAACGCAGGTTCAAACCGCGTCAAAAACGGAGTCCAAATGCACAAGTTATAGCCAAAACAAGACAGCCCAAACTGTTGGGCTGAAACCTGCGAAAATGGAGGCCCACCAAGCCCGAATTTTCTGGTTAGGGTTTTTGAAACCTGGGATTTTCTTGACGGCTACGTTTCTAAGAGAAGCATGACTTTTGGCTATCTTTGGACAATTGTTTGAAGGGTCAAACGGACTCGGATTGACGAGCCGTTTTTTCCTACGCGTTCACCGTTGAACACCCTTCGAATTGATAGGTTGTATCAATCATGAAGCTCAACGGTGAGTGAGTTAAAATTCACGGAAGTTTGCACTTTGTGAAGTGCAAACTAACTTGATTTTGATTAACTCAAATTAATAGTCCCACATCGGATTTTGAGAAAGGGGAGTAGTCAGCCGCCTATATAAATAGGGGTCTGCTCTCCTCCTCAAAACTCGTCCCAAGCTCTAGATCTGAGCGGCTCTCGTAAATGTTGGAGCACGCTCGGATCTAAGCTAAATTAATATTTCTCCTCTCCCTATAAATTTCTGCCTTGCTCCTGAGGGCTCTAGCAAAGCCGCAAAGGAGTTCGGATTCAGATCCGAAATCTAGGCGGAGGTTTCACTTGCGTGAAACTTTCTTCGGCGGTGGGTGGCTCGGCGACACGGGGATTGATCGCCTCGGGATGCGGAGCGGTTCGAGGAGCGGAGCGGGGAGCGGTTCAAGGAGCGGCTCGGCGTGAGACGGGAGCAGCTCGGAAGACGGCGCGGAACATCTCGCCTGCCCCAGGGCTGAGATTCCGGGTATGTGTTTAAGTTTTTCATTTAATTATTCGCAGTAGTTAGATCACCCTTGGGGTGGTCAGATCCACCCCAAGTTGGCAGAGATCCTGGCTAATAGGGTCTGGTTCCTTAGGGTTGCATGTTAATTAGATTAACATAAAATTTTTCCGCTGCATTTCTGTCTATGTTCCGTCCGACTAAGGACGGGATTAGAGCTTTTGTGCCCTAAGGGTCCCAGAAAACCCAGCATTGGTATCAGAGCCATCTCTGTATGCTGATCTAGGACTGCGAATTTATTATTTGAATGCTTTTACAGAAAAATGTTTTCTTTAAATTTATGCGATAAATTTAAATTTTTTTTTGTTTAAAAATTTTATATGATAAATTTTAAACATGAAAGTTTTAAAATGGAATTTTAAATTTATGTGATAAATGTTAAAATTGTTTTAAAGCTTTAAAACTTTATGCGATAAGTTTAAAATGTTGTTTAAAATTTTATGTGATAAAATTTTAAACATGGAATTTTTTAAATGATGTTTTAAATTTTATGAGATATTTTAAAACTGATTTTAAAGGTTAAAATTTTTATGCGATAAATTTTTTAAAAGGTAGCATGCAAATTTGTGATTTTAAAAACAATTTTTTTATGAGATAAAAATAAAATAATTTTAAAATCATATTTTAAATTTAAATGTTAAATTTATGTTTGCATGCTAAAATTGTTTATGTGATAAACATTGTTCTATTTAAATTGTTAAATAGTTGTACACCTTTTATGCGATAAATTAGTGTAGCTTTATGGATAGTTCATCTTGTCCCTTATTTGATAACACAAGCCAACCTTTTAGGTTAGCCATTAAGAAATGATTAAAATTTATTACTTGAATTTTAATGACATGCTATGTTTTAATAAAACATTAACAATGCTTCAAGACCTAATTCCTGATTAGGGTAGTCCTTTTAATGAAATTTTTAATTCTAATTGTTATTATTAATTCTCATTAAAGGACTTCGCTTTTGGCGTTGGTTAATAAATTTATTAAAATCCTAATAACGATTAGGATAGCACGTGAACCTTATAGTTGATAAGGACTTAATAAAAGTTATTAAACAAATCCTAAAATTTTGAATTTAAGGATACAACTAGTTGATAGGATTAATTAGTTGTTAATAAAAGCTATTTAGTCTATGGCACACATACAAAAATGACAAGCTTCATTCAATGGACCATGATCCAGTCAATGTGCTTGGCTAAGAGTTCTGGATCAACCCTTACTAGTCTAAGGGGTAGTGATCCTGGCTTAGTCAATTCCCTGGCTGTGTTCCGCTGGACCGCAATGTCGCGAATCATGATTGTATGACACCCTGGACTATATCTAGTCAATGCGTTATAAATCTTATTAAAGATTAATCTGTATCCCTCCTTGATTTTGGAGCTTGGTAACTCAAAGAAGACAATTATAGTTGTTGAGTCTCCTCGAGCTATGACATGTTTATCTTTTAGGAACAAACTCCAACATACATGTGATGTAGTCTAGACTTGACCCAAATCGATACGTCGGGTCTCCTCGAGCATCGATCTAAGTCAAATCTGGACACGAAATCAAGGGTCTGACTAGACCAGTCATTATGATTTGTTGAGTCTCCTCAAGATCATAAGTGACTGTGGGTAAAAAAACGATAGGGAGTCACATGTGATGTGATTGACTAAGAGTTAGTCTACCAATCATCGAACCAATCAACTTGTTGAGTCTCCTCAAGGTTGTGAGGTTCAGGATGATTGGATCCCTCTTTCACTAATTTTTAAATATTTTAATTCGATTAAATCGTTCGTTATTAAGCTTTGAAACGATCGTAAAAATAGTGGGAGGATATATATAGATAAAAGCCATTCTACCTATATTTAATATTGAACATATGCTAAACTAGGGCAAGACTATGTTTACCGAAGGAATCAAAATATAATTTTTAAATGGAATTAGTTAATAGGTCAAATAGGTTGATTAATTGAATATCAAGTTAAATTCTAATTGATAAGATTAAACTATACTCTCGTTGACATTAAAATGACCTTCTAAAGAACAGACTTAAGAAATATGATTTCATGAAGTTCTGGGTCCAACAAATAAATTCACGCAATATGTCACTCGTCTCTATATGAGGCAGCTTGAACATATAGGATATTCGAAGTATGTTTCTCCCTACAACTTGTCGAGCTACCCTCAAGGATGTATGGACAAACAATTCTGATCCGATCAAACCGTTTGAGTCGAATACGAGTGCATGAGTGGTGCAAGACTATGTATCCCAACCGGATCTTGAGACAAGCAACTTCTTGAGCTACACTCAAGATTGCAACTCTCAAGCGTTTGGATACATGAGTCGCTTGCAAAGCTATTCATTTATGTTGGGCCATTTAAATATCTAAATGTGATTTAGAAAAGGAAGAAGGCACACCGGAAAGTCAATCGAGTTAAATAGTTTAATTTATCATTAGTAAAGGCATAAGTAGGAGGAAATAAAAATGTGACATACTCTGATGTCACGATTTCATGATTATTGTTATACAGAAGTTTAACACATTTTGACGAATGTCGTCACATTGCTTTTGAAGCAATGAGTAAATATGTATAACGATAATATATATATTAAATGTTAATATATAAATACACAAGATAGTAGCAAACTTATTTGGCAAAATAGACTAGGCCGTATCAAGAGACTAAGCTTCACAAGTCACATAAAGAGGGGTCTGACCTCTCGTATTATGAAGTCTACGGACACTTGTGAGTCTTATCCTCTTAGATAAAATGGTCGAAACCCATCTGTAAGACAGTGGGAGAATGAGTTGTCGAACTCTGTCTGGTACATACTGATGTACCCGAGTCTAGATTAACCAAATTAAGTTATTCGTATATTTTATTAAGACACGTGTTCTTGATGAAACACAAGTCTGGTAAAATAAAGAACGAAATGACTAAAGTATTTAAACTGATTCGATTAGATCGAATGGTCAAATACTTAGCTACATTAAATCTTGCGTAATTAAAAGAAAATGTGATTTTCTCTCAGGTCAAGTCTGATAAACACATCTGTGTGTTAAAAGGTATGAATCACACTTAGTTAGACTTGGTGTGATCCATTGAAAGTGACTCTGAGTTTAGTCCTCCTTCTGGGTTAAGTCCCAGATAGTAATGCCTAGGTTTTGATAATGTTCTGTGAGGACATTATCAATAAGATATTCATAAAATCAATCATTAAGAAGTTGTATAATTACTCGAATCTCGTAAGACGAAGAGTCGAGTTAGACATCATAACTGATGATGACTTAGTCAACTTCCGGGATGAAATTCGGAGAAGTAACTCCGATTTAAAAACTTGATGCAATCAGAATAGGTCCGTGTGCGTAAATCAATTTTGGAATTTAGTTTACGTGCACAAGGAAAATGTTTCCTCACTTTCTACAAGTAAATCTTTAAGTTGAAAGATTGGTGCAGAAAGGAAAATAGTGAAGTGCAATCATGTTGGTCGAGAACGGTTTTTCCATACTAATTCCTATAAAACGGATTATAATGAAACCGTTTTCCACCAGCAGATGTGTACAGAACTACTCGGACCAAACTCGATGTAAACGCTTAAGTTGACCAGGAAAATTGGAGCATTCACTTACAAGTTCGTTTTTCTAAATATGATTTAGACGGACCAACTTATATGAATTAGCCAGATAGTTTTTAAGGTCAGTGGGAACGTGTAAATTACATGTGAAGCATCAAAGGGGTGGAACATATATTTTGACAAAGTGATCCAAAGAGTTTGATACTTTATCAGAAATAAATATGAGCCATTTGAAATGACCCGTAACTAATTTAAATGATTATCGTAATGTACGATGAATTGGATAAGATCCAAGTAAATTAAAATATTATGGATTCCGAAAGACCAAATGAATTATTTGAATGAGATTCAAATGGTTGGTCTAAACATAGAAACCCTTAAGTCTATAGTGTAGACGGTTTTAGCAGATCCACTCATGAAGGCTATACCACATGAAGTCGGGAAAACTTATGTGTAAAAATGGTATGAGATACCGAGATAAATGGGCCTGAGTGCAAGTGGGAGATGTTGAGAGATGATACCCTCGAGGCTATCTATCTTCATGTGTGCATAGCACAAACATCTTGTTCGAAATAACAGTAAGCTGTTTGGTAATAATTTATCTAAGTTATTTTATAATGTTGTTAACATTAGACATTAACTTAGGTAAAGTCCTAAGACTTTATGCAAGGGCAAACAGGTATCGAGATGAGTATCTCGATCATGGAGAAATGTTTGACCGTTTGTAGCATAAGTCTAAAAGGGTTCGTGGTCGTAGATGTTTCGAGACAAGGATATCGAAACATCGGATAGACCATTGTGTCTTAGTCTTCACCGTTTAGCGGTGGCGATGATCTCATGATCGCTTGACTTGGCGAAGTCGTAGACGAGACACAGGTGCTCATTAGAGAATGAGTTCACTGAACGATCCACAAGAGTTATCATATGGTTATATTGACCAATCTGTCAATGATGACTCTGAGTGATGATAGGCTAGTTGGTCTTTTGACTTGAGGTCATTTTGACGAACCTGTGCGTGAACGGTGCCACTTAGATCAAATGACCTAGCTTCGAGGCAAGGCCTGTCGAAAGGTCTTTGATTGGGTGACACTTGAAGCGTATGATGAGAGTAATGACCAAAAGAGGATTCGTCTCTCCCGGTCAATGGGAGTTAGTGTCGTAGGGTTAGTTCGGTCTTTAGTAAAATCTCTGGCCAGAGTTTGTTGGAAGAAGTCCAACATTTTTTGACTAAAGATCGATAGAAACTAACCGGAGTCAAGTTATTGGGGTTGACAGTTTGACCGTACCCTAGACTTGATCTACACGACATAGTTAAGACGAAAAGACTATAACTGCGGAATTCATCACGGAAACAGTCAGGGTGGTCCCGACAATACTCATGTCAATGAGTTAACCACATAATGATGATTCCTGAAGCAGGGACGACAACCACTGCTCGTGGTCACTGCCGTATAGGGCTTCGAGCTCAACCTGTTGTAAGGGTCAGGCTGTAGGGTCTCACACAGAGTGCGATCTTCGTCTAGTAATATGTAGAAATTAGTTAGGGAGAATAATTTGCATTTGATGTAAGGGATAAAATATTGCAAAAGATGTTTGCAATCATCTCCTGCATTCGGGATAAATGATCCCGAGTGCAAGTGGGAGATGTAGAGGAATATGCCCTCGGATCATTTGTATTTGATGCAAATGATAATTTAAGCTTAGATATGGACTATTTTGCATTTGATGCAAAAGAGATTAAATGTGTCTTAAATTGTTTAAGACTATATTTAATTAAATAAATGCGTTGAAAAGGTTACCTAGATGACGGGATCGTCCCGCTCTAAACGCAGGTTCAAACCGCGTCAAAAACGGAGTCCAAATGCACAAGTTATAGCCAAAACAAGACAGCCCAAACTGTTGGGCTGAAACCTGCGAAAATGGAGGCCCACCAAGCCCGAATTTTCTGGTTAGGGTTTTTGAAACCTGGGATTTTCTTGACGGCTACGTTTCTAAGAGAAGCATGACTTTTGGCTATCTTTGGACAATTGTTTGAAGGGTCAAACGGACTCGGATTGACGAGCCGTTTTTTCCTACGCGTTCACCGTTGAACACCCTTCGAATTGATAGGTTGTATCAATCATGAAGCTCAACGGTGAGTGAGTTAAAATTCACGGAAGTTTGCACTTTGTGAAGTGCAAACTAACTTGATTTTGATTAACTCAAATTAATAGTCCCACATCGGATTTTGAGAAAGGGGAGTAGTCAGCCGCCTATATAAATAGGGGTCTGCTCTCCTCCTCAAAACTCGTCCCAAGCTCTAGATCTGAGCGGCTCTCGTAAATGTTGGAGCACGCTCGGATCTAAGCTAAATTAATATTTCTCCTCTCCCTATAAATTTCTGCCTTGCTCCTGAGGGCTCTAGCAAAGCCGCAAAGGAGTTCGGATTCAGATCCGAAATCTAGGCGGAGGTTTCACTCGCGTGAAACTTTCTTCGGCGGTGGGTGGCTCGGCGACACGGGGATTGATCGCCTCGGGATGCGGAGCGGTTCGAGGAGCGGAGCGGGGAGCGGTTCAAGGAGCGGCTCGGCGTGAGACGGGAGCAGCTCGGAAGACGGCGCGGAACATCTCGCCTGCCCCAGGGCTGAGATTCCGGGTATGTGTTTAAGTTTTCATTTAATTATTCGCAGTAGTTAGATCCCTCTTGGGGTGGTCAGATCCACCCCAAGTTGACAGAGTTCCTGGCTAATAGGGTCTGGTTCCTTAGGGTTGCATGTTAATTAGATTAACATAAAAATTTTCCGCTGCATTTCTGTCTATGTTCCGTCCGACTTAGGACGGGACTAGAGTTTTTGTGCCCTAAGGGTCCCAGAAAACCCTGCACAACCATGTTCACTGTCACTACTCCGTTCCCTGTGGTGATGTCCCAACACTTAGGGAGTGTATGGGTGGGAATGGAGTGCCTCGTTACAAACCTCCGGGATAAGATGCACATGGATGCACCGGAGTCGAACAAGGCCAAGGCCGGGTGAGAGGACACTAGAATGGTTCCTAAGATATAAAGAACTATGGTCAAACCAAGATACTCTAACAAACAAGTCAAGCAAGCAACACTAACAATAAGAGCTAAACTATGAAATAAAAGACTAGAAGTAGGGAGTTACCTGCAATGACTCCATCTTGCTCCTCAGTCTCAACAGCTGTCATGGTGTAAGCCGGCCTCTGGGGCTGCGCTGCTCTCTGAAACATCTGCCTATGTGGCGCCAAGGGTGGTCCACGAACAGCAGGTCCTCTCTGGACTGGAGCAGGCGCTCTAATCTACAGCGGGGCTGGCGCTCCAACTACAGCATGACGAGCTCTTGGGCAATCCTTCACAGCATGCGAGGCATCTCCACAAACTAAGCACAGTCCTATCTTCTTCCTGCAGTTGGCCTGAACATGTCCAGGCTTGCCACAGAAGTGGCACGGGCCCTTGCTTTGACTCTGTACTGGTGCTGCAGGCCTCTTGAATGGCACCGTCTGAACTGGCCTCATCACCGGCCTAGCAGGTGGCCGGTACTGCTCCATGGGACGCTCCCTCTATCAGCTGAAGGGTCAGGTAGACACGATATAATCTCATGATTCTTTGCATCATCTAGCACAGCTTTCATCGTCGAAAAATCCGCCGAAGAAGTGGAAGCCTAAATCTTCGGATGCAGTCCCTGACGGAAGCGATCAGCTCGCTTCTCCTCCTTCCTCACCATATGCGGGGCAAATCGACTCAGTATCTCAAACTCTGCTTCATACTCGTCGACAGTCATATCCCCCTGCTTCAGATCTATAAACCTGCCCAACAGTTCCCTCCTAGCAGACTTGGTGAAATACTTTTCCTTGAACATAGACCTGAAGGTCTTCCACTCCACTGGCTTCTGCAGACGCCTCTCCTCAAGGCGCCACCAGTTCCTGGCATTCTTCATCAGCTGCATCTTCGCTATCTCGACTCGAGTATCATCAGGGTCTTCGCAGCTACCAACTTCTCCTCAGTGCTCTGAATCCACTGATCAGCAGCTAAGGGTCCTTCCTTCCCTGAAAATGTCCTTGGCTGGAGCTCATTGAACTGCTTCACTCCTGGAGCAGCTCGAGGGGTAGGCAGAGGTGGTGGTGGTGCAACTGGGAGTGCCTGGGCAGCACGCTGGGACTGCTGAACCAACTGATGCTGCACATCCAGCATCTCTCTCATCATGCCCATAAACTGGCGGAACTCTCCGCCCTGTTCTTCTGGAACTCCATCTCCTGAGCTCCTTGATCGAGTAGTACGTCGTCCTGCCATCCTATTGACACAGAGACATAGGTTAGACTCATACAATCACTGGATGGTAATAAAATGAAGTTCAATACTTCGATTGTTCCAAACTGGCAGAAGGGTGGGACCTGCATGGGCCACCACTAAAACCTGTCACGCCCCGCTTCCCAAAAGTACGGAGGCAAAGCGTGACTAAGGCCGGCTTAGGCTGGAGCTGAGAGCTCAGACCCAATAAGCGTCTGTGGTATTCCAAAACGAAGGAACAGGTCCCTGCAAGTTAGTCTGAAACAATAAAAGTACTGAAAAGAAAAGCATTTCATTTTATTCCAAAATTAATCATCCAAAGTACTAAGAGTCTAAAAACACCGGAAATGGCTACAACTGCTGAAAAGAAAACTACTGGTGCAAGCACCCAACCTAGGCAGGAAAACAAAAAGGTGCTACACACCCAACTAAACTGGAACAGAATCTCCGGGGCAGCAACAAGAGGGCCTCTAACTCTGGTCCTCCTCTGGGATGTACTCGGGATCAGCGTCCTCTGGCTCCACGTCCACTGGCAGGTCCGCCTCATCGACGTACTCTGGCTCAACACCTGACGTACAGCACCCAAAAGAAAGGAAACTGTACGTCAGGTAAAGTCTACAAAAGAGGTCAGACTCTACTGCAAGTGTACCGACTATTTAACAATAGTTTACTGGTTGATTAGTATGCTGAGGTTATAACGGAGAAATAAAAATAAAGTAAACGCAGCAGGAAAGTAAAACGAGACAAGTAGTAGTCGTAGCGTGTGCTACCAACTACGGGACTAACCTACAGGTGTCAGAACATGGCGGGACAAGACAAGACAAGTGTGACATGAAAAGGGTTCACGCCTTACGGTTCGAGGGCGGCCAAAACATCTCCCTGTGCGCACGCTCAACCCTACACCAAACCCAAGTATTCAAGACATGACAAGACACGGCACGACAAGGGATCACTCGCTCTAGCTTGGCGAGTGCCCTATTGCCCTCTGGGCTGTGTAAAACGGGACATGACGTGACAAGACGGGAAATGTTATTCTAGGGTGTCCACACGCACGCACACACAAGATAACCCTATGATGTCAAAAGTTGTTGTTGTTAGGCTCAGACTTCGTCGTCAAGTCTGAGCCATCAAGGGACGTCCCGGACGCTATCATTTTACGTCTGGTTCTCTTTGTGCACAGTTTAAAAGTTCTAACAGTCTAAGGCCTAGACGTGGCTGAAAGAGCAAGTGGATACACTTGCCTGCGGTGTCGAGTGTGTCGTCCTCCCGAAGCGTCTCGTCCAAGCGTCTCGTTAGTGGTAGTCCGTCTGAAATAGTGTCACGTCGACAGTGTCAGGTCTCGTTTTTAGTAATTCCTATTAGGGTTTGTTTCTAGGTTATCGGGACTATCCTATTCGTCAAAAATCACATTTTTGATGCTCAACCTAATCGATGATCTATCCTATATGCACAGTCATCAAAGTCCATTCGTCGATTTCTACCTTTGCACAACATTTTAAGAGAGCAAAAAAGTAAATTTAATTTAAGTTGTAGTCTTTTAGTTTAGGGTTTGATTTGCTACAGTGGGGGTTGCTACGAGTTTGGGGGACCAACCTTTTTCGGAGTTTGTCGTAGAATAGAAGTAGTGTCTGAACGGAGAAAACTCTTCGTCTTCAAATCTGAATCACGAACGAAGTCCAAAAGCTAGATCTTACGACGAAGGCCTACGACGTGTCGCAACGTCGTAGTCGGCAAATCCACGAAGTGAAGACACCAAAGTGGGGCCCACAACAGTGCTAGGGGTCAATAGGGGACCCACAACTGTAACGACTGGTTTTCTTGTATCTGGATTTATTATATTATATATATATGTTTTGGTGGATTTTCTCCTCATGTGTGGTTTTCGTCTCTGTAACTTTCATTTTCGATCGTTTCGTCGTGTTTTCTTAGCTTCTTCCTTAGAATCGTCGATTTTGGAGTAAGTCATTCGTGACGGGCTTCATATCGGTCATATCTTATTGTTAGATCAAGCCTAGGAGTCTTAGGAATCGATCCGGAGCTTCGCGCTCCATTTCGGAACTTTCGGTGCACATTAGCCGGTGTAAGAAGGGGCACCGACCGACTAGATGACGATCCAGTCGGTCGAAAAACCTTCTTGAACCGACTAGTGGGCTTTGATAAATGTTCAGGAGTTACTGTTTATCGTTAGTCGGTCTAAGAACGTTGGTTGACTGACTCGGTTGCAAACTAGTCGGTCAGCAATGCTTCTTTAACAGACTAACTCATTAACTATTTTTGGCACCAGTTACTGTACACTTTTAGTCGGTCTAAGAACGTTCATCGACCGACTAGATGTCAAACTAGTCGGTCAGTAGTTATTCTTTGACCGACTAACTCTTAGTTCAGGTTTTCGTCTGGAGCTACTGTTTACACTTAGTCGGTCTGCGTTGGTCAACCAACCGACTAGTTCTCAAACTAGTCGGTCAACAGTTGTTCTTTGACCGACTAATCAGCGCAGTAAACCCTAATTTTTCCCTAGCCGCCACCAAACTCTATAAATACCCCTCCAAACGTTTTCTTCTTCTTCTTCTTCAACTCTAAACCTAATTTCTCCCCCATTGAGCTCTCATCTTCCCCAAATCCTCAAACCTTCATTCCAAGCTCATCCTCCATCATCCAAACCCTCACTTAACACTTTCCACCTTCCACCTTCCTCAAACCTTCATTAAACCCCCAAAACCCATATCAAAACCCCATTTCTCCATATTTTTCCCATCCTTTCCAGATCTGAACCCTAGGTTCCCCGGAGCCTTCTTCCGTTGCCGTGCTTGCTCGGCATCATTCTTCCGCTTCCGATACGGTAATAATCGATCTCTTAATGTTTCCATAACCCGTTGTGTTTTTGTGAAAACCCTAATGAAATGAATGTTGTTTTGATGATTGTTTCTCCATAACAGCGACTTCCCTGTAGATTAGCGTCCGTGAGACGAACCCTCGTTGATCGTCATCCTCGGTGCTAGGCAAGTGAAACTTGTCACTTAGGGTTTTGGGCCATGTCTTAGGCCATTTGCTTGTTGTAGGCGTAAAAGAGAATAGGCGACGAAATGATACTCGCCTAGGCACAAATTTAGGAACTAGCTTGACAACGAAGCTCGATCCGACATTTATCATGTTGCACAACTACCATGTCATGTTTAATTTCCATTAATGGTACGCAAACTAATTGTCATGTCATTGCATTCTTTAAGTGTTCCCGTGATTGCGTAGCTCCGCTACTTCTTGTGAAATGATTGAGGCTAGGTGCACCCCTATGCCAAATGAAATACGCTCCTGGTTGTGATCCAGGAAACGAGCTCTTGTGCGGGGCAACCCTGGCTCATTTACTGAGCTCGTGTACAGTGACCCTGGCTCGTTTACACGTGGGTATTGGGGTAAGAGTTAAGCGGCCAATCAACTGGGAGTCTGCTCGATCAGCAACTGCAGTGGTAAGGCGTAAACTCTGGGTTCTGGGGTAGTGTTAAGCGGCCAATCAGCGTGAATGCCAAACCGTTCAGCTGTAAGGCGTAAACATCTACAAACAACTTGAAACGTGATCAGTGAAAAGATTGAGATTGTTAGTAGCTTGGCTACTCTTGACTTGTCCTGATAAATTGTTCTCTTGTACTTAATGTTCACCATGTCTTACTTGTGCACTCATGTTATAACTGCTATGTTTTGCATACTATAACTGCTAGGTTGTTAGTTTGCCTTACTTTCAGTTTCCTTGCCCAAGTCTTTTAGACTTGCTGACATGTGCCCCTTTACTCTTTTGGGTGACACATGTTAGACCCTGAGCCTGAGTACATTGTTGAGGACGAGGTGTTTGCTGACGCCGAGCCCGAGCTTGTGTTTGGCGAGGAGTACGTGGACACTGGGGACCAGTCCTAGTGTCTTCGTTGAGCTTTCCCTTTTTGTTTAGACTGCTGTTTTGTTGTCGGTGCGTAGCACCTATACTGGGCTACGTTGTTCCTTTTGTTGGCCTTGTTCTGGGCCTTTAGACTCTTTCTTTTAGCCTGGTGGCTTTTCTGGATGTTGAACTTAATTTTCATATTGGACAAATTATGAGATATGAGATTTTATTTCTGTCTCTCATTGTGTTATTATTGTTGTTCCGTTTGTGGTTATAGGGACCTGCTTATGTTTTATTGACGCTTATCGGGTCTGGGGCTTCACAGCTCCACTCTCGTGCGGACCTTCTGACGTCTCGCCTCCATTTTAGGGAAGCGGGGCGTGACAGGTTTTGTTGGTGGCCCATGCAGGTCTCATCTGTAACTGCGATTATCGGACTGACGATAATAATATTAGAATGTCCAATAAACTAAGTTCGACGTCCGAGTCATAAGCTATGAGTCTAATTGTTTCGTTTTCTGTGTCATTAGATGGCAGGAAGGCGAATCACCCGTGGTGGTGGTGGTGGTGGTGCGCCCCCTCATGACGAGGAGCCTGAGCGGGGACCCACCAATGGGGAAATGATGCGGATGATGCTTCAGATGATGCAGGTGCAGCAAGGCGTGCTCCTGCAAGTCCAGAATGCTCCGGTTGGTCGAGCACCTCGGGCGACTCCGGAGGCCCCTCGCTCCGAGCCGGGAGCGAAGCAATTTCGGGAGCTGGGTCCCGCATATTTTGATGGGTCTGAGGGTCCTTTGGCTGTCGATGAGTGGATTCGGAACATTGATGATAACTTGAAGATGGCCAAGATCACCCCGGCTGGATGGGTTGATATGGCGAAGATGCAACTCAAGGATAATGCTCGGAACTGGTGGGATGCGGAAGAGAAGATGTTAGTGGAGCCGATAGCTTGGGCTACCTTTAAGTCCAGGTTTGATGAGGAGTTCTTTCCGAAGGCTGCCAAGAAGGAGATGCTGCAGCGTTTCATTGATTTGAAGCAAGGAAGCTCGACGGTGGACCAGTACCACCAAGAGTTCACGAGGCTGAGTCGGTTCGCACCAAAGATGGTGCAGGATGCTGATGAGAGGGCTCAGAGGTTCCTGCAGGAACTTGCTTTGGAGCTTCAGATTTTTGTGTCTTCCTCTGATCTGGACTCTTATCAGAAGGTTCTGGTCTCTGCGAAGAGGCAGGAGCTGAACCTGAGTCAGAGGAGATGACATGTTTCTGGTGCTGGAAAGAGGCCTATGGAGCAGGCCAGGGCGGTGGTTAGGCCTGGTTTCAAGCCTAATCATCCGGTGCAGTTCAAGAGGCCAGGAGGGCCTATTCTGAAGACTTGCCATTTCTGTGGCAAGCCTGACCACGTCAAGGATCAGTGTAGGAAGTTTCTGGGCCAGTGTTTGGTTTGTGGTGATGCTTCTCATGTCGCGTGGGATTGTCGGCATGCGAATCAGCTGCGGAGGGCACCTGTTGCAGCACAGCCGTTGCAGCAGAGAGTGCCTGTTCCTGCCAGTCGTGGAGGACCTCTTGTCCCTCAGGGGCAGGCTTTTCGGCAGGCTGTTCCGTCGAGGAGGCAGGCTTTTCTGATGACCGCTGTGGAGAACGGAGCTGTGGATGAGGTTATCGCAGGTAATCCTCACCTAGCTGTTCCTTTCTTATTTGGCTTGTTTGTTAGATTATGTTGTTTGCTTGAACATGATTGTTTGCTAGACTAGGGCTTGACTGTTAAATTGTTTGTTAGGTGTGATTTTGGTGTGCACGTTTCCTGCACGAGTCCTCTTTGACTCAGGTGCATCGATGTGCATCATTTCTCGGAGCTTCGTGGAGAAGCATTCCTTGTCGACGTCCCCTCTTCTGGAGAGTTGGAATATCGTCACAGGAAATGGCGTGGTCTCGGTGCATCTTGGTTGCGATTCTTGCTCGTTGGTGGTTTGTGGACATGAGCTTTACGCTGATTTCATCGTCCACGACATCATCAACTATGATGCGGTCCTTGGGATGGATTGGCTTGCGAGCTTCTATGCTACGATCGACTGTCGGAGGAAGAAGGTGGTGTTCGAGATTCCCGGACACCCAGTATTTGAGTTCTGCCGGGATAGCAGTTCGCTTGGCCCTGTCAGATTTCGGGCCAGGCCAGTAGAGGTTGTGGCTATGCAGATGGAGCTGGAGAGGCCAGCGGTTGTGCGGGATTTTGATGACGTCTTCCCTGAGGAGATGTCTGGTTTGCCACCTGATCGAGCTCTAGAATTTTCTATTGATCTTGTTCCGGGAGCGCAGCTGATTTCGAAGGCGCCTTATCGTATGGCACCCGCCGAGTTGGAGGAATTGCGGAAGCAGCTGGATGAGCTTTTGCAAAAGGGTTATATCAATCCTAGTGTGTCTCCGTGGGGAGCACCGGTCTTGCTGGTAAAGAAGAAGGATAGTTCGCGTCGCATGTGCGTGGACTATCGGGAGTTGAATGCGGTAACCATTATGAATAAATACCCGTTGCCTCGCATCGATGATATTTTTCATCAGCTTGGAGGTTCGAGGGTGTTTTCGAAGTTGGATCTGAGGAGTGGTTACCATCAGTTGAAGGTGAAGAAGGGAGATGTTCCAAAGACAGCGTTCAGGACGAAGTATGGACACTACGAGTTTGTGGTTATGCCCTTCGGTGTAACCAATGCACCCGCAGTTTTCATGAATCTGATGAACCTGATCTTCTACGACTTTTTAAATAAGTTTGTCGTTATCTTTATTGACGACATTCTGATCTATTCTAAGTCGGAGGAGGAGCATGCCTCGCACTTGAGGACGGTGTTGGAGATTTTGAGGAAGCATCGGTTGTATGCTAAGTTTTCGAAGTGCGAGTTTTGGCTGGATAGAGTTGCTTTTCTGGGGCATGTGGTGACTGGAGATGGTATTTCAGTGGATCCCGAGAAGATTAGGGCCATCAGAGAGTGGCCTGTCCCACAGTCAGCATCTGAGATCCGGAGTTTCCTTGGGCTTGCTGGTTACTATCGGCGTTTCATTAAGGACTTTTCTCGTATTGCTGAGCCGATGACCAGATTGACGCGGAAGGATGTACCTTTTGTTTGGTCGGGTGAATGTGAGAATGCTTTTGGTGTTCTGAGGGAGAGATTGACGACTACCCCTATTCTTGTTGTGCCTGATCGCAGCGGTGGATTTGAGGTCTTTTGCGATGCTTCGGGCAAGGGTCTCAGTTGTGTGTTGCATCAGCACGGGCATGTTTTGGCTTATGCTTCGCGTCAGCTCAAGGTTCATGAGAAGAATTACCCGACGCATGACTTGGAGTTGGCTGCTGTTGTGTTTTCGCTCAAGATTTGGAGGCACTTCCTGCTGTGTGAGAAAGTGAAGATCTTCACCGATCACAAAAGCTTGAAGTATATTTTTACTCAGAAGGAGCTCAACATGCGACATCGTCGATGGTTGGAGCTCATGGCGGATTATGAGATTGATTTGCAATATCACCCTGGCAAGGTGAATGTGGTTCCTGATGCGCTGAGTAGGCTTCCAGCGGTGATGTTGTTGACCTCGCAGTGGAGATTGCAGCAGGATTTTTGCGAGTCTGGGATTGAGGTTGTTCTTCCTGGGGAGGCTTCTCCGTTGATGTGTATGCATATACAGTCGACGATCGTGGATCGGATTAAGGCTGGCCAGGCTGAGGATCCGAAGCTGGTGAAGATCCGGGAGCAGGTGGAAGCCGGTCTGCGGACTGACTTTTTGATTCATGAGGATGGCTCGCTGAGGTTTGGAGCCAGGTTGTGTGTGCCAGCTGGGGATATCAGAGAGGAGTTGATGGTGGAGGCACACAGTTCGCCGTATTCTGTGCATCCTGGTGGGACCAAGATGTACAAGGCTCTTCGTCTGAACTATTGGTGGCATGGTATGAAGAGGAGTGTGGCTCGGAGTGTAGCCAAGTGCTTGGTTTGCCAGCAAGTGAAGACGGAGCATCAGCGTACGTCTGGGTTGCTACAACCGCTTCTGATTTTGGAGTGGAAGTGGCAACACATCACTATGGATTTCGTGACTGGACTACCTCGGAGTCCGAAGCTGAATGATGCGATTTGGGTGATTGTAGACCGATTGACCAAATCCGCGTACTTTATTCCATTCCGAGTAGAACAGTCTACTAAGGCGCTAGCGAGGAGATATATGGAGGTAAATTCTTTGACCCTCCGTTTTTATTTCCTTTTCCTAATATAGATGGTGATGTAACGTGAATCGTGCAGGAGATCGTACGACTTCATGGAGTCCCCGTGAGTATCGTGTCGGACAGAGACACGAGGTTCACATCTCAGTTCTGCCAGAGTTTGCAGAAGAGTTTGGGTACGCGTCTGAGTTTCAGCATGGCGTACCATCCGCAGACGGACGGCCAGTCCGAGAGGACGATCCAGATCTTGGAGGACATGCTGAGGGCGTGCATGTTGGATTTCAAGGGTTCGTGGGAGGACCATCTACATCTGGTGGAGTTTTCCTACAACAATAGCTTCCAGGCGAGTATTGGATTGGCACCTTTTGCCGCGCTTTATGGGAGGAAATGTCGATCGCCCTTGAGTTGGGATGACGTTGGTGATCGGGAGCTGTTGGGACCTGAGATGATTGTGGAGGCTGTGGACGTTGTCAGGAACATTCGGGAGAGGTTAAGGATTGCTCAGGACCGTTATAAGCATTGGGCGGATGCTAAACGCCGTCCTTTGGAGTTTCAGACGGGCGACCATGTGTTCTTGAAGATTTCCCCGAATTGTGGTGTGATTTGCTTTGGGAAGCGAGGGAAGTTGAGCCCGCGATACATTGGACCGTTTGACATTCTGGAGAGAGTTGGCGAGGTAGCTTACCGCTTAGCCTTGCCGCCATCTTTGGAAGGAGTTCACAATGTTTTCCATGTGTCGCAGTTTCGTCGGTACATTAGCGATCCGTCTCATGCTGTGGATTTCTCGGAGATTACCGTTCGCCCCGATATGACGTATGACCAGCAGCCAGTGCAGATTCTGGACAGGCGTCAGAAGTCACTTCGGAACAAGGTTGTCAATCTTGTGAGGGTGATGTGGCGACACGGCTCGCCTGGAGAGTCTACTTGGGAGAATGAGGATGAGATGCGAGAGCGTTTCCCACTTTTGTTTCCGGACACGTGAGTGTTGGGAAATTCCGAGGACGGAATTTTTCTTAAGTTGGGGAGGATGTAACGACTGGTTTTCTTGTATATGGATTTATTATATTATATATATATGTTTTGGTGGATTTTCTCCTCATGTGTGGTTTTCGTCTCCGTAGCTTTCATTTTCGATCGTTTCGTCGTGTTTTCTTAGCTTCTTCCTTAGAATCGTCGATTTTGGAGTAAGTCATTCGTGACGGGCTTCATATCGGTCATATCTTATTGTTAGATCAAGCCTAGGAGTCTTAGGAATCGATCCCGGAGCTTCGCGCTCCATTTCAGAACTTTCGGTGCACATTAGCCGGTGTAAGAAGGGGCACCGACCGACTAGATGACGATCCAGTCGGTCGGAAAACCTTCTTGAACCGACTAGTAGGCTTTGATAAATGTTCAGGAGTTACTGTTTATCGTTAGTCGGTCTAAGAACGTTGGTTGACCGACTCGGTTGCAAACTAGTCGGTCAGCAATGCTTCTTTAACCGACTAACTCATTAACTATTTTTGGCACCAGTTACTGTACACTTTTAGTCGGTCTAAGAACGTTCATCGACCGACTAGATGTCAAACTAGTCGGTCAGTAGTTATTCTTTGACCGACTAACTCTTAGTTCAGGTTTTCGTCTGAAGCTACTGTTTACACTTAGTCGGTCTGCGTTGGTCAACCGACCGACTAGTTCTCAAACTAGTCGGTCAACAGTTGTTCTTTGACCGACTAATCAGCGCAGTAAACCCTAATTTTGCCCTAGCCACCACCAAACTCTATAAATACCCCTCCAAACGTTTTCTTCTTCTTCTTCTTCAACTCTAAACCTAATTTCTCCCCCATTGAGCTCTCATCTTCCCCAAATCCTCAAACCTTCATTCCAAGCTCATCCTCCATCATCCAAACCCTCACTTAACACTTTCCACCTTCCACCTTCATCAAACCTTCATCAAACCCCCAAAACCCATATCAAACCCCCATTTCTCCAGATTTTCCCCATCCTTTCCAGATCTGAACCCTAGGTTCCCCAGAGCGTTCTTTTGTTGTCGTGCTTGCTCGGCATCATTCTTCCGCTTCCGATACGGTAATAATCTCTCTTAATGTTTTCATAACCCGTTGTGTTTTTGTGAAAACCCTAATGAAATGAATGTTGTTTTGATGATTGTTTCTCCATAACAGCGACTTCCCCGTAGATTAGCGTCCGTGGGACGAACTCTCGTTGATCTTCATCCTCGGTGCTAGGCAAGTGAAACTTGCCACTTAGGGTTTTGGGCCATGTCTTAGGCCATTTGCTTGTTGTAGGCGTAAAAGAGACTAGGCGACGAAATGATACTCGCCTAGGTGCAAATTTAGGAACTAGCTTGACAACGAAGCTCGATCCGACATTTATCATGTTGCACAACTACCATGTCATGTTTAATTTCCATTAACGGTACGCAAACTAATTGTCATGTCATTGCATTCTTTAAGTGTTCCCGTGATTGCGTAGCTCCGCTACATCTTGTGAAATGATTGAGGCTAGGTGCACCCCTATGCCAAATGAAATACGCTCCTGGTTGTGATCCAGGAAACGAGCTCTTGTGCGGGGCAACCCTGGCTCATTTACTGAGCTCGTGTACAGGGACCCTGGCTCGTTTACACGTGGGTATTGGGGTAAGAGTTAAGCGGCCAATCAACTGGGAGTCTGCCCGATCAGCAACTGCAGTGGTAAGACGTAAACTCTGGGTTCTGGGGTAGTGTTAAGCAGCCAATCAGCGTGAATGTCAAACCGTTCAGCTGTAAGGCGTAAACATCTACAAACAACTTGAAACGTGACTAGTGAAAAGATTGAGATTGTAGTAGCTTGGCTACTCTTGACTTGTCCTGATAAATTGTTCTCTTGTACTTAATGTTCACCATGTCTTACTTGTGCACTCATGTTATAACTGCCATGTCATGCATACTATAACTGCTAGGTTGTTAGTTTGCCTTACTTTCAGTTTCCTTGCCCAAGTCTTTTAGACTTGCTGACATGTGCCCCTTTACTCTTTTGGGTGACACATGTTAGACCCTGAGCCTGAGTACATTGTTGAGGACGAGGTGTTTGTTGACGCCGAGCCCGAGCTTGTGTTTGGCGAGGAGTACGTGGACACTGGGGACCAGTCCTAGTGTCTTCGTTGAGCTTTCCCTTTTTGTTTAGACTGCTGTTTTGTTGTCGGTGCGTAGTACCTATACTGGGCTACGTTGTTCCTTTTGTTGGCCTTGTTCTGGGCCTTTAGACTCTTTCTTTTAGCCTGGTGGCTTTTCTGGATGTTGAACTTAATTTTCATGTTGGATAAATTATGAGATATGAGATTTTATTTCTGTCTCTCCTTGTGTTATTATTGTTGTTCCGTTTGTGGTTACAGGGACCTGCTTATGTTTTATTGACGCTTATCGGGTCTGGGGCTTCACAGCTCCACTCTCGTGCGGACCTTCTCACGTCTCGCCTCTATTTTAGGGAAGCGGGGCGTGACAACAACACTTCTGGAGAACTTGGGGGGCCCACGGCAGCAATTGGTGCTGGGGACGCGAAGTTACGACGAATGGCCGTCGGTCAGACCGAGCCGCTGTGGAGGATTCTCTCAGTCAGACCGAGAGAATGCGGGCTCGGGGTCGGTCGCGACACAGCGGATGCGGGGGCTAGGTTGCAAGGCTCTCGGTCGCAACAGTGGATGCAGGAACGGGCGTCGGTCGTAGCGGGCCGCTACGGGAGCTTCTGTCGGTCGAGCGCTAGCGGGGCGGGCTGCAGCGGAGCGGGGTTTTGCTTCGGTCAGACCGAGGGGAAGCCTCGGTCGTAGCGAGCGGCTGAGCGGGGTTGCAACGTTGCAACTTGCAACGATGCAGAGCGGCTGCGGGGTGCGGGAGTTGCTCTCGGTCAGATCGATGGATTCCGTCGGTCTAGCCGAGCGGCTGCGGCTGCGGCTGCGTGCTGCTGAAGGGGGGATGCGAAACTTTGGGAGGATTGGGTGGCGGCTAGGGTTTTGTGGCTGCGAAAATAAACTAGCCTAGGGCTTATTTAAATAGAGGAGGGGTTAGGGCTAGGTCTAGGGTTTAGGAAATTATTTAAAATAATTAAATATTAAAAATAATTGAAATAACTCTCTCCCTCACCCTCTCGCATGGATGTAAGCGGTCAAAATGGCTAGGATTTTGGTCAAAAATTATTTGAAGAGTTATAATTTGATAGGAATTTTATTAGGAGAAAAATACTTATAAAAGTAGGATTTAAAAATATTAAAAGCTTGGTCAAAAATGTAAAATAGATCAAATGAAGTCCAAAAATTGCAAAATAAATATTGGGGGGATTGGGACGACGAAAGAAAGAGAACTAAGAAGACGGATCTAAATTTTGACGTCGAGAGACGAAACTAAAAATAGAAACGTCTCACGTCAAAACCGAAAATCGTGACGTCACTTCAAATATGATCAAATCGTGGAAGAACGACCTGAGAAATGTCGTTCCAAAATAGTTCCACAATTTAATACTCTCAGAGACGATCACAACGACATATCACACAAAAGTGTTCAAAAACAAATAGAGTCTAAAATAAATATGTGCACGGTCAAAAGCATGTGTACGAAGAAAGTACGATCGGAAACCGACCGTTACATAAGTCGTGGCTTTGCATCTTTCTTGGATAAAAGATATTTAAGAGCTGAATGATCGGTAAAAATAATAATGGGAAATCCTAAAATGTAGCTCCTAAATTTTTCCAATGCAAAGACTACGACAAGTAGCTCCTTCTCCGTGGTGGTGTAGTTCCTCTGAGCTTCATTCAAAATCTTGCTTGCATAGTAAATGAGAATTGGAGATTTCTCTTTTCGCTGTCCAAGAACTGTGCCAACTGCAAAATTGCTGGCATCACACATGATCTCAAATGGCAGTGTCTGATCTGGTACCTGCAAAATGGGAGAAGATATAAGTGCTTGTTTTAAAGTATTAAAAGAGTTTTGACGCTCTTCTGTCCAAATGAATTTAGTGTCATGCATAAGAAGTGTGCATACATGAAATCAAACTAAAATCCTTTATGACCGAATGTCCTTAACGCATTTCGGAGTGGGTAACTTCTCGATGACTTCCACCTTGGCTTTGTCTACATGTATTCCTTCCATGGAGACTATGTGACCGATGACAATGCCCTCAGTGGTCATGAAGTGACATTTTTCCCAGTTAAGGAGCAGGTTCTTTTCGATGCATCTGGAGCATTTATGTAGTTACTGATGATAATGGATGATATCTAGATGTTGGTATTGGGGGGTTTTGAACGTTGCGGAAAAACCGAGCACACAAGAGGACGAAAAACCACAGCGGAGAGGGTGGAGTTGAGATGGGTCGTGGCTCGTTTGATCGTTTTGAGTTTGGATTGCAGAGATGATTGCAGTTTTTGCAGATGATCTTGGCCTTCTTTGGTTGACGGTTGTTGTTTAAACCAAAGAACGACATTTGGATTGATTGAGTCGGATGGATAAATGAAGGAGTAGGGGAAGAGGTGACTTAAATTGAAAATGGCCTAAGATTAAAATGGAAACGATTTATTTGTTAACTCAATGCCTATGTCATGTTCAATTGTGTATCTTTGGTCACAATTAAAAGGGTTTTTCTCATATTAGTCCCTTAAATTATGTGTATTTTGATATTAGTCCCTTAAATCTTTGTAATTTGAATTTAGTCCCTTAAATGTTTAATATTAACCTAAATAGTCCCTTTTGTTAACCTAAATAGTCCCTTAAATGTTTAAAGTTTAACCTAGATAGTCCCTTTAAAGGACTAAATTCAAATTACAAAAATTTAAGGGACTAATATCAAAATACACATAATTTAAGGGACTTATATGAGAAAAACCCCAATTAAAAACAAGATTTTTCAAGTGTGGTAAATTTGAAATTTTCCATTTACAAAAATATCCTTAATACTAGTTTCTTAAAACGCAAGGCTCGATCAAGATAAGAAATCTACAATTGCAAAAAAAAGTTATGATTTTAGGGCTTAATTTGCGGGAAATACCCTAAGCTATCAACAATGTATTCAATAATACTGCTCTTAAATTAAACATTTCATCGAAACCATCCTAAACTTTTATCATTATAAACTATCCTAGACTTTACAATTGTTTATAGATACTATCCTAGCCTTTAAAGTTATAATTTATAGTTTCAAAATTAAGGGGGTTTTGATGAATTTACAAAGTTAAGGTGCGTTTCAGTATATTTCTAAAGGTAAAAGGAGTATGATTAAATATGTGGATAATTTGATGTAGCTTTTGTAACTTAAGCCTGACTTCAAAGATATATCAAGATATATATTTCTTTTTCAAAATACACAAACACACACACACTAAAATGTTATCCAAAATCCGCCCAACTGCAAATACAATTTTATTGAGCACAAAACCTAATACAAAAAAAAATGTGATCATGCAGTATTACTCCTGAAATATCCAAATTTTTACATGTTTTCTGATTTATCATAGGCCAGGGAAGAAAGACAGAGTTTCCAAGCATCTTTTGAAACATAATTTCTCAAATTCTCATGAACAGCTTTTGAACTCATAGATGTCACATAATTTACACATAGAGACTCAGAGAGAGAACACAAACGTCTTTAACAAAATACAAGCAAGAAGACAACTGGAACCTTATGTTACATATGCTTTCAGAGGGTGCTTGCCAAAGAGAGCCTATCTGTGACTGTTACGCCTATTTGACCGAGACCCATAAAGCACGAGCCCAAGAGCCCGACTACGGGCCAAAAGCCCAACTGCGTCCTCAAAGCCCATTCGACAAAGGCCCTACAAGGGATCTTCTCGAACGTCGATCCGACCCAGCCCCAATAACCCGTTGGTCGCTCGCCCACTCCTGCGAAAACCACTCCCCCGGACGCGCGACCACTAAATAGCGATAATGGGGAGGTGCTGGCATGGCGGAGAGAGCGGCGGCGAGGGGGGAATGATGGGGCACGATCAATGGCGGGCGTGGGACGTGGGCCGGAGGCAATCAAGCGGGAGCTCTATAAAAGGGCCAGGAAGACGACGAAGAAAGGGACCGCATCTCAGGTAACAAAACCTAAGGTACTCCATCAACGACCTCGTTCCCCCAATTCATCTCCTTCCTCCCCCGCTCGCGCCGAGAGACGCAGTCACGATCTCCTCACGAGTCGGACCGTCTCCGCCGGGCCCCCTTTCTCAGATCTCTATCTGACTTAGGCATCGGAGGGGATTTGGCCGGAACCAAGGTCCGGCCCCCTGACGAGCGTTCTCGTCTGCGCGGGTGGACAACAGATCAACGGGCCGAGGCTACCCCTCGCCCCTCTCCGACCACTCGATCAACCGGACAGTGAGGCTTCCCCTCACCGTCAGCCTGCCGTGGCCGAGCACGTCCTACCGAGGCCGAGCGTCCTAATCGGGTCCGAGACTCTCCCTCGCCACCCGTCGACCGTGCATCTACCCGGGCGACTGAGGCTACCCCTCGTCCCCCTACCAGCCGAGGCCGAGCACACCTGTCCGAGGCCGAGCGTCTCAACCAGGGCCGAGGCTACCCCTCGCCCCTTCTGCACCGATTCGAAGCCCCCGAGGGACCCAAAGCGGGCCCCTTGACCACGTTGACCGGGCTATCCACGGCCAACGCTTTGTAGTGAGAAAACACTCTGAAACATCTGGCGCCGTCTGTGGGAACGAAGACTGTCCCACGAAGAAGCAAACCACACCTACAATGGCGCGAGCCAGCAATGGAAGGAAGCGCATGACCCCCATCCCGGAGGAGGGGAATGGCGCATCTAATGGCAACCCCGAGGACACGCACGTCGACGGCCACCCCGCCCACTCAACCGAAGAGACCGGCGGCTCAGAACTAGCCACACAGGGACAGCTCCGCGCCCTGGCTCAGGAGACCAACGCGAGCCTCCAGACGTTGGTCGCGACGGTACAGCAGCTTGTCGGCCCCGCGCCGTCCGACGGAGGCGCGTTGAACGATAGCCACCGATGGGCGGGGGGTCCCCCGCACTTGCGGTCCGCGGTGGTCGACGACCACGGGACCCGGAAACCGAACGCAGAGCGTCGGTTCACGCGGTCCGGCTCCCGTCAGGCGAGGTCACGTGCCTCCTCGCCCTATCGTGAAAGAAGCCGAAGAGAGACCGAAGGGACGAACGGCGAATCGATGACGGCATCGTCCCGTCGATCACGGTCGTCCCGCCGCAGGAGAAGCGAACGACACCACTCAAGAGACTGATCACGGCGGAGCAGGAGCTCCCGCAGGAGGAGTCGGGAGCATCGGGTCAGCCCGACCCCCAGCGTGGCGAAGGCTGCGGAGCCGGCCCCGCCGGCGCCGGTGCTACCTCCACCCCCGATCGAGCCGGAAGCAGGCGAATACCGCATCCCCGGAGGCATCCACGGGGACCGGTGTCCCTTATCGCGGAGAATAACCGACGCCCGGGTCCCCTCTCGATTCAGGATCCCGGTGCTGGGAAAGTACGACGGAATAGGAGACCCGGCACACCACGTGATGGACTACGAGGGGGACATGGCCTTCCAGGGAGCTGACGATGACCTGCTTTGCCGGGGCTTCTATTCTACTCTCAGGGGAGCGGCGAGGATCTGGTACCACAACCTGCCCGGCCGCTCCATCGACAGTTTCGAGCAACTCGCCCAGTTGTTCTGCAAACAGTTCATGGCAGGGAGGCTGATCAAACCTGGTGCTGAACATCTGTTCAACATAGTGCAAGGCCCGGCCGAGCCACTCCAACAGTTCATGCGCCGCTTCAATGCGGAAAGGCTAAACGTGAACAACCCACCCGACCTGGTGGTCCAGACGGCTCTTAAGAAAGGGCTTCGCCACAGGGGCCTCAAGAAGTCCCTACACAACGACCCCCCAAAGGACCTCCCCGGGATCATGGCAAGGGCCGAACGCTTCATGCTGACCGAGGAGGCCTTGGCCGAGGATGCGGGAAAAACCGCTCGAGGGACCAAGCGTGGCGACGGCGGACGAGCTAGCCCCGAAGGGTACCGGACCGAGAAGAGGCAGAGGAACAGGCAGCGGGGAGAAAGCGCGAGGGACACCACCCCAGACGCCATTCTCGCCCAAGTACAGAAGGAAGAGCGAGCTGATCGCCCCCCACCGAAGGCTAAAAGAGGCGGGAAGAACCGGGAGAAGTACTGTAAGTACCATAAGGACGATGGTCATGACATGGAAGATTGCTGGCATTTGAAGAAGGACATTGAGAAGCTGATGAGCCGAGGGCACGCCAGGAATCAGGCCGACGAGCCGGCCCACGGAGAAGGGACCTCCACGCAGCCGGACAAGGGGAAGAAGATCAACACCATCCAAGGCCCCCTCCGCATCATAGAGTGAGCAGGCAACGTCTCTCCCCCCGGTGGCAGCCTAGTATGAGGGAGTTATCTAGTTTTACATCCCTCTGTTTAGCTTTATTTCCTTTTTTCCGTTTCCTCCAAATGTACCGGTCCGACAGGACTCATGAGAGTACAAACGCAGTCTTTTTGTTGTCTTTATTTAAAATCCTGACGGAGTTGACATGTCACCAATAACGCAAAAGGCTGGGGACCGCCACCTCACTGGAGGAGGAAGAGGAGCTTTGCCCTCGACGGCCGACTCCAGTGCCCATAAGTCTGAGGGCGACTCCCCTAGCAGGCACGAACGCCGACCGGTCCTAAGTCGAGGAGCTTTGCCCTCGCCGACCGACTCCAGTGCTCATAAGTCCGGGGGCGATTCCCCCAGCAGGCACGGACGCCGACCGGTCCTAAGCCGAGGAGCTTTGCCCTCGCCGACCGACTCCAGAGCTCATAAGTCTGGGGGCAATTCCCCCAGCAGGCACGAACGCCGACCGGTCCTAAGTCGAGGAGCTTTGCCCTCGCCGACCGACTCCAGGGCTCATAAGTCTGGGGCAATTCCCCCAGCAGGCACGGACGCCGACCGGTCCTAAGCCGAGGAGCTTTGCCCTCGCCGACCGACTCCAGAGCTCATAAGTCTGGGGGCAATTCCCCCAGCAGGCACCAACGCCAGTTTCATCCATTCCCAAGCCAAGAACAAGGCGACAACGCAAAGCGCACAAGAATTCCAAGTAAGTCGGTTTCGTTTATAATAGTTAACCCGAGTACAAAAATGCGTCTTATTTACAGGGGATCAAGGCGAAGGGAACACCCTACAAACAATCTACTCACGACGAATGACAGAGTTCGTCGCCAACAGAAGCTAGATCGACGCCGACAAAGCAAAATTAGTTGACAAAAGACCCAAAGTAGGTAACCCAAGCTAGCGGTTATGCAACCAGCAATTATTGGCCGCGGGGCTGAAGGAGATAGCGGGGGCCAGTGATCCATTTCAAGTAGACTGGCCCAAAGCGAAGCGGATGCTAAAAAATTTGAGGATAAAGCCGGGAGGGGCAGCTCAGTGAGCCCGAGCTCGAGAGGACACATCCTCGGGCACTTCGCCCTGCTCGGAGCGAGGGGACTCGACTGGCGGAGGGGCTTGCCGGACACGCTCCGCACATTCCCGGAAGGAAGACTGGACGACTTCGACGATCCGGGGGGCGATGATGTCTACATACTTACCGAAGGCCTCCCTGAGGACCTCGAAGATCTTCTTCCCCAGGGTCTCGACGACGCCCTTCTCCACCTCCTCCGCAAGCCGCATTACCTGCCGCCGGTCCGACAGTTCCCTCTGAAGCTCCTCCCTCTCCAGGCGGAACGACTCCGCCGCTTCCTCAGCCGACTGATGAGCATCCCCCAGCTTTCCCTCGAGGTCACCCACTTGTCCCTCCAACGCAGCCACACGGAGGGTGAGGTGCCGAGACTCCATCTGGGCCTCCATCATGGCCACCTCGGCCGCCCCGGCCCGCTCCTGAGCCTTCATGGTGGTCTCCTCCAGCTTCCTCAAGAGGATGGCTCGTCGCTGCAATTCCACGGCAAGCGTCGACCCCTGGAAAAAGGGACATAAGCTAAGAAGGGTGTGAAGGGAAATAAAGGACTGCGAGAGGGCCGAACCTGTTGAAGGGCCCAAACCAAAGAATCCGACACCTTGTCGGCGGGAATCTTCTCGAGGGTGCTGCGGTCCCGGGGGAAGACAGTGCTCTCGGCCACCTGCTGGGCCAGGGCTCGGTCGACGAACACCGAACTCCCGGGGGCAACATCGAGGGAAGCCATATGGCCCGCCAATAGCGCTCCGATTCCCGGGGACGGAGGCGGGGACGCTGCGAAGGGGGTGGTCGTCAGAGTCACCTGAAGACCCCCGGGGGTGTCGGCAGAAGGCACAGAACTGGCCGGGCTGGGGGACTCCGCATCCTCCTTCCTCTTCTTCCCTCCGTGAGGCTCCACAAGCGCCGGAGGAGAGCGCTTCCGCCTTGCCCCCTCTCCACTCTCGGGGACGGAAGGGGACGCTCCGAGGGCGGGGGGGGACGACACCGGACCCGCCATCAGCCCCTGTCACTCGGGCTGGTGGGGCGGATCCGGCTTTTGCTACGCCCTCAGGGAGGGGATCGCCAGAAGAGGAGGCAGAAGGCACGGCAACTACCTTGCCCACAGAGGGCTCGGCTCGGTGCACCTCCTCCTCAACAGTCCGTCGAGGCGCCCTTCCGGAGGTACTGCCTCGGCTCCGAGCAGCTCCACGACGGATCAGCTCATCAACGTCACGAACAAACTCGCGGCCTGCCATCCCTACAAAGGAAACCGAAATCAGGATGAGTCACAGGGCAGTCCGAGGAAGAAAAAGCGACCTACCCGGGGACCACAATATGGCCTTCAGGAGTAGGTCGTCCAACAAAAAGCAGATGGACTTCGATTCCAAAGGAAGAGCCGACAGCGTCGCGGCGGCTGTCTGGTCAGCGTCGGAAAGGGCTAACGGCGAGCAAGGCTGGACGGATGCGCCCCAGCTTGTCAGGATCTGGGCATCACCCAAAAGACCACAAAGATGTAATCCGAGCTCCAATCCCCCGACCATCGGGGAAGCCCTATCAGACATTCCCTCCTTGAACGAGCACGGAGGTGCAGCCATGACCCCGGCCCGACCACCTGGATCTGATAAAAGTGGAAAAGAAGGGGGAGAGACGGCTCCAGACCGCGGATGCAACAGAGCGTTACGAAGCCCGTCAGTACCGCGATCGAGCACGGGGTGAACTGACACAGGGACACCGTGAGATGTTCCATGACCTGGATGATAAAAGGATGGAGCGGGAAGCGAAAACCCAGGCGGAACATCTCGACGTAGGCGCCGACCTCATTGCTCCTCGGAAGGCAAATCCGCTCGTCGACAAATGGGACTCGAACCTCGTATGGGAAGCAGAGATATCTTTCCCGGATCTCCGCGGCCACCGAAGGAGGAGTCCTCGACTGAGTACGGAGGACGACCGGGGGCACATTAAGC
Organism: Scilla litardierei; assembly: GCA_030789695.1. Taxonomy (NCBI): domain Eukaryota; kingdom Viridiplantae; phylum Streptophyta; class Magnoliopsida; order Asparagales; family Asparagaceae; genus Scilla; species Scilla litardierei. The sequence goes on from CM061130.1 coordinate 141,919,080, forward strand.
CGCACGGCAGCCGACGCAACATCGTCACGAGCGTAGTCTGGAAAAAGTTTCCCCTTCCCCTTATCTTGAAGAGAACGACTCCCGGCGGGGGAACCAGACTCCCCTAGCCGGGGTTCGCCCTGCCCGGACTCCGGAGGACCCCTCGTCCTCCGGCCAGAACCGCCTATCCTAAGAGCAGCCATAGGATGAAAGCAAGAGAGGAATTACCTATTTTCAACTAGTTTGGAGAGGGCAAAGAAGCGAAGTCGACGGGGAACTCCGAGTTGCTGAAGGCTTTGAATACCGGGAGGAGCAAGGGAGAAGTGGAAATCAACACAACTGGGGATCTTATATGCCAGGGGAGAATTCGAAGCGCCTGACAAGAACGCGTGGCGAGGCTCGAAGAGTCGGCGGCGTTCCGAAATTGGCGCCAGTCGAAGTCCAATCGATCCGCCTCATCATGACCTGCACTAATGGCCTCGCCTCGATTGAAGCGCCGCTCGGAATCCCAGGCGACACAACGGGCGATCTGAGCGAGCCGAGGCTGATCGACCCCACCAATGGCGGCTCACGAACCCTTCCGCTTCTCCACTTAAGACGACTCCGCGAGCGGCAGGGATAAGCTTGCTGCTACACGTGGCAACATCTGAAGGCCGACTGCGCTTCGGAACCCGCGCCTTAAAAACATCGAACGGGCCAACTCGTGATGACGACTAATAAATGAGTCGGCATCGACCGGAGAGCCTGTCAAAATCGGCAGAGGTCACATCGGCCGAGCCGAACCGGCCGAGGCCGATCAACCCGACCGATGGGGGCAATTGTTACGCCTATTTGACCGAGACCCATAAAGCACGAACCCAAGAGCCCGACTACGGGCCAAAAGCTCATCTGCGTCCTCAAAGCCCATTCGACAAAGGCCCTACAAGGGATCTTCTCGAACGTCGATCCGACCCAGCCCCAATAACCCGTTGGTCGCTCGCCCACTCCTGCGAAAACCACTCCCCCGGACGCGCGACCACTAAATAGCGATAATGGGGAGGTGCTGGCATGGCGGAGAGAGCGGCGGCGAGGGGGGAATGATGGGGCACGATCCATGGCGGGCGTGGGACGTGGGCCGGAGGCAATCAAGCGGGAGCTCTATAAAAGGGCCAGGAAGACGACGAAGAAAGGGACCGCATCTCAGGTAACAAAACCTAAGGTACTCCATCAACGACCTCGTTCTCCCAATTCATCTCCTTCCTCCCCCGCTCGCGCCGAGAGACGCCGTCACGATCTCCTCACGAGTCGGACCGTCTCCGCCGGGCCCCCTTTCTCAGATCTCTATCTGACTTAGGCATCGGAGGGGATTTGGCCGGAACCAAGGTCCGGCCCCCTGACGAGCGTTCTCGTCTGCGCGGGTGGACAACAGATCAACGGGCCGAGGCTACCCCTCGCCCCTCTCCGACCACTCGATCAACCGGACAGTGAGGCTTCCCCTCACCGTCAGCCTGCCGTGGCCGAGCACGTCCTACCGAGGCCGAGCGTCTTAATCGGGTCCGAGACTCTCCCTCGCCACCCGTCGGCCGTGCATCTACCCGGGCGACTGAGGCTACCCCTCGTCCCCCTACCAGCCGAGGCCGAGCACACCTGTCCGAGGCCGAGCGTCTCAACCAGGGCCGAGGCTACCCCTCGCCCCTTCTGCACCGATTCGAAGCCCCCGAGGGACCCAAAGCGGGCCCCTTGACCACGTTGACCGGGCTATCCACGGTCAACGCTTTGTAGTGAGAAAACACTCTGAAACAGTGACTATCCCAATATCCCCAATTGCCTACATAAATAACAAAGACAACGAATGCCGTCATGATCCATGGAGAACACCGAATGCTGTTAATGATATACATGGACATAAGGTACCGTGCCTGCAATGAGCCTATGAACGTTGTTGATTTACCCACCCTAAGCTTATGTTAACTAGTATATCTTCTCAGCTTCTGCAAATTTGTGTTTGGACTAACATAACAAAAAACCCCCATCTAGGAAATACCAAATATATACATAGTCACGTGTACAAGTATGCACAAAGGGAAGGTATAGTGCATTTAAAGTGTAAACATACATTCAGAAATATGAGAAATACAAGCGAGAAGGTGAACGGACCGATCGCCACTCGCGTGGACCAATCTTGTCCTAACACCTCACCGCAACAGGTGATCAGACCTATATTTTCCCAGCAAAAAATCCTAGTAGTACAGAAAAAAAAATTATGCAGCATTTCAAAGCCATAGGCTTGCCAGAAAATTCATGGAGTGCAGGTCAACCAGCCCAACTACAAAAAGCCACATCAAGTTGGAGTTGTTAAGCGACAATGATGAGATCCATGATGGTTTTTTGCTGTTAAGCGACATGATGTTAAGCGACCATTCGGATGAGAAGCGAACTCATGGTTTTTTGATGTTAAGCGACATGATGGCTTAACATCATGGATCTCAAAGCCACCATTCGGATGAGAAAATTAATGGTTTTTTGCTGATGAGTTCCCTCCAAACTCATCATCATGGATCTCAACAGAGATTTGCAACAATCCAAACTCATCTCTTCATCCCTCCATTTCACCTGCTTCAATCAAAGTACCAAACAATCGGATAGACTTGGGCCTCTTTGCGGTGTGGCTGTCGTCGTCGGGTTCATGCCTAGCTCCCTGCATGCCAGCAGGTGGTGCATGTATCTCGGGCAGCAACACCACCTGCCATGGGCTGACCTTCAGGTTGTCGTCCTCCACATGCGCCGGGCCCTCCCATTTTATCTGACGGAACGAAAACCAAAGTAGAGTAAATTGTGGAATTTATGTTGAGGTTAACTCCTCGTAATTACACATGATTAATAACATGAGACAAGTCTTGCCATTAAGAAAGAATTAAGACAGACAGTGATAGAGTACATGCATGCTGTGACCTGTCTAACACTCAACCAAGCAGTTGCATAGAAATTGTGCCAATCTACGAGTTTTTCTTCTCTATCATCAAGAACAAATTCATTCTCCGGAATCCCAAAAACAAATCTTGTTCTGTTTTTTTCCATGATCTAAACCCTTCAGGTCCCACCACTGATTCTCACTTACATCTTGCAATTTCAGACCCGAATGGTTACTATTCTCCAAGGTTCAAAAACACCAGAATTCATGATCTGTGTTATGGGGCCTGTGACTGGCTTTCACGGGATCAAATGCAGTGAATGCTCACAGGCTATGTGCCACAGCCCACAAAAGCCTCCATCTAAACTAACTGGCTTTCTTATGATTCTTTCATGGCAATGGCTTTATAGAATATGATTTGTTCCAGGTCATATGTGTTGGTATTAGTTGAACTATTCTAATCATTGATCTGCATGGCTTGTGTGATTTTGCTGTGTGATCAGTAGACAACATGGCTTAATCTACTGACAGTCTTTATCCAAGGAATCTGTTGGTTATGCTTGAACAACTACCAAAAAAAAATATCTTAATTCTGTTGGGAATACGATAGACAGGGAGATGATCTGTGTACCACCGAAACCATGGGATGATGAAAAGTTTGCATTGATTGGACGTTGAAGGAGATTGCAACGGATTCAACTCAGATGCAATAATTATGCAATAATTAAGGAGATTGCAAAGTGAAAACCATAAGATCTGATAGAGGTGGTGAATATTATGGAAAACATGATGAAATGGGACAATGTCCTGGTCCATTTGCAAAATTTCTTCAAGAACGTGGTATTTGTGCACAATACACTATGCCATACACACCTCAACAAAATGGTGTGGCTGAAAGGCGTAACCGAACATTGATGGATATGGTTAGAAGTATGATGAGTATCTCTTCTTTACCCAAATTCTTGTGGATGTATGCATTGAAAACATCAATGTATCTGCTAAACAGTGTTCCTAGTAAAGCTGTCCCTACAACTCCTTTTGAGTTATGGACGGGTAGGAAACCTAGTTTAAGGTACCTACATGTTTGGGGTTGTCCAGCAGAAGTAAGAATTAATAATCCACATATAAATAAGTTAGATTCTCGAACGATTAGTGTGTATTTTATTGGTTACCCAGAGAAATCAAAAGGGTATATATTTTATTGTCCTAATCATAATCCTAGAATCATGGAAACTGGTGTTGCAAAATTCCTTGAAAATGAAAAGTTTAGTGGGAGCATGGAACAACATGACATGAATGTAAATGAAATTAAGATGAACATTCCTTTATCAGTAAATGTCCCTTCACCTATGACCATAAGTGTTCCATCTTCTATAGTTGTTTCAAGTGTTGTTCCAAATATTGCACCAAGTCTTGGCAACAATGAACAACACTATAATGATGATACACATATGGAAGAAAGTAACCCACAAATGTCTGAAACAAATATACCTTTGAGAAGATATCAAAGAATAAGGAAACCTGATATTCCTAATGATTATGAAATATATTTGCAAGAAACAGACATTGAAATCAATAATGATCCAGTTTCATTTACGGAAGCTATTGAAAGTAACGAGTCCGAAAAATGGATTGATGCCATGAAAGATGAGTTAAAATCCATGGACGATAATCAAGTCTAGGATATCGTTGATTTACCAAAGGGTGTGAAGCAATTCGGCTGTAAGTGGGTTTTCAAGACCAAGCGTGACTCTAATGGTAATATTGAACGATACAAAGCAAGACTTGTTGCCAAAGGTTTTACTCAAAAGGATGGAATAGACTATAAAGAGACATTTTCACCTGTCTCTAAGAAGGACTCGTTACGTATAATTTTAGCTTTGGTGGCTCATTTTGACTTGGAGTTACACCAAATGGACGTCAAAACTGCCTTTCTAAATGGAGATCTTGAAGAAGAAGTTTATATGGACCAACCAGAAGGTTTTCCGTTTAAAGAAGAAGGCCATAAAGTGTGTAAACTTAAGAAATCCATATATGGACTTAAACAAGCTTCTAGGCAATGGTACATTAAGTTCAATGATACCATTACATCTTTCGGTTTTGAAGAAAATAAAGCTGATCGTTGTATATACCGAAAGATCAGTGGGAGTAAAGTTATGTTTTTAGTCCTATATGTTGATGACATCTTGCTAGCAACAAATGATTTGGGTATGATACGCGATACAAAAACTTATCTCTCGAGAAATTTTGAGATGAAAGATATGGGTGAGGCATCCTATGTGATAGGAATAGAAATATTCCGGGATAGATCACAAGGAGTATTAGGATTGTCTCAAAGAGGCTATATCGAACGAGTTTTGGAGAAATTCAGAATGAAAGATTGTTCTGCTGGAGTTGTTCCAATTCAGAAAGGGGGCAAGTTTAGTCTTATGCAATGCCCAAAAAATGACTTAGAACGAATGCAAATGGAATCTATTCCATATAGTTCTATTGTGGGAAGTCTCATGTATGTGCAAACTTGCACAAGACCAGACATCAGTTTTGCGGCTGGAATGCTGGGTTGTTACCAAAGTAACCCTGGAATTGATCATTGGAAAGCTGCAAAGAAAGTCTTGCAATATCTTCAAGGAACAAAAGATTACATGCTCATGTACAGAAGATCAAACCACTTGGAAGCAATTGGGTATTCTGACTCAGACTTTGCTGGATGCCTTGATAGTAGGAGTCAACTTTTGGTTACTTATTCTTACTTGGAGAAGGAGCTATATCATGGAAAAGCTCTAAGGAATCCATTATTGCTTCATCCACTATGGAAGCTGAATTTGTGGCATGTTTTGAAGCCACAATTCAAGCATTATGGCTGCGAAACTTTATTTCAGGGCTTGAGATAGTTGATACTATTAATAAGCCACTGAAAATTTATTGTGACAACACAGCAGCAGTATTTTTCTCTAAAAATGACAAGTACTCACGAGGCGCCAAGCATATGGAATTGAAGTACTTTGCTGTTAAGGATGAAGTTAAGAAAAAGAGAATAATTATTGAGCATATTAGGACGGATCTCATGATTGCCGATCCTTTAACTAAAGGATTACAACCAAAGACATTTAGGGACCATGTACATAGAATGTGTCTTGGTTGTATTTAGTATGATAAATGATGATGTAATAATGTTTAACATTCTGAGCTCATTTATGTATTTATGAAATTTACGTGTTTTTGGAAACACTATTGTGGACCATTATGAAACTTATATATAAAGAATAGACCTAATATGATGAAGTAATAGTGTTTGTGGTATATAAAGAATAGACCTCACAGGGTGGCCGTCACGCGTATGCTTGGACCGAGCTAGGGGAGGGAAGGCAAAGTGGAAAGTAAGGTCTTTGAGTGGAATACCTCTGTTTGTTGGTATCGAGGATCCGATCCCTTTCTCGGTTGCCTCCCGAGTCCCTTTATAGGGTTCCTCCCATGATCGCTCCCTAATCATGTCCCTTGATCACTCCCAACCCTCGCGCCCCATGTCCCGCCTCCTTCGAGGCGCCTGCGTGCGTCGTGGGGATGAGTTAATGAGCTCCTTAATGGTCATTAAGGAGGCGTGCTCTTAGGGGAGCAGTTATCTTCTACTGACGTGGGCTGACAGAGCGCATGCCCGGTCGTGGCCGATCTGACTCCGAGTCCTTGCGTGGGCCTCATCGGTGGGGCCGAACTCCCTTTGCGGACTTCTAGCTTCAAGTGTGGGCTTGGGCCGCCCGTTCCTGGGCCGCCTCCGAATTGTTGTATCAAGTCTCGTGAATTGAACTCATCTGCGGAAATTATCGGTTTTAGAAAGGTTTTGTAATGTTCTGTACCATATACAGAGAAAACCCCGCGAGCATAGTCTATAAAGTTATTGGCATTCTATCGGTGTTTGAGTCTCCGATCCGCAATGCTATTGAAAAGGTACAATGCAAATATTGTTTGCCTTTTGTATTTACATCGTGAGTTTTTTTGTTTATAGCGTTATAATTGCATAAAAAACTAAATACAAAATTAGAAATTTTTTTGACTAACGGTGGGTGCGCAAATCAACTGCACCCCATATCTACATCGACATTAATTAATAAACTAAATAAAAAATGAGGTTTATACCTTGAGCGTTCGCCATGGGGAGTCGGCCCACGACCCGTCTGGGTCACTCGTATTGGCTTCCACCACGCCTTGTTGCGACGCCATCTTTACCCTCATCCCCGCCACGAACGGCACCTTCAGCGCGGCGTCAACAGTCTCCTGTTCCACCAGGAACTCTGCCGACATCGTCCTCTGGTAGCAGTCAACCTCGAAGACTGTACACCTTTCAACCGCACGTACGGCCTCCTCCACCCGCTCAGCCGACACCGTCCCCTCTTTCGCCGCCAGTCGCCTTTGGATGCCGACGAACATCTCGCCAGCGCTATTCTTGATGAAAGAGACGGTGTCACCGGCAGGGCCGGTTCAAACATAAATGAGACCTAAAGCAAAACAAAATATGAGGCCTAAATATTAACACAAAATTTTTAGGAGCTGTCATATAACTGAATTTAGGACAGAATGACCTCGAGGGGGTTGGCTGAGTGGGAAGTGCATTCCACTCCCCCCAAGTGGCCATGGATCAAGGACTGATGGCTAATTTGCTTAATTCCCGACTAACCTGGTATGCAAGGTGGGGATCAGCCTTATATCCCCCCTGTTTGGTGCCTGACCGCCCCACTTGTGAGGCGGTGTGGGAGTCCGGGTCACCAAAAAAGCAAAAAAATTAGGACAGAATCCCCTCACAAACCAAACATTGTACATTCTTAAAATTGAAGGAAACAAAGATCATGTTTTTTAAATCAAAAGCATATATTACATCACATATTACTGTGAAAATTATGCTCCCCAAGAGGGATGATATTGCCTCCTACCAGATATATTTATATCCCTACATTTTCTCCTACCAGTAATATTACTTCTTAGATCTTTTGGATCTCAGATATTAATTCCATTTGAAATCTATTATCAGCATCTCAGATATTAAGCCCAACAGCATTTCAGTTTGTGTAATGAGCAATTTTGTTGGTTCTAGGTAAGCATGTGATGAGCGAAGAGCTATGTGAATTGAGAAATTTTGAAAAAGGCATTATTAGTAATTTTGAAAAGTGTTTTAGTTGTGGTTTTATAAAAATAAAGTGGTCTGTAAACTGAGCAAAATGTCTGTTCGCAAGCATCCCTTAAATTTGATGTAACTTATAAAATTTAATAAAAATAAAAAGAATGAAAAACCCAATAAATAAGTAAATAAAATAAAATAAAATAAAATAAAATAAAATAAAATAAAATAAAATAAAAAACCAAATTCACCGAAAAAGTAAAACGAAAACGAAACAGCTCAGTCAAGAGTCAAGACAACCGAATGATGCAATTTATTACATTGAAGACCTCCTCATGGTTTCTGTGGAGTTCATATGCATATTTGACAAAATTCAACATTGAGAGAGACAGAGATGCATTGGATTGAAGCAGATCTATCCGATTTTGGTGAAAATCTCCCGCTCCCTCGAAGGCAAACAACGATCTCGCCTTTTCTTTCCTTTTCCCTTTTATTTCTCTTTCTGCTAATCTCTCAGTTTCTAATCGTCATCGTTGTTTGTTTATTAATTGGGAAACTACAGCGGGCACACAACAGTTGGCTTAGAAATAAAATGAAATATGAGGCCCTCTGAAAATTGGAGGCCTAAAGCAGCTGCCTAAGTGGCCTTACTGTAAAACCGGCCCCGGTCGCCGGCGGCCAGCTTCTTCGCCTTGACGAAGTTGGTCCATCCCGAAGTCAGCACGTGCTGGTGGCGATGCGCGTACCGGAAGCTCCACTCTTTTTCGAGGAGATCGCGCATCTTCAATGTGACCTGCAAGCCGCGCTCGCGGTCGAGGGCGGGGAAGATGGTGCCCGCGAATTTCTTTGGAACAGTGAACGAGGAGACGCCGTTTGCGTCGGTCGACGTCAGGACTTTCCGGTGCACCTTCGGCTTATCGACGTCGCCGGAGTCGGCCGTCGGATTTCTCGGCGGCGGTTTCTGGATCGTAGGATCGAGTGAAACCCTGACGAAGGCCTCGTCGGTTTGAGGATCCGCAAGAAAATGGACGGCGAGGACCAAGCAGAGGACGTACGGCTTGATCCTCGGCGCATTGGAGAAGTCCGACGGCGGTGACGCCTGCTCGACGTGACCCTGAGGGAAGTAGTACACCATCGATCCCACGTCGGGAATGTTGTCCCATTTCTCCACAATCGCCTCCTCCCACACTTCAATCGGCAACTGATAACGGGCATCAGCATCCGCCGCCGCCGGCTGATTTCCTTGTGACATTGGGCAGGGTTTAGGGCGAGAATATTGATTTGAGTTCGGGCCAAGAAGCAAGAAGCTCTATTTCTTGATGCGAAAAGAAATTTGAGCTACAAAAGGAATGTCTGATGAGCGTTGAGAGTCTTGAGACAGAAGAAAAAGGGGACAGGGCGGAGACGAAATTTGTTTTGGAAAGTCCCTCACTTTTGAAAGGTAATTACAAGCGTACCACTTTCACTTTCGTGTGCCAGCTTGTTGCACTGTTGGAAAGACAACGTAAGGTCGGGATGGAATTTTGAAGGGTTTTTCGTCACGTGTTCGGGTGTGGGTCTGACCCACGGAGACAATTTATACTTTGTAGGCTAACTAGCGAATGCCGGGCACGGCCAAGGCCGTCTCCCTGTTGCGAAGTCTAGGGGGCTGTCTGCTCATTGGCAAAATGGCAACGACACAGTTGCCTTCTGGACGCAAGAACGACGAGAACGCAATATTGACGACGAAAATGAACCATGTGTCAGTCGTCGAAGGGGCACAAAAACAGGGACTAAAGCGCAAAAAAAAATACGGTGCAAGGCTGAAAAAGAGCGATGGCAAACCCGTAAGTATGGATGAAGATGATGATCTTTGGGTTTTATGAAAAAAACAATTACAAACTTGCAAATAAGGGAAATGTGGTGAGCTTTTGTTTGGGGTATCACCAAAGCACCCAACTCCACACCCAACCACTCACCCACGCTCCATTGGGCCCCCCACTCTCCCAAACATTTTATCCTAGTCATATTTTGATGCTGGGACAAATATTCAAAAAAAAGTCATCATTTGTATAATATATGGTATGCGAGGCTCGTTAGTTATTTTTATACTAGACATAACCCGTGCGCAAAAAAACCCCCACGAACAGTATGTGCCCTAAAGGCCGGCATGCTTTATAAATGCCCATTTTGGTTTTAATGGCTGTTAATGGCTGCGCTTTCATGGCAGAATTCCAACACCCATATTTTCCTCTTTATAAACTCTGTTGTCTAGAGTTTCTCCGATTACTGTGATTTCCCTCTCTTCCTTCTCCTCCTCCTGGGTATCGATCTATGTGCAAGCTCCACGCTTCTGGCCGCGAGTGGACGCGTCCAGACGCAAAAGAGTTTAACCTTGGGGAGCAACCGGCATCATCCGATTATCACCACGGTCGGGCCGTAATTGTTTTCAAGGCAGTGGCACAGCCACGGTGCAGTTCTTCTTCTCTGTCTACGATTTTCCGTTTCTTTTGCATCTTGTTTTTCTGATCTTTTAACTCTCTGTTTTGCATCTGCAGTCATAGCTCTTCTCCTTCATGTATACCAATTTGAAAACAATTATTCCTGTTTTATACTGTGCCTACCATTGCATCCAATGAGAAAGAGAATGTGAATGCAAAGTCAATAGCTTTTCTGCTCCGCTCGCTTAATTTTTCCCGCCCGAGAAAGTGAAAGAAGAGAAATAAGGGAGTGTAGCTTTCAAACCCTTGCTAGCGACGGCGAGCTAGGGCCGTCGGTGCTTCGTCCATCTCTGTAGAGAGAAAAGGTCAGAATGCCACGATCTGTTTTTTTATTAATTTGCTTACTGCAACTTCTGATTTAGCAGAAGTTTAGGACTCTGGATCTTGTTTGAAGATTGAAGAGACAGAATATTTTGGTAGGTGAATTTTGGAAGGAGAAGGATGCTTCTTACTGCTTTGATTCAAATTTTATTAATTTAGAAGAATTGTGCATTTTGGAACTTTAGATGCTGACAGTTTTCATGTCATTTGGGACAGAAATTTTGTTGGGTTTCTAGGTTTGCTTTCGGTCGTTTTTGGTGGAATCTGGTTTTTGTTTTGACAAGGAACTCTAAACATTCACCGAAGAAAAAGGGAGGAAACCTGATGATTTGTAAAGAAAAATTATTATTTAATATTTCTTTTTGGGTGTTTTACTGTTTTGATTCGGATGTCTTAGAAGAGTACAAAGATTTTGATTTATTGGGCCAAAACCTAATTACATTTTCTGGGGTTAACTATAATGTAGCTTATTTGGACGATCAACCCAGTTCGTGGCCATTTTGCATATTTTTGCTCGGTATCGGGGTCAATTCACGTTGAAAATTTAAAGTTTCTGGGTTGGCGGAAGAATTTAATAATCTTGTCCTGTTGTTTCTTCGTGTCATTTCGTATGTGGATTCCTGCAATTGAGTAAGCTGGAATAATTTCAATTCGTCTTGGTTATTTGATGGTATTTATTGTGTCAGTGCCATTTTTTGTACTATTATATAAAAAAAATGTGCATTGATATGGTAGTAACCATAACATAATGAAACTTTCAGTTTTTATTTCTCCTCATATCTTGAACTGTAATGTCTAGTTCGCCTTGACTACAATATGTCTCTTTATCTTGGATTAAAAATTGTAGGTTCATCTTAATCCTTGTTCTTTTTATCCAACATATATCACGTTGAGAACATGAATAATATTTCTGGCATGTTAACCTGTCTATCTGTCATATACGTGTTGGATTTTGGACTCCCCGGATTTGGTTTTGGATGATGAACAAACATAAATATATCGTGAACTAACACTTTGTGAGCGCAGTTATGGAGATCGTTGTTGGTAGCAACGATCTATGAACTTCGTGTTTGATGATAACAAACGCATGTGAACGTTTTAACGTGTGTGTTAAGTGTTTCAGGAATGGCGAACATGTGATTGTTTCACGGAGAGACTTGGTCAATGTGCAAAGGAGAAAAGGGGAGAACCTAGCTTGAGTAGACTCATATCTATTGGAATCAAACCCTAATCGTATTCCGTATCAAATCCAAACTTCATCTCCAATTACAATTTCTCCTAGCAATAGGATTCCCTCATAGCCGCATTCAATCCTAGCCCTTGGATAATATCCTGAGGTAGCAAACCCTAAGTCAATGATATCAAAACCGTGTGCTGGTATTTTTTTCTGTAGGAGTAAAAAAAAATCTCCAGAGCCGCATGTTTTCTCAAAAAAATAACCTATCATCAAAAACATAGGCAAGGCCGAATTTTGAGAGTCTCCCCAGTTCAAAACAAAAAAAACAGATCGTCATCAAAATAAAAAAAAAGAAGGCCGAAAGATCTCTGGTTCTCCCCTTTGATATTCTCGAAGCACAGGGCACAAAGGTAAGTTTTTTTATCAAGAAAATACCAAGGGACAATCTCCAAGAGCACAGGTCGGTTTTCTCTTCCAAAAAAAAATCTTAAAGAGCACATCACATTTTTTTTTGAAAGGAGGCATTAATTTTTGTGTGGGTTCTCCTGTGCTTGCGTCAAGTTCCAAGCCCACCAATATTTTTGAGAACCAATCTTTAAATATTTTCATTGTCATCCGCAAGAGCATTAAAAAAAACAAGGCTGTGATTTTTTTTGAGCAAAAAAAAAATCAAGGTGGAGCCGTGACTTTGTTTTCCCAGAAGCACTTCGAGCGCATTTTTTTGGGAGAGCAGGAGGCCGAAAGCTCTGCAAAGTTTTTTTTGTTTGGCGCCTCAGACTTCCATCAATTTCAGAGCATCGAAATTTCAGAACCTACTCCAAGGATTGCTGAGACTTTAGAGGGGACTACTACTTGTCAGATTTATCTGACCTCGCGCTGATTGACAGAGACATCAACACCGTCACGATTGAGCAATTCTAAACTCTGAACCTTATTTTATTTGTGATTTGGTTTTATGATCTCTGTAAAACGATTTATTATTTGTTTGGGGACTTGGCTAGTTGGGGCTAGCCAAGAGAGAGAGGCTTTACCAGTATTGTTATTGTTTGGGCACTTTGGTGAGTGCAGGTGCTGAGAGCCAGGTGAGTGTAGGGTTGGTGCCCTAGCTACAGGTTGTACCAGTTAACTCTAATAATCTAGTATTGCTTTTGGGGCTGGATGTAGGTCGTGGGTGCGACCGAACTAGGGTATATCGCCTGTGCATGTTGTGACTGTTTTTCTATACTCTGCATCTGGTTGATTGTGCTATAACTGCGTGTGATTTCTCGTGGGTTGCACGAGAATTTTTATAAGCCTATTCACCCCCCCCTCTAGGCTTAGATCCAGATCCAACAAGTGGTATCAGAGCCAGTTTAGAGGATCTAGCCTAGTTGATCATGTCTATGAATATGTCTGATTCTGCTTTTGTTGAGGGTCAGTCTATTTCTCGTCCCCCTAAGTTTAATGGTGTTGATTTTGCATATTGGAAAACTAGGATGAGGATTTATTTAGCTGCTGTTGATTATGATGTATGGAGCATTGTAGAAAAAGGCTATAAACCTCCCACCATTAATGTTGCTAATAATGAAATGATAAAACCAGAAGATAAGTGGGATGACTTTGATAAGAAGCGTTTTTCATTGAATAACAAAGCTATGAATGCATTGATCTGTGCTTTAGATAAAGCTGAGTTTAACCGTATATCTCAATGTCAAACTGCGCAGAAAATTTGGCATACTCTGGAGGTGACTCATGAAGGTACATCGCAGGTTAAGGAGTCCAGACTTGCGCTACTCAGCACTGAATATGAAAGCTTCCGCATGCTTCCATCAGAGTCAATTAAAGAGATGTTTGCGAGGTTCACAGACATCGTTTACAAATCTACCTCTCTTGGAAAGCCGTACTCGAGTCTGGAGTAGATCAGAAAAATCTTAAGAGCATTGCCTAGTACCTTCCGTCCTAAAATCACAGCTATTCAGGAAGCAAGGGATTTATCGCAGATGAAAGTGGAGGATCTGATAGGGAACCTGATGTCCCACGAGCTAGAGCTGCAAAGCATTGAACTGAGAGAGAAAGATGAATTGAAGACTTCAAAGGCAATAGCCCTTCAGGCTAAAGAGGATGAAGATGGAGATGAAGAGGATGCCATTTTGGTGAGGAGCTTCAAGAAATATATCAGAACTGGCAACGGGAGATCAGAGATGCTGAAAAGGTTTAATCGCTCTAAATTTAATTCTAATAATAAATCTTTTGAGCAGAATACTACTGATCCGGTTACATGTTTTAAATGTAAAAAGCAGGGACATTTTATGAAGCAATGCCCTCAAGGAAAGAATAACGCTACGGAGCAAAAGGGAAAATCTTTGGTTCTCACATGGGATATGGACAGCGAGGATGAATCTCAAGAGGAAGTTGCACATTCCTCTCTTTGTCTGATGGGAGAACTAGATCAGGTAAAATCTTTAACTAAAGCTCAACTTGTGACTACCTTTAAAGAAATGCAAGATGAAATTGAAAGGTTGGAATCAACTGTTGTGTTACTTGAATCCCATGTAGAGAAGTTTAAAAATGCTAATTTTGAATTGCAACAAGACAATTATAATATGTCTTTAGAAGTTGATGAAATTAAAGAGAAGCTTGTTGCATGTGATTCTACTATTAACTCTTTGAAAAAGGGAAAATCTTGCATGTCTACTGAAACTGAGTGTCTGAACTGTTCTACTTTACTTAAAGATATTAGCATGTTTAAACTAAATATGATCAAGCTAGAAGTAGAAAATGAATCGCTAAATGAGAAGATTTGCATGCTAATAAATGAAAACAAAGAGCTAGAAAAGAAGATGGCTAATCTAAAAAAGAGTGAAGAAGAGAACAAGAAGGCCTTCATTAGTAAATGTACCATGCTTGTTAATGAGAACATGTTTTTAAAGTCTAAAATATCTGATCTTGAATTGTCTATTAAAAAATTTGGTGTTGGAAAGCATTCATTAGACATTATTCTAGGTAATCAGATACAAGGAAATAACAGGCGTGGTTTGGGATATGGAAATAAAATTGATGAGAGACCTAGAACTAATAGAAAGAATCAAAAAGAAACTGGCGTAGGAAGAAGCATGTTTGCTAAATGTTATACATGTGGTGGTGTTGGTCATGCTTATTATAATTGCAAGTATAGGAATACCAACATCAAATTTAAGCAAATTTGGGTTCCAAAAAATAAAGTGACTAACACTAGTGGACCTATTTGGATTCCTAGGTCACACATATCATGCTCTTCTTATGTGTAGGTACATGGCACGGCTAAGGAACAAAAGTGTGAGTGGTACTTAGACTCTGGCTGCTCAAGACACATGACAGGTGAAAGAGAAAAGTTCCTTAGCCTTACAAAGCATGAAGGAGGAAGTGTTACTTTAGGGGACAATGGAAAATGCAAGGTAATTGGTAAAGGTGTTGTAGGTAACGACACCTTTCGGCTTACAGATGTCCTATTGGTTGAAAAGTTGAAACATAACCTCATTTCTATCAGTCAGCTGTGTGACAAAGGTATGAAAGTTGAATTTGATGAAAAACTTTGTAGAATCATTGATAGATCCACAGGTGACATTATTATTACTGCAAATAGAAAGAATAATGTGTACACTCTTATGATTGAAGAACTAACTGTTTCTAAATGCTTGCTTGTAGGTGAAGAAGAGGCCACACTATGGCATAGACGATTGGCACATGCAAGCATGGGATTGATAAAGAAGCTCGAAAGCAAAAATTTGGTAAGAGGACTACCGCATCAGACATATGAGAATGGTAAGTTGTGCGTGGCATGCACCAAAGGTAAGCAAACTAGATCTACTTTCTTTAGCATCAATGAAATTGCCACCACACGTATATTGGAATTAGTGCACATGGATTTATTTGGTCCAACAGACATTGCTAGCCTAGGAGGTAAAAAGTATTGTTTAGTATTGGTGGATGACTTCTCTAGATATACATGGGTATACTTCCTAGCCAAAAAATCAGACTCATTTGACCATTTTCAAAACTTTTGCATACAAGTTTCTAATGAGAAAAATTCTTCCATTGTAAAAATTAGAAGCGATCATGGAGGTGAGTTTGAAAATGCTATTTTTGAAAATTTTTGTTTTGAAAAAGGAATTTTACATGAATTCTCTTCTCCTAGAACACCTCAACAAAATGGGGTGGTCGAGAGAAAGAATCGCACATTAAAAGAGATGGCTAGGAGTATGTTAAATGAATATAGCTTGCCTATGTCTTTTTGGGCTGAGGCCATTAATACGGCATGCCATGTATGCAACAGAGTTATGCTTAGACCTATACTAAATAAAACATCTTATGAACTATGGCATGACAACACCCCGAAAGTTTCTTACTTTAGAGTTTTTGGATGCAGGTGCTTTATATTAAATACTGCAGATCAGCTTGGCACCTTTGAATCAAAATCAGATGAGGGAGTGTTCGTAGTCAGCAAGGAGCAGAGCATACATGATTTATAATAAACGCACACTTGCAATTGTTGAATCTATAAATGTAAAGTTTGATGAATCTGATATAAATTCTTTGGATTGCAGGCAGAACATTGAAGAGGAAAATGTAGAACAACAAGGCATTCCAAAAGTTAATGAGGAGCAACCTGAAATACAGAAAGAAGCTGAAACTGACACGACAGAAATACAAGATGAAGCAGTTACCAGAGGAGAGCTGAGATTCACTCCAAACCACCCCCCAGACTTAATTCTAGGTGAGCCTACGGCAGGTATTCGCACACGTTCCTCTTTTATAGATCTTTGTGCTCTATGTATTTATGGTGACTTTATTTCTGTAATAGAGCCTAAGACTATAGATATTGCTTTAGAAGAGGAAAGTTGGGTTTTGGCCATGCAAGAGGAATTAAATCAATTTGTCAGGAATAATGTCTGGAAACTAGTATCTAGACCCACTGATTATCCTGTAGTTGGTACTAAATGGGTGTTTAAGAATAAGCATGATGAATCTGGTAATGTTATTAGAAACAAGGCTAGGTTGGTAGCTAAAGGGTATAACCAAATTGAAGGGATTGATGTGGATGAGACTTTTGCACCAGTTGCTAGGCTTGAGTCCATTAGAATCTTGCTAGCTTTTGCAAGTTATAAAGGGCTCAAACTGAAACAAATGGATGTAAAAAGTGCTTTTCTTAATGGCTACCTAAAAGAAGAGGTATTTGTTGAGCAACCCCCAGGTTTTGAAAGCCATAATTTTCCAAACCATGTTTATAAATTGGAAAAAGCTTTGTATGGTCTTAAGCAAGCTCCACGAGCTTGGTATGACCGTCTAAGCACATATTTGTTGGAAAATAATTTTAAAAAGGGGAGTGCAGACAATACACTATTCTTGATGCATGAATCTGAAGACTTTCTCATTGTGCAAATTTATGTTGATGACATTATTTATGGTACTACTAACGATCTTCTATGTCAAAAGTTTGAGAAAGTCATGCAGGATCAGTTTGAGATGAGCCTTGTGGGAGAGCTGAAATATTTTCTGGGGTTCCAAGTAAAGCAAGAAAAGGAAGTCATCTTTCTATCTCAAACCAAATACATCAAGGAACTTCTGAAAAAGTTTGGGATGGAGAAGTCTAAAGGAATTGGAACGCCGATGTGCCCCAACACGAAAATGGACAGGGATGAACAAGGAGTTGCAGTGGACCAAAAGCTATATCGAGGTATGATTGGTTCTTTATTGTACTTGACTGCATCTAGGCCTGATATAATGTTTGCTGTATGTTTGTGTGCACGCTTTCAATCAAACCCAAAAGAATCTCATTTGAAAGCCATTAAAAGGATCTTTAGGTACCTAATCAGTACACCTACTTTAGGCCTTTGGTATCCTTCTAGTGGTAACTTTGATTTGGTGGGTTATTCTGATGCTGATTATGCGTGTAGTTTAACTGATAGAAAGAGCACTAGTGGCACTTGTTTTATGCTAGGACACTCTTTAGTTTCATG
Source organism: Scilla litardierei (assembly GCA_030789695.1). NCBI lineage: Eukaryota > Viridiplantae > Streptophyta > Magnoliopsida > Asparagales > Asparagaceae > Scilla > Scilla litardierei. Next base: position 141,937,009 of record CM061130.1, read on the forward strand.
GTCTAGTCGTAAGCAAAATAGTGTTGCATTATCCACTACTGAAGCAGAGTATATTGCCCTCGGCAATTGTTGTGCTCAAGTACTGTGGATGATGCAAACACTATCTGATTACGGACTAGCTCTTAAAAGATCTCCTCTTCGATGTGATAGCAAGAGTGCCATAGATCTTTCTAATAATCCCGTACACCACGCTCGTACTAAACATATTGACGTAAGACACCATTTTCTTAGAGATCACCTCACTAAAGAGGATGTGTCTGTGGAGTTTGTTCCTACGGAATCTCAACTTGCAGACATATTCACCAAACCTTTGGTTGAGGCTCGCTTTTGTCGTCTTCATCTTGAGCTTGGTATTATTGATAAAACTTAGTACGAGATTCCATACTTTCTTGTGTGCTTGACTTTTTTTAGTGTTTGTGTGCTAGCAGTTGCATTGTTATGTGTGCATGATTTATTTTTTTTTGTGATTGCATCTCATGTTTGCTTTAGTATCTCATGCATTAAAAACAAAAAAAAACAAAAAAATTGAAAAACAAATCAAAAAAATGGTGCTTCAATGTGTATCTTTCTCTGTGATTCATTCAAAAGAAGTATTCATGAATGATTTTCATATCTATGTAGAAATTGTGGTATTATTTCTTTTGCTACATGCGCATGTCCATCTCTCTAAATATTCATGGCATGTTCAATGACTGAAAATAACTTGATTTCTACACCACCTACTTCACTTCCGCATATATCATTATTGTTGCACATTTGGAGATATCGTTTTTGAAATTGGAAATGTGAATGTAGGTGGAAAACTTAGCTGATAATCTAAGGGATATGATATACCTTGCCATGGATAAAAATTGAGCATTATAAAAATGATGATACTACAAGTATACAAATGCAAAAGAATGTTAATTGCTCTGTATGAAAAATGGATACAATCCTTGGCAACGGTATTACCCACGAGTATCCAACATAAGCTTTATGGGTAAACTTTAGCGTTGGTGTATTTACTCGTCAAGCAATGCCACCCCCACATCTAAGAGTCCATATTGGCTATGTTTTGGGGTGTGGTACCTTGAACTCATTTTTTCATGAGATGGGAAAAATCAATCCTAGGTGATAAACTGTTATGTGGAAAATGTGGTTTGGTTCTGGCTGACTTTCTTAAATGATTCTCCCTCTGTGCTTCAATTTTAATTATCGCACGTACACGTTGGTGTAGAAGTCGTAGTGGTTTATTTTCATTTGATTCTGACTTGATTATTCTATGAGTGTCTGCATGCAATTGTTGGTAATGGCTAATAATACACTCTTTTTGCCTACTGTATGCTTTTGACTTCGTGGTATTGGCTTTTGATGATAACAAAGGGGGAGAAAAATTTGGAAAGATTTGATATTCACTTGGTGTAGATTTGGTATTTACTCATTGTGCTTGGTATTTGGCTTTTGGAACTATCTTTGTAATGCTCGCAAATATATGATTGTTTGATTAAGGGGGAGCATTAATGAATATTGGGGAAGCACAAAAGTAGGGGGAGCATGCTTATTGCTAAACTTTACACATTATTGTTCGCACATCATCTCATCTTATTGCATGTCACCCACTATCGCCACACTATCACACACACTATTTGGAATTTCATTGCTCAAATCTTATATTTGGTTTGTCATCATCAAAAGGGGGAGATTGTTGGTAGCAACGATCTATGAACTTCGTGTTTGATGATAACAAACGCATGTGAACGTTTTAACGTGTGTGTTAAGTGTTTCAGGAATGGCGAACATGTGATTGTTTCACGGAGAGACTTGGTCAATGTGCAAAGGAGAAAAGGGGAGAACCTAGCTTGAGTAGACTCATATCTATTGGAACAAACCCTAATCGTATTCCGTATCAAGTCCAAACTTCATCTCCAATTACAATTTCTCCTAGCAATAGGATTCCCTCATAGCCGCATTCAATCCTAGCCCTTGGATAATATCCTGAGGTAGCAAACCCTAAGTCAATGATATCAAAACCGTGTGCTGGTATTTTTTTCTGTAGGAGTAAAAAAAAATCTCCAGAGCCGCATGTTTTCTCAAAAAAATAACCTGTCATCAAAAACATAGGCAAGGCCGAATTTTGAGAGTCTCCCCAGTTCAAAACAAAAAAAACAGATCGTCATCAAAAAAAAAAGAAGGCCGAAAGATCTCTGGTTCTCCCCTTTGATATTCTCGAAGCACAGGGCACAAAGGTAAGTTTTTTTTATCAAGAAAATACCAAGGGACAATCTCCAAGAGCACAGGTCGGTTTTCTCTTCCAAAAAAAATCTTAAAGAGCACATCACATTTTTTTTGAAAGGAGGCATTAATTTTTGTGTGGGTTCTCCTGTGCTTGCGTCAAGTTCCAAGCCCACCAATATTTTTGAGAACCAATCTTCAAATATTTTTATTGTCATCCGCAAGAGCATTAAAAAAAACAAGGCTGTGATTTTTTTTGAGCATAAAAAAAATCAAGGTGGAGCCGTGACTTTGTTTTCCCAGGAGCACTTCGAGCGCATTTTTTTGGGAGAGCAGGAGGCCGAAAGCTCTGCAAAGTTTTTTTTGTTTGGCGCCTCAGACTTCCATCAATTTCAGAGCATCGAAATTTCAGAACCTACTCCAAGGATTGCTGAGACTTTAGAGGGGACTACTACTTGTCAGATTTATCTGACCTCGCGCTGATTGACAGAGACATCAACACCGTCACGATTGAGCAATTCTAAACTCTGAACCTTATTTTATTTGTGATTTGGTTTTGTGATCTCTGTAAAACGATTTATTATTTGTTTGGGGACTTGGCTAGTTGGGGCTAGCCAAGAGAGAGAGGCTTTACTAGTATTGTTATTGTTTGGGCACTTTGGTGAGTGCAGGTGCTGAGAGCCAGGTGAGTGTAGGGTTGGTGCCCTAGCTACAGGTTGTACCAGTTAACTCTAATAATCTAGTATTGCTTTTGGGGCTGGATGTAGGTCGTGGGTGCGACCGAACCAGGGTATATCTCCTGTGCATGCTGTGACTGTTTTTCTATACTCTGCATCTGGTTGATTGTGCTATAACTGCGTGTGATTTCTCGTGGGTTGCACGAGAATTTTTATAAGCCTATTCACCCCCCCTCTAGGCTCGTCGCCAAATTCATATGAATATCAATTACGACGTCTCAAGACTTCTCAAAGCACGTGATTGTATGCCTAAAGCTTCGTTGAAGCTTATGGACCATTTCAGAAGTCATGAAGATTCGATTGAAGCGTTTGAAGACGGTATCGTCAAGTTTTATTTATAGTCTTTAAGCTTCTTTCGTATTATGTTAAGCCTTGAGTAGGTCTTACGATTTAAATCTTCATAACACTCATATCTTAGCTCTAAGATCTTAGTTGAAGTCCATACAATTCTTCCCGAAGCTTCGCGCTTCGTATCGGGACTTTTTGTGCATGTTAGTTGGTTCAAGAAGAAGAACTGACCGACTAGATGGTGATCTAGTCGGTCGGCAAAGCTTCTTGGACCGACTAGTTTCAGTCAGTCTTTTCCAAGCTAGTTACTGTTTATCATTAGTCGGTCTGTGTTCATTGATCGACCGACTAGTTGATGAACTAGTCGGTCAACTTTCCTTCTTGGACCGACTAGTTGATGAACTAGTCGGTCAACTTTCCTTCTTGGACCGACTAGTTGAGTTTTACTGTACATGCCAATTTTCACTTGACTTACTGTTTATCGTTAGTCGGTCTATGCACATTTGATGACCGACTAGTTGATGAACTAGTCGGTCAACATTTGTTCTTGGACCGACTAATTCAATTTGCTCTCAGACTATTTGTTTTTCTCTTAGTCGGTCTCAGTTGAGTAACAGACCGACTAGTTGTGAAACTAGTCGGTCAGCTACTTTACTTGGACCGACTAGTTCCTTTAGTCTGTGCTTTGACCTTTTCTCTGTTCACTCATTAGTCGGTATACGTTGATTGACCGACCGACTAGTTGATGAACTAGTCGGTCGGTAGTTGTTCTTTGACCGACTAGTTGGGTTCAGAAAAGAGCCGTTGGAGCATTAATTGAAACGTTTTTCTTTCTCTCTCTCCTCTAACTTATAAATACTTGATGGGCTGCATTCATTGCAGTCAAGGCTGATATTATTGCAAGTTTAGAGATCAAGAGAAATCATTCCAAGCTCATTCAAAGCTCTTTCATTCCATTCAATAATCTCTCCCCACTCTTACTTCCAAAGAGAGATTCATTGAGTGTGAAGCCTTCCAAGCCAAGTGCTTGATCCTAGGTCACCATCATCACCATAGCTCTCCATCGCTGATCTACATCTTGGAGCTAGGGTTTGGTGCCTCTTCTTCTTCCTCAAAATCATCTTTGCCCTAATTCGTAAGTATTACTCAAGGCATATGTATTTTGTCGGTAAGAAGTTTTGTTTCATTTACTTTCATATTGTAATTGGTTCACTCTCGGTTGTGAGAGTGGTTGTGATCCCGGGTTGTGAGAGTCACAAATTACTTTGTGTATGATTTGACTTGTGAAAGTTTTTCACAAGTATTTCATAGTGGAAATCTTGAGTTAAGGTTTCTAACTTGAGTATCCGGAGGGGATCCGGGTGGTTGGGATGTAGGATCACCGGGAACAAGTCGGGGAGACTTGGGTGGATCTGAACCCAGTAATATTGCTTGTTTGCGATTGATTCTATTTATTGTCGATTATTTACTATTCCGCATTTCCGCATTATTTGGTAGAGTTTGCATGTAATTAGGAATTAGCCTCTTAATTATTTTAAAGTACTATTCACCCCCCCTCTAGTACTTGTGCAGTAGCTTAGCAGGGCATTACAATAAGCATAATAGTGATGTTGCTCATGCAATGGCCGGTGATTTTGATCCATCTCTTTATGATACGCGCACATGTTTAGTGTCATATTAAACATTGTTGACTACGTTGTTAATTACCATAGGCTTAGTAGGTGGTTATCTGAAATTGTTTTCCATTGCCCAATTAGATTAAGTACAGAGTGTTGCAACATTATTCACCTCGATGCGTATGATGTTGAATTGTTGTGAGCCATCAGCCTACACACACACACACACACACACACACACACACACACACACACACACACACACACACACCGTAAGGATGATTAAGCGAAATATTTTGAAGATTCAGGAGAGTAAGTGTTAGTCTTTCAGATGTGGAGAATATAGTACCTACATCCAAAAAGACTATTGTGTGAAGAATGGGATTATACATGAGTTTAATGCCCCATACTTACCACAACAAAATGGTATATCTGAGCGTAAGAACAAAACCTTGAAGGAAATGATGAATGCTATGCTTTTGAGTTCAGGGATGTCTGATGACATGTGGGGGGAAGCTATTCTCTCATCTTGTCTTGTTCTTAACAGTGTACCCCATAAGAAAGTAGACAAGACTTGTTATAAGATGTGAAAAAGATTTACTCCAAACTTGAATTTTCTTAGAGTGTGGGGGTGTTTGGTTATGTCTACCTGATTTAATAAGTTCAACAGTTTTGATGTTGTGCCTGCGAGAACTCCCTATGACCCTAACATACATATGAAAAAGGATTTGGGTGAGTGTGTTTTCCAATCCGAATATGCTAAAATCATAGGAAGTGTGATGTTCCTCATGAACTGCATCAGACCTGATCTAGCTTATGCAGTTAGTAGGCTAAGTCGATATATACATAACCCTAGTAATAAACATTGGAATGCACTTCATCATTTGCTAAAATACCTGAAAGGAATTATTGATTGATGTTTGCATTTTAGTATATTTCCTGTTATTTTAGAAGGATTTTGTGATGCAAACTGAGTTTCAGGTAATGATGAAATTAGTTCAACTAGTGGTTTAGTTTTTTTTTACTTTAGTTGAAGGCGCTATATCATGGAAGCCTTTCAAACAGACATGTATAACACGATCCACCATGGAATCTGAATTTGTTGCTCTTAAGTTGGTAGGGCAAGAGGCTGAATGGCTGAGGAACCTGTTAGCAGACGTGCCTTTGTGGGGAGGGAAAACTACTCCAGTTTCCCTTCATTGTGATTCTCAGGCAGCCATTGGTGTTGCTAAAAAATAGTGTCTACAACGGGAAGAAGAGACACATTCGGATTAGGCACGGTGTGGTTAAACAACTCCTGAAAAATGGAGTAATTTCTTTGGAATATGTAGGGTCTGAAAGAAATCTTGCAGATCCACTAACCAAAGGATTGCCAAGGAAAGTGGTTCTTGATTCGTCAAGGGGGATGGGGCTAAAGCCCATGAGTTAAGGTTATATGGTTGATACCTAGTGCGGTCTAACGAAGCCATATGATCCTTAACAAACACTACATTTCCATCCCTATGGCGTGTGGTAGTGTTCTTTGAATCCATAGCCAAGTTTGGTGGTGCTATTGAGAAGCACTTGATGGATTCACTTTGAGACAAGTCCATAACCAGTTTTGGTGGTGATATTGAGAAGCACTTGATGGACTTAAGCAGAGGTTGAGCTGCATGCTCTTAATGGTTTCATAACCAGTTTTGGTGGTGCTATGAGAAGCACTTGATGAACCACCTATGTGGGTGTGAGAGTTTGGCCGCCCTCTATGAAAGACAAGGGCAGTCTTTCTAGAGCACTCACGAGACCCAAGGTGTGCGCATGGCCTATAGCGCTTGTTATGTATCGCAGAGTTTGCACAAACTCAAGGGAACAATATGTGTTGTGGGGGGTTCTCAATCGAACTCTAATGAGTTCAAGAGCAATTCACTCATTAGAAAGTAAGTTGTTGCCTCACTTCACTACGTATCAATTCAATCGAAAGACATTGATACTTAAGTATTCATCCCTCTTTACCCAGGATTTTTCTCTTCTCTTTCTTGAGCCATTAAGTGGGGGATTGTTGGAATTAATGGCTCCTTTGGCCATATGTTCACTCCCACTCTCTCTTTTTTTAGTCCCACATTGGATAGGCAAACACCCATGTGTGGGTATATAATAGGCTTCTCTCATATGGGCTATTGGACTTGTTAATGGGCTAGAAATTGGGGGTAGCTCACGTGCACATGAGCCCAAGCAAGGGGCCGAGCCCAATCCGGGTTGAGCTGAATGGAAAATCTGGGCATCGGATTCGGAAACCCTTAGCGTGTGTGCGCTGGCGTCATGCCTGCGAGGGGGGTTCACGGGTGCGCGCGCGGAGTGCCCGAGTTTTGACTCGTGTTTTTAGCCCAACCTTTTAGAATTCAAAAGGCCCAATACGTTTTAAGTTTCCCAACAACCATTTTTCCAACAACTAATTTTGTTTTAATGGCTGTTAATGGCTGCGTATTCATGGCAGATTTTTCAACAGCTATTTTTGGTTTTAATGGCTGTTAATGGCTGCGCATTCATGGCAGAATTCCAACAGCCATATTTTCCTCTTTATAAACACTTTTGTCTAGAGTTTCTCCGATTACTACGATTTCCCTCTCTTCCTTCTCCTCCTCCTGGGTATCGATCTATGTGCAAGCTCCACGCTTCTGGCCGCGAGTGGACGCATCCAGACGCGACTGCGTTAACCTTGGGGAGCAACCGGGATCATCCGATTACCACCACGGTCGGGCCGTAATTGTTTTCAAGGCAGTGGCACAGCCACGGCGCAGTTCTTCTTCTCTGTCTACGATTTTCTGTTTCCTTCGCATTTTGTTATTCTGATCTTTTAACTCTCTGTTTTGCATCTACAGTCATAGCTCTTCTCCTTCATGTCTAACAGAGCCCTCCAATAAACCACCTCCGACCACACCAGATCGGCGAGGCAGCCAACCAGATAGTCCGCCTATCTCTCCAGAGAAGCCTGCCCCACAGAGCGGCCAGCCAGGTAGTCCGCCTATCTCTCCAAGCAAGTCCGTCCTATGTGTAACCCTCCGTAGCTAGTTTTACGGCGTAGGGTTACGTGTCATGGTCAAGTATGGTATCGAGGAAGTGAGGGTATGGTAATCTGAGGACATAGGACCTTAGTGACAACTTTGCAAGGTGCCATTGGGAGGTTGGAGAGTTTTGCAATAATACCCCTCACATTTTCATTTTGACACAATCTTGGTATTCTATGTATCTATGAGAGCATAGATAACAATCTGTACACAGTTGTCTTATAAGCTGAACACACTTGTAGCATATCATGTACACAGTTGTCTTATAAGCTGAACACACTTGTAGCACATTCTGTACACAGTTTTCTCATATGCTGAACACACATATGCACTGCTCAGCATATACACATTTACAATGCACTGAACACAGATTTATGCATAGCTGAACATGGATATATGCATAACTGAACACACATATATACATGGCTGAACACACATTTATACTTTGCTGAACACACATATATACATGGCTGAACACACATTTATACTTTCCTGAACACACATATATACATGGCTGAACACACATTTATACTTTGCCGAACACACACATATACATGGCTGAACACACATATATGCTTGGGAATGTGAAGATGAGATACGAGAGAAATACCCATATCTGTTTGTGTAATGACTCTCGCACCCGTGTATCATAGTGCACTTGTGAATTGTATATAACTAGTGTAAATATAAATGTGTGTGTGCATGATTGTTCTACCCTCTTTGTGGATATTTTTGTAATTCCGAGGACAAAATTTATTCTAAGGAGGGTAGGATGTAACCATCCGTTGCTAGTTATACGGCGTAGGGTTACGTGTCATGGTCAAGTATGGTATCGAGGAAGTGAGGGTATGGTAATCTGAGGACATAGGACCCTAGTGACAACTTTGCAAGGTGCCATTGGGAGGTTGGAGAGTTTTGCAATAATACCCCTCACATTGTCATTTTGACACAATCTTGGTATTCTATGTATCTGTGAGAGCATAGATAACAATCTGTACACAGTTGTCTTATAAGCTGAACACACTTGTAGCATATAATGTACACAGTTGCCATATAAGCTGAACACACTTATAGCACATTCTGTACACAGTTTTCTCATATGCTAAACACACATATGCACTGCTCAGCATATACACATTTACAATGCACTGAACACAGATTTATGCATAGCTGAACATGGATATATGCATAACTGAACACACATATATACATGGCTGAACACACATTTATACTTTGCTGAACACACATATATACATGGCTGAACACAAATTTATACTTTGCTGAACACACATATATACATGGCTGAACACACATTTATACTTTGCTGAACACACATATATGCATGGATGAACACGCATTTATACTTCGCTGAACACACATATATACATGGCTGAACACACATAGGGCTGTTGACGAACAAAACGTTCGATGAACTACTTGTGAACAAGCTCGGTACATGTTCGTTTACGTTCGTTTAGGAAGCTTAATGAACAAGCTTGAACAGATTTTTAGAGCTTGGCTAGTAAACGAACAGAGCTTGAACATAACCATGTTCGTTCATTTATGTTCATGAACAAGCTCGTTATGTGTTCGTGAACAAGCTCGTTAAGTGATGTTCATGAACAAGCTCATTAAGTGTTTGTGAACGAACATGTACAGAAATAGTAAATTTAGACAAATACTATATTTTTTATTATGCTTAAAATGTATGCTTGTAATGGGATATATGGAGCTATTATGCTGGATTTGTTTGTTTTTGTCATGTAAATATTTAATCCTTTTATTTAATTGATTTAGTTATTGGCAATAATGTTTAAATATTATTATTCCTGATTAACAGCACGTCAAAATGTCCAATATACCTCGGACTCAGCTTTCCCTTCTTCCCGAAACGAATGACTTCGTGGTTCGGAGAAATCTGCAGGAAGACATGATCGCATGGCTAAAACTCCAAAGGTCGTCTCTTGGCATCCGCCCAATGCTTGAAACGATCTTAAGCAATCCAGAGCTTATCCCTGATGTTTCTCACGACATCCACAGCTGTTCGTTTGTTTGAAAATCTGTTCATGAACAAGATTGACTTGTGTTTACGAACATGTTCCTGAACATGTTCACGAACAAGCTCGATAAGTCTTGTTAACGAACAGAACGTTCGATTAACTACTCGTGAACAAGCTCGGTAAATGTCCATTTACGTTCGTTCGGTAAGCTTAACGAACAAGCTTGAACATATTTTTAGAGCTCGGTTAGTAAACGAACAGAGCTTGAACATGGATTTTGTTCATGAACAAAACCAAGCTCCATGTTCAAGCTCGTTCAAGCTCGTTCGTCAACAGCCCTAAACACACATATATACATGGCTGAACACACATTTATACTTTGCTGAACACACATTTATACATGGCTGAACACACATATATACTTGGCTGAACACACATATATACATAGCTGAACACAGATATCTAAGGATCTGCTACAGGTGTGGTTTTTATGTAAAAAGTAAAAGAGAGGCTATGATGGTCATTTTAATAAGGTTAGTGGGTATTAGAGGATAGGTTGGCTGCCATGCATTGGCTACAGGAGTTAGTGGGATGGGTGAAATCCCAAAAATACCCCTACAGGCTTCTACACACTTTTAGCCCACTAATCAACTTCCACCTGTACTTTAGTCTTCAAACCTGATTATAACCATCCTTTTGAGGGCTAGCACTTGCTGGAGAGTTTGGGAAAAAAAGAAGAAGAAAAATTTCAAAGGTTGAAGGAGGAGTTTGAAGAGAAAAGCTTGCATATTGAAGCTATGGAGCTAGAAGTGACCTAAAGCTTGGATCTTGAAGAAGAACTTGGAGAATTGAGCTAGGAGGACTTCAACCCTAATTGAACCATAAGGTAGAGATCCTCACACACTAGGGTTAGGGTTCTTCTTCATTATAGCTGAAGTAATGATGCTTGTTGCTTGATTTGCTTGCATATCCATGCATAACCCTTGAATCATCTTTTTTTGTTCATGCTGGAAAATGAAATCAGAATGGCCGAGGCTTAATCTAAATTCTGGTGCTAATTGGCTACACGAAATTGCTTGAAAATAATATATGTTCAGATTATTGATGTCCTTAGTAACTTTCATGTTTACAACTCCTTCCAATTCAACCTGTAAGTTAGGTTAAAAATTCGATTTTTGCAACGTGTCTGGAATTCTGTCACAATGGACACAGTTTAGAAAAACGGAGCTAATTACCTGCACACACACTGGAATTTGCTGTTCTTGATCTTGTTGGAAAGCTAACAAGTTTATCTACAATTTCATCTCTCGGATTATATTTCGAAATTCTGACTGAAACATGCCATAAAATAGCTATCTTTACAGCCTTCAGAATCTGTCTGAAATCAGCAAAAAACACTGTTCAGTAATAAATCCATAACAAATCAATCAAGTGGTCAATTGCTACGAAATTTGAAATCTGACATGTTGGCATATAGGGCTACCACTCCCTTTGAAGTTGTTTTTCAAGTTCAGTTCAATTATTTGAGATATCTTTACTGCAATGCTATGTCCTGGTGCTGAAACTGAATTCTGAACTGTTTGGTATCATTGTTGTTGGAAAATGATGCATGTTTGGTATGGTGAAATTATGTGTTAGCTTGCCATGAAAACTAAAATTGATGGAGCAACTAAGTCCTAGGGTAGATCATAATGCTAGGGGTGTCCACTTGCACAGAGCGGGTCGACCCTCTAGGCGGATTCGGGGGAGGTACCGTGTCGGGTTGGTATACGAGGATGAGACTTGTTTAGGAGTGGCAACCGTGGCACATGGACCGTGCACTGAGCTTCAGTAGATTACCACTCACACGATCTTTGCCGTGGAGTGTGATCTCACTTGCTCGAGGTTTGCCGAGGAGTGGGGAGCCCCGACCAGCTGGCGGGTGCCGTTTTCCATCCCTACTTTAGGGATGAGGTTTAGTCCTCGTATACTAGTCTCGGTCACGGAGTCTCCAAATTCATTAACATATAAAATATAATGAACTTCTAATCATAAATATTTGACTCTATAATTGCACTGTGTCATGATTGTTGGTGTGCTTGGTACCTTGTGTGTGTTAAGTTTCTCTGCTAGACACGCTTTGACGTGTCCCCTTCCCGTGGTTTTGGGAGCAGGTACCCAGGAGCAGCGACTAGAGCCGAACACTGCCAGACGTCTGTAGTCCTCTTAGCTGTCGAGAGAATGCTTTAGGGATGATGTGGGTGTATGTGGGGTTGGCGAGAGATGAGGTGGTAGTTGTTGTAGCAACTCCTGTGGCCACTGTAGTAGTTTTGTTTTGTTGTACCACCGGACGCTTTCAGTTGTACTCTGTAGACTTGGTGGCTATGCAGTAGCGACAGACTTTGATATGATGTACTTCTCACTGATGTATAGTAGTAGGAGTGTTGATTAGTGTACTTTTTGGATTGTGCTTCTCTTTGCGAATGATGTGAAAATGATGATGTAGTCTTTTGTTGTTTTTACTTCAGTAGTACTTAGTACCATTCTCTGTTGATGCTGTTGCTTTCAGAGTTCCTTTATGCTTAGTATTTATATTCTGAGTATGTTCTGTGTTGTTCCAGTGCGAGCAGTGGCCTACGATACTATACCTATTCTTATACGCTTGGTACAATACCGCGGCCTGTCGGGCACCCCATCCCTTCTGACTCGGGGAATGGAGAATCACATCTCTTCCCTTGAGTATTTGGGTGACTGGGGCGTGACAGGTTTTGTGGTGGCCCATGCAGGTCAGAACAACACTGTGACGCACGTAAGAACGACATAGATTATGCTCTGATACTAGCATGTGGTACTAAATTGTATCTTTTCCGTCTACTGCAGAATGGCGAGCGGAGAGGGTCGGTCCAATGGTGGTACAGGAAGACAGTTTGTAGGCGAGCAGCCGATGGGTGAGAGTCCTGGGTCTGGTGCAGCATCGACCAGAGAGGAGCTTATGGTTCAGGTGCTGTCTGGGATCCTTGAACGCATTTCAGAACTCAAGGAGGGGTCTCCGGCGCTCCCACATACTATTTCTTCAACATATAGGCTTTTCAAGGACTTCACTCTGAGGCCCTTTAGTGGAGAAGAGACAGGGCTGGAGGTGGATGAGTGGCTCAGCCACATCGAGGACAGTTTGTCTTTAGTTGGTGCCCCTCGGGATGAGTGGGTTGACGCCGCTCGTAGATGCTTTACGTATGCGGCTAGGGATTGGTGGAAAGCTCTTTAGTTGCGCCTCAAGGGAGCATATCTCTCTTGGGAGGAGTTCTAGAAGTACTTTGAGGCGACTTACCTGCCTGCCACGGGAAAGGATGAGTTAAGACAGAGGTTTGAGCAGTTGACTCAGGGGCAGAGGACCGTGGATCAGTATGATGCATAATTCTCTCAGCTCGGCAAGTTTGCCCCAGAGTTAGTAGCATCAGAGGCCGACAGAGCGAGACGCTTCCGTTTGGGACTGTCTCCAGAATATAGAGGGGCCATGTCTACTGTCATTCTATCTACCAATGAGACCGTGCTTGAGGCATGTCACGCCCCAGTCACCCAAATACTCAAGGGAAGAGATGGGATTCTCCATTCCCCGAGTCAGAGGGGATGGGGTGCCCGATAGGCCGCGGTATTGCACCAAGCGTATGAGAATAGGTATAGTATCGCAGGCCACTGCTCGCACTGGAACAACACAGAACATACTCAGAATATACATACTAAGCATAAAGGAACTCTGAAAGCAACAACATCAACAGAGAGTGGTAGTAAGTACTACTGAAGTAAAAACAACAAAAGACTACATCATCATTTCTTTTGATCATTCGTAGAGAGAAGCACAATCCAAAAAGTACACTAATCAACACTGCTACTACTATACATCAGTGAGAAGTACATCATATCAAAGTCTGTCACTACTGCATAGCCACCAAGTCTACAGAGTACAACTGAAAGCGTCCGGTGGTACAACAAAACAAAACTACTACAGTGGCTACAGGAGTGGCTACAACAACTACCACCTCATCTCTCGCCAACCCCGCATACACCCACATCATCCTTAAAGCACTCTCTCTACAGCTAAGAGGACTACAGACATCTGGCAGTGTCCGGCTCTAGTCGCTGCTCCTGGGTACCTGCTCCCAAAACCACGGGGAGGGGACACTTCAAAGCGTGTCTAGCATAGAAACTCAACACACACAAGGTACCAAGCACACCAACAACCATGACACAGTGCAATTATAGAGTCAAACGTTTATGATTAGAAGTTCATTATATTTTAGATGTTAATGAATTTGGAGACGCCGTGACCGAGACTAGTATACGAGGACTAAACCTCATCCCTAAAGTAGGGATGGAAAACGGCACCCGCCAGCTGGTCGGGGTTCCCCACTCCTCGGCAAACCTCGAGCAAGTGGGGTCACACTCCACGGCAAACATGGTGCGAGTGGTAATCTACTGAAGCTCAGTGCACGGTCCGTGTGCCACGGCCACCACTCCTAAACAAGTCTCGTCCTCGTATACCAACCTGACACGGTACCTCCCCCGAACCTGCCTAGAGGGCCGACCCGCTCTGTGCAAGTGGACACCCCTAGCATTATGATCTACCCGAGGACTTAGTTGCTCCATCAATTTCAGTTTTCATGGCAAGCTAACACATAGTTTCACCATACCAAACGTGCATCATTTTCCAACAACAATGATACCAACAACACATACATCACTTTCATTATGAGCAAAGGAGCAACTAAAGCATAGGGTTGAACATTTTATCTTTAAAGTGAGGGTTATAAAGTGTTCACATTGACCACTTGGTTGATTTGTTATGGATTTATTACTGAACAGTGTTTTTTGCTGATTTCAGACAGATTCTGAAGGCTGTAAAGATAGCTATTTTATGGCATGTTTCAGTCAGAATTTCGAAATATAATCAGAGGGATGAAATTGTAGATAAACTTGTTCGCTTTCCAACAAGACCAAGAACAACAAATTCCAGTGTGTGTGCAGGTAATTAGCTCCATTTTTCTAAACTGTGTCCATTGTGACAGAATTCCAGACACGTTGACCTAACTTACAGGTTGAATTGGAAGGAGTTGTGAACTTGAAAGTTACTAAGGACATCAATAAGCTGAACATATATTATTTTCAAGCAATTTCGTGTAGCCAATTAGCACCAGAATTTAGATTAAGCCTCGGCCATTCTGATTTCATTTTCCAGCATGAACAAAAAAAGATGATTCAAGGGTTATGCATGGATATGCAAGCAAATCAAGCAACAAGCATCATTACTTCAGCTATAATGAAGAAGAACCCTAACCCTAGTGTGTGAGGATCTCTACCTTATGGTTCAATTAGGGTTGAAGTCCTCCTAGCTCAATTCTCCAAGTTCTTCTTCAAGATCCAAGCTTTAGGTCACTTCTAGCTCCATAGCTTCAATATGCAAGCTTTTCTCTTCAAACTCCTCCTTCAACCTTTGAAATTTTTCTTCTTCTTTTTTTCCCAAACTCTCCAGCAAGTGCTAGCCCTCAAAAGGATGGTTATAATCAGGTTTGAAGACTAAAGTACAGGTGGAAGTTGATTAGTGGGCTAAAAGTGTGTGGAAGCCTCTAGGGGTATTTTAGGGATTTCACCCATCCCACTAACTCCTGTAGCCAATGCATGGCAGCCAACCTATCCTCTAATACCCACTAACCTTATCAAAATGACCATCATAGCCTCTCTTACTTTTTACATAAAAACCACACCTGTAGCAGATCCTTAGATATCTATGTTCAGCGATGTATATATGTGTGTTCAGCCAAGCATATATGTGTGTTCAGCCATGTATATATGTGTGTTCAGCCAAGCATATATGTGTGTTCAGCCATGTATATGTGTGTGTTCAGCAAAGTATAAATGTGTGTTCAGCCATGTATATATGTGTGTTCAGCAAAGTATAAATTTGTGTTCAGCCATGTATATATGTGTGTTCAGCAAAGTATAAATGTGTGTTCAGCCATGTATATATGTGTGTTCAGTTATGCATATATCCATGTTCAGCTATGCATAAATCTGTGTTCAGTGCATTGTAAATGTGTATATGCTGAGCAGTGCATATGTGTGTTCAACATATGAGAAAACTGTGTACAGAATGTGCTATAAGTATGTTCAGCTTATATGGCAACTGTGTACATTATATGCTACAAGTGTGTTCAGCTTATAAGACAACCGTGTACAGATTGTTATCTATGCTCTCACAGATACATAGAATACCAAGATTGTGTCAAAATGACAATGTGAGGGGTATTATTGCAAAACTCTCCAACCTCCCAATGGCACCTTGCAAAGTTGTCACTAGGGTCCTATGTCCTCAGATTACCATACCCTCACTTCCTCGATACCATACTTGACCATGACACGTAACCCTACGCCGTATAACTAGCTACGGAGGGTTACAAGGCAACCATGATGCATGATTTCCATTTGCGGAGTATTGGGAAAATACCAGCAGCTAGCAGTCGACCGGCAGTTACTCAGAGGCCAGCTCAGAGGCCTGGTACTAGACCGGTCCAGTCGACTCAATTTAAGAGGTCGGGATCTGCACCTTCAGCACCAGTGGTTCAGCGGCAGCCAGCATGTTTCCACTGCGGTAAGCCAGGACATGAGGCTCAGAGTTGCAGACTATGGCATCAGAGGCGATGTTTTGCTTGTGGAGGACAGGGGCATCTTCGAAGAGATTGCCCGAGAGGTCGCCAGATGGGACCGGGAGGATCGAAGACAGTGAGGCCGACACAGCAGTAGCAGCAGCAACGCGCGCTTCCTGCGACTCCTCAGCGGCTTGCGCTCCCGGCACCACCGAGGCCAGGGCAGGCTGGTCAGGGTAGACCACCTCGACCACCTCAGAGACCGGCGGCAGCTAGAGCAGCTCCAGCTCCTCAGCCACGCCAGAATCTCCAGTTGACTGCAGTAGCAGAGGAGACTCCCGGTGGGTCATTACTGGTGAGTTTCGAATGCCTTTAAGACATTTATGTGCAATCTGTCACGCCCCGCTTCCCAAAAACATGGAGGCGAAGCGTGAGAAGGTCCGCACGGACTTGAAGCTACAAAGCCGCAAGTCCGATAAGCGTCAAATAGAACGAAGTAGCAGGTCCCTGAAATGTGACTCGGAACAACAATAACAATAATAGGGAAAAGAGACAAATAAAATATAATTTATTCGACTCATAGTCCAACAAAAGTCCATAACCAGAAATGCCACCAGGCAACAAAAGAGTCAAAAGTACAAGGCCTAGCATGGCCAAAGGAAACTAACAAAACGGTGCTACTCACCGACAACCACAGCTAATAAAAGATAAGTACGGAAGATCTCTAAGATTGATCACCGGTATCTTCGTACTCCACGTCATCAACAGGTTCGGGCACGAACTCCACGTACTCGTCACCCTCCGCAACAGTCTCTGGCTCAGCAACTAACATGCGTCACCCAAAGAGAGGGGGCACATGTCAGCAAGTCTAAAAAGACTTGTGCAAGGAAACTATAAAAGGAAACAACCTAGCAGTTCTAAAGTAAAGTATGACAACTATGACAGTAAAGCAAACTAGCAGTTCTAAAGTATAGTATGGCATGATATAGCATGGTAAATGACATGGCATGGCAAGTAAACAAGTAAATACAAGTACTGGAATTGTAATCATGTCGTGCACAGAGATTCCGCCCTTTGGCTAGAGTGGCTGTACGGGCCAACTCTTACGCTCAAGTGATCGTTTATCCCTACCCCTCCACGTGTGTCGAGCCAAGGCATTACCCCTGAACACGGAATGCTCGCTTCTGGATCACGAGCCAGAAAGTGTTTTTAACACGGATGGCGTAGGGTTATGCCCGCATAACGGGTGCCTAGCCGGTAACACGGAAACATGGATTTGGTACATGTAGTGTAGCGTGTGCTACTATGCAATGCTCAACTAGAATGACATGTAAAATGCAACGCATGGCAGTTAACGATTCAAGAGTATACAGTTAAAGGAATTTAAACATGGCAATTATCAATGCATGAATGATATGACAAGGTGTCGGATCTAGCTTCGTTGTCAAGCTAGATCTCAAAGTTGCGCCTAGATCTCTATCATTTCACGATCTAGTCTCTTTCATGCTAGTACAAAGAATTGGCCTAAAACATGGCCCTAAGAAGTGTTGGCAAGTTTCACTTGCCTGGTACCGAATTGTTGATCGACGTGAGTAACGAGAACGATGTCCTACGGTAGATGAATTCGCTGTTATGGCAAAATAAAGATTAGACGGAAGTTCAAAATCGTTTTGAATTGGAATCCTATGTCTAATAATCCATTTTAATTTAGGGTTTCTAATTTACGGTGTGGGTTAAAAGAGATTACGAGATTAGGGTTACTAACCGTAAAGTAGCATATGGAAGACACCAAAACAGATCTTGATTTTTGGTGACGAAGAACGATCTCGGGAAACTATGGCCGAAAACGGGATCTCGGCGACCTAGATCGGTAATCGGCGCGAGACACGACGAGCAAGAACCTCCAAGGATGAAAGAGATGTTTTGGGGAAGGTTGGGGATGATTTGTGAATGATCTTGGCTCAGAAAGAATGAATGAAGAAAGAAAGAATCGACGGATTAAATAAAGATAAAATGACGGCTGAAAAATAGATCTTGGGTTTCGGGGTCAACTAGTCAGTCAAAGAAGAGTGGTTGACCGACTAGTTTAAGAACTAGTCGGTCGGTCGTCTAACTTAGACCGACTAAATGGCAAACCGAGAATAGGTTTTGGTACAGGTCGACTAAATTAGTCGGTCAAAGCGCAACTGGTGACCGACTAGTTTAAGAACTAGTCGGTCGGTCGACCAACGTTGACCGACTAAAAGGCAACCAAAAGCTAAAGATGAGAATTAGAATTAGTCGGTTGAAGAGCAACAGCTGACCGACTAGTTTGCAACCTAGTCGGTCGGAAATCGTTCTTAGACCGACTAACGACAAACAGTAACTTCTACTGTACAGTGAAACTCAGAATTAGTCGGTCTGAGTACAATTCTTGACCGACTAGTTTGAGAACTAGTCGGTCGAAGGTTGAACTTAGACCGACAAACGACAAATAGTAACTCAGCTATTTTTAATACATTGAACTAGTCGGTCCATGAAGGATTGCCGACCGACTAGATCTCATTCTAGTCGGTTGGTTCTCCTTCGTGAACCAACTACGATGCACCAGAAGTGCTGAAACGAAGCGCGAAGCTTCGGGAAAGATTCTATGGCTTCTAGGATCGTTCTAACTCTAGAATTACGGCGTTATTACGCTAAAATGTGAGGATTCAATCGAGAAAAACATACAAGAAGGGAAATTCAATATTATTCATATAATTTATTCATTACAAACACCGGTTGTTACATCCTCCCCACCTTAAGAAAAATTCCGCCCTCGGAATTTCCTAACACTCACGTGTCAGGGAACAAAAGTGGGTAGCGCTCACGCATCTCATCTTCCCTCTCCCAAGTAGACTCTCCTGGTGAGCCGTGTCGCCACATCACCCTCACAAGATTTACGGTCTTGTTCCGAAGTGACTTCTGACGCCTGTCCAAAATCTGAACTGGTAGCTGGTCATACGTCAGATCAGGGCGAACGGTGATCTCCGAGAAATCCACAACGTGAGACGGATCGCTAACATAACGACAAAGCTGCGACACATGGAAGACGTCGTGAACTCCAACCAAAGATGGCGGCAAGGCTAAGCGGTAGGCTACCTCGCCAACCCTCTCCAGAACGTCAAACGGTCCAATGTATCTCGGGCTCAGCTTCCTGCGCTTCCCAAAGCGAATCACTCTTCGATTTGGGGAAATCTTCAGAAACACGTGGTCACCAGGCTGAAACTCCAACGGACGTTGTTTCGCATCAGCCCAATGCTAAAAACGGTCCTGAGCAATCCTCAGCCGCTCCCGAATGTTTCTGATAACATCCACAGCCTCCACGATCATCTCAGGTCCCAACAGCTCCCGATCTCCAACGTCATCCCAACTCAGTGGCGATCGACATTTCCTCCCGTATAGCGCAGCGAATGGTGCCATGCCAATACTCGCCTGGAAGCTGTTATTATAAGAGAACTCCACCAGGTGTAGATGGTCCTCCCATGAACCCTTAAAATCCAACATACATGCCCTCAGCAAGTCTTCCAAGATCTGAATCGTCCTCTCGGACTGGCCATCCGTCTGCGGATGGTACGCCGTGCTGAAACTCAGACTCGTACCCAAACTTTTCTGCAGACTCTGCCAGAACTGAGATGTGAATCTCGTGTCTCTGTTCGACACGATACTCACAGGGACTCCGTGCAGTCGAACGATCTCCTGCACGAAACGCGTTACATCACTAACTATTCTAGGAAAAGGAAATAAAAATGGAAAGTAAAAGAGTTTACCTCCATATATCTCCTCGCCAGCGCCTCAGTGGACTATCATACTCGGAACGGAATAAAGTGCGCGGATTTGGTTAATCGGTCTACGATCACCCAAATCGCGTCATTCTGCTTCGGACTCCGAGGTAGTCCAGTCACGAAGTCCATAGTGATGTGTTGCCACTTCCACTCCGGAATCGGAAGCGGTTGTAGCAACCCCGCCGTACGCTGATGCTCCGCTTTCACCTGCTGGCAAACCAAGCACTTGGCTACACTCCGAGCCACGCTCGTCTTCATCCCATGCCACCAGAAATTCAAACGAAGATCTTTGTACATCTTGGTCCCACCAGGATGCACAGAATACGTCGAACTGTGTAACGACTGGTTTTCATGTATCCGGATTTATTATAATATAATATATGTTTTGGTGGATTTTCTCCTCTGTGTGTGGTTTTCGTCTCCGTAACTTTCATTTTCGATCGTTTCGTCGTGTTTTTCTCGTTTCTTCCTTAGGATCGTCGATTTCGAAGTATGTCATTCGTGGCGGGCTTCATAACGGTCGTATCTTGCTAATAGATCAAGCCTAGGAGTCTTAGGAATCGATCCCGGGGCCCCGCGCTCCGTATCAGAACTTTTGGTGCTTATTAGCAGGTGTAAGAAGGGGCACCGACCGACTAGATGATGATCCAGTCGGTCGGCAATCCTTCTTGGACCGACTAGTTGGCTTTCTAAATTATTCAGGAGTTACTGTTTATCGTTAGTCGGTCTAAGAACGTTGGTTGACCGACTAGGTTGCAAACTAGTCGGTCAGCGATGCTTCTTTAACCGACTAACTCTTCAACTTATTTTTAGTATCAATACTGTTCACTCTTAGTCGGTCTAAGAACGTTCATCGACCGACTAGATGTTAAACTAGTCGGTCAGTATTTGTTCATGGACCGACTAAATCTAAATCCTATTTTCGTTTAGAAGTTACTGTTTACACTTAGTCGGTCTGCGTTGGTCGACCGACCGACTAGTTGCCAAACTAGTCGGTCAGTGGTTGCTCTTTGACCGACTAATCTGTGTTAAAACCCTAATTTCTGGGCAGCCGCCAGCCCAACCTATTTATACCCCTCCCAAACGATTTCATCTTCCTCCACTCGACCCAAAACCCTAAAATCTCCCCCATTGAGCCCCCCATCTTCCCCCAAGCCTTATTCCTTCATTCCTTGCCCTAGATCCATCATCTAAACCATCCATCCACTCATTCCACCTCTCATTTTCCCCAAATCTCCATCAAATCCCCAAAATCCCCCAAAACCCCTAGTTTCCCAAACTTCTCCATTGGTTCCCAGATCAGATCCTAGGGTTCTCCGGAGTGTTTCTTCCGCCTCCTCTCGGTAAGAAATCGATCTCCCGATGTTTTCATAACCTATTTGTATTTTTATGAAACCCTAATGAAATTTCATGTTGTTTGATGATTGTTTCCCCATAACAGCGATTTTCCCCGTAGATTAGCATCCGCGAGACGAACCTTCGTGATCGTCATCCCCGGTGCTAGGCAAGTGAAGCTTGCCACTTAGGATTTAGGCCATGTTTTAGGCCATTTGCTTGTTGTAGGCGTAAAAGAGGCTAGGCGACGAAATGATACTCGCCTAGGCGCAAATTGGGGAACTAGCTTGACAACGAAGCTAGTCCCGACATATATCATGTTGCACAAATACCATGTCATGTTTACTTTACATTAACGGTACGCGAATTAATTGTCATGTCATTGCATTCTTTAAGTGTTTCTGTGATTACGTAGCTTTGCTACAATGCTTGTGTTCCTGGCTCGTGTTCCAGAAGCGGGCCATGTGTTGGTTGATAGCCAATGCCCGAATTGCTTGTTTCCGGCTAGGTGCACCCCTACGCCAAATGTTTAAGAATGCGAGCTCATGTGCGGGGCAACCCCGGCTCACTTGCTGAGCTCATGTGCGGGGACCCTGGCTCCATTACGTGTGGGTATTGGGGGTAAGAGTTAAGCAGCCAATCAACTGGGAGTCTGCCCGATCAGCAACTGCAGTGGTAAGGCGTAAACTCTGGGTTTGGGGTAGTTGTTAAGCGGCCAATCAGCGTGAATGTGAAACCATTCAGCTGTAAGGCGTAAACATCTACAAACAACGTAAAACGTGAATAGTGAATTGATTGAGATTGTTAGTAGCTTGGCTACTCTTGTCTTGTCCCGATGATTGTTCTCTTGTACTTATTGTTCACCATGTCTTATTCGTGCACTCATGCTATAACTGCCATGTCATGCATACTATAACTGCTAGGTTGCTAGTTGCCTTACTTTCAGTTTCCTTGCCCAAGTCTTTTAGACTTGCTGACATGTGCCCCTTTACTCTTTTGGGTGACACATGTTAGATCCTGAGCCTGGGTACCTTGTTGAGGACGAGGTGTTTGCTGACGCCGAGCCCGAGGTTGTGTTTGACGGGGAGTACGTGGACACTGGGGACCAGTCCTAGTGTCTTCGTTGTGTTTTCCTTTTGTTTAGACAGTTGTTTTGTTGTCGGTGCGTAACACCTATACTTTGTTATGTCGTTGCTTTTGTTGGCCTTGTTCTGGGCCTTAGACTCTTTTCTTTTAGCCTGGTGGCTTTTCTGGATGTTGGACTTATTTTCATGTTGGACAATTTATGAGATGCGAGATTTTATTTCAGTCTCTCCTTGTGTTATTATTGTTATTCCGTTGTGGTTACAGGGACCTGCTTATGTTTTATTGACGCTTATCGGGTTTGGGGCTTCACAGCTCCACTCTCGTGCGGACATCTTCACGTCTCGCCTCCATTTTAGGGAAGCGGGTCGTGACAAACTGTGTGCCTCCACCAGCAGCTCCTCTCTGATATCTCCCGCAGGCACACACAACCTTGCTCCAAACCTCAGCGAGCCATCCTCGTGAATCACGAAATCAGTCCGCAGACCCGCTTCCACCATCTCTCGAATCTTTACTAACTTCGGATCACCACTCTGCCCAGCCTTGATCCGATCCACAATCATCGACTGTATCTGCATACACATCAACGAAGAAGTCTCTCCAGGAAGAACCACCTCAACTCCAGACTCGTAAAAATCCTGCTACAATCTCCACTGCGAAGTCAACAACATCACCGCCGGAAGCCTACTCAACGCATCAGGAACCACATTCACTTTACCCGGGTGATACTGCAACTCGATCTCATAATCCGCCATGAACTCCAACCACCGACGCTGTCGCATGTTGAGCTCCTTCTGTGTGAAAATGTACTTCAAGCTTTTGTGATCGGTGAAAATCTTCACTTTCTCACTCAGCAGGAAGTGCCTCCAAATCTTCAGCACAAACACGACAGCAGCCAACTCCAAATCGTGCGTTGGGTAATTCTTCTCATGAGCCCTAAGCTGACGAGAAGCATACGCGACCACGTGCCCATGCTGATGCAACACACATCCAAGACCTTTGCAGGATGCATCACAAAAGATCTCGAATCCTCCGCTCCGGTCGGGCAAAACAAGAACAGGGGCAGACGTCAACCGCTCCTTCAGAACACCAAAAGCTTCCTCACAACCAACGGACCAATCAAAAGATACATCCTTCCGCGTCAATCTGGTCATCGGCTCAGCAATACGGGAGAAATCCTTGATGAATCGCCGGTAATAACCTGCAAGTCCAAGGAAACTCCGGATCTCAGATGCTGACTGCGGAACAGGCCATTCTCTGATAGCCTGAATCTTCTCAGGATCCACCGAAATCCCATCACCAGTCACCACATGCCGCAGAAAAGCCACTCTATCCAGCCAGAACTCGCACTTCGAATACTTGGCATACAACCGGTTCCTCCTTAGAATTTCCAATACCGTCCTCAACTGCGACGCATGATCCTCCTCTGACTTAGAATAGATCAGAATGTCGTCAATGAAGATAACGACAAACTTATCTAGATAGTCATAGAATATCAAATTCATCAGGTTCATAAATACTGCGGGCACGTTGGTCACACCAAATGGCATAACCACGAACTCGTAGTGACCATACTTCGTCCTGAAAGCCGTCTTCGGAATATCCTCTTTCCTCACCTTCAGCTGGTGATATCCACTCCTCAGGTCCAATTTGGAAAATACTCTCGATCCTCCCAGCTGATCAAAATTATCATCAATCCGCGGCAATGGGTACTTATTCTTCACAGTCACCGCATTCAGCCCTCGATAATCCACGCACATGCGACGCGAACCGTCCTTCTTCTTCACCAGCAGGACCGGTGCTCCCCACGGAGACACACTGGGATTAATGTAGCCCTTCCGCAAAAGCTCGTCCAGCTGTTTCCGCAACTCCTCCAATTCCGCCGGAGCCATACGATAAGGTGACTTTGAAATGGGATGCGCCCCCAGAATCAGATCAATAGAAAATTCCAGAGCTCGATCGGGCGGCAGACCAGACATCTCCTCGGGAAAGACGTCATCAAATTCACGCACCATAGTAGTCCTACCCTGCTCCATCAGTATAGCTACAGCCTCCACCGGCTTGGCCCGAAACCTGACCGGACCAAGCGAACTGCTACCACGGCTGAACTCAAACACAGGATGTCCGGGGATCTCGAACACCACCTTCTTCCTCCGACAGTCGATCGTAGCATAGAAGCTCGCAAGCCAATCCATCCCAAGCACTGCATCGTAGTTGATGATGTCGTGGATAATAAATTCAGCATACAGCTCGTGTCCACAGACCACCAACGGGCAAGAATTGCACCCACGATGCACCGAAAGCACACCATTCCCTGTGATGATGTTTCAACTCTGGGGAAGAGAGGAAGTCGACAAGGAATGCCTCTCCACGAAGCTCCGAGAAACGATGCACATGGATGCACCAGAGTCAAAGAGAACTCGTGCAGGATAAGCGCAGACCAAAATCAAACCTAACAGTCAGTCTAACAATCAAATTCTATTCTAGCAATCAAACATATACAAACGCTAATCATCTCTAACAACCAAACTAACTAAGAAAGGAACAACTAGATAGAAAGTTACATGCGATAACCTCATCTAGCGTCTCGGTCTCAGCAGCAGTCATCAGAAACGCCTGTCGTCTTGGCTTGACAGCCTGCTGGAAAGCCTACCTCTGCGGAACGAGAGGCGCTCCACGTCCATCAGGAACAAGTGCCCTCTGCTACAACGGTTGAGCTGCAACAGGTGCCCTCCACGGCTGCTTCGACCTCGGACAGTCCTTCATGGTGTGCGCAGGATCGCCACAAACCAGACACTGCCCAGCATCTTCCGGCACTGCTCCTTGACATGCCCAGTCTTGCCACAGAAGTTGCAAGTCTTCAAAGTAGGAGGTCCTCCGGGCCTCTTGAACTGCACAGGCTGGTTGGGCCCGTGCCCTGGT
The DNA here is from genome assembly GCA_030789695.1 of Scilla litardierei. NCBI lineage: Eukaryota > Viridiplantae > Streptophyta > Magnoliopsida > Asparagales > Asparagaceae > Scilla > Scilla litardierei. The sequence goes on from CM061130.1 coordinate 141,962,665, forward strand.
CTCACCACCGCTCTGGCCTGCTCCATAGGCCTCTTCCCAGTGCCAGAAATCTGTCCCCTCTTCTGATTCACAATCCTCTCCTGCCTCTTCGCCGCTATCAGGACTTTCTGGTAAGTCTCCGCATCAGAAGAAGTGACATAGCTCTGCAGATCCAAAGAAAGCCCCTACAGAAACCTCTGGGCTCTCTCCTCAGCAAGCCCCTACAGAAACCTCTGGGCTCTCTCCTCAGCATCTTGCACCATCTTCGGTGCAAAACGACTCAGCCTCGTAAATTCCTGGTGGTACTGATCCACCGTCAAATTCACCTGCTTCAGATCAATGAAGCGCTGAGCCATCTCCCTCCTGGCGGCCTTCGGAAAATATTCCTCATCAAACCTGTACTTGAAGGTAGCCCAAGTGATCACTCCTTATTTTACACCTTTTTCCCGCATGTTTGCATGCCATTTAGATCGCCCAAATCATGTTTTTCACGATATATCGATGATATTGCGATACTTTTCACGATTTGTTGTTTTTGTCGCATTTCAGGTGATTTGGCGCGATTTGGAGTGATCTCGAGGTGCGCTTACTCTAGACGGCCACCGACGACCTTCCCCGAGGGGTATTTTGCTGTTGGAGAGGAGCGGAAGAGAATGGACGTCGTAGGAGCGACGAGGAGGCCAAAATAAGCATCTGGGCATTTTTTGTGTCTCACTCGGCCGAGCGGAGGAGCCGCTCGGCCGACCAGCGAGACACCGCTCGGCCGACCAGATCAGACACGATTTACCTGTGCACTCGGCCGAGCGACGGATACCACATCGGCCGAGTGACGACATCATGTTCGCCCGAGTGGCGCCCAGACGAAGCCCTTCAAAAATCTCCAAGTTTCTGTTTTTCGGTTGCATGAGCTTCAGAAGACCCACTCGGCCGAGTGGCTTATCCCGTCTGCCCGAGTACAATGAAGCCATCGGCCGAGTGACGACAACTCACTCGGCCGAGCCGCCCCCGAAGTAGAGACCCCTGAAGGCCCCGACTTACTGGAAAATGACAGGGTTTCTCACTCGGCCGAGCGACTTTTGTCACTCGGCCGAGTGCGATGCGCTGCCTGTAGCGAAATCTGTGGAAAACAGGCTGTGCAGGGGTATTTTGGTCACAGTTTTTGGACGATTTTGGGGGCTATTTAACCCCTGTTTTTACCCTAGTTTTGGGAGCTTCTTCTTAGATTTTTTGCAGCTTTTTAGATCTACTTTTTAGCTTTAATTTGGAGATTGGAGAAGAGACAAATTTGTGATTTTTGTTGGATTAATTGAAGAACTCCATTGGTTTGTTCATCTCTACTCTAAAAATTCTATTTTTATTGCATATCTCATTATTGTGATGAATTCTATTGCTTATTTCATTGATTATTTTTGTGATCTCACTATGAATTGTGAGTAGTCTCCACGTCTTGGGGCGTGGGGCTGAACCCTACAAGCCCAACTTCATATTTGTGATGAATTAGTAGAAATTTTGCTAGAATTGATATTTAGAGATTAGGTTGGGATCGATTTACTACGGTTAGCTAGGAGTTCATATCGATTGGGATTTGCAAGAGATTGGATCCCAATTCGATAGGAAACCCTAGAAATCCGAATTGGGTTGGAATCGAATTTCCGTAGTATCGGTTTGCAAGAGATTGGACCGATACTAGGGTTTCCGGTTGCAATTCCGTGCCAATACCCGTTTGCAAGAGATTGGACGGGTAGGAACTATCCCAATCTAGATCGCGAGCCGAGTTTGCAAGAGATTGGGCTCGGTGAGCGATTGGACGATGATGTTGATCCTAATGCTAGCTTTCCTAGGCTAGGGTTTGCAAGAGATTGGACCCAAACCTAGGATAGCTATAGACCGGCAACAGCGCGAGAGCGTGAGCTTGGTTCTACATTCAGTTGCAACTAGTTCATCCAAAATCCTAATCTAGCAATTTTGATACCGATGAACCACATTTATGAGATACGGTGAGTAGCGGGGATTCCCCATTCCCTAGACGTTCTTTATTTGATTTGATATTTCTGCACTTTGTCTGACGATTGTGACAGGTTCGCCAAAGGCAAATCTCCTTTCTTAGATAGCCAGGTTGATTGGAACAAGCACGGTCATTCGTCCTCCCTGTGTTCGATATCCCGCTCGCCGCTACACCGTGCGCTTGCGGTAAAACTACAACCGTCGCCCCGGGCGTGTATCCGGGGTGCGATCAAGTTTTTGGCGCCGTTGCCGGGGAGGCGATTGCGTTTGATTCTTTCTCACCCTAGCTATTTCTTTTTATTATTATTATCATTATTTTTATTTCTTATTTCTTACTTAACCCTTCCACGGTTCTAATCATCTCTTTGAAACTCTGTTTTCGTTGTGCATGAACACGAGATCTACGGCGGACCCTGAAGCTATACTATTTGATCCCGAGATCGAACGTACCGCGCGGAGACTTAGAGCGGAAAGGAGACAAAATCCGGAAGGGAGGTTTATGACCAACCCGGAAACTGCGGAACAATTAGCGGCAAGGATGGCGAGGATAATTTCTATTCGAGATAGGCTTCGGCCTAAGAACTCTTCTACTACCTCGTCCATTACCATGCCGCAGTTGGCGGCCGACAAGAACTTCGAGCTAAAGACTGGATTAGTGGTTTTGATGCAGCAGGATCCATTTCATGGGAATGCCCATGAGAATCCCCACTACCACATACAATTGTTCTTGTCGAAGTGTGCCACATTCCAGATGCCGGGGGTCTCCATCGATGCCATCAGACTGTGCCTCTTCCCCTTCACGCTAAAGGACAAGGCACTCTATTGGTTGAGGACGCAAGCTGAGGGTGTTTTCACCACTTGGGACGAGTTGGCGGGTGCATTCATTGACAAGTTCTATCCGCCCTCCAAGACGGTGAAGATTCGGAGCGCTCTTATGTCCTTCAAGCAAGGACCCCAAGAGACGCTCTATGAGGCTTGGGAGCGTTTTAAGGATCTACAGCATCAATGCCCGCACCATAGTATAGAAGATTGGGAGCTAGTGCATAGCTTCTACAATGGTCTCCAACCGGGGACCAAACAAATTATTGATGCCGCGGCAAATAGTGCTATCTTGTCAAAGACTCCCGAAGAAGCTACGGCCCTAATTGAGGAGATGGCCTCAAATAATCAACAATGGGGCGATGAGCGAGGACACTCTACGTCCTCCTTGAAGCCGACTAGTATTTATGAGGCGAAGGCCGTGGCGGAGCTTACGAGCAAATTTGATTCTCTCCACAAGGTAGTGGAGAGATTGGAGAAGTTCATCACGGAGTCCCAAGGAGCCCCATCCACCTCCGCACCGACCAACCAAATGTGTGATTGGCAAGACCAATCTCAAGTCATGTATGTGGGAGGAGAGCAAGGAGAAGGATCCTTGGAGCAAGTACAATATGTCGCGGGGAACCAAGGGTATTGGGCCAATCCGGCCGCAAGAAATCATCCCGGATTCTCCTACGCCAACAATGAAGGAGCTTTGAACCCGCCACCACCACCGCCTCAACAAGCTCGACCACCACCACCCCAACAACAAAACTATCCACCGAGGGGGCCCACTCAACAAAACTTTCAACCGAAGCAACAAGTTCCACCATATATGCCGTCCGGATACAATCAAGGGTGGAGGAATCAAAATCAAAACCCTCCACAAGCTCAACAACGATCCGACTTCGAAGCTAGAGTGGAGGCGTTCATGGTCGAGCAAAATAAGGTCAATGCTACATTGAAGGCGGGGCAAGACTCTCTTAATACCGTTGTGGCTCAAATATCGGAGCAATTGGCGTTGCTCAATCAGAACACTCAACGATTGCCGGCGCAACCCGAGCAAAACCCACGGAGCAACACCGGCCACATCAACGCCGTAGTTGCCGTTACCACTAGAGGCGGGAAGGACACCACCCCCGCCATGATTCCTACCGAGGAGCCCGTGGAGGAAAGTTTGGAGCCGGTTGAGCCGGTAGTTGAAGTTGATAAGGAGAAGGAGCCACAAGAAAGGGAGAAATCTAGAGCGGAGCAATTGACCGAGGAGAGGCGCTTCATGCCACCGGTCCCATTCCCCCAAAGACTAGCGAGAGAAAAAATGGAGAAAAGGCTAGCGAAGTTCCTCGAGTATCTAAGAGGAGTTAGCCTCAATATTCCCTTCCTCGACGCCATCGTGGAGATCCCCACATATGCTAAATTCTTGAAGGACTTGATTTCGGGGAGAAAGAGGAAGGAGAAGATCATGCTAGCCGAGGAGGGCTCTTGGTTCACCAAGAGAGAGAAGGAGCCGGCCAAATTTAAAGATCCGGGGAGTTTTTGGATTCCTTGCACCTTGGGCGGCGTCCCTCTTCAAAAGGCGTTGGTTGATCTAGGGGCTAGTGTGAGCCTCATGCCTCTCTCCATGTTTTTAAGGCTAAACACCGGGACAAAGTTGAAACCCACCGACATGTGCATTCAATTAGCCGATGGGTGAATAACAAGGCCGGTGGGGATCGCCGAAGACATACCGCTACAAGTCCCGGGTGGAATATGCTTGCCATGTGACTTCGTGATCATGGACGTTAAGGAGGAGGGAGACACTTCGTTGATACTTGGACGCCCATTCCTCGCCACCGCCGGAGTCATCGTCGACGTGCGCGAAGGTACACTAACTTTAAACGTCGGCAACATCGAGGTGGAGCTCCACATTCCTAAGGCTATGAAGCACATGCCTTACCACAAGGAACTTGACTACATGGACCTCCTCGATGAGGTGATAGAGGAGGCGATCCCCCACTCAATTGGCGCTCTATTTGACGAAGATTTAGAGGAAGGCCCGGATTTAGGCCATGATGAGAAGATAGATGATTCCCCGACCTCTCCGCTGAAAATGATGAAGGCGACGCTGATGTCGCAAGGATTCGAGAGCTCTGCAAGCTCTCGACATCAAGGTCTCCGACGAAAGCTCCGCCAGTACGGAAACCGGCATCACCGGTGAAGCCGTTGACCGGAGCAAATGCTAGCTTGGGGGAGCCTCCCCCCAACACTACTCGAGACGGGAGACCACCGAGGGAGGACACGCCGCCTCCACGTCCAAATCCAAGCGTTCTCCCCGGAAAGTTCGATGGGTGCATCTCATATGCACCAAACATCCCACATTAATTGAAAATCATAGGGGGTCGAGCTCACGACCTTAAACGAGCGCTTGTCGGGAGGCAACCCGACGGTTTTTGCTTTATTTTCACTTTTTCTTTATTTTCGTTTTAGAAATTTTTAGTGTTTTGAGTCGTTCGCCCAAAAATTTTGTGATAACGGGTCCTATTTTTCTTGACAGGAGAGGAGATAGGTACATCCATCATGAGGAGGATGAACGGTACGACGAGGAGCGCCCCAAGAAGGCGCTCGACGCTTAGGAGGAAGATGGAATCGACTGGAGGAAGAAAGACGGAGTTTAGAGCCCAAACGAAGACAAACAGCAGGACACAAGGCTCACTCGGCTGAGCATACTAGTCACTCGGCCGAGTACACAAGTTCGTCCGGCCGAGCCGCTCACGAACGAGGGAAGTCTGCTGTACCCAACTCTCTGTTAATTTTCCTGATTTCAATATAACTGCTACTCGGCCGAGCACATATTTCCACTCGGCCGAGTAAAACGGATACCCTCCTAGGGCGAGTCTTGCCGAGTAGCTTGAGTCACTCGGCCGAATGGACTTACTCCACTCGGCTGAGGCTGGCAAGGCCACTCGGCCAATGCGTAAGCGGGGAGGAATTTCCACTGATTCCTCTCGGCCGAGTGACCTAGTCACTCGGCTGAGTCGTAACTTCTGCTATATAAGGGGTCGAGGGGGGCACGTTTTTCGAACCGCTGAAACCGATCGCGCCCCCCGACCTCTCAGCTTCCCTCGCCCGCTCGCACCCGTCACTCGCCCGACCGCCGTTGCCGCGCCGCCGCTCGGCCAGCCTTCGCCGGCCGACCCCCCGCCGTGACTCGCCCGAGTCGCCGCCGGCGGCCGCCGCCCCTACCACCTCCGGTATCGCTTGATTTGCCTTTTTCTCCTCTTTTTGAGTATTTTTTGAGGATCCATGTGTTAAACGACCCCCAAACCCAAATCAATTTCTATATCTATCTGTTATACCCCTAGTGCTCCATACGTTTTGAATATTACCCGCTGATATCTCCATTTCATGCGCAGGTTGTTTTTGGGAGCTTAGGGGAGCCCAGGGGAGCTTCTCGGGACTGATTTGAGCTTCGTGGAGGCGCTGACTTCGCACGCTTCCATTGCTTAGCACTCGCGACGTGTCGGGGTACACTCTTTCCATTATTTTGCACACGCCACACTTTTCACGTTTTTCGGCGCGCTCGGGGCCGATATGCCACCCGGACACGGCCGCGGACGAGGAGACCTTCCGCCAAGCAGAAGCGGTCGGATGATGCCGGCCCCTCCCACGAGGTGGAAGGCTCTCCTCCTCCTTCCCCCACTCACCCCGTCCACCCCGCACAGCCTGCAGGCCCCGCACACCCCGCACAGCCTGCAGAGCCCGCACAGCCCGCGCAGCCTCTCCCTGCCGCTCCACAGCCACCACCTCCGGCACCACTGATCGGGCCGCTGGGGATCACGTTCCGAAACGACGCACACCGCGTCGCTTTCGAGCGTATCTCCCAGCGCTCGATCGTACCCTCCAGGTTTGCACACCTTGCTGACCTAGGACGCCTGGGGGTACTAGAGGGGATGCTCACGTTGTACGACAACGTGGGCTGGCGAGATTTCTTTCAGGTGTCGGCGGATACGTTTACCCGCCCGACACTTGAGGTTCTGAGTTCGATCGCCCGGACCGACGAGGGATGCTCGTTTTGGTTCATGGACCGGGAGTGCCAGGTCACTCTCGCCCAGTTGAGAGCCTTCTTCTCGTGGCCCGATATCCCCGGGGCCAATCGCGGTTACGCACCCACACATATCCCCCCACCTTCCTTCGACGCCGGTGCCTTCTGGGCCCGGATTACGGGTCTCCACGCTGCCTTTGACCCTAGTAGGGCCAAGGCCTCGGCCATTGTCCATCCCTGCCTCCGCATTGCTCAGCGCCTTAATTAGAATTTAACTTGATATTCAATTAATCAACTTTTTGACCAATTAACTCATTAAAATATTATATTTTAATTCCTACGGTAAACATAGTCTTGCCCTAGTTTTAGCATATGTTCAATATTAAATATAGGTAGATTGGCTTTTATCTATCTATATCCTCCCACTATTTTTACGAACGTTTTAAAGCTTAATAACGAACGATTTAATCGAATTAAAATTAATGGGTAAGAGTTCCAATCACATTGAGTCTAAACAACCTTGAGTGTAGCTCAACAAGTTGATTGACTCTGCGATCGGAAGATGACTCTTCATCGATCATATCGGATGTGACTCTCTTAATCGGTTTTTGCCCCTAGCCATTCGTGATCATGAGTGTGCTCATCCAAATCACAATGTCTAGTCTAGTCGGACCCTTGTTTTCATGTCTAGCCTGACTTGCCCCTCAGCTCGGTGTATGCACGACACGTCGGTTTGGGTCAGGTCTTAGACTTACATCAAGTCAGACTACATCGTTGACTTAACTTACGCCGGCGCTCGGGGTACGAGACGACGGTTAGGGTTAGTCAAGATTTCATCTTATGTATTTAAGGAGTTGGTTTCTACATGGTTGCCATGTCACAGCTTGAGTGTATCTCAACAACTATAACACGGGCCCTATAGTTGCTAACCCCTAAAACAAGGAGGGCTACGGCTAATCTTGAAAAAAATCATTAACGTATTTGACTTAGATATAGTCCAGGGTGTCATACAATCATGATTAGCGACATTGCGGTCCAGCGGAACTCAGCCAGGGAATTGACTAAGCCAGGATCACTATCCCTTAAAGGGTGATCCAGAACTCTTAGCCAAGCACATTGACTGGATCATGGTCCATTGAATGAAGCTTGTCATTTTTGTATGTATGCCATAGACTAAACATCTTTTATTAACAACTAATTAATCCTATCAACTAGTTGAATCCTTAAATTCAAAATTTTAGGATTTGTTTAATAACTTTTATTAAGTCCTTATCAACTATAAGGTTCACGTGCTACCCTAATCATTATCAGGATTTTAATAAATTTTATTAACAACGCTAGAAGCGAAGTCCTTTAATGAAAATTAATTATAACAATTAGAATTTAAATTCATTTAAAGGACTACCCTAATCAGGAATTAGGTCTTAATATTGTTGTTAATGATTTATTAAAACATAGCATGTCATTAAAATTCAAGTAATAAATTTTAATCATTTTTAATGGCTAACCTAAAGGGTTGTCTTGTGTTATCAAATAAGGGACAAGATTAACAAGCCATTAAAAAAACTACACTAATTTATCGCATAAAGATAGTGCACAACTATTTAACATTTAAATATACTAAGTTTATCGCATAAACAATTTCCGACTTTTAAAATCAGTTTTTTTTTAAAAAAATATCTTATAAGTTTAAAACACTTCTTTTTAAAATTTTTCCATGTTCAAAAATTTATCATATACAATTTTTAAACATCTAAAATATTTTAAACTTATCGCATAAATTTAAAGCCTTAAAATCAATTTTAAAATTTATCACATAAATTAAAAAACACCATTTTAAAATTTCCATGCTAAAAAAATTTATCATATAAAAATTTTTAGGCACCCAAAAAAATTTAAACTTTTAAAGATTTAAAATTAGTTTTAAAATTATCACATAAATTTTAAAACGTCATTTTAAAAAATTTCCATGTTCAAAAATATCAAAATAAAATTTTGAACATCTAAAACATTTTTAAAATTTTATCTCATAACTTTAAAAATATTTGAAAAGCATTTAAAAGCATTAACAAGTTTAATGAAATCGCAGTACCTAGATCGACTACGCAAACCTAGGCTCTGATACCAATGTTGGGGAATTGGCGGTCCCTTAGGGCACAAAAAACTCTAGTCCCGTCCTAAGTCGGACGGAACATAGACAGGAAAAACAATAGCAGCGGAAGAAAAACCTATGTTAACTAATTAACATGCAGTTAAAAACAATTTTTAACTTAGCCCTAAGGTCCAAGACCCTATGCCAAGATCTATGCCGACTTGGGATGGATCTGACCATCCCAAGAAGGATCTAGCCTACTGCGATTAAACTAAACTAATGCTAATAAACTACTTTAACAACATACCCGGAATCTCAGCCCTGGAGCAGGCGAGATGTTCCGCGCCGTCGTCCGAGCTGCTCCCGTCCCACGCCGAGCCGCTCCTTGAACCGCTCCCCGAACCGCTCCTCGAACCGCTCCGCATCCCGAGGCGATCAATCCCCGTGCCGCCGAGCCAACCACGCGCCGAAGAAAGTTTCACGCGAGTGAAACCTCCGCCAAGATTTCGGATCCAGAATCCGAACTCCTTTGTGGCTTTGCTAGAGCCCACAGGAGTAAAGCAGAAATTTAGGGAGAAGTGAAATATTAATTTAAGCCTAGATCCGAGCGTGCTCCAACATTTACGAGAGCCGCTCAGATCTAGAGCTTGGGACGAGTTTTGAGAAAGGGGGGAGACCCCTATTTATATAGGCGGCGGACTCTCCCCTTTTCTCAAAATCCGATGTGGGACTAATTATTTGGGTTAGTTAAAATCAAGTTAGTTTACACTTCAAAAAGTGCAAACTTCCGTGAATTTTAACTCACTCACCATTGAGCTTCAAGATCGATACAACCTATCAATACGACAAGCGTTCAACGGTGAACGCATAGGAAAAAACCGTTCGTCAATCGGAGTTCGTTTGACCCTCCAATTGATCGTCCAAATATCAGCCCAAGAGTCAATTTTCGCAAAACTGCAGCCGTCAAGATGATTCTGCCTAGGGTTCGCAACCCTAGGCGTGTGGGGCCCACCAGGGGCCCCACAGCCTCGATCTGCGCGCGCAACACAGCCTGGGCAGAGCCCAGGCGGCCTGGGCTTAGCCCAGGCGGCCTGGGCTTGGCCCAGGCCTGCGCCTGGGCTTGCCCAGGCCGAGCCTGGGCTAAGCCCAGGCTTGTGCCTGGCTAGCCCAGGCAGCGCCTGGGCTAGCCCAGGCAGCCTGTTCTGCCTGGGCCTGGCCTGGTCTGATACTTTGGGCTGTTTTGGCTCTAACTTGAGCATTTGGTGTCCGATTTGGACGCCGTTCGAACCTGGGTCTAGACCGGAATATTTCCGTCTTACCCGTGAACTTTTCCTTGCGTTTATATTATTAAATATTGTGTTAAACAATTTAATACACATTTAATCGCTTTTGCATCAAATGCAAAATAGTCCCTATCTAAGCTTAAATTATCATATTGCATCAAATGCAATTATCTCTTCTTTTGCATCAAATGCAAATATTCTCCCTAACTAATTTCTACCTATTACTAGACGAAGCATTGCACTCTGTGTGAGACCCTACAGCCTGACCCTTACAACAGGTTGGGCTCGAAGCCCTATACGGCAGTGACCACGAGCAGTGGTTGCCGTCCCTGCTTCAGAAATCATCATTATGTGGTTGACTCATTGACATGAGTATTGTCGGGACCACCTGACTGTTTCCGTGATGATTTCCGCAGTTATAGTCTCTTCGTCTAAATTGTGTCGTGTAGATCAAGTCTGGGGTACGGTCAAACTGTCAACCCCAATAACTTGACTCCGGTTAGTTTCTATCGTTCTTTAGTCAACTAATGTTGGACTTCTTCCAACATACTCTGCGCAGAGTTTTTACTAAAGACCGAACTAACTCTACGACACTAACTCCCATTGACCGGGAGAGACGAATCCTCTCTTGGTCATTACACGCCTCGTACGTTTCAAGTGACACCCAATCAAAAGACCTTTCGACAGGCCTTGCCTCGAAGCTAGGTCAGTTAATCTAAGTGGCACCGTTCACGCACAGGTTCGTCAAAATGACCTCAAGTCAAAAGACCAACTATCCTATCATCACTCAGAGTTATCACTGACAGATTGGTCAATATAACCATATGATAACTCTAGTGGATCGTTCAGTGAACTCATTCTAATGAGCACCTGTGTCTCGTCTTCGACTTCGCCAAGTCAAGCGATCATGAGATCATCGCCACCGCTAAACGGTGAAGACTAAGACACAATGGTCTATCCGATGTTTCGATATCCTTGTCTCGAAACATCTACGACCACGAACCATTTTAGACTTATGCTACAGACGGTCAAAACGTTTCTCCATGATCGAGATACTCATCTCGATACCCGTTTGATCTTGCATAAAGTCTCAGGACTTTACCTAAGTCGATATCTAATGTTGACTATATTACAATATAACTTAGATAAATTATTACCAAACAGCTTACTGTTATTTCGAACAAGATGTTTGTGCTATTCACACAGGAATAAATGGCCTTGAGGGCATCATATTCCTACAGGTCCCTGTAAACACAACGGAACAACAATAATAACACAAGGAGAGACTGAAATAAAATCTCACATCTCATAAATTGTCCAACATGAAAATAAGTCCAACATCCAGAAAAGCCACCAGGCTAAAAGAAAGAGTCTCAAGGCCCAGAACAAGGCCAACAAAAGCAACGACATAACAAAGTATAGGTGCTACGCACCGATAACAAAACAATTGTCTAAACAAAAGGAAAACACAACGAAGACACTAGGACTGGTCCCCAGTGTCCACGTACTCCCCGTCAAACACAACCTCGGGCTCGGCGTCAGCAAACACCTCGTCCTCAACAAGGTACTCAGGCTCAGGATCTAACATGTGTCACCCAAAAGAGTAAAGGGGCACATGTCAGCAAGTCTAAAAGACTTGGGCAAGGAAACTGAAAGTAAGGCAACTAGCAACCTAGCAGTTTTAGTATGCATGACATGGCAGTTATAACATGAGTGCACAGGCAAGACATGGTGAACAATAAGTACAAGAGAACATTTATCGGGACAAGACAAGAGTAGCCAAGCTACTAACAATCTCAATCAATTCACTATTCACGTTGTTTTGTAGATGTTTACGCCCTTCAGCTGAATGGTACATCATTCACACCGATCGGCACTAAACACTACCCCACCCCAGAGTTTACGCCTTACAACTGCAGTTGCTGATCGGGCAGACTCCCAGTTGAATGGCCGCTTAACCCTTACCCCATCCCACACGTTACCAAGCCAGGGTCCCTGCACATGAGCCCAGCAAGTGAGCCAGGGTTGCCCCGCACGGGAGCTTATTTTCCAAGTTCACAATTCAATATCGAGCGTTGGGGTTAGCAACTCATTATGCTCGCTTCTGGTCACGAGCCAGGAAACACAAGTATTGTAGCGATGCTACGCAATCACGGGTTCACTTGAAGAATGCAATGACATGACAATTAATTTGCGTACCGTTATGGAAAGTAAACATGACATGGTAATTGTGCAACATGCTAAATGTCGGAACCAGCTTCGTTGTCAAACTAGTTCCCCAATTTGCGCCTAGGCGAGTATCATTTCGTCGCCTAGCCTCTTTTACGCCTACAACAAGCAAAATGGCCTAAAACATGGCCTAAACCCTAAGTGGCAAGTTTCACTTGCCTAGCACCGGGGATGACGATCACGAAGGTTCGTCTCGCGGATGCTAATCTACAAGGGAAATCGCTGTTATGGGGAAACAGTCATCAAACAACATGAAATTTTATTAGGGTTTCATAAAAATACAAATAGGTTATAAAAACACCAAGGGATCGATTTCTTACCGAGAGGAGGCGGAAGAAACACTCCGGAGAACCCTAGGACCAGATCTGGAAACCCATGGGGGAGTTTGGAGAGTTAGGGTTTTGGGGGGATTTTGGGGATTTGGTGAGATTTTGGGAAAAATGAGAGGTGGAATGAGTGGATGGAGGGTTTAGATGATGGATCTAGGGCTTGGAATGAAGGATTAAAGCTTGGAGGAAGATGGGGCTCAATGGGGGAGATTTTAGGGTTTAGGGTCGAGTGGAGGAAGATGAAATCGTTTGGGAGAGGTATAAATAGGTTAGGCTGGTGGCTGTCCAGAAATTAGGGTTTTAACACAGATTAGTCGGTCAAAGAGCAACCACTGACCGACTAGTTTGGCAACTAGTCGGTCGGTCGACCAACGCAGACCGACTAAGTGTAAACAGTAACTTCTGAACGAAAATAGGATTTTAGATTTAGTCGGTCCATGAATAAATACTGACCGACTAGTTTGACATCTAGTCGGTCGGTGAACGTACTTAGACCGACTAAGAGTGAACAGTATTGATACAAAAATTAAGTTGAAGAGTTAGTGGTTAAAGAAGCATTGCTGACCGACTAGTTTGCAACCTAGTCGGTCAACCAACGTTCTTAGACCGACTAACAATAAACAGTAACTCCTGAATAATTTAGAAAGCCAACTAGTCGGTCCAAGAAGGATTGCCGAGCGACTGGATCGTCATCTAGTCGGTCGGTACCCCTTCTTATACCGGCTAATAGGCACCAAAAGTTCCGATACGGAGCGCGGGGCCCCGGGATCGATTCCTAAGACTCCTAGGCTCGATCTATTAGTAAGATACGACCGTTATGAAGTCTGTCACGAATGACATACTTCGAAATCGACAATCCTAAGGAAGAAACGAGGAAATACGACGAATCGATCGAAAATGAAAGCCACGGAGACGAAAACCACACATGAGGAGAAAATCCACCAAAACATATATTATATTATAATAAATCCAGATACATGAAAAGCAGTCGTTACATCCTACCCAACTTAAGAAAAATTCCTTCTCGGAATTTCTGAATGCTCACGAGTCCGGAAACAAAAGTGGGAAACGCTCTCGCATCTCATCCTCATTCTCCCAAGTAGACTCTCCAGGTGAGCCGTGTCGCCACATCACCCTCACAAGATTGACAATCTTGTTCCGAAGCAATTTCTGACGCCTGTCCAGAATCTGCACTGGAAGCTGGTCATACGTCATATCGGGGCGAATGGTAATCTCCGAAAAATCCACCGCATGAGATGGATCGCTAATGTATCGACGAAGCTGCGACACATGGAAAACATTGTGAACTCCTTCCAAAGATGGCGGCAAGGCTAAGCGATAAGCTACCTCGCCAACCCTCTCCAAAATGTCAAACGGTTCAATGTATCGCGGGCTCAACTTCCCACGCTTCCCAAAACGAATCACACCACGATTCGGGGAAATCTTCATGAACACATGGTCTCCAGGCTGAAACTCCAAAGGACGACGTTTAGCATTCGCCCAATGCTTAAAACGGTCCTGAGCAATCCTCAACCTCTCCCGAATATTCCTGACGATATCCACTGCCTCCACGATCATCTCAGGTCCCAACAACTCCCGATCACCAACGTCATCCCAACTCAATGGCGATCGACATTTCCTCCCATAAAGAGCGGCGAAAGACGCCATGCCAATACTCGCCTGGAAGCTGTTGTTGTAAGAGAACTCCACCAAATGCAGATGGTCCTCCCACGAACCCTTGAAATCCAACATGCACGCCCTCAGCATGTCTTCCAAAATCTGAATCGTCCTCTCGGACTGACCATCCGTCTGCGGATGGTACGCCGTGCTGAAACTCAGACGCGTACCCAAACTCTTCTGCAAACTCTGCCAGAACTGAGATGTGAACCTCGTGTCTCTGTCTGACACGATACTCACGGGGACTCCATGAAGTCGCACGACCTCCTGCACGATTCACGCTACATCACTATCCAAACTAGAAAAAGGAAATAAAACGGAGAGTAAAAGAATTTTACCTCCATATATCTCCTCGCTAGCGCCTCAGTGGACTGTCCCACTCGGAATGGAATAAAGTGCGCGGATTTGGTCAATCGATCTACGATCACCCAAATCGCGTCATTCTGCTTCGGACTCCGAGGTAGTCCAGTCACGAAATCCATAGTGATGTGTTGCCACTTCCACTCCGGAATCGGAAGCGGTTGTAGCAACCCGGCCGTACGCTGATGCTCCGCCTTCACTTGCTGACAAACCAAGCACTTGGCTACACTTTGAGCCACTCTCCTCTTCATACCATGCCACCAATAATTCAGACGAAGATCCTGGTATATCTTGGTGCCACCAGGATGCACAGAATACGGCGAACTGTGTGCCTCCACCATCAACTCCTCTCTAATATCCCCAGCTGGCACACACAACCTGGCTCCAAACCTCAGCGAGTGTCACGCCCCGCTGCCCAAAATAGGGAGGGTCGGCGTGACAGGCCGCGGTATTAGAGTACCAAGCGCTAAAGTACACACCAAAGTCATGCAGGCCACTGCAAACGCTGAGGAAACACAGGAAGTAAAGTACAGACTGAACGATTAACAGAACAGTACAGCTCCAACACAGAAAGATAGTACAAGACACTACAACACAGGCAGTAAGGTAAAATACGACGAACAGAACATCCAAGAGTCACAGAGCACCGCTACTACATGACCAGTACCGCACAAGTCCACTGTACAACCCCAACAACAAAAGCTCCCACAAAAGTACAACTCAACCCTACGGGGTACAAAGGGAACAGGGGTACAACACTGCGTTCATCTCACACACACAACCCAAGACTACACCACGCGACCCACACTGACCATACACTATGGACCCTGCTGAGACGAGCTGCCCTCCGGGGTCTCCACTCCCGGACCCGCCGCCAGAGAACCGGTGCCTGGACCTGTAGGGGGGAGGACACGTCACAGCGTGCCCAGTAGGAACTCCACAACGCTACTACTCTAATCATAGTGCACAACAAGGAATCACAACAAAGGAAAAGGCATCACATTCCAGAGTTACTGTTTTTTTCTTTATAGGTTAGTTTTCATGCATGAATTCGAAACCTCAGTAACGGGTCAGACATCGGGGACTGGACCTCACCCGGTAAGGTGGGTGGAATGCTACGACTTCCCGAGACAAGCTCTTACGAAAGAAGCCGTTCACCAACATAACCAACTCAACCACAACCGCACCAACTCCACGCCGCTGAGGGCTCGTCAGGAGTGGTCCACAACCCAGCAGTCCATCCCCGCATGTCCACTCATTACCTTGGTTTCCCCCAACCCTCCTAGGGTCCTCACCCACTTCGAGTGGAACAAGATATCCCTAGGTTATCTTTTAGCTAATCATTAATCCTAGGGTATTGAGCATGTAAAATGACGTATGTAAATGATGTCCAAATTCATTCTTTTCATCAAGATATTCACAACAAACTAGCATGCTCCATAAGCCATGTATCATAACCTCATTGATCATATACAATTCCTCGTGGGTAATACATGTCACACAATTAACATTGCCATTTTCCAAGTTTCTTCAATCTTAAGTTCATTCAGGCATTTTAACAAACATATAATGAGCGCCACATAAATGAAGAGAATCATGTCACCAATTTTTGTAACAAATAGCATAACTAATCTTACATACATGCATCAACATCATTCATGCATTTGGAGTGAAAAATTAGCAATATCACACAAGTCCAATTTCACCCAACACCCTTCAACATACTGAAATTGCATGAACAGATAGAAAAACAGCATTTTTAACCCATGTCTTTTGAGAATTTGACAAATATCAAAGAATGAAAGTTGGAGATATTATAGTTCTGAGTTCACCCATAAAATTTCAGACAAAAATATGAAGTATTGGATTTATAGTGAATTATTTGGTAAAGGGTGTCAAAACTGTTCTGCAGACAGATTTCTATATCTGTGTTCAAAGCCAATTTTGGACATATTCTAGCCAAAATTTCAACATAAAAGTCCGTTGGACTTTTAGAAAAACTTGTTAGCTTTCTAACAAGACTAAAATCAACAAAATCCAAGATGTGTGCAGGTAGTGGTGCTCGTTTTACTGAAATGTATACATCTTGACAGAATTCCTGATATGTTGCACAATTCGAATTTTTACCCCAACTTCCAGTTCGAATCAGAAAAAGTGATGAACATAAAAGTTGCTCATAACTACGAGATACATATCATATAAAATTTTCAAATAATTACTAATAGCAAATTAATCCCAGAACTCAGATAAAGTTTCAGCAAATTTCAGGCATGCATCATGAATCCTAGTTCTACAACATTCTTCCCAAAATTTCAGAGAAAACTCATACATATAAGATGCTTTCCATCATCTATAATTAGAGTAGGAGAGTGAAGAGTTCCTACCTCTTAGGAGCTTTAAGAATGGTTGATGGTTTGAGTAGTAGCCCTCTCCTTCTCCTTCTCCTTCTCCTCTTCCTATTCTTCTTCTTCTTCTTCTTTTTCTTTCCTTTTTCATTTCCCCCTTTTTTCCCTAGCTAATTTCAGCCATGGGCTGAAAATAATGGAGAGAGGTGGAGAGAAAGGGACCTAGGAGAAGGGAGTAGGGTGGGGGGTTATGGTGTAGGGTGAGGGGAGAGATGGGCGGTAGGTGTACTTGGTATGGCAAACTTTTTGCCATACTCTATTTTTCTTTTCATTTCTTTTTTTTTTCTTTCTTTTTTTTTCAAAATTAGCTATCCAAAAGCTTGATTTTATTACAAGTTTGCCATTGCAAATATCTCATTTCCCTTTTTCACAATAACCCTTCACTTAAAGAAATTTGCCTTAAGCCCAATCTTACATTGATACCCTCATTTGGGTATAAATGAAAAATCGAGGGGCAATTTGCAAATCTCTCCATTCCCCGGGATTGGTGTGCACATGTACGAGAAACTTGGATGAATTTAACGATTACTTAGTATTTGCACACTAGGGTTGTTACAGCGAGCCATCCTCATGAATCAAAAAGTCAGTCCGCAGACCGGCTTCCACCTGCTCCCGAATCTTCACCAGCTTCGGATCCTCAACCTGGCCAGCCTTAATCCGATCCACGATCGTCGACTGTACCTGCATGTACATCAACGACGAAGCCTCCCCAGGAAGAACAATCTCGACACCAGACCCGCATAAATCCTGCTGCAATCTCCACTGCAAGGTCAACATCATCACCGCGGGAAGCCTACTCAAAGCATCTGGAACCACATTCACATTGCCAGGGTGAAACTGCAAATCAATCTCATAATCCGCCATAAGCTCCAACCATCGACGCTGTCGCATGTTGAGCTCCTTCTGAGTGAAAATGTACTTCAAGCTTTTGTGATCGGTGAAAATCTTCACTTTCTCACTCAGCAGGAAGTGCCTCCAAATCTTAAGAGCAAACACAACGGCAGCCAACTCCAAATCATGCGTCGGGTAATTCTTCTCATGAACCTTAAGCTGACGAGACGCATAAGCCACAACGTGCCCGTGCTGATGCAACACACAACCGAGACCCTTGTCAGAAGCATCGCAAAAGATCTCAAATCCACCGCTGCGATCAGGCACAACAAGAATAGGGGCCGTCGTCAACCTCTCCTTCAGAATACCAAAAGCACTTCCACAATCACCCGACCAAACAAAAGCAACATCCTTCCGCGTCAACCTGGTCATCGGCTCAGCAATACGAGAAAAGTCCTTAATGAATCGCCGATAATAACCAGCAAGTCCAAGGAAACTCCGAATCTCAGACGCAGACGACGGAACAGGCCACTCCCTGATGGCCCTAATCTTCTCGGGATCCACTGAAATACCATCTCCAGTTACCACATGCCCGAGAAAAGCAACTCTATCCAGCCAAAATTCGCACTTCGAAAACTTAGCATACAAACGATGCTTCCTCAAAATCTCCAACACCGTCCTTAAGTGCGAGGCATGCTCTTCCTCCGACTTCGAATAGATCAGAATGTCGTCAATAAAGATAACGACAAACTTATCCAAAAAGTCGTAGAAAATCAGGTTCATCAGATTCATGAAAACTGCGGGCGCGTTAGTTACGACGAAAGGCATAACCACAAACTCATAGTGTCCATACTTCGTCCTGAACGCTGTCTTCGGGACATCATCCTTCTTCACCTTCAACTGATGGTAACCACTCCTCAAATCCAATTTAGAAAACACCCTCGAACCTCCAAGCTGATCAAAAATATCATCGATGCGAGGCAACGTGTATTTATTCTTAATGGTCACCGCATTCAGCTCCCGATAGTCCACGCACATGCGACGCGAACCATCCTTCTTCTTTACCAGCAGCACCGGTGCTCCCCACGGAGACACACTAGGATTAATATAACCCTTCTGCAGAAGCTCACCCAACTGCTTCCGCAACTCTTCCAATTCTGCAGGTGCCATACGATATGGTGCCTTCGAAATCGGCTGCGCACCTGGAATAAGATCGATAGAAAATTCTAGAGCTCGATCAGGTGGCAAACCAGACATCTCCTCGGGGAAGACGTCGCCAAAATCACGCACCACAACTGGCCACTCCAACTCCATCTGCATAGCCACGACCTCCACCGGCCTGGCCTGAAATCTGACAGGACCAAGCGAACTGCTACCACGGCTGAACTCAAATACTGGATGTCCAGGAATCTCGAACACCACCTTC
This sequence comes from Scilla litardierei, assembly GCA_030789695.1. NCBI lineage: Eukaryota > Viridiplantae > Streptophyta > Magnoliopsida > Asparagales > Asparagaceae > Scilla > Scilla litardierei. Next base: position 141,982,099 of record CM061130.1, read on the forward strand.
TTCCTCCGACAGTCGATCGTAGCATAGAAGCTCGCAAGCCAATCCATCCCAAGAACTGCATCATAGTTGATGATGTCGTGGACAATGAAATCAGCGAACAGCTCATGTCCACAGACCACCAACGGGCAAGAATTGCAACCACGATGCACCGAGACCACGCCATTCCCTGTAACGATATTCCAACTCTTGGGAAGAGGGGACGTCGACAAGGAATGCCTCTCCACGAAGCTCCGAGAAATGATGCATATCGATGCACCAGAGTCAAAGAGGACTCGTGCAGGAAATGTGCAAACCAAAACCACACCTAACAAGCAATTAACAATCAAACCCTAGTCTAGCAAACAACCACGTTCAAGCAAACAACACAATCTAACAATCAAAACCAGCTAAGAAAGTAACAGCTAGATTGAGGATTACCTGCGATAACCTCATCCACAGCCTCGCTCTCCACAGCGGTCATCAGAAAAGCCTGCCTCCTCGGCGGAACAGCCTGCTGAAAAGCCTGCCTCTGCGGAACAAGAGCCGCTCCACGTCCAGCAGGAACAGACGCTCGCTGCTGCAACGGCTGAGCGGCAACAGGTGCCCTCCGCAGCGGACCCGCATGTCGACAATCCCTCGCGACATGGGAAGCATCACCACAAACCAGACACTGGCCCAGAAACTTCCGACACTGATCCTTGATGTGGCCAGGCTTGCCGCAGAAATGGCAAGTCTTCAGAATAGGCCCTCCTGGCCTCTTAAACTGAGCTGGCTGATTAGGCCTGAATCCAGGTCTAACCACAGCTCTCGCCTGTTCCCCAGGCCTCTTCCCAGCACCAACCATAGACCCCCTCCTCTGGTTCACGAGCAGCTCCTGCCTATTGGCTGCTACTAGAACCTTCTGATAAGATTCCCGGTCAGAAGAGGTCACAAAACTCTGGAGCTCCGAAGCAAGCCACTGCAGGAACCTCTGAGCTCTCTCCTCAGCGTCCTGCACCATCTTTGGTGCAAACCGACTCAGCCTCATGAACTCTTGGTGATACTGGTCCACCGACGAGCTTCCTTGCTTCAAATCGATAAAACGCTGCAGCATCTCCTCCCTGGCAGCTTTCGGGAAGAACTCACCCTCAAATCTGGCCTTGAAGGTAGCCCAGACGATCGGATCCACCAACATCTTCTCTTCCGCATCCCACCAATTCCGAGCATTATCCTTAAGTTGCCGCTTCGCCAAATCAACCCATCCAGCCGGGGTGATCTTGGCCATCTTCAGATTGTCCTCGATGTTCCGAATCCACTCATCGGCAGCCAGAGGACCCTCAGACCCATCAAAATATGCGGGACCCAGCTCCCGAAATTGCTTCGCTCCTGGCTCAGAGCGAGGGGCATCCGGAAGAGCTCGGGCAGCTCGAGCAAGTGGAGCATTCTGGACTTGCAGAAGCACGCCCTGCTGCACTTGCATCATCTGCAGCATCATCCGCATCATCTCGCCGCTGGTGGGTTCCCGCTCAGGCTCCTCATCATGAGGGAGCGCACCACTGCCCCCACCACGGGAGAATCGTCTTCCTGCCATCTAGTGACACAGAAAACGAACCAGATTAGACTCATAGCTTATGACATCGGACGTCGAACTTAGTTTATTGGACATTCTAATATTATTATCGTCATTCCAAAAATCGCAGTTACAGAAGGACCTGCATGGGCCACCAACAAAACCTGTCACGACCCGCTTCCCTAAAATGGAGGCGAGACGTGAAAAGGTCCGCACGAGAGTGGAGCTGTGAAGCCCCAAACCCGATAAGCGTCAATAAAACATAAGCAGGTCCCTGTAACCACAACGGAACAACAATAATAACACAAGGAGAGACTGAAATAAAATCTCACATCTCATAAATTGTCCAACATGAAAATAAGTACAACATCCAGAAAAGCCACCAGGCTAAAAGAAAGAGTCTCAAGGCCCAGAACAAGGCCAACAAAACGACATAACAAAGTATAGGTGCTACGCACCGATAACAAAACAACTGTCTAAACAAAAGGAAAACACAACGAAGACACTAGGACTGGTCCCCAGTGTCCACGTACTCCCCGTCAAACACAACCTCGGGCTCGGCGTCAGCAAACACCTCGTCCTCAACAAGGTACTCAGGCTCAGGATCTAACATGTGTCACCCAAAAGAGTAAAGGGGCACATGTCAGCAAGTCTAAAAGACTTGGGCAAGGAAACTGAAAGTAAGGCAACTAGCAACCTAGCAGTTTTAGTATGCATGACATGGCAGTTATAACATGAGTGCACAGGCAAGACATGGTGAACAATAAGTACAAGAGAACATTTATCGGGACAAGACAAGAGTAACCAAGCTACTAACAATCTCAATCAATTCACTATTCACGTTGTTTTGTAGATGTTTACGCCCTTCAGCTGAATGGTACATCATTCACACCGATCGGCACTAAACACTACCCCACCCCAGAGTTTACGCCTTACAACTGCAGTTGCTGATCGGGCAGACTCCCAGTTGAATGGCCGCTTAACCCTTACCCCATCCCACACGTTAACAAGCCAGGGTCCCTGCACATGAGCCTCGCCCCGCACGGGAGCTTGTTTTCCAAGTTCACAATTCAATATCGAGCGTTGGGGTTAGCAACTCATTATGCTCGCTTCTGGTCACGAGCCAGGAAACACAAGTATTGTAGCGATGCTACGCAATCACGGGTTCACTTGAAGAATGCAATGACATGACAATTAATTTGCGTACCGTTATGGAAAGTAAACATGACATGGTAATTGTGCAACATGCTAAATGTCGGAACCAGCTTCGTTGTCAAACTAGTTCCCCAATTTGCGCCTAGGCGAGTATCATTTCGTCGCCTAGCCTCTTTTACGCCTACAACAAGCACAATAACCTAAAACATGGCCTAAACCCTAAGTGGCAAGTTTCACTTGCCTAGCACCGGGGATGACGATCACGAAGGTTCGTCTCGCGGATGCTAATCTACGGGGGAAATCGCTGTTATGGGGAAATAATCATCAAACAACATGAAATTTTATTAGGGTTTCATAAAAATACAAATAGGTTATAAAAACACCAAGGGATCGATTTCTTACCGAGAGGAGGCGGAAGAAACACTCCGGAGAACCCTAGGACCAGATCTGGAAACCCATGGAGGAGTTTGGAGAGTTAGGGTTTTGGGGGGATTTTGGGGATTTGGTGAGATTTTGGGGAAAATGAGAGGTGGAATGAGTGGATGGAGGGTTTAGATGATGGATCTAGGGCTTGGAATGAAGGATTAAAGCTTGGAGGAAGATGGGGCTCAATGGGGGAGATTTTAGGGTTTAGGGTCGAGTGGAGGAAGATGAAATCGTTTGGGAGAGGTATAAATAGGTTAGGTTGGTGGCTGTCCAGAAATTAGGGTTTTAACACAGATTAGTCGGTCAAAGAGCAACCACTGACCGACTAGTTTGGCAACTAGTCGGTCGGTCGACCAACGCAGACTGACTAAGTGTAAACAGTAACTTCTGAACGAAAATAGGATTTTAGATTTAGTCGGTCCATGAATAAATACTGACCGACTAGTTTGACATCTAGTCGGTCGGTGAACATACTTAGACCGACTAAGAGTGAACAGTATTGATACAAAAATTAAGTTGAAGAGTTAGTCGGTTAAAGAAGCATTGCTGACCAACTAGTTTGCAACCTAGTCGGTCAACCAACGTTCTTAGACCGACTAACGATAAACAGTAACTCCTGAATAATTTAGAAAGCCAACTAGTCGGTCCAAGAAGGATTGCCGACCGACTGGATCGTCATCTAGTCGGTCGGTGCCCCTTCTTATACCGGCTAATAGGCACCAAAAGTTCCGATACGGAGCGCGGGGCCCCGGGATCGATTCCTAAGACTCCTAGGCTCGATCTATTAGTAAGATATGACCGTTATGAAGTCCGTCACGAATGACATACTTCGAAATCGACAATCCTAAGGAAGAAACGAGGAAATACGACGAATCGATCGAAGATGAAAGCTACGGAGACGAAAACCACACATGAGGAGAAAATCCACCAAAACATATATTATATTATTATAAATCCAGATACATGAAAAGCAGTCGTTACAGATTTGGAAGCCCTTACGGCATACTTAAAAGTTGAGTGAGCTGCACCTATGGGAAGGTAGCTATGAGAAGGTAGCTTGTATGTGAACTGGGTGACAGTGATGATCCGGGTGGGAACAATTGTGGAGAAAGTGCTTGCTATACCCGGTTAGTACGAGCATGGTGAGTGAATATCCCGACCCACCACATCGTTTGTAGTATTTAATGGTTGCTGGGAAATGGTTCAAATTGTTATCCATGGTCATTTAGCGTCCTCTTCCCAACCCAATACAGCATGTGTTATACGTTCATGCTTGTCATCCTTCCCCTTCTACCAAAAATTATGCCACCCTAGACGCCTAAAGGTTCTTTTGCTACATAAGAAATACTTCGCATTGAGAAGGGCTTGTGTACGGTCATGAGGGTGGATTGCGTGAATCATCCTTTGAATTCAACTACTAGTGCTGGTGGGGTAATTGTAATTAGCTAATTCTTTTGTTTGTCTTACTGAGAAATCCTGACTCAGCCACTGTGAGCGCTACGCTTGTATGGTTTTGAGGTTGGATGGTGCAATCATCGTTTCAAATTTAACTACTAGTGCTGGTGGGGTATATCTTGGGTGAAAACTTGTAATGGGGATGTGATTGTCATCTTCCATTGCAGTGCATATTTTGAGCTGCTTGTTCTTCACTGTGATACAATTGAAATACTAGACTAAAATTAGAAGTGGGGATTCTATTAAATTCAGACATCAAGGTAGATTGAGAAAGATGAATTGTATTATGTGTGTGTGCCATCTTGGGCCAACTGTTGAAATGGTGCTTGGGCATTGCTATGCGGACATATCTTTTTGCTCAGTTGACATACCACTTAATTTTTGCTGAGTTCATATACCTTAAATTTTTTAAAAATTGAAATTTCTACTCTGCACACATATCCCGATTTTTCAAAAAGCCATTAGATCCATGCACAAAGAGTGATGAGGAGGATGGGAGGGGCTAGAGGAGGCGGGTAGTGGGGGCAAGGGCAGACTAGGGGAGCGAGGGATGGGGATGGGGCAGTGTGGGAGACATGTAGGGGAGTGGGGGAGGGGATGGTCGACGAGGATGGGGAGCGGGGAAGGAGGGGTGGTGGAGGGGCTGGGGCTGGGGAGGAGGCTGGCGAGGGTTGACGAGGGGCTAGGGAGAAGGCGTGGAGTGGGGCGGACAAGTGGAGCAGGGGAGTGGGGGCGGTGGATGAGGGGTGGGGGCTGGGGGTGGGGGAGTCCGGGGGGTGGGGCAGTCCCGGGGTGGGGGAGTCCCGAGGGGTGGGGGTGGGGGGCAGTCCCGGTGGCCGTCTTTGTAATTACAAAACTGTCACTGCACCCAAAAATTACAAGACTACAACTGTCCAGTAATTATAGGACAACCATTTTCTTCTAAGGCTTTGCCGCCTCCACTCATTGACTCCCTTTTTATCGCCACCGCTTGTATGCAATCGTATCATTACTTTGCTCCTAAAAAGACACGTTGTTCTTAAGGTGAAATTCTGAAAAGAGGCATGGATTGCCTCCACCATCGTTGAAGCGCGCCTTGGAAGGCTCCATCGTCGTCGCCGATGCATCGCCGGCCTTCCTCGGCCTCGCCATCCTCCCTTGACCTCGTCGTTGCCTTCCCATACGCCATCGTGCATAGATCTAGCCAGATCCGATGATCCTTTGTCGGGCGGCCCCGCCATCTCAGATCCGTTGTTTGGTTGGATCTCCTCATCAAAGCGATGTTTTTTCCTAACCCTTGTCCAAAGATTTCACATTTTGTCCTAGATCTGTGTCGTTGTCGTTGTCGCCGTTCATGTCTGGTTTCGTCGTTTCTCTCATGCGGAGGACGGCTAATCATCCCTGAAATTTGTTGTAGTAGGGTTTTCATCGACGATTTTATCCGGGATAAGATCATTTCCTCAATCGAAGAGATCTTTTTCTCCATCTCTTGATGTCGTTCCTTCATCGTTCTTTTGATCCCTTCAATTTTGCTTTAAAGTTTCTTCTTTAAAGCTTCAACTTTTCTCGCCACCGTCGCCGTTGATTTCGGAATCGAACGCTTTGATACCACTTTGTTAGGATTGGGGAAGGATGTTGGGAAAAGATGACGCTTTTATTTGATTTTGAATGGAAATACAAGATAATTGGCCTTAATTCGATAGGAAGGCCACTCTCCAATAAACTAATTTAGATCTAGATAACTACTATCAATTTTACCACAATATTCTTCATAATTTTTCTCTAGTCATTCTCCCTTATTTATAATAAAATCCCCCCTAAAGAGCCATCACCCCGTAATTATCAAAATATCACTGTCCTATGGTTTTCAGTCGCCGCCCTGTAATTACGAAACTGTCACTGGTCGCACTGTAATTACAAAACTACCACTGTGTCCAAAAATTACGAGAATGTCATTACACCCAGAAATTACGAGACTATTGCTGCTCTGTAATTACAAAACTGTCAATCCCTTCTAGGGCTTTGCCGCCGCCACTCCTTGACTCCCCTTTTGCCGCCGCCGCCGCATGTATATGATCGTATCACATACTCAATCAACTAGTTCAGCGCAAGTAATGGCCCTGGTGACAAATAGGCCTGGTCACAGCTCATGAAGTGTGGGGTTCTCATGTCTATCATCAAAGGGTATTCAGTTTAGGAGGTAGACTCATAACTGGTAGAATCTGGATATTAAGGGGAACACATTTCCCTTAAAGCCAGTGTAAAAATTATTTTCCCACAGGGAATCTAACATTTGACACCATACTATAAAAAAAAGAACAGTGGAAGGCACTTCCAACATTCACAGAAAAATATAATTTTACAGTACTAACAGCAGATTATTGCTTCGTGCATGAAAACTCAGTTTCCACCAGACCTGATAGGGGAGAAGCTTCAAAAACTAATTTGATAAATCGGTTACAGTTTATATTTTCTTAACAAATTTATGTAGCAGAAAATTAAAAAACATTCACATCAATATATATAAAGTAGGGTTAAGGATTCTAGGATGGACATCGAAATCTGTTTATTTCATGCACTCAAACATAGCACAAGATGGAGATGTGAGCCAACAATCTATATTCCTATAATATAGCTGTGTGATATGCTTTCTTGGGTTCTAGGTGGCTTTGCATTTCTTTTTCATCGCTTTCATGATCACCACTCTCAGACCAACTTGCTGAAGACAATCAAGCCATAAGGCTCTATATCATTTGGCTTGCGCCAACGAAACATTTCAATATCACATCATGAAAATATAACATCCGGCTTGCCAACAAAACACTAGAAATTGTTCATTAATTAGCATTTGCAGGTGCCCTACAATTTAGTCTTGATAACCCATCATTTAAACATCAGCACAGCATAGATGATTTAGAAGTGTTCTACCAACTAAAACAAATAGATAAAAAATTAAGGCGTAGTCTGTTGTGTATGCCATCACCATAGTTGTCTTCTATGAACCATGGACACAGCCAATGGGCACAAACATGATGCGGCACAGATCCTGTAAAATGACAGGTTGGACATAGGGCGCAGTTGTACGACTGTGTGTCGATATGTATGCATGCATGTCTATCAATACCCATACTGATTATGATGGGTTCTCTTTATGAACGACAACTGTCTATGACAAACACCCATATCTTCTAATCAAGTAACAAAATCAAAACAAAAAGTGCTATATGTGTGAGAGTGAGGATAATGGGTATGCATGCAATGTCATCACAGGAAATTTTCTGCATCGACATCATAAGAAACCTTTTAACCTTATATTTTTTTCAAATTTTTTTTGAAGTTAGTCGTATATGTTCTAAACCCCTCAAAACCCAAAATATATGTGAACACCAGGAGGATTTAACACTCCATCGATTCGTAACATAAAAGTCAGATGTTGGATTGAGTTTAAATTTATAACAATTGGATCGAGTATCAAATAGTATTGGATTCATTTGATCTTTGGTATGTTGATCATACATGATGATGATGTGTAAAACACATCTGAATTTTTTTTAAAAAATAAATCAGAATAATGTGTGTGCATCAATATGGGAAAATTTCCCACTCGGACACACACACACACACACATATTATTTTGTATACATGCACACACATATACATCATATATATGCATCCCACATATATCTATATTACATTTGAAGATTTTTTTTGAATTCTATGACTAACTAGGATAAGCTGATGTCATGCTGATGTATAAAGAGGTTGATAGAAGACTGACTAAGGTTTAATCTCGGTAAAACAAGGGTTGAGATGAGTGTTCATCCCAGCCCCCCCCCCCCCCCCCCCCCCCCCCCCCCCCCCGCTTTTATTTATTTTTTCCTTTGGTTTTCATAACCCCCGCAATCACTACATTTGCGCAGAATACCGCCCCTTTCCAACTTTTTGCTAAAAAAACCCTCCCATTTCCCTTTTGACACGGGTTAAAATTTCTTTCCTACATCCGAAGGCACCCGCGCCGAAACTAAATTTTTGTTCATTTAAATTTTGGAGAGGGAAATAATTTTTGGGGAGAACAAAGATTTTGAAATTGTGGACTTTTTAGCTGATGTTATGCGGATGTAGAGGTTGATAGAAGAATGACTAAGATTTAATCTTTGTAAAAGAAGGCTTGAGATGAGTGTTCATCTCCCCCTGCTTTTTTGGTTTTTTTCTTTGGTTTTCAAAACTCCCCACAATCACTACATTTGCACAGAATACTGTCACTTTCCCCCTTTTGCTAAAAACCCTCCATTTCACTTTTTACCCACACACCCTACACACACACACCTACACTTACATCGATATCCTTAATGGTATCCGTGATGACGACGGCATCGTCATGCGGCAGTTCCACACCTTCAAGATCTTCATTCTAGAAGGAGATAGGCGGCGTAGAATCTCTGGCGTGCTTTCGCTCCACAGATACTGTCATCAATCTTCCGGCGTAAGAGCTTTGGAGAGGTCGATAACTCCGGGTGCGGAGGACCTCCTATTGTCATGCTGATGAGACCGACGCTGGGAGGTCTCGTGGCATCCTCGGAGGATATGGATGGGTGAGTCGACATGGTCGTGACTCGTCGATCGGGATGTCGACTCGTGTTTCCCACAGACGTCGCCAAACTGTTAAGGCCAAAATTGACCGAGATAGTTGTTAAGCTGACGTAGACTCGAGATGCTGAGTCGAAGCATCGTCAGCAGTTGGAGTGGGACCCTCAGTTGGAAGAAACGGGGTTAAGTGATGGTAGTTGATGATGGTAAGGTGCTCGATCGACCTTCGAGCAGCAGTTGTATCGATCGTTCGAGGCTAGGAAGTTCAATGTTGACCTTCGACGTTGGATGATGACTGTCGATCTGCACCACATGGACTCGTTAAGAGTGTCGGATCTGGTTCCACGACCGATATCACTCAAATAAGCAGATGAAGCTCGGCAGGCCCAGCCCAAAGGTCATCAATTGACCCAGTCAGAGCCCAACAACTTTTCGCCCGTAGTGCTTCCACTAAATGGACGTGAGTTTAATAGTAGTCCCTATATAAGGGGACGTGGCTGACAGTTACCCCTGATAAATAAGAGGGGGATCATGGCGTCTTAATAGGTGGCCGTTGGACTCCCAACATCACTAAGCTCCCCTCAAACATCTATAAATAGATGAGGTTCAAACAGGGAAAATTTACGAACTTTCGTATACTCTAACTTCCTGCAATTCACATATTTCTTCCTCCATACTTGCGGTGACTGACTCAAGACGGACCTCCGAGGCACGATCTTGACAGTCTCAAGTCTTGCTTCAAGTTCCCATTGTAACTTAAGCATCGGAGGAGATTTGGGTCGGAACCCAGATCCGACCCCCTTGACGTTGTTCTGTGGTGCAGGATCCTGAGAAGCTCGAAGTAACCAACAATACGATCGATCGTGCCTACGATCGACCAGAGTTCAACCATCTCTTCAAACATCAAGGTCGCTTGGCTTCCTGTATCATTCATCGGGCATAGTCCAACCCATCCGAAGGTCGGGCAAGCTTCTCTGAGCCATCTTCAAATTACCAACGACCCTGGTTCTACTAACCACGTGTCCCACTCATCCAGCTGACGAGGCTCTGACTCAGCGTCCGAGTCCACGTCAGTCAATTTAGTGCTAAGGACATTTTTGGACTTAACAATAGTCCATATTCCATATTCCGCTTTTTTTTCCCCGAAATTTTTTGAATTGTTTTGCTTATCAAAGTTTGGAAAGAGATATATATTTTAAATTATCAAAATTGGATTTTGATCTAATAACAGTAATATAAAGTGATATTTATGTTGTTAAGACTTTAGTTATCTCTTGAACATTACATGGCATCTTTAGTAAGAAAACTTATTAGGTTGTATCTAACTATCTCTAAAACTATCGCCTAAGTTAATTAATTTGGCCTTTATACAAAACGTGAGAAGAAATGGACATGTTAAAATTCGGATTAAAAACATCCCTTTTTGTCCAACCAACATAAAATTGGTGACAATATTGTAGTTCTAGAAAAACACAACTAGTATGTTTCACAAATTAAACTTTGCAAGCGTATATCTTTAACTTAAACTATACACAATCTAAATATTTCAAAAGGAAATATTTTGATGTGAATTTTTATTTTAGTTTTTTTCCATGTGAAATGATACATATATGCTATGTGCCAAAACCTTTAGAATGTATATATTTAGTTGGAGATACAGTTTGAGGGATTTTTTTTGGTAACATCTATGTTTTTTCAACAGCCATTTACGACAATAGAATCAAGTCAATGGTGTTTCTGGATGTTTTCTCACTTTGGAATTTGGATTGGACTTGAAGATATAACTATGGATGCAACATTGTTTGGTGGGGATGCAACATGGTTTGGTGGGTTGGCGATTAAAAGTTGGTCTGCACCCGTCAATGTGGATTAGCTTGTTCAAAGACGGGGTTGAACTTGTGACGATGATGGCGAGGTTTTAAGAGAAGGAGATGTGAACGAGATACAGTAAGACAATTGCTATCTGCACCGAAGGTCTTTGGTGCAACCAATCATTTCTTTTCACTTTTGGGGAAGAAATGTCACATCAAGAGAAAGAAATGATTGGTTGCACCGAACTCTTTCAGTGTAGATAGTCCGGCTCTACAATAATTAGGCGATTGAGATTGGGGTCATGGCCGATCTCCTTCAATGCTGAATTTAGATGAGACGGTGACGAAGAGATAGAGATGAGGTCAATTGAGGATGATCTATAAAAAGACCAAGCTGTGTGTCGAAGTTAGTCAGGTTTTTTTGGCACTGTTCTTTTTTTTTTGACATTTTTGGCATTATGCACCCCTTAGGTGCATACAGTCCTCGCCGAAGCAAATGCACAGAGGGCAACTTCTAATTTTAGTGTGACAAGGCTGGTCTTTTTTCCTTTCATCTATATATTTGTTTTAATTTTGTTGTAAGTAGTCACTGATGAATGAAGACAATTAAGGACTTGCAGTCTTACTGAAATGTTATGAAAACATTGCTACTGGTGACATATGAACAATAAAGACGTAAAAAATATAGGTGTACGTAGCCAAAGGAAATGTGCATAATCCCCAACACTGAATAACAAAATGCATATTGTGCTAGATGGAGCCAATCATCACAATCAAGCAACCTGTATCATGATACTGCATCATGATTCTGAAGGGCAGGGCACCTAAATTTCTCAAAAACTTGGCACTGTAGTTATCTAGACATGATGCTTCAATTCAAAGAGAACTGATTATGAACAAAAATTTTATCACACCAGAATTAAAGCATGAACACAAGACAACACTAGAAAGAAGAGATTAATGGAGGTGTTAAGCATCACTGGGATAAAAAGCCCCGCGATGGACCTAATGCTGCTTGATTAACTAGCCTCCTTTCATCAGCCGCCAGGCCTCCTTTCATCAGCCGCCAGAGTGCCTGCTTTCTTCTTCTAAGCAAAGCAAAAAAACCCTTCCCGTTCGGATGAGCAAAAAAAAACCCTTTCATCATCATTGTCATTCTCAATTGATCCATTGTTTAATTTACCTGTATAAGAGCATGCTAATGCAACTGTTTCCGCTGTGAAGCCGGAGATGCCGTAGTATTTGCTTCTCCGGTCAGCAGCACGCCGGATGGTTCACCTGATTGAGCGGCCGCTGCAACAAATTCAAGGGGATGCTCTATTTCGATCATCCGACCAAATAATTGGATATACTTGGTCCTCTTAGGTGTGTTGTTGTCCTCATCTTCGCCGAGAGGAACCGTACTCGTGGGGGCTGCTCCGTTCACGGTAGGCAATATCTGCGGATTCCGGTGCCGAGTCGCTTCCGGCAGTGTTCACAGACCACAGATGCAGCTTATTGTTGTTGTCGTCGTCGGATTCCTGCCTGGCTCTCTGCATGCCAGCAGGTGGTGCATTGTGACTAAGCAATGATGAGGGTAAGTAACACATCGTTGTGTTGCCCGTGCCATTAGAAGAGTTCGTTGGAGCTCTAAGTTCCCATTTCGCAAGAACTGACGATGGATCTAGCGGATGGATCCCGGGCAACACCTCCACCTGCCAGGGGCTCACGTTCCGGTTGTCGCGCACAAGCTCCGGCTCCTCCCATTTTACCTGTCGGAACGAACCATCATTTATTGTATTTGCACAATGACAATCAGTGCATCCAAATAGTTTATCTAAATGCAAGTGAAAAAGAGCATAGAAGAGACTGCATTTTAAAATGAACAACAAATACTTGTACATGTCCAAATAATGAGAATTGTCAACCGACATTAGAAAACAACATTTCAAGGTCTCATTGCATGCTGTCGGAGTGTTTTCCACAGACGTTGTCAACTGTTAAGTCCAAAATTAACCGTAACCGTAGTTGTGCTGACGTGGATTCCTCTTAACGAAATGGACTCTTGACAGCTGATGGATGGAACCCTCAGTTGGAAGAACCTTGGGTCAATGGTTGTTGTGGATGTGCTCGCGATGCCTATTCGACCCTCTGAGTGGATCGAGCCTTAGTTGATCGCTGATGAGAAATGGTCGGATGACCCTATCTTTGAGTCGAAACTTGATATTCCTACACCACAAAGGAACGTCAGGAGGGTCGGATTTAGGTTCCGACCCAAATCCCTGCGAATGCTTAAGTTAGGATGAGAACTTAAGTCGATGGTATAGGGCTGTCGAGATTGAGCCTCGGAGGTTCGCCTCGAGTCAGTCCACACAAGCTTTTATCGCCCACAGAGCAAATCGCTCGAGAGCCAGCCTAAGGGTGCAACAAGTCCTTATCTGGTAATTTTTGTTTCGTTTGTTTTCTTTTTTTGTAGGAAGATTTTTGTTGGCGGGGAGGGGGGGGGTGATGATACTATTAATGGATTGTTTTTCAGGTTTTTTATAAAATTTTATAGTTTAACGGCTGTATGTAAATATTGTGTTTCTAATGCGATGGCGATGAAGATTGTGCGGTAGCGGATGATCCGGCTGTAAAAATTTCTTCTTTAGGTATGAAAATTGATCTCTCCCCCCAAAAAATAGAAACATGGCCTCCTTTAACGCTCGATGAGATCGTTAAGCACCGTTGTTACTTCGTGGAAGAGTAGAAAGCTGTGTATCTGAGTGTTTTAATTTGATCAATTTGTTGATATCATATTGAATAAAATTTGAATTTTGAACTTTTAGAGCTCAGAGCAAGATCTTTTATTCTACGTTTTTTTGGCGACGAAGATCTTCATATGAATCAAGTTCATTTTTTGATTGTGATTTACATTTTGCTGTTTAGAAGTGCAAGCAAGTAGAGAAGGGTGAAGCGGTGTAGGGTGAAGCGGTGAAGCAAGTTCATGTGATCGTTTTCAGGTCATCAGACTATGTTTACCCGGCTAAAAATTTTCTGCCATAATCGTTTTTTCCAGTCATACTTGATTAGCGAAAAGTATTCTGTCATTATCCTTGCATTTTTTAACATTACATATAGAAAATCATGGAATCGAAATCCATAAAAATGATGAATTATAATAAAACCTTTTGTTTCAATATGTTGCATGAAATTCAGAGAAATTTTTAGAAATTCAGAAATTGATTTTTTTGTCACTGCATTGTTCTGGAAACAAAAATTTCTACCTTATCTTCAGAGAATAATAATGCCAGACCATAAGTATGTGCAATTGCTTCATAATTTCTAAGATTTTTGGGAGGCACTAAGTTCCTTGGGATGAGCTAAATTTTGGGGAACTAAGCTTTTGACAGTGGAATATCTTAAATGAACCGTGCCCTATGGGCACGGGTTATGACTAGGCTATTCTATAAACAAGGGTTGCTGACTGGGTTCGTCCCAATCATAAGCTGGATGGAACAAATCCAGCCCAGTCAATAGCCCCCTAAAACCCCGACAAACCACTTATTTACATTGTTGAGATTCCTCCCCAAAACCCAAAAAATACCATCAAGTCACTTATTTATGTGTTTGCCTTTTGCACCTTTTATCTCCGACGGTACCGGCACACACATCTACGTTCTCGCTCCTTTTTCATGGCGAACATGCAACGCATACTGTTTGTGGGGGTTTTTTGGATCTTAGTTATTTCTATTATAAAAATAACTAACACGCCTCACATTATCCTACAAATTTTGTCTCCGTGTGTTGGACCCGTACCCGAACACGTGACGAAAACCCCCTTTTTCGTGGCTGACATGCAACGCATACTGTTCGTGGGTTTTTTTAGGGAGTTGCTATTAGCACCGACCTAATTGCTAAGTTCACATGCCACTTATTTACAGGTTTGCCATTCAACTTTTTTGCTGAATTCACATACCATTTATTTACAAGTTTGTCCTACCCTATCAGTTTCCTCACCGCCGCCGCCTCAGTCACCTCCCTTCTCCCCTTCTCTCTCCCTCTCTCTCCCCCCTGTGGTACAACATAACCTCTTATTCTTCTTATTGTTCTCTCTTCACTTATATTTTCATCATGCCGAAAGAATTAGGTTCATTAAAAGGAAAAAAAACCTTAAAATTGGATCATGGGTTCTGTTGGTTTCTTCAGTGCTGTGCTCTTATTGATGCTTCTCCCCATAAATTTGGTCATTGGAGGTGACATAGTTCATGGATGATGAGACCCCCAAGCAGCCAGGATGCTCCAATAATTTCGTTCTGGTGAGATTTCATCAAAAATTTCTAGCTTATTCTATCGTGGGAAGCTTCCAATTTTCGTTTTCTTGCCCTAAAAAGCCAATTTCATCGAAAATTTCTAGCTTATGCTACAAGTGGGTAGATATTTCTGGTGAGAAATGCTTCGAGAATGTTACAGAAATTTTAGAAATGCTTCGAGAATGTTATCGTCCTCCTCGTCGTGTTATCGTCCTCTTCGTCGTCAGAAATTTTGGAATGGGTTTGAGAAATTTTTGACCTCCAGAGATGCTTCGAGAATTGACAAGGAGTAGTGAGCAAGAAACTGAGAATAAGAAGAAGAGCGAATTGGGCGGATCTGAGGCTTGGCGAGGTTGAAGGCGTCGAAGTGAAAGGGGTTGGAGATGATGGAGGAGTCGGCGAGATCGGATCAGCGTCGGATCATGGCATCGTCGCCGTCTCACTCCTCAGCCTTCCCGTCGGAAAGAAATTTAATGGCAAACTTGTAAATAATTGGTCTGTAAACTCAGCTAAGGATTTTTAATGGCAAATTTGTAAATATGTGGTCTGTAAACTTAGCAATACGATCTGTGCTAATAGTAACTTCCTTTTTTTTATCGTTAGTTATTTCTATTATAAAAATAACTGACACTCTTCACATTGTAAACTCAGCTAAGGATTTTTAATGGTAAATTTGTAAATATGTGGTCTGTAAACTTAGCAATACGATCTGTGCTAATAGTAACTTCTTTTTTTTATCGTTAGTTATTTCTATTATAAAAATAACTGACACTCTTCACATTATCCTGCAAATTTTGTCTCCGTGTGTTGTACCCGTTCCCAAACACGTGACGAAAAACAGTTCAAAATTTCATCAGGACCGTCGTACGCTGTCCTTCCAACCCTGCAACAAGCTGTCCCGTGATAGTGGTATGTTTGTAATTACAATCCAAAACCGAGGGACATTTTGCCCATCCCCACACACACACACACACACACAAAAATTTCGTGTCCGCTCACCACATCACGACATTTTGCCCCCCTGCAACAAGCTGTCCTCTTCTTCTTCACTCGCCCCCATCATCACGTTATTTTTCTCGCTGAAAGAAATACAAGTTTCATGTTTCTTGCTTGCCTTGCGTCGATCGTGCTGGGGGTAGGGTTTAAAGGCAAGATTTGAGTCGGTGGCCCGAACTCAAACCGACTCAAATCTTGACTTTAAAAAAGAAACCCTACCCCCAAAGTCTCCGTCACGATCGACGCAAGGCAAGCGGCCGGCGGCGGCGGATGCTGATGGGGATCAGCTGCCGGTTGATACGCACGTGTTGATGGCGAGCGCGGGGAAAAGAGTCAACATCCTCGATGTCTGATCTATGGTGTACTACTTCCCTCAGGGTCACGTCGAGCAGGCGGGTCTTCGCCGCCGGATTTCTCCATGGTGCCGAGGATCAAGCCCTACGTCCTCTCCCGTGTCCTCGCCGTCCATTTTCTCGCCGATCATCAAACCGACGAGGTCTTCGTCAGTATTTCCGTCGATCCAACGCTCCAGATCTGCCGCCGAAGAATCCGACGGCCGTCTCCGGCAACGACAATGCCGTCGAGCGACGCCAACGGCGGCTGCACCGGGTTCTCAGTGCCAAGGCACTGCGCAGACTCAATCTTTCCCGCCCTCGACCTCGAGAGTGCCATGTCGGTCCACATATTGAAGATGCGCGCAGGAACTCCGTTGAGCTCCTACTTGGGTAGTACTCCACTTCGAAGACTCTACCCTCTACCTCAGCCGCCTTTACCGCCTCCACCACCCTCTCCGCCACCCCCCCCCCCCCCCCCCTCCACCGCCTGCCTTTGGATCCCGACGAAGACCTCGCCCGCGCTGCTCTTGATGAAGACGACGGTGTCTAGTGGAGCTTCCGGCATGTCTATCGAGGCACCCCGCCGGCACCTGCTGATGAGTGGATGGAGCAAGTTCGTCAATGCAAAGAACCTGGTCGCCGGCGACACCGTCGTCTTCATCAAGAGCAGCGCGGGCGAAGTCTTCGTTGGGATCCGAATGGCAGGCGGTGGACAGGGAGAGGGTGGCAGCGGAGAGGGTGGAGGAGGAGGAGAGGGCGGCTGAGGCAGGGGATATGGTCTTCGAAGTGTACTATCCAAGGTGGAGGTCAACGGAGTTCCTGGTTGAGGATCAGACGGTGGCCGCCGCGCTGAAAGTTTCGTGTGTGGCGGGGATCAATGTGAGGATGAGCGTCAGGCACGACAATGACGTTATGGTCTCGTCGCACCGAGGCGAGGTGGAGGCCACTATGATTGTCCCAGACGGGCCGTGGGCCCTCTACCCATGGCGAATGCTCAAGGTATAAAACTCATATTTTATTCTGGTTTATTTAATTTATTAATTAATATCTCTATATTTTGACAATTTATATTTTGCTAATTTGTTACTGGTCGATGTAGAAGGAATGCTAGCAATTGTGGGAGGCAGTTGATTTGCGCACCCACAGTGCGCGTGAGTAAAACTGTGGGTGCGCAAATCAACTGCCTCCCATAATTGCTAGCATTCCTTCTACATCGACAAGTAACAAATTAGCAAAATATAAATTGTCAAAATATAGAGATATTAATTAATAAATTAAATAAACAAGAATAAAATAGGAGTTTTATACCTTGAGCATTCGCCATTGGTAGAGGGCCCACGGTCCGTCTGGGACAATCATATTGGCCTCCACCTCGCCTCGGTGCGACGAGACCATAACGTCATTGTCGTGCCTGACGCTCATCCTCACATTGATCCCCGCCACACACGACACTTTCAGCGCGGCGGCCACCGTCTGATCCTCAACCAGGAACTCCGTTGACCTCCACCTTGGATAGTACACTTCGAAGACCATATCCCCTGCCTCAGCCGCCCTCTCCTCCTCCTCCACCCTCTCCGCTGCCACCCTCTCCCTGTCCACCGCCCGCCATTCGGATCCCAACGAAGACTTCGCCCGCGCTGCTCTTGATGAAGACGACGGTGTCGCCGGCGACCAGGTTCTTTGCATTGACGAACTTGCTCCATCCACAATTTATATTGGGGTTTCGTATGTGTTTCGCCGTTGTTTCTCATCCCCTCCTACACTACTCCCCATCCACCGCCCCTCCTCCGTCATACCCATTCCCACCGCCTCTCCTCCGTCATACCCATTCCCACCACCCCCTCCTTCGACCTCCCCCACCTATTCCAGACTTCTCGTCCTTCGCCATGTGCGGTCAGGGAAGACGTCGACAACAGCACTCGGAACTTCATGATCCACAGCGCGAATGGGACGAGCGCGAATGGGATGAGGAGGTCGTCGGAGGTGGCAATGGAGAGGGACACGACTTATGATGAGCCCCCCGCCCATTCCCCGCCCCCTCGTCTGCCACCATGTGCGGTCGGAGAAGAAGACGACGACGGTCTGCCGGAACATCATGATCCATTGCATGAATGAGACAAGGAGGTCTGAGGAGAAGACGAGGGAGAGGGACGCGGTGGAGGATGAGGCTGTGGGTGGGGATGGGGTCGGAGAGGGCTAGGGAATAGAGGGATGGGGATGGGGAGGGTGGAGGAGGCTGGGGAAGAGGGGAAGTCCTTGTCATCGTCGGGGGAGGGGGGGAGGGGGGAGGGGGTTGACTAATGAATTCCCATTATGGAATTATATGGCTAAAATATTTACTAGAAGTGCCAAATGATACGGAGGAAACATAACTTGAGTAATACTAAAATTAGTCAAAAAAAATTCTACTTTTGTATTTATTTTTTATGCAATTGAAAAAAGGGGTCTTCACAAAAAAAATACCCTAACGTTTCGGGTGTCTTTCAACTTAATACTCTGAACTTATAAGTCGTACACAATAGTACATTTTTGTGTGTTTTGGCTAACGGACGACGACATCGTTAAATTATACCCGTTTTGACCCTGATCCAAGCTCACAAAAAAATACCATAACGTTTATGGTATCTTTCACGTTAATACCCTAACGTTTGGGGTATCTTTCAAGTTGACACCCGCTCAGGTCTTCATCATCGGTGACAACCTCTATAAGCCACTATCATGCTTTTTTGGTTCAAATCTGATGCGCATGCAGTTCTAGTACATGACTCCACCGCCGAAAACGGGCTTGGTGTCCCTCCATCTGATGTTCTCAACGACCACAACCTAATCATTGTGCTTGATCCATTCTTTGCGATCCGACAAGAACACCTCGAACATGTACTTCACCCAATTGATACTGCTCACATTACTAAACATCGAATGGACTAGCGTGTAATGATTTGGAGACCTCGACAGATTGTACACCAGTCCAATGGATTCGTACATACAGAAGCTGATCGGTAGAGGGATGTTGTCGCTTTCCATCGTCACGGGATTGCAGAGGTACAAAAACCTCTCGCACCTATCCCGTTAGCTGCGAGCCCATGTTGCAGTATCTTGAACAAATGATCGTCTCATCTGCTCACGTCATCGACGTTGCACTGTTGCCTTCTTGAGCTTTTTCACTGGCGTCAGCTACTTCTTCCAAGGCTTTCACTAAGAAACAGAAGATCATCCACAAGTAGCACCAATTCTCTCATGGACAATTCTTCCCCCTCAATTTCAATTAAACAACCAACTCGTTCGTGACCCTAGCAACCACAACAACAACAATAACAACGTCAGGGCTCGATGGTGATTGTGGCCGATGGTTATGAAACAGGGAGCGGCAGTGTGGTGTTTGATAATGCCACTGATCAGTCAGGCAGCAACGGCATCAACAATCCATTGTCGTCGTCGTCTGATGATGTATTTGTTCTCAAAGAACTACTACCCTACAATTGCCCAGCTTGCTGCCGCTAGAACTACCACACCATCAGATGCCGAGGCGTGGCCATCTTCTTCGGTTCCTTTGATGACTGAAGTTGATCATGTCCTGCACTGGCCTGATTTTGATCAAGACTGGTCATTTGACCCGATCCTGGAGATAGAATTAGACAACATTTCGCCCGAGGACCTCCTCCAGCAAGATGTCCACGCCATGGTGCCATCCGGCGGGTGCTATTGATTTTGAGTAGTCTTCCTCTGTTGGATATGTAGATGTCAGTGTATTAATTTTGTTTCATTGGCATACAGATCCTCTTGTATTCATCAGGATTGATTGGAATTCTTTTCTATAAAGCAAAGGAGAATAGGATTCACCGTTGCGTTGATGGTCATAAGAGGCAATTTTGCTACCGAAAGCAAATGAGAATAGGATTCACCGTTGCGTTGATGGTCATAAGAGGCAATTTTGCTACCGTCTTGGTTATTAAATTGAAATATACCATAAACGTTAGAGTACTAGTAATAACATGTGCCTTGAGGGCACGGAGGCAGTCGTCGTTGTAGGATCCTGCCAAAACAGAGTTAGGATCGATAATTAAAGTTGAGACTTACGCTTGCGTATGCGGAACGGTAGTCTCGGAACTTTGCCTTCGGATTCGCCACGACGGATCGAGTCTTCTCACGAACGGAGTAAGGCTACTAATTCACAATCTAAATCTCTATTTTAGATTAAGAACTTGGAAAGAGGAAGAGAAAGGATTTCTGCAGAGCTTCGCTAGGATGAAGATGCATGCATGAATTTCATGCAAATCGTGTAAGAAATGGCTTACCCTTGGGTCTTATTTATAGCCCCCAAGGTAGTTATTTTAGGGTAAGTTGTTCCTTTGGAACAACTTAATTAAGGTGTACCATGATACATGGCACATTATAAGCTTAAGTTGTACCATATGCATGGTACAACATAAGCTTAAGATATTCCCCCTTTATTAGCCATATGTCGCATGCACTTATGCATATATAATGCGACTTTCCCACTCATCCAGAGATCCTCTCCGCAAGGGAACAGATTCCCTTTGTACACGACTTCGTGTACGCGACGTTCGAGGTCCGTATTCCCTCGTACATCCCCCACAAGGGTGTACAAACGTCTTCCATATCCAACATCTCCCACTCACACTTGAGGGGATTGTAAGAGAACGTCTTTCCCTTAGTTCTTTCATCTATCATACCGAGAAATAGACCGTGCGACCGTCATGCGCGTAGAGTCTGTTGTTGTGCACTTGTTAGAGATACACAACGACCTCGAAGGTGCAAAGTTGAGTAGTTCAACGCATGCTTTACCCTAGATTATTTCTTCACATTTCTTGTACTTTATATTCAACAATTGAATCCCATCTGGATTACAATTGGCTGGCCAGCTTTGAATCACTAAAGTCCAAATGCGAATATGAAATCAATCTTCCTCTTCTTGCGAACCTTCTGATCTTGACTTGATTCACTTTTCTAACGTGCCCCGCCGAGCCGAATTACCATAGCCCATTAGTAACACGCTAAGATAGCGATCATCTCGTCAAATCTAAAGGAACCAATTGGAGTCCTTGAGGGTAAGGGTTAAGACCCGTATGGCCTTTGAGTCTCACATAATAGCAAACACTATTGCTACTAACTCAGTGGTCGAAATGCATACGTGGTATGAACACGTATTACAACATCACTCCTTTCCCAGGGAGAGTATGTCTTAATGATGTTGTACGGATGAAAGATCAGACACCACAGTGCCTATCTTTCTGAGTCCCCTTACTACTCGTGAAATATTCACGGACTCTCATCCTGCATAAGACAGATAGGATTAAAAAATCCAATGAGATCTTTATATCCTTGTGATACAGATCTCAGATCTTTTGTAAGCATCCGTATGATGCAGATCTTTTATTCGACTATCTTGTTTAAGTCACGACTCTAAATCATTTGTCTAATGATTTTGACTTTAAACTAGTCTCATCTCTATCTTATCCATCTGATAAGATAAGGCGGTTGCTCATGTGAGAGAGCCAACCTTAATCTGTCCGACATACACACAATAAAATAGCTGAGACTTAAAGACAAATGTTAAAAATCATTTGTAAGAAACTTGTATGCAATATATAAAAGAACTTCTTTCTTTTATTAAACTTTGATCTTCTATAGACATGGGAAATATTACATGATACAGCTCAGCACCTACGCATTCCCATAGATGATAAGTGTTTGAAAAACACATCTCTGGGGATCGCCTTAGTAAGGGGATCCGCTATCATCTCATGCGTGGATATGTATCCTATGTCTACTTCCTTCCGTTTGTCATAATCCTTCGCAAACTTGAATCGAATGTCAATGTGTTTGGTCTTACAATGAAATTTAGGATCTTTGACATAGGCAATCGAAGCTTGACTATCACTGTATATAGGAACAGTGCTCGAGTCAGAGGCATTCGTCAGCCTGTCTAAGAATTTCCTAAGCCAAACAGCTTCTTGGACAGCCATGCTGAATGCTACGAATTCGGCTTCCATGGTTGATAAGGCGATGCATGTTTGCTTCTTGCTGCTCCAGGATATTGCACCATTCCCGAGCAAGTAAACAAAGCCTGAGGTAGATCTTCGCTCGTCGAGATCACCTGCCCAATCAGCATCGGTATAGCCTTCGAGTCTCAAGGTATTGCCTTGATAGCATAACGCATAGTCCGCAGTCCCTTTGAGGTACCTTAATATCCTCTTCACCGCTTTCCAGTGTGCCTGTCCTGGGTTGGATTGGTAACGGCTTACCATACCAACACCATAGCAAATGTCTGGTCTGGTACACATCATAGCGTACATCAGACTCCCGACAGCACTGGAGTATGGAACTTTTTCCATAGCTTTCCTTTCTTTTGGATCTTTGGGACACATTTCCAAACATAGACCCTCGCCTTTGCTTATTGGAGTATCAATTGGCTTGCAATCCTGCATATTAAACCGTTCCAAAACTTTCTTTATATATGTCTCTTGAGAGAGAGAAAGAAGTTTCTTGGAACGATTCCTTGAGATCTTAACCCCAAGGATATATGCAGCTTCACCCATGTCTTTCATCTCAAAGACAGATGAAAGCCAAGCTTTGATATCCACGACAAGACGCTTATCATTTCCGGCTATAAGTATGTCATCTACATAAAGAGACATAATTACATACTTGTTTTTAATCCTCTTAATATATACGCAGTTGTCTTCGTCGAGCATGGAGAATCCATATGACAAAACAACTTCTTGAAAGCGCATATACCACTGCCTTGAGGATTGTTTAAGACCATATATGGATTTACGAAGTTTACAAACCTTATGTTTGTTTTCTTCTTGTACGAACCCGTTTGGTTGTTCCATGTAGATCTCCTCATCTAGTTCTCCGTTAAGAAAGGCAGTCTTTACATCCATCTGATGTAATTCAAGGTCCAAACAAGCCACCATTGCCAGAATTAAGCGAATCGAGGTAAAACGCACGACAGGAGAGAAAGTCTCTTCGTAGTCTATTCCTTCCTGTTGCGTGAAACCTTTCGCAACAAGGCGAGCTTTATATTTCTCGATGGAGCCATCAGCCTTATGCTTGATTTTGAGAACCCACTTGTTCCCAATGGCTCTACGTCCCTTAGGTAAATCAACCAAGTCCCAGACTTGGTTTGTTTTCATGGATTGAAGTTCTTCTTCCATTGCCGCTATCCATTTATGTTTAGCAGGGCATGTGACGGCCTGTTTGAAATTTGCAGGTTCATCATCATCTTGTAGTAATGTCATGAATGTTTGAGGAAATTCATCCTCAAATCTCAGAGGTGTTAGCCTCGTTCGATTACTATGTCTTGTTTGAGTTTGATCACTCCCACTTGGAATGACATCACTCCCACTTGGAATGACATCACTCCCACTTGGAATAATATCACTCCCACTTGGAATAGGATTGGTATCGTTCGTATCATCCATTGGTGAAGTTTGAAACGTATTTTCTTCTTCACCAAGAATTCTCCCACTCGAACGTTCCGATCTTTCTTGATCCCAAGTCTCAAACAAGGATAAGTCTTGACTTATCTCACCCTGTCTTGGAAACTCATTTTCCAAGAAGACAACATCCCTCGATTCGAATTCTATAAGACCCCCATTGTCCTCTTGACCGACGAAAACATATCCTTTGGAGTTTTCAGCGTATCGGATGAAGATACACTTCCTCCCACGTGGCCCAAGTTTGCCATATTTGTGAGAGGATAAATGTGCGTAAGAGGCACAACCCCAAGGTTTTAGAATGTTTAAGTCTGGAGTTCTATTGTTCCACAACTCATAAGGAGTAGAACTTACCGACTTCGAGGGTACACGGTTTAAGATGAATGCTGCCGTCAATAATGCGTCACCCCAAAAGGTGATAGGCAAATTTGCCTGAGACATCATTGATCGGACCATTTCCATCAATGTCCTATTTCTTCTTTCCGCAACACCGTTTTGTTGTGGAGTATAAGGCATAGTTATTTGATGAACTATGCCTTTTTCATCACAAAGTTCCTTAAAACTTATTGATTGATATTCACCGCCCCTATCGGTTCGCAAAACCTTAATCTTGCGATCTAATTGATTCTCCACTAAACTCATATAGTTTTTAAAGCAAGCCAAAGCTTCACTTTTGTGGGATATCAAATAGATATGTCCGAAACGGGTGAAGTCATCAATGAATGTGATGAAATAGGACTTCCCGCGTCTTGTCTTAACATTCATTGGACCGCAAATGTCCGAATGGATAAGCTGTAATGGAACTTCGGCCCTTGTGCCAGTTCCAAACGGCTTGCGACAAGTTTTCCCTACAAGACAATGTTCGCAAGTCGACATTTCAACTTTTGAAACATTAGATAGCAAGCCACTTTTGGCAAGTCTATCCATTCTAGTTGGTCCAATATGACCAAGTCTTGCATGCCAACAAATGATCTCAGAATTAGAGTTAGAAGCATTTGTCAAATGAAAACTTTCCATAATGGAAGAAGAATCATCATACATTGTGTTTAATACAATTAATCCATTACAAACATTACCAGAACCAATCAAAGAATTATTACAAACAAGGTCAACAGATTGTTTATAGAACCTCCACTCATAATCTAAAGACATTAACATGACCACGGATACGATATTTCTTCTAATATCTGGAGCAAAGAGGACGTCGTGCAATAATAATGTCCGGCCGTTGTCGAGAACTAGCTTACATGTTCCGACGCCTTTGACTTCAACACGAGTGTTGTTGCCGACGTATATCCACTTTGTTCCTTGAGTTATCCTTCGATACTCTACGAAGAACCTTCTGTCCTTCGCAACGTGGTCTGTGGCCCCTGAATCAATCAACCAAAAATAGTTAGATTCAGCAAGAAACATGGAACTAGAAACACATATGTAACTAGCCCTACAAGTTACCTTATCACTTCCATCCGTACACTTACGGGCGAAGTGACCGTACTTGTTGCACTTAAAGCACTTGATCTTCTTCAAGTTTTTCTTCTTTGAGTGCACATTCTTTTGCCACTTTTTGTTCTTAGTCTTCTTTGAGGTTTCCGGTTCTTGCTTTCGTTCGTTCACAAACCTTAAGCGTTTCCGCTTATTTCCTCCATGTGAGGAACTAGCGGCCACGTGCACTTCTGCACTTGGTTTTGCGGCTTGAATCCGCTCTTCCTCGAGTTCGAGGTGTTTCGAAACATCGCTTAAAGTTTTAATGCACTCATTATGAGTGAGGTGCATTTTCATGTTATCCCAGCTATCTGGGAGTGAACGAATGACTGCTTGGATCTGCTGTTCGTCAGACAGCGTAACACCCGCATCCTTTAATTCAGATATTAGATTCGCCATGTGGCGGAGATGCTTTTTCATAGAATGATCTCGCCGCATTTTGTACGAATCAAATTGAATATTCAAGGAGCGGAGTTTGGTAACCGAAGTTCCACCAAACTTTACTTCTAGCTCAGACCATATGTCTTTGGCTAGATCGAATTCCCGAAATAGACGCATTATGTCATTGTCCATCGCGGACAGTAACGTAATGCGTGCTATTTTGTTCTTTCGAGTCCAAGTGTCATAAGCTTCCCGGTCCCTCTTGTGTTGGGCCGTATTGCCCAACTCAGGTTCTACCATTATGTTTTGGAGTGTTTCGAGCACATCTTGCTCCTCCAAAACATATTGGATTTTAATTGACCAAAGTTTATAATTGTCGCCGTTGAGCTTTTCACCTTTGTTAAGCTCTGCGACAATATTCTTAGAAGCGGTAGACATATTCGATTCAAAAAACTACAAAGAAAATGAAAAAAACACGATCAAAATTCAATGCATAAAGTTTCGATTCTTTAAACACTTGATAAGTTCCTTGGATGCGTTGAAATGTTACTCTAGAATCGAGAAGTTCACTACGTTCCCAACTACCATCTAGAAGTAACTTTTAAAGTATCCCTCTTACTTATCTTAAGTAAAAAGAAATCAGAAATAATACCCGTATGGTATTAGCAGCGGAAAATTACTTTGAAAAACTTATCTTTCAAAATAGAATAGGTGAGAATTAGCGCAAAGAATTTTAACGCAACAATTGCCAAGCCACGAGACCTGTTCTACACACCCATGGGTTAGATAACCATGGCCGGATCGTGGTAGGACTTGGAATTCTAAATTGCGCTATCCCGATTTAAGGATGGGATATAACCTATTTGAAAAACATCTTTTTCAAAAATTTGAAAGCACGTTGGCTAATCTCCGTAGAGTAGAGCACAACGTCACAAGTACATTGGCTAATCTCCGTAGAGTAGAGCACAATGACATGGCTAATCTCGCATGAAGTAGAGCACTATGGCTAATCTTCAAGGAGTAGAGCAAAAAAAACTTTATTAAAACGTTAGTTCCGTATGAACTAGTCGGCACTGTGGTTAGCCCCGTATGGGCTAATCGACACATTCGAGTTTCGCCAATGCCTTTTGTCACCCCGTATGGGTCAGTAGGCAAGTTTGCAGTCGACCCAGACCTTCTGCCAGATTGGTCGACCAAAAACACAAAATTGGTCGACCAATTTTCGAAATGCAAATTCTCCCGGCCAGGGCCTCTGCCCTGGCCGGGGCTTGGCCAAGGGCCGGCCAGGGCCTCTGCCCTGGCCGGCCAGGGGCCCTGGCCCCCTTGGACAGGGCCGGCCAGGCCCTGGCCTCTGCCAGGGCCGGCCGGCCAGGCCACTGGCCGGGGCCAGGGCTCCTGCCCTGGCCTCGGCCAGGCCTCCTGCCCTGGCCTCGGCCAGGCCCTGGCCTGAGGCCAGGGCGCCGGCCCTGGCCACTGCCAGGGCCGGCAGGCCGGCAGGCCGGCCCTGGCCACTGCCAGGGCCGGCCTGGCCCTGGCAGTGGCCAGGGCGCCGGCCCTGGCCACTGCCAGGGCCGGCAGGCCGGCCTGGCCGGCCGGCCTGGCCTTGGCCGGCCACTGCCGGCCTGGCCATGGCCGGCCATTCGGCGTTGGCCGGCCATGGCCCCTTTGGCCATGACCGGCCACCCCCTTGGAATGGGGTTTCCGCACACTCTCCTCCCCCTTGATGGGGTGGTCGCCGGTTGGTTATTGGCCGTAGCCAACCCCCTCCGCTCGGGGAGGGGGGATGCATGGCATGCATAGCCCATTTGGCAATGGTGCACATGCACCAAATTTCCTCTTACCCGATGGAAATAACTTCCATCATCTTCCTCAATGAAGCACCCGTTCGTCGATGAAGCACCCGTTCGTCGAGAAATTAGTTATTTCCTAATGGCCGTGTGCCAAAAATGAATAACGTACTACGTGAACGGTCGGTTCTTCCCGTCACGGAGAGTTCCTACCATATCCGTAATGATAGGAGACCCTAACGTGAAAAGAACAACCGCTGCGTTCTCTCAGTCACGAAGCGTTCCTACCATATCCGTAATGGTAGGAGACCCATTCGTGAAAAAGACAACGACTCGTTCGTAGTTTCGACGGGGCGGTGGTTTGACCGGGGCGAACCCATATGGCTCTGATACCAATGTAGGATCCTGTCAAAACAGAGTTAGGATCGATAATTAAAGTTGAGACTTACGCTTGCGTATGCGGAACGGTAGTCTCGGAACTTTGCCTTCGGATTCGCCACGACGGATCGAGTCTTCTCACGAACGGAGTAAGGCTACTAATCCACAATCTAAATCTCTATTTTAGATTAAGAACTTGGAAAGAGGAAGAGAAAGGATTTCTGCAGAGCTTCGCTAGGATGAAGATGCATGCATGAATTTCATGCAAATTGTGTAAGAAATGGCTTACCCTTGGGTCTTATTTATAGCCCCCAAGGTAGTTATTTTAGGGTAAGTTGTTCCTTTGGAACAACTTAATTAAGGTGTACCATGATACATGGCACATTATAAGCTTAAGTTGTACCATATGCATGGTACAACATAAGCTTAAGATATTCCCCCTTTATTAGCCATATGTCGCATGCACTTATGCATATATAATGCGACTTTCCCACTCATCCAGAGATCCTCTCCGCAAGGGAACAGATTCCCTTTGTACACGACTTCGTGTACGCGACGTTCGAGGTCCGTATTCCCTCGTACATCCCCCACAAGGGTGTACAAACGTCTTCCATATCCAACAGTCGTCTGGGCGCAATTGCGGAGATAAGCAGGTCGCCAAAGTGAAAAAAGCGTGGGAGAGAGAGAGAGAAGATGATCGGGGGCAAAAGGAGGAAAAGCCGGGACTAAATCGCAAAAAATCACAAAAAACCCAACCCAACCCCCACGTGGCGTCCCAGTCAGCAACCAAAAATATGACTGGGATAAAACTGCCATGTGGGACAAAACTACCACGTAGGAAAAACTTCATGAATTGTATAATAGATTTTTTCGTGATTTGCCTTATGAAGAACGAGTGGAGAGGTAAAATCGTCCAGATTTCAGTCTCTTAGACAGAAAATAGAAAAAAGGTATCAAGTTAAAACCGACATATAACGTTAGGGTATAAATATGTACAATTTAAAACTTCATTATATTAACTTGAAAGATAGCCCAAACGTTAGTGTAATTTTTTGTGAATACTCCTTGAAAAAAATCTCTGGTTAGAATATTTGGGCAGGGGCGGGAGTAAATGTGTCTTGTCTTGGACAGCTTCACACGGCAAAAAAAATACAAAACTTTCTGTAATTATAACGCTATAATCAAAAAAAAAATACAAAACTTTCTGTAATTATAACGCTATAATCAAATTCAAAAGGCAAACAATATTTGCATTGTACCTTTTCAATATCATTGCGGATCGGAGATTCAAAAACCATTAGAATGATGGATCAAAAACAAAAACCATAAGAATGCCACTACATTGATACATGATGCTCGTGGGTTTTTCTCTTTATATGGTATAGAACATTTTATAACCTATCTAAAACCGATAATTTCGCAGATGAGTTCAATTCACGAGACTGATAAAACCCACGTATCTGTGATATATTGACCTAAATAAACAAAAACACAAGTTTCTTTGTTTCAAAGCATGATACTTTATATTTAAAAATTAAGATCAGAACTCAGAAGAACTATATTATCTGTAGCTGTTGTCCGATGAGCTTTCGATTTGTTTTCTAATGTCGGTTGTCAATTCTCATTATTTGGACATGTGAACTTAAGTTTAACGTATTTGTTGTTCATTTTAAAATGCAGTCTCTTCTATACATGCTACTCTTTACTTGCATTTAGCTTGGCTTAATGCCAACACATTTATATAAATGATGTTTCGTTCCATCAGTTAAAATGGGAGGAGCCGGAGCCGGAGCTTGTGCTCGACAAACTGAACATGAGCCCCCCTGGCAGGTGGAGGTGTTGTCCGGGATCCATCAGGTAGAACCCTCGTCCTTTCTTGCAAAATGGGAACTTATAGCTCCAATGAACTCTTCTAATGGCACTGGCAATACAACGATGTGTTACTTACGCTCATCATTCCTTGGACACAATGCATCACCAGCTGGCATGCAGGGAGCCGAGCAGGAATCTGACGACGACGGCAATAACCGGCCTCTGCGGTCTAAGAACACGGCCGGAAGCGACTCGGCACCAGAATCCGCTGATATTGTCTACCATGAACGAAGCTGCCCCACGAGTACGCTGCCACGCGAGCGCTTGCTTCCTCCCGAGGAAGCAGAGGACAACCACACACCTAAGAGGACCAAGTATGTTCAATTATTTGGTCGGATGATCGAAATAGAGAAACCCCTTAAATCTGATGTAGCGGTTCAATCAGGTGAACCATCCGCTGTGCTGCAGCTCGGCGAAGCAAGTACTCCGGCGTCTCCGGCTTCACAGCGGAAGCATGTGCATTAGCATTGCGTCTTACCGCAGCGGTTAATGCTAATGCGCATGCTTCTGCTGTGAAGCCGGAGACGCCGCAGTACTTGCTTTGCCGGGCTGCAGCACAGCAGATGGTTCACCTGATTGAACCGCTGCATCAGAATCAAGGGGCTTCTCTATTTCGATCACCCGACCAAATAATTGGACACACTTGGTCCTCTTAGGCGTGTGGTTGTCCTCCGCTTCCCCGGAGGAAGCAAGCTCTCGTGTGGCAGCGTACCCGTGGGGCAGCTCCGTTCACTGTAGGCAATATCGACGGATTCTAGTGCCGAGTCGTTTCCGGCCGTGTTCTCAGACCGCAGAGGCCGCTTATTGTCGTCGTCGTCAGATTCCTGCCCGGCTCCCTGTATGCTAGCAGATGATGCATTGTGACCAAGGAATGATGAGGGTAAGTAACACATCGTTGTGTTGCCAGTGCCATTAGAAGAGTTCATTGGAGCTATAAGTTCCCATTTTGCAAGAAAGGACGATGGTTCTACCTGATGGATCCCGGGCAACACCTCCATCTTCCAGGGGCTCATGTTCAGTTTGTGTAGCCAAAGGAAATGCCTAATCCCTCGGCATACCGAAAACATCTGTGTCCGGACATCATATGGCATGAGTGCAAGTTTAAGAAGGCAATGAATGCAAGATCAAACTTCATAACACTTCCCGAATGAAACAAGGCATAAAACAGGGAGGAAAAAAAAGAACAGAAGTGTGCCCAGACATCATGATGAGAGATTTGGTATAAACTGGCAGGCGAGAAAATTGGCAAAATGACACCGGTCAATAACGGGTTTTAAATTTTACCACCAAATTTAAAAACTTGGCTAGAATAACACCCTAAAGAAAAAAGTGACGAAAATACCCCCAGTCAATAAAAAATAAACCCTGAGAAAAACGAAGCGGTAGTAGGTCTCGCACTCCCCCAATTTCCCGCCTAAATCGTCCCCCTTAATGCGAAACCCATAAAACCTCCCAGCATCCTCCTCTCCGACCAGCCATCAACCGCCGTATTCCGTCTTCGACCGCCTATGTCGTAGCTGCAACGATCCCAACCACCGAACCCACAAACCCTTCGCCGCTTCTCCAACTCATACGGCGTAGCCCTCGCAAGTAGAACTCACAGCACCGACTTACCAAGCCGACAGTGACTTATTTATTTTCGAAACAGGTAATTGATTGGCGCATATTTTGGAGTTTTTGTGTGATTTTGTACAATATTTTTTGGGGTATTAAGTTAAGGTTTTGGGAAGAATACATTTTGAGAAAAATACGAAGATGTGCATCAATATTCATGTTCAAAATCTTCGCAAATGTACAGGATATTGATGCTCATACCACTAAACTTGCTTAATTGGATATGTGAATCAATATGCGGTAAAATATGTTAGAAAACGTTAGTAAACGCTGGTTTACGTGAACATATAGAGCGCATATCAGCGCAAATTGGTGTGTATCAGCGTAAATCAGTGCATATCAGTTACTTTGAAGGAATAATACTACATAGCTAACTAGGAAGCACTTTGATGCGAGGAGCATCATGTTTTTGTAGTTTTCTCGTAAAATACGATATAATACGCTGTAAAACGCAAATTTATTAGGTAAATAATTTCTCTGATTTGAGTTATACGATGACTTGGAGTTTTGCATACCACTAAAATTGCTTAATTGGAGATGTGCATCAATATGCGGAACAATACGTTGGAAAACGTTAGTAAACGCTGTTTTACGTGAAATATAGAAGCGCATATCAGCGTATATTGGTGTATATCAGCGTAAATCAGTGCATATAAGTTAATTTGAAGGAATAAATGCTACATACCTAACTAGGAAGCACTTTTATGCCATGAGCATCATGTTTTTGTATTAAACGCTGAATTATTGGGTAAAGAATTTGGTTTACACTGTAATGTATGTACTAATGCCACAACTCTTTTTTTAGGGTATCAACAAGAGTCAAACATTTTCTGAGGCCAAAATCCAACTGCGAGCTAATGGATTCGAATAAAGGTGAATTTTTGGATTTGTACTATTCAATTTTTGTTAGATCTGACATGTTTGTATGAAACATATGTAAACAGCTGTATACGTTGTTATGCATGATTAATTTTCCTACAGGTCAACTAGTTCCAATTAATTATGAGGGACAGTGGAAAAAAGGTAGTGATGGTTGTTGGACCTATGATGCATTGTTTACAAGGTATGTAAGAGTTAGAGGGTCGACAACATACCCGGAACTAATTGATCAGATCTGTGCTGAAACTGGGATCAGTAAGGATGATATTGACGTGAAGGCATGAATTAGTTACCCGGTGAATACCGTGATGCCGCCCTTTATACTGTTGAGGAATTCAGATATTTCAACTTTCATTGAGCTTAGTGCCAAGAGAGAGTACAACGTTCCTTTATGTATCAGTACATCGCCAAAACCAAAGGTATTGATAGCCCCTAGACCGCCAGTTGTGGTAGAAAAAATAAAGGTGCAGGCCGCCGTCGCGGAACATCCAGTAAGCAAGAGCGTGAACAAGCCTGAAACAGTCCCATTTGGTATCCAATACAACAATGATGGTTGTTCTCCTATCGGTCTGGAGGACATTAAACTGACCAATCCAATAGATAAATTTGGTAGTAATGATGAAGCGTATTCGATGCACGAAGAAGAAGTCGAAGAAGAGGAAAGTTGTAATGACGAATTTGACAACGATGACCCCTTTAATGATGTTTGTGATGATGATTCGTATGAACGACAGGATCCATTTGCTTGTGTATATGATGGTTTGTTTGATCCATATTTTGGTGTATTTGTGGAATCACATCTGGCCGTACATCCAGAAGAGAGTGCTCATGCAACAGAAAATATAGACAATTATGATGATGGCCATACAAACAAGCCTGCAGATTCACGTCCTCTCACCATAGTCCCAACTGATCCTGTTTTTACAGGTATGCTCTCAGATAATCACAATCATACCATCACTTATGGTAATGATGGTCCTTCTGAAGCACATTCGACCAATGTGAACGTTCATGTGATGAAGGATTTCAATGTTGGTGAACTTGTAAGAAGCAAGGTTGAACTGTTGCTCCGATTGCGTATTATAACCGTGAAGGCGAATCGCGAGTTTCACATTATACATTCTGACCGCATGAGGCTTATTGCTACATGTGTTGACAAGTCTTGCACGTGGAGGCTTAGGGGGTCATTGTCAAAGAAGCAAGGCTCATGGATCATTCGGTCATACGTGAAGGTTCACAGTTGTTCCATTGATGCAAGGTTTAAGCGTTATTGTGGAAGTGCAACAAGCGAAGTTATTGCGCAAATGGTTAAAGATGATAATAATGATCCGTGGGATATCGTGAAAATGTTAAAAAAGGTGTATGGTATAAAAATATCTTACTGGAAAGCTTGGAAAGCCAAGGAGATTGCTACACAAATGGTACGTGGCAGTCCGGAAGAATCTTTTATGGGACTCCCATCTTACTTGTGGTTGTTGGAGCATGCAAATCCCGGAACGTATTCGGCATATCAGTTAGACGTGAACAATTGTTTTGTGCAATGTTTCTTGGCATTAGGGCCCTCGATTGTGGGTTTTGAATCTTGCATCCGACCCGTTATAGCTGTAGATGCATGCTTCTTGAAGGGACGTTATAGAGGCAAGTTATTCATTGCTACTTGTATGGACGTAAACAACCAAATTTATCCATTAGCATTTGGCGTCGCAGCAACAGAAAACGATGCATCGTGGGCATGGTTCTTTAAGCAAATTCGCCATGTTGTTGGGGCCCGAGAAGATTTAGTTTTTATTTCTGACCGTCATCCTTCAATTGAGAAATGTTGCATGGATCAATTTCCTGAAGCAGTGTATGGAATTTGCATGTTCCATCTGGGGTTGAACATGAATGCAAAGTACAAGGTGAAGGCAAAGGAATTCTTGTACAGTGTGGCTAAGGCGTATACAGAGATAGATTTCGAAGAGAAGTTGCAGCATGTGCGGTCAACAAAGAGGCAAGTATATGACTATCTTATGGATGCCGATCCAAAAAAATGGGCTCGGTGTTTTTTTCCTGCCAGGCGATATAGTATCATGACGACCAATATTGCCGAGTCAATGAATGCTCTCTTGAAGGTGGCTAGGGAATTTCCTATTATCGCTTTGTTGGAAACTATTAGAACCAAGCTTCAGTCTTGGTTCCATGATCGGCTAAGCCTCGCCAACAAATGCACTAGCATACTCACTCCTTATGCTGATAGAAAGATGGGTAAGCGAGATGATAAGTCACGCCACTTCATGGTACATCCAATTAATGAATTCAGGTTTTACATTCTTGATGGTCAACGTGATGCAACAGTTGATTTAAATATGCGCAATTGCACGTGCTATAAATTCCAGCTAAACCAGTTGCCATGCGCACATGCAATCAGGGCTTCCAGGACGCGTAATATATCTTCTTATACCCTTTGTTCAAGGTAAAATGGTACACGTTTGTATACTTTCCGTTTATCAGTGTTTTAAAGCGTATAATAATGTTTAATGGCGTAGAGTAGTGCATGCTGGTATATATTATTACGAAAATGTGTTACAATATGATTCGTATATTATGCAGGTTTTACACAATTGAATGTTTAAGGCTGGCATACGCCCTACCAATGAATCCAGTTCCGCATCGAAGTGAGTGGTATCGAGTTGTACCACAAAGTGTCCAAGATGTGGTTGTACGTCTGCCAGTTGTTTCGAACAAAAAAGGAAGGAGAAAGAAGAAAAGGATGCCGTCACAAGGTGAGGAACCACTGGAAATCTCTCAGGAAGGAGGTGTGGACGATGCAGAGAGCCGGGCCATAATAGGCAAACATGTAATGGGAAGGAGTATGTACCAACTCAACCAATATGATGACGACCAAAATTTTATTTTCATCCCTTCGTCAGATTGTAACAATTTGCAATAATGTAAGTGGAAGATTTAAATAATAAATTGCATGTTCAGCAACTGTCGAAGTGCATCAATATGCGTTGAAATACATTGGCAGACGGTGGTAAACGCTGGTTTACGTGGCAGGTTGAAGCGCATAGCAGCGCATATCAGCGCAAATTGGCGTATATCAGTTATTTTGAAAGTATAACGGGTGAAGAAGTAACTAACCCTTGGTATAATGAATAAAGTCAGATTTCACCTTAAACATGTGAAATAAAATTAAAAGCTTGTACCCAATAATATCAGTCCTTTCTTAAAGACATCCCAAAAATGTAAATTGTGATGACTGGAAGGTGCCAAGGTAAACCGAAAACATGCACGTTCAACACATGGCGAATTGCATCAATATGCGTTGAAATACGTTGGTATACGGTGGTAAACGCTGGTTTACGTGGAATTTTGAAGCGCATAGCAGCGCATATCAGCGCAAATTGGCGTATATAAGTTATTTTGAAAGTATAACGTGTGAAGAAGTAACTAACCCTTGGTAGAAGGAATAAAGTCAAATTTCACCTTAAACATGTGAAATAAAATTAAAAGCTTGTACCCAATAATATAAGTCCTTCATTAAAGACATCCCAAAAATGTAAATTGTGATGACTGGAAGGTGCCAAGGTAAACCGAAAACATGCACGTTCAACACATGGCGAATTGCATCAATATGCGTTGAAATACGTTGGTATATGGTGGTAAACGCTGGTTTACGTGGCAGGTTGAAGCGCATAGCAGCGCATATCAGCGCAAATTGGCGTATATCAGTTATTTTGAAAGTATAACGTGTGAAGAAGTAACTAACCCTTGGTAGAATGAATAAAGTCAGATTTCACCTTAAACATGTGAAATAAAATTAAAAGCTTGTACCCCATAATATCAGTCCTTCCTTAAAGACATCCCAAAAATGTACATTGTGATGACTGGAAGGTGCCAAGACAATCCGAAAACATGCACGTTCAACACATGGCGAAATGCATCAATATGCGTTGAAATACGTTGGCATACGGTGGTAAACACTGGTTTACGTGGCATGTTGAAGCGCATAGTAGCGCATATCAGCGCAAATTGGCGTATATCAGTTATTTTGAAGGAATATTAGTACATACAACATAATTATCCCCACATCTACATTGAGGAAAATTTAAACTAATCATTTGGTACATGGAAAGAGAGATTTGAGATTAAACATACATAACCAACAGTAATGTGTCAATTTTCTACACATAATATACCTATCATATACATATCAAGCTTTGAAATCCTTCTCAACATATACATATGTACCGGCTATTGTTTTGGACCACTTTACCATATCCACAGCTAGTTGCCTCATGTACTCAATGAAGTGCGAAGCCGATAATCCATGGACGTCAGTTTTCATTGCCAGGCACTGAACAAATTTGATTGCATATACCCCACAGTCCCAACTGTTGGGCTGCTGTGGAACATCAACAATTGTCAGAACAAAAGGGATGTCAGGGTCCATTTTGTCTTCAGCAGTTGCAAAACTCTCGTTGTAAAGTGATGGTGCGATGGCGGCATGCATCCTAAAGACCTCGAGGCACTCTTCCTTGTACGCACTCGACATAGAGTCATACACTTTGATCTCTTTCTTACCAAAGTCGTATGCATATGCTGCCCAGTGCGACCCCGCTATGTTTTCAATCCCATAGACGTGGTCACAAGAGACCCATGCCTTACTCTCCCAATTGTCATTCATGCCTATGACAAACTTGCATAAATCAATGTCAATGGCACCCCATGAAACCTCAGCTCCAGCCATCCCCCTCTCCGAATACATCAGCCGGTTTTCCAAAAACAACTTGTAACCATACTTTACAGACCTACTGTAAAGACCTCCCAAACATGTCCATTTTGATGATGGGAACATGTCTGGATACTCCTCAACTTGCATGTTAAGCAACTAGAGATGTGCATCAATATGCTGTAAAATACGTTGGAATACGTTAATAAACACTAGTTTACTTGGCAAAAGGAAGCGTAAATCAGTGCAAATCAGCGCATAATGGTGTATATCAGTCTTTGTGACGGAATATTAGTACATACCTCACTACTAAGCCAACCTCTTTCAGAAATGAGCACTTCCAAATCCTTGCAAGAGATGGAGTCCATTGTCTTCACCATAGGCACAAGTCCAACACATGCGGCCCTTGAAACATTATTAGATATCCATGATCTTAAAAAATCAAACCTCGACGTATCGTATGAGAAATCCGTCGTAGTAGGGTTGGAGAGGGGTAAGTCAATAAGATTTTCTTTGTGAGCTGGGGCTTCTTTGTCATAGCATATCAGCTGCTTCTTCTTATCAGCCTCTTTATCATCACCCTTCTTCTTCCTTAGTTTTTTTTGGTCTGCATGTTTCAGGTATGGGCTAATAACAGCTGCTGCGGGTCTCTTCATTCTCATTGGTCGTCCAGGCATGTGACTAATGGCTCCTCGACCACATCACTAACTTCAAGAGAGATAGCCTTAGACACGTCAGGCATTTCAAAACCAGCATCGACAATATCCGCCGCACCATCAACAGACTTTCCATCCTCATTGATGTCAATCACTGTAGGGGGTTCATTTGTAGATGGTGGGAGGTTCAGTTCAGCCCTAATTTGCCTCTCCATTTTGAACATAGCCATGGCGATCTGATAGGAAAACATGTCTCTCACTCGCTTGGCAACATTGATCTCAACCTTTTTGGCATCCAACTTGTCCTTCTGTAAAGAGGCCACCGTCTCCTCCAACACGGTTATCCGATCTTCCATCTTCTGGTTGCTCACGGATATCTTCTTATCTAGCTTCTTCAAAGCCAACGTCAAGTTTAGAAAACCAGGGACGTTCTCTTCATCATCTCCACCAGTAGGCATTGAATATCCTAGATAAGTCGGTCTGTAATCAATGAAAGCTCGGACACCATTATAGTAATCCATTTCCAATTCTGCGGCTTCAGGTGTTAATCGCATGAAAGGCAACTGCGAGAACAATGAAAAAATAACTATGTGGTATGGAAAAAGCTGTGTTACGTTAACATACACTACTTTACGCTATTATACGCTAATATACACTAGTATACGTCGCCGTACACTGGTGTATATTGGCATATTTGGGCGTATACTAGTGCATATAAGTGCATACAGTGGCATATCAATTTATATAATGAAAAAACAAAGAATATTGCAAGAGAACTGCAAGAAGAATGAAAAAATACTTATATCTGTGTGTAAATAGCTGTATTACGTTAACATACACTACTTTACGCTATTATACGCTAATATACACTAGTATACGTCGTCGTACACTGGTGTATATTGGCGTATTTGGGCGTATACTAGTGCATATAAGTGCATACAGTGGCATATCCTTATATATAATGAAAAAACAAATGAATATTGCAAGATAACTGCAAGAAGAATGAAAAAATACTTATATCTGTGTAAAAAAGCTGTGTTACGTTAACGTACACTACTTTACTTTATTATACGTTAATATACACTAGTATACGTCACCGTACACTGGTGTATATTGGTGTATTTGGGCGTATACTAGTGCATATAAGTGCATATAGTGGCATAACATTTTATATACTGAAAAAACAAATGAATATTGCAAGATAACTGCAAGAAGAATGAAAAAAATACTTATATCTGTGTAAAAAAGCTGCGTTACGTTAACGTACACTACTTTACTCTATTATACGTTAATATACACTGGTATACGTCGTCGTACACTGGTGTATATTGGCGTATTTGGGCGTATACTAGTGCATATAAGTGCATACAGAGGCATAACATTTTATATGATGAAAAAACAAATGAATATTGGAAGTTAAGTCCATTCTTACATCTTCAACGTCAAATATAGTCTGCCTAGCTAGGGAATAGCCACCTGGCAATGCTTGTGATGTTTCCCATCGAAAGATCCTTGGAAGAGGGTTCCCATGCACCCTCTTAGCCAAGGCAGACGCGTAATCTGGCATAAGACACTCTAGAACCCATGCTTGAATAGCAAATGGGAACGTCCCAACCTTCAGATGCGCGACACCAGGTTTCTTAACCCTGTTCAACATGTGTGCACACTCCTTCACCAATTCTTCATAAACCATTCTTCCCCATGGGTATGAATTGAACAGCTCTGGATC
This sequence comes from Scilla litardierei, assembly GCA_030789695.1. Lineage (NCBI taxonomy): Eukaryota > Viridiplantae > Streptophyta > Magnoliopsida > Asparagales > Asparagaceae > Scilla > Scilla litardierei. Next base: position 142,021,597 of record CM061130.1, read on the forward strand.
AGCTGCCAAACATATGGCCCTTGGATGCACAATATTCCCAACGTCTTTCACGAAGACCATGCTGTGGATGATGTAAAGCACAGCAAGCTTCCGAATTTCTACGCTGCCTGGATTTTGAACGGCCTCAGCATTGAGCTTGGCCATCACATCTGAAAATCGCAGGTTAGCGGTGTCAAGGAATCCCCGGAACGACGTCTCTGCTTCCTCGTCACAATTCGGGAACTCCCCGAATGGCAAGCCAGTAACAAGCGCAACTTCCACATGACCAAAGGTATACGAATGGCCCGCTATGTTGAACTTCAATGAGCGTTTATTAGGGCTGGTACTGCTTTCAACCTCCCCTCTAGATAATAACCAATGCAAAGTCGGACTTTGTATTGGGAATTTCTCAAGCTTAGCCAAGTACTCTATGAAATGGTACTCCTTCAACATTTTCTGGTAGGCATCTTCGCCCAAGTATGCCCTAGCCTCTCTTATGCATTCCACGGAAGCCCGATTATTAACTTTGATTTTACCCATCTACATATCGCAAAACATATCAGGATATTAGATAATTAAGTTAGCGTATAACAGAGTAAGCGTATAACATCGTATATTACCAAAAAAATACAAAATCATGATGCTCATGTCATAAAAGTGCTTCCTAGTTAGGTATGTAGCATTATTCCTTCAAATTAACTTATATGCACTGATTTACGCTGATATACACCAATTTGCGCTGATATGCGTTGATATGCGCTTCTATATTTCACGTAAAACAGCGCTTGCCAACGTATTCCACCGTATTTTAACGCATATTGATGCACATCTCCTCTTAAGCAAGTTAGTGGTATGCACAACTCCAAGTCAGCGTATAGCACAAATCAGACAAATTATTTACCTAATAAATTAGCGTTTTACAGCCTATATCATCGTATTTTACTAAAAATCTATAAAAACATGATGCTCATGGCATAAAAGTGCTTCCTAGTTAGGTATGTAGCATTTATTCCTTCAAATTAACTTATATGCACTGATTTACGCTGATATACACCAATATGCGCTGATATGCGCTTCTATATTTCACGTAAAACAGCGTTTACTAACGTTTTCCACCGTATTTTAACGCATATTGATGCACATCTCCTCTTAAGCAAGTTTAGTGGTATGCAAAACTCCAAGTCATCGTATAACTCAAATCAGAGAAATTATTTACCTAATAAATCTTCGTTTTACAGCGTATTACATCGTATTTTACGAAAAAACTACAAAAACATGATGCTCCTCGCATCAAAGTGCTTCCTAGTTAGCTATGTTGTATTATTCCTTCAAAGTATCTGATATGCACTGATTTACGCTGATATACACCAATTTGCGCTGATTTGCGCTGATATGCGCTTCAATTTGTCACGTAAACCAGCGTTTACTAACGTTTTCCAACGTATTTTACCGCATATTGATGCACATCTTCAAACAAACTTATTTTCCTTAACATGCAAGTTATGTGGTGTGAGCATCAAGAATTTGAAAATGCTATACCTTAACATTATTTTTTTACTTGCGATATCGTGTAACTTTGAACATGCAATAACTTCTCATTTAATTTTACAGGGTATTCATGGTGTGGAGTATTGCCAAAATGAGAATTTTTTGACCATGCAATAACTTAACATCTTCGTATTCTTCTCAAATTGTTTTCTTCCCAAAACCCTAAATTAATACCCCAAAAAAACTTTTACAAAATCGCAAAAAAATTCCAAAATGTGAAGCTTATATATGCTAAATCTCTTACCTGGTTCAACAAAAAGCCGCTTGACGCTTGGTACGGCGGTGCTGTGATTTCTGCGTCGTCTGCGCTTTGCGATGTCTACGCCGTATGAGTTGGCGAAGCGGCGAAGTGTTTGAGGGTGCGTTGTTTGGGAGCGTTGCAGCTACGTGACATGCGGATCAGGACGGGCACGCCGGAGGGACGGTCGGAGAGGAGGAAGATGGGCGATTTGGGCGGCAATATGGAGGATTGCAAACGTCGGTGAAGATTGGGTTTCGCAGGGTTTAACCTTTTTACTTTTGGGTTTAATTTTTGTGAATTAGCCAGGGGTATTTTCGTCACTATTTTCATTAGGGTGTTATTTTAGCCAAGTTTTTAAACTTGGTGGTATAAATTAATAACCCTCGTTGACCAGTGTTATTTAACCTATTTTCTCCTGGCAGGCAGTTCATGGTAGTTAAAATGTAAATAAATGTCAAGCGGTTTATTCTTCTACGGCAGTTCATGGAAGATTAAAGACGGCGAGTTGGCAAAACTCTAGTAAATAGTTAATTCTTCTACGGCAAGGGAAAACTATATACGCGACGCCTTTAAAGAAATGAAAGAAGATACTAAGAACCAAATAATCAAGAACAAAAGAACCAAAAAAAGAAGGAAGAAAATCCACAACGTTCGATGCAAGGCAGACTGCTTGGGGGCAAAGGCAAGGGTTTTGTTTCCTCCTCATCAGAGTTCATGTATTCCATATATTGAAGGACAATTCTCTACTCATGTCATCTGTGCCAGATTCATGCCATCTGTTCCAGAACTATTAACACATCTATATTGTGAAAGATTCTCAAATCTGTAAACCCAACTTAAACTTCCGGACTTATAAGAAAACTAGCGAATGTCCGTGCCCAGAGGGCACGTCAACGGTCGTCTCCATGGTGCGAAACCGAGGGGGACAGCTTGCTCACGGGCGAAATGGCGACAAGAGCAGTCGTCTCCAGGGCGCAAGAACGAAATGAGCAGTCGTCTCCCAGGCGCAATACTGACGGCGAAAAGAAACCATGTGTCAGTCGTCGCAGAGGCACAAAAACATGGACGTAAAAGAGCAATGGCAAACCCGTAAATAGGGGGAAACTGAGTGGTCTTTGAGTTTTATGAAAAAACAATAGCAAACTTTCAAATAAAGGGAATGTGGTGGGCTTTTGTTTGGAGGTTCCACCTAGACACCTAACTCCACACCCAACCACTCAAAACACTTTGTCCTAGTCATATTTTAATCCCATATAAAACGCATGATAGATTGAAATTCCAGCTAAGAAGGAACGGGAATAAAAACACAGGTTAAAAGAGAAGTGGGTCCCGCTTAAATCCAGAGCCCATCCACGTGGCGGAGTTGTGTCCGAGTAGTTTCGCTGTTTCGTGTGTAAAACTAGTTTTTCCCCCATTACATCTCATTCTTTTGCATCAAGAAATCGAAGAAAGAACAAAAAAAAATGGCGAAGGGAACGGAGGAAGAAGAGCCTAAGATCGTGTGGAACGAGAGAGAAGGAAAGTTTGAGACGGAGGACAGGCAAGCTTTCCTCCAATACTATCGCAGAGAGTTGCCAGCGGTCCGAGGAGAAGAGAATAAGGCGATAACGGTGATGGACATGGTCCACACCTTCGTGCCGAGGAGCAAGAGGGGACTGGGCCTCGCCGGCCGCCTCTGCGTCGCTGCCTTCGATCACGCGCGGCGGAACCACATGCTTGTCGCGCCCACCTGCTCTTACATCTCGGTAATGTTTCATGTTTGTTTTTGATGCATTTCATCAAACAATTTGTCGGTGACTTGTTCCTGTACTTTAGTTCATGCATAATTGTTGGAAATTTGTTGTGGACAACAAAAGGGGCCATGCAAATAAAGTCACAAGCGTAGGGTTTTGACTTGGAGTGTTCTTTTTTCGTGGGTCATTGTTGAGACCTCGTCTCAACTTGATTGTTTGCGCGCGGTGTTGTAATTTGAAGATCAAGAGATACCAACAAGTCGGATTGAATAAGAACTCAGAAGAAGAATTTTATTGTTGTAAGAAATTACAGGAGAGAAGTAGAATTGCTCATAGATGTTGTGAAAAGATCCCTTGCGGAACTAGCAAATCCTACAACTAGCTAGGGAGTAGAATTCACAAAAATTGGATCACCTCAACAACAAACAATCTCACCCAATCCGGATCTTGCGAGGGCAAATGTGAAAGATAGAACAATCAAAATGAGATGAGGATGTAAAGGTTTTTCTCCGATGATTTCATTATCATAATAGGCTATATTTATAGCCGAAACCTAATTACAAAGTGTCTCTTCATATCCCCCACTAATAGGTAACCTCCACATGTTATAAAGGCTAATTACAAAGTGTCTCTTCATATCCCCCACTAATAGGTAACCTCCACATGTTGTAAAGGCAACTATTGGTATTCCTAAATAATAGGTAACCTCCTAATTAATTTACATAATGCAAACAAGATTAATTCCAACATTCACCCCTTTAATCTTGTTGCCGTTTTTTTTTCCTGCTGTCCGATTTTTTGACGCATCTCCAAGAACTTGACTCGTCCAAGTGGCTTGGTCAAAATATCGGCGAGCTGATTTTCCGCGCTCACGTGCTCTACTACAACATTTCCTTGTTTAACACATTCACGAATGTAGTGATATCTCGTGTCAATGTGCTTGCTTCTGTCATGGTAGACTGGATCCTTACAAAGCGAGATTGCGGACTTGTTGTCCACCTTGAGAGTGAATTTGACTGAATCCTTCTTCACCAAGTCTGCTAGTAACCGCCCAAGCCAAACTCCTTGTTGGGCTGCGGTTGCGGCTGCGATATACTCGACCTCGCATGAAGACAACGCCACAATCTTTTGCTTCTGTGAGGCCCAACTAATCATGCTAGAACCGAGGAAGTAAACCCACCCCGTGGTGCTCTTTCGATCATCCACATCCCCAGCAAGATCAGCATCACTAAAACCAATGAGATGTGGATCTACCGCCTCCTTTGCATAGAAGCAACCGAGGCGCAAGGTGCCCCGTAAGTATCGAAGAATTTGCTTCACAGCTGCCATGTGCTGTGTGGTTGGTGCTTCCATATAGCGGCTCACTGTCCCAACCGCATACGAAATATCCGGCCTTGTGTGCACGAGGTATCTCAACATCCCAACTATGCTCTGATAGTTGGTGGCGTCAACTGGAGGATTAGGACTCACCTTGCTGAGTTTGAGCCTTGCTTCCATAGGGGTCTGACAAGAGTTGCATTCCACCATCCCATTCTTGTCAAGGCTACTAGCCGCATATGCCGATTGACACAGCGAGGTCCCTTGTGATGATTGCTCCACTTCAATCCCAATGTAGTAGCTTAGAAGCCCAAGATCACTCATAGAAAAGAGCTGCTTCATTTGGGTTTTGAACTCTGCTATATCGGCGACATTTGACCCCGTTATGATAAGGTCATCGACATACACCCCAACTAGCAAGTTGGAGCTTCCCACGCTCTTCTTGTAGACCGCATGTTCTTGTGGGCATCTTTTGAAGCCAAGAGTGGTGAGGCTCTTGTCCAACTTCGAGTTCCAAGCTCGTGGAGCTTGGCGCAGTCCATAGAGAGCTTTCCTCAACTTGAGTACCTTTTGCTCATTTCTTTTTTCAACAAAGCCAGAGGGTTGAGAGACGTATACCTCCTCGATAAGGTCGCCGTTGAGGAAGGCTGATTTGACGTCCATATGATGTACCTCCCATCCTCTTTGCGCCGCCAAAGCCAAGATTAACTTCACGGTTTCAAGCCTCGCCACCGGTGCAAAGACTTCATTAAAATCCACCCATTGGCGCTGAACATATCCCTTCGCGACGAACCGGGCCTTGTGTTTAACTACCGCTCCTGTTGAGTCCTTCACCTTGTAAACCCATCTAAGTCCAATAGGTTTGTGTCCAGCTGGTAGGTGTACTAACTCCCAGGTGTTGTTGCTAACAATAGACTCAAGCTCTTCCCTCATCGCAAGCCTCCAACACTCATGTTGTTTGGCTTCAATATGACTTGCAGGCTCCTCTGCAGTCATTAAGAGTATCTCTTCATCTCCCTCTTTTTGTTGGTACATATCTTCGAGAGAGCGATACTTTCGCGGCACCATGGATGAGGAGGTAGGAGTTTCCGGAGAAAAACCACCGGTGAGTGTAGTTGGGGAGATCGGCAGCGGCTCAGAGGCAGTTGAGATCGCCCGGGTGGGTGACTGGCTGGAGTCAGTAGATGCCGTAGTTTCGCGTCGATCTTCGGGATTTTCTGAGGCTCCTTCGGGTGCTTCGTCTTCATCGTAACCAAGCACAATGAATGATCCCACAGGCCGTGAATCACTTCCAGGCCGTGAATCACTCTCCTCCTCGTTGTGCTTGCGTGGTGTTTGCACCCAACACCATGCTTTGTCCTCCTCAAATCGCACGTCCCGACTAACATGCAACTTCTTGTGTACCGGATCATACAACCGGTAGGCTTTGGACCCATCTTCGTAGCCGAGAAACACCATAGGATTGCTGTGATCTTCCAGCTTCTTCAGATGAGGTTGCACAATTTTCATATGCGCAACGCATCCAAAGACACGAAGGTAGTGGACCTTCGGCTTCCGCCCACACCAAGCTTCATATGGTGTCATCCCCTCGAGACACTTCGTCGGTGCACGGTTGAGGATATGGACAGCCGTATTCACCGCTTCTCCTCAAAAGAACGAGGGCATGTTCTTGCTCTTCAACAAGCTCCTTGCCATCTCAATGATAATCTGATTCCTCCGCTCTACAACACCGTTTTGTTGCGGCGAATATGGTGCTGTGAGTTGCCTTTTGATGCCCAGTTTTTCACAATAACTGGAGAAGTCCTTTGAGGTGAACTCCCCTCCTCGATCCGTCAGCAACATTTTCAACCGTAGGTCGACCTCCATCTCCGTTAGCGATTTGATTTTCTTAAATGCATTAAAAGCCTCATCCTTGCTTTTGATAAGACCGGTCCACATGTAACGACTGAAATCATCTACGCATAGCAGAAAATATTGGTTACCTCCGGGTGTCATCGGTGTGATCGGTCCACAGAGATCGGCGTGAATAAGTTGAAGGGGCTTCTCCGTACGATACGTCGAGGAGGATGGAAATGGCGTGCGATGTTGCTTTCCGACCAAGCACCCATCACACAGTTGATCTTGTTGCCCCAAGACCGGCATGCCTTCAACCATCTTCTTGTGCGCTAAGCTCCTTAGCGCCGGAAAGTTCAAGTGACCGTAGCGTGCATGCCATAGCCACGAATTCTCCTTGAGGTTCACCATCAAGCACATGGGTTCGGCAAGGCGAAGATCAAGAGCGTACAACCTGTTTCGACTCCGCTTCACATTAGCCAATAGCCTCCCTGTGTTGTCGAAGATCTTGAGAGAGACATCCTTTATTGTGCTTGCACATCCGTGTTCATCAAGTTGTCCAATGGACACGATGTTGCTTCGGAGCTTCGGGATATAATAAACATCACACAACGTAAGATGTTGCCCATTTTGACATTGGAACAAGATAGTTCCACGCTCACAAATATTGACGACGGATTCATCACCAAACTTTACGTTCCCCTTGATGCTTTCATCTAGGTCGGAGAACTTCTTCTTGCAACTCGTCATATGATTTCTAGCCCCGGTATCGAGGTACCACGCCTCAACTGCATGAAGATTTGGCATCACCTTCTCCTTGTTGAGCATCAATACATTCTCACGCTCCTCCGAATGTCCGAGTTCACACAACTCGGCTTTGAGAAGAGCTGGCGCATCATCATCCCACTTCGCAAAGTGGGCTTTGTCTCCGGTCTTCTCGGAACGGCACTCGTTTGCAAAGTGCCCGAACTTGCTGCACTTGTAACATTGGAGTTTGCTTTTGTCCCGAGTCTTCTCTTGATGAGTTGGTCCATCATCACGCCCATCATTGCGTCCATGGCCACGGCCACGGCCTCGCCCACGAAAATAATGCCCACCACCTTGTCCCCTTGACGAGCTTGATGCGGCATCATATTTTGCCCTCCATTCGGATTCCGTCAGTAGAACCCGCTCCTCCACCTTCTCATTGGTGGGTCTTTGACGGCTAGAGAGCCGTTCTTCGTGGGCCTTCAGAGACCCAATGACCTCCTCCAAGGTCATGGTCTTCAAGTTCCCGAATTGTTCCATCGTAGAAACGATTTGCAGGAATTTTTCGGGAACCGCACGGAGAAGCTTCCGAATGACATAGGTCTCTTCGACCTTGTCTCCCAATGCACGGATCCTGTTGACGTTGGTTGTCAACTTCGTAGCAAAGTCATCGACCATCTCCGCATCTTCCATGCGAAGACGTTCAAACTCCCATCGTAGGGTTTGAATTTTTGCTTCTCGAACGCGCTCCACGCCCATGTGCATTGTCTTTAGCATCTCCCATGCTTCTTTGGCCGTTTTCTTCTCCGAGATCAGCATTAGCGTCTCCTCACTGATACTTTGATAGATGGCGGCTAACGCCATCGAATCCTTCTTGCTATCCACCGCCTCATTTTGACTTTATGGTTCGATCGCATCCCAAACTCCATTCACGCCCATGAAAACCCGCATCTTCAATGCCCACGACGAGTAGTTATCCTTCATCAGCAAAGGATAATGGATGGTCATCGACCCATCCTTCATCGAGAACTTCGATGTCGCCGTGTCAGACATTGCTGAGGATGTAGAAGACATTTCTTTTGGCTGAGGAATTTAGGTGTGGCTCTGATACCAAATGTGAAAGATAGAACAATCAAAATGAGATGAGGATGTAAAGATTTTTCTCCGATGATTTCATTATCATAATAGGCTATATTTATAGCCGAAACCTAATTACAAAGTGTCTCTTCATATCCCCCACTAATAGGTAACTTTCACATGTTATAAAGGCTAATTACAAAGTGTCTCTTCATATCTCCCACTAATAGGTAACCTCCACATGTTGTAAAGGCAACTATTGGTATTCCTAAATAATAGGTAACCTCCTAATTAATTTACATAATGCAAACAAGATTAATTCCAACAGCAAATAAAGGGAATGAAGCACACCGCCCAATAGATGCAGAAAGTAATGATGCACATCAAATTACCTTAGTTCTGTAATTTTTGTCCTACTCCGGCATCTGAGACGATCCACTATCTGATCAGAAAATACAAGCTTTTACACCGACTTCTATTTCACCTTCCAGTTAGTAATAACTTGGATAAATATCAAGCCCCCACTATCAACTCACACAAAAGAAGTAAAGGGAAAGCAAGAAGACCTAAGAACCCAAGAAATCCCAAAAGACCTAAGCTTTCTCTTCTGGGGTTCCAATCTCTTCTAAGATCTCTTTAAAGCTCTCTCTCGATCAATGCTCAACAACTCTAGTTTTCAAGTTCTTCAAGGCTGTCATGAAGGCGTGACCTAACATCCTCAAGCAGTGCCTTAAATACCACCAAAGAGACGCAAACATCGTGGCCATTGGATTGAGCAACCACTCAATCCAATGATTATAGATCGGCCCCCAAAAAAGAGCATCCAGCAGTCAGACGCCTGGAGATTTCCTTCCTGGCGTCTGGCCCCGATCAGACGTCTAGCGGATGACTTCCAGACGTCTGCAAAAAAGAAGCAGAGACGGCAGCTGCTAGATGTCTGAATTTATCACCTCTAACGTCTGGTCCCATGTTCAGTCATATGGGAGTCGTCTGGGAGATGAACTCCAGACGCCTTGAAAATCCCTAAATAAGTGACACTATTCACCAGAGAGTTGGGTGTTTTTAGTGGCTACTGAATAGACTGTAGGGATCCTGTTGATGGTCAAGTATATACTAGAAGGATGGTGATTAGTATCTTTAATAAAACTCAAAATTTCTTTCTAATGATCTACCTAGGTTATCAAATGGTGTTACCCAAGTATAACCTAATCAACAAATAAATAGCTTGCAATAATCAAATTAGATGCGGAAGCTAAAACACTATGCAAGTACAAATAGACAATAAGCACAATCACAAGGAGAGACAAGATTTATCCTGGTTCTCCACACTTGGGTATGTCCCGCAACACGTCCTCAATGAGGTATCCACTATCACTTCAGGATTATAACACGTCTCACATGAGACGCACGTTCCAAGTGGAACACCACATCCAATGCAATGGACAACACCTCTCACAAAGAGAGAAGAAAGAAATAAAGATTACAAATCTTACTCATTTTACCTCCTTTTACATTTAGCCTTAGATGCAGCTCTTCTTGTGATGAAGTAAAGACTGGTGATCTCCAAATGAAGTCCAAGTGAAGCTTGTTGGAGATTAATGAGTTTTGGCCAATTGGTTTTGGAATATGAAAGCTTGGTGGCAAATGAAAATGAATTTAGTGCTTAAAAGCTTTTGAGTGAGGAAAATGAGTTTTTCTCTTGAAAATATGATCAATGAATAGCTCAATAAATTATGCACCAGACCCTCTGCTTATATCCCTAAAACTTAGTTCAGACTGTCCCCAAAATACCCCTGAGCTAGAAACGGCTAATAAATGAGGGAAAATTTGGACACAATAGTTGACTGTAGCAGGCTTGACAGTCAACTGTTTCAATACTGGCAGTCGATTGTCCAACCTACTGCAGTTGGCTGTTTTCTCCAACAGAACATAGCTTAAGTTATCCCATACAAATTAGTCGACCAAAAAAATTAGTCGGCTACTTTCCTGAAAGTTGGGTTTAAAGGTTATGAATGATTCTAGAATGATGTACGTGTGTGTGTTCTTAAGTGTATGAGAGCTTCGTCTCACACTATCAAGAATCAAAAGTAAGATTACATCAAAAGAAAATAAAAGTTACAATAAGTTCTTGATGTAAACTTCATCTTCAAGCATATGTCTTGATTGCTTTGAGCTCCAATGTCTTTGATAGCTACATATCCCCTTGAATTGATCTTTGAAGCACTTTAATATATAGTACACTCAATGAAATAATTAGTATCAATATGTTGCACATCATCAAAACTAGTTAGAGATGCCCAATATCCAATACAGACATCTGGTGAAGACCACTCAGACGTCCGGCCCTTTACCAGACGTCTGACGAGCAATCAGTAGATGCATGGTGACTTTTCTTGGCTGACACGGTTGATACGACAGACGTCAGCACTTGACACCAGATGTTTGACGTCCTTGTAAGTTGGAAATTCAAAAGTGCATCATACGTCTGATGCATAAGAATCAGACATCGGATCCTGATAATTTTGCATAAATTGGATTTTGAAGCAGATTTTCAACACTCTACCCTTCTGCAAACATCTACCAACTCCAACACACCATCAGCACCACCATCAACTATACCCTACTCAGAACACCTCGGACACTCCACGGCCTCCTCATCATCTTGGAATCTGCACCCTCCGGCGCAACAGTTAAACCATCAAATGAATCAAGCTTAAGCAATTCTTGAGTTTGACGGGAGGAACAGGTTTAGTGAACATATTTACGAGATTTTTCTCTGTCAGAATCTTCTCTAGCGTAAGCACATGCCTTTCTTTCTCCAAAAAGCAGTCACACACTTCTATGTGCTTGGTTTTCGAACTATAGGCCTGATGCTTGGCAAGATGTATAACGCTTTGGATGTCACTGAACACCATCGACAATCTCTGCGGCATTCCTAAATCCTCCAACAGACTCCTGAGATATTTAGCCTCCTTCACAGCTTCCACTACGACTATCATGTTGGCCTCCGTGGTTGACAACGTAACCACCGACTGCAAGACAGATCTACACAATACCGATGTGGTGCCCAATGTAAATACATACCCCCGTGGTAGACCGATACCAATTGTCCCATGCAAATAGCACATGATCCATTTGACCGTTTACCAATGCTCCTTCTCAGGGTTGGCCATTTATCTACTCACTACCCCAACTGCTTGTGCAATATCTGGATGTGTGCAAACCATCCATACATTAAACTCCCGACTGCACTCGCATATGGCACTTGAGACACTTGTGTATTCTCTATTGGGACATTGAAGGGGCTACACAATACACTAGATGGGGTAAATAGTGTAAATGCAAGCAAAGTGCTTAATTAAAAGTTTCTGAAATTAAAACACAATAAGCAGCAGAAATTAAAGAGTATGCTCAGCAACAATCGCAAACACGAAATATTTTACTCTGATTCCACAAGTTGGTTACATCCAGCCACACCAATATTCAATATGTTCATACACAATATAGTGAATACAATCTCACACAGTGATACCTCGCACATAGTATTTGGTTTCTCACAAAGAGAAATCATTGCTCTCACACAGAGAGACTCTAACTCTCACAAAGAGTCAAAGAGAGTAAACTAACTTTCACAAAGAAAGTTAGATTTCAAGAAACAAAACAAAACAACACTTACATATGCCTTGATATGATCTTACTAATGTGAAGAAGAAGGCATGCAAGTGAAACCCAAGTGCTTGAGATGAGGCTTTGATTGCACTTGATGATCTTTCCTCTTCTAGGAATGAATCCTAACACTTCTCATTTGAGTGTATGAATGAAGAGAAAGATGTTCTTCAAGAAAAGGAATGAGATTGAAATCTCTTGAAGAAATTCCCTAGAGCTTAGATGCTATAGCATAAGATTGAAGCTCTATGAAGAGAATGAGGGAGGAGTGTCTTAGAAAAGAGATGAAATGATCTTCAATGTTTTCCTAATCATTTTGTTAGGAACTAACAAAGATGGAATTTTTATTAAAAAATAACAAGCAAAATAAAAAGATAATTGGACACAAAAGAGGTGTGCCCTCCTCCCAAGACGCCTAGAGGACGTCCGCACTCGTCTACTCCTAATGGATGCTCAATAGAAATATTCCAATATTAAGCATGAGAAAATAAGAGAAGGCTACCCCCTATTTATAATAGAAACCATGACAATCCTAAACCAAGTAGGACTAGTCCGGCTAATCCTACTCCAAGGAGGACTCGGGGCGGGAGGGGGAATCCTACTCCAAGGAGGACTCGGGGCGGGAGGGGGAATCCTACTCCAAGGAGGACTCGAAAAGGGCAAGTACAAAAAAGAGGGTGTAGCAAGGGGTCGACTAGAGGGGGGTGTGGCGGCTGGCCTGGGCCGGCGGGTGTAAACCCGCATGGGTTTGGGCACAGGCCCATCAATACTCCCCCCAAAGAGCCACCTTGTCCTCAAGGTGGAAATCTGGGAATCGCAACACCATATCAGCCATGTCCTCCCAAGTGCTGTCGTGCTCTGGTAGATCCTTCCACTGCAACAAGACCTGTCGCGCGCCTGTGTCGGTCCGGCGTACCCCCTTCAGTAGCTCTGGCTCCAGTCCAACCTCCATATCCGCAGTAAGTGACTCGGGCAATGTCAGAGAAGAAGTGTGGGTGCCAATAGCCTGGCGTAACTGTGAAACATGGAATACCGGGTGAATGGTCGATCCTGGCGGCAAGCGCAACCTGTAAGCTACCGATCCAACCCGTGCCTCGACCTCAAAAGGCCCAAAATATCGTGGTGACAGCTTTTCATTCTTCCTATGAGCCACCGACCTCTGCCGGTAGGGCCTTAACTTCAGATATACCATGTCGCCCACCTCAAAGTGTACATCTCGGCGGTGGAGGTCTGCCCGAGCCTTCATCACCTGCTGAGCTCTCGCCAAATGGAGCTTCAGCTCCTCTAGAACCCGGTCCCGCTCAGCTAAGTACTGCTCCACATCAGAAACCGGGGTCGTCTCCTGCCCATAATGAAGTAAGTGTGGAGGGTCTCTGCCATATAAAATCCTAAAGGGTGTCGTCTGGGCTGCCGTGTGGTATGAAGTGTTGTACCAATATTCTGCTCATGGTAACCAGCGAACCCACTCCTTAGGATTCTCCGAGATGAAGCATCGCAGATACGTCTCTACACTGCGGTTGACCACCTCTGTCTGGCCATCTGTCTGGGGGTGATAAGCAGTGCTCTTTTTTAATGATGTCCCCTGTAGGCGAAAAAGCTCCTGCCAAAACTTACTCTGGAACACCTTGTCCCTATCCGAAACAATGGACTTTGGGGGACCATGTAGACGGATAACCTCGCGCACAAAAGTGTCGGCCACTGACACAGCGCTGTAAGGATACTTAAGTGGGATAAAATGTGCATATTTGCTGAGGCGGTCTACCACAACAAAAATGACGCTGAACCCTCCCGACTTAGGCAACCCTTCAATAAAATCCATAGAAAGGTCCTCCCACACTCTGTCTGGTAGGGATAGTGGCTGTAATAATCCTCCTGGAGACATAGCCTGATATTTGTGACGCTGGCACACGTCACACTCCGCCACCATCCTAGCCACATCCTTCTTTTGCCCCTTCCAGTAAATTTCCCGTGATAACCGCTGGTAGGTCTTGAGGACCCCAGAATGTCCTCCAATAGCACTGCCGTGGAACTCTCTGAGTATGGTCGGTAAGAAAGGAGAAGTCCTTGGTATCACTAGTCTGCCCCAGTACAGTAATCGCCCCTCCTGCAATGAATACCCCGGGTACTCAGTCGACCCCTACAAAAGAGCTTCTCGTATAGCCGCCAAATCCGGGTCTGTCTCAACCTCCCGCTGCAGTGGGCCCCAATCGTCCAGGATGGATACGGTAAGTGCTGTTATCTCTGTCTCCTCCTCCCGCCGGGATAAAGCATCAGCTGCCTTGTTCTCTAGTCCCGGACGGTACTCTATTTCGAATCTGTAACCCATCAGCTTGCGCAACCACTTCTGATGTTCTTCTGCTACCATCCGCTGCTCAAGTAGGTACTTCAGGCTCCGCTGATCAGTGCGAACGATGAAGCTCCGTCCCAACAAATAAGGTCTCCACTTTTGAATGGACAAGACTATCGCCATCAGCTCCCGCTCATAGACTGACCGCAATCGGGCCCTGGTGGTCAACACCTGGCTGTAGTATGCAATAGGACGATGGTCCTGCATCAGTACCGCGCCCAGCCCATGTCCTGACGCGTCTGCCTCGACCACGAAAGGTCGGGTGAAATCGGGCAATGCTAAGACCGGGACCGTGGTCATTGCCCTTTTCAGGGCCTCAAAAGCTGTCGTCGCCTCGTCACCCCAATGGAACTGATCCTTCTTTAGTAATTCTGTCAATGGCCAGGCGATCGTCCCATATCCCTCTACGAAGCGGCGGTAGTAACCTGTAAGCGCCAAGAAGCCCTACAGCCCTCTAAGAGTAGTAGGTCGTGGCCAATCCAGCATGGCCGCTATCTTAGCTTTATCGGCGGCTACTCCTCCCGCTGACACCACATGTCCCAGGTACTCCGCCTGTGGCTGCCCGAACATGCACTTCTTCCTGTTCAAATAAAGTTGGTGGTACTGCAGCTCCTGAAAAACTACCTGCAGGTGGTCCAAGTGTTCCTCCAGCGAACGACTGTACACCAATATATCGTCGAAAAAGACCAAAACGAACCGCCTGAGAAAGGGACGGAATACCTTATTCATTAGAGCCTGAAAGGTGGCCGGGGCATTGGTCAGCCCAAAGGGCATGACCAGGAACTCGTAGTGGCCCTCATGCGTCCTGAACGCCGTTTTGGGCACATCCTCCCGCCGCATCCGAATCTGGTGATAGCCCGACTTCAGATCTAGCTTGCTGAACCAAGTCGCTCCATGTAGCTCGTCTAGGAGCTCATCAATCACTGGTATAGGGAACTTATCCGGGACCGTCTCCTTGTTCAGTGCCCTGTAGTCCACGCAAAACCGCCAACTACCATCCTTCTTCTTGACCAATAGAACAAGGCTGGAAAACGGGCTAATGCTTGGCTGGATTACCCCGGCCTGCACCATCTCTGAAACCATCCTCTCGATCTCATCTTTCTGGTGCTGAGGGTATCGGTAGGGCCGCACGCTAATGGGGGAAACCCCCTCTCGTAGAACAATGGCGTGCTCGTGGTCTCGTGGTGGTGGAAGTCCCCGAGGCTCCTGGAATATCTCCTCAAACTGCCCCATCAACTGCTGAACCTCCCTCGGAATGGGCTGCTCGGAACTGGCCTCGGCTCCTCTCTCCCTGGTCAGCGAGTACAGCTCCACTAAATATCCGTCACCCTCCGTCTGAATGGTCCTAACCATGGTCTTCAGAGAGACTAATGCCCTGCAGAGGCTGGGGTCTCCCTGTAGTATCACCGCTCGTCCGGCCTCCTGAAACTTCATCCGCAGTAGTTTCCAGTTAATGGTCATCTCCCCCAGAGTCTGGAGCCAAGTCATGCCGAGGATAACGTCGGTGCTTCCAAGGTCTAGAGGTAAAAAGTCTGCAATAATCTGTATCCCCTGCATGGTCAGAACCAAACCCCGGCAAACTCCACGGCTGCTCTCCTTCTTCCCTGTCCCCATCATCACGCTAAAGCTGCCACAATCTGTCAGCTGAAGGCCCAGCTGTGTCACCACCCTCCTGGAAATAAAATTGTGGGTGGCCCCACTGTCGATCAGCACCGTCACCTCCTGGTCTCCGACCTCTCCCCTCAGCTTCATGGTATGATTCGGTGTGAACCCTACCACGAAATTGAGGGACACCTCCGCTACGTCCAACTGCTGGCCCTCAAGCTCATCCTCTGCCGCAGCGGTCTCTTCCTCGATATCAGACTCGCCCTCGTCGTCCTCCAGTAGGATCACCTGGAGTTTGCGCCCTGCGCATCTATGGCCTGGTGAGAATCTTTCATCGCACCGGAAGCATAAGCCCTTCTGTCTCTTGTCCCTTATCTCTGCGTCCGTCATGCGTCTGAACTGCCCCCCAAGTAGTGGTGTGCTACTCTTCTCCCCCGCCTTCTCCCGGTTCGCCTGCCCCACCCCTGCCGAGGTGCCAGCTCCTCCCGTCCCAGACGGACCGCCTCTCGCTGTCTGACTACTGAAACTGCTCCGGACACGCCTGTCCTCGGTCTGCGCATCCTCAACCATCTGTGCCATCTCTATAACCTCCGAAAGCCCCTTAGGCTTGTAGGGTCTCACTGCTACGCGCAGGCTGGGGCGCAACCCTTTCAGAAAGGTTCCCTCCAGTGACTCGTTTGAGACGCCATGTACTCGCCCGGCCAGTGTCTCGAACCTCTCGATGTAATCCCGTACCGACTCCTCCTGCCTGAGGGCGTAAAGCTGCTCGTGCAAGTTTCCCAGCCGGGTGTCTCTAAACTTCTCCAGCAACATATCCTTCAGCTCCTCCCAGCTCCTCACCGGCTGTCGCCTCTCCCTCCACTGGAACCATCCCAAAGCACGCCCCTCCATGCAGATCGCTGCCGCCTCCAGCTTCTGGGCCTCGGTCATGTGGTGGGCCGTGAAGTATCTCTCTGCGGTAAATAACCAGGCGTGTGGGTCCTCTCCGGAAAATAGCGGCATCTTCAGCTTCCGGACGCGACAATCTCCTCCAAAACGCCCCTGCTCGGGTCTCCCCTCCTGTCTGGGCGGCGGACGGTAGTGCTGACGCCTCTCCTCCAGTGTCTCGTAGTGCCGGGGTGGCCCGCCTCCGTGACTCCCGTAGTCTCCCTGGTGACCTCCGCGACGCCCCTCAAAGTCGTCCCATCCGGCGTCATCGCCGAACTCTGCCTCATATCCACTCCTTCCGTCGGAGTAATAGCCTCTCCCGCGTCCATAGCCGTAGAACGGATCATCAAGTGCTGGTCGGTGCCCTGGAGGGTCACAAAAGTCTCCCGAAATCTGTCCGCGGCCTCCCGTCGTCGTGGTCCGCTGCTCGGGGGCTCAAAAACCCCCCTATCCTGCTGTCCGAAGCCCCCGCCCCCTCCTGCGGCTGCCAGGTGGGGTTTCGGCCCTGTCGCGGACCCACAGGGGCCTGCCGGCCTTCGGCCAGGCTCGGCGGGCCCCTGGGCCCTCCCTGGAAGGTCGGCGGACCTTGCCGGCCTTCCGGCAGGGTCGCCCCAGCCTGGCGGGCCCAGGCAGGGTCCCGCCGCCCCTGCCTGAGCCCGCAGGTGGCGGCGGGGGGGCCCGGGTCCCCTTCTGCAGCTGGTCGACCCCCCCACGTGCCGTGGGGGGCTGATCTCCCTTCTCCCATGCCGTGAGTCCCCCTTGTCGCGCGGCTAGGTCCTCCGGCCTCTCTTTGGCTTTGTACCGCCCTCCGCCGCACCTCCTCGCGGTAGTCGTCCCTCCATGGCTCCTCGGCGTCGTCCTCGTCCAACTCCTCCACAAGTAGGGTTGATTTTGAAAAAAAATCTCTTCTTTCTCCTTCTCCATCTTCAAAGGTGCCGCCTTTGGTGATGGGTTAGGGTTTCCTTCGCCTTTAGGGTTTGTTGCTAATTGATTCAAGGCACCCATCAATTGCGCGAATTGGTCGTCGTGTTTTGCTTGATTTGACGCCAATTGGGAGATGGAAGTAGTCAACTTGGCCATGGATTCGTCGTTCCCCGCCAACGACTTTTTGATCGCCTCGATCTCGCCTGTGAATTTTGCCTCCAACGCCTCAAATTTGTCTTGCGCTCTTGTGGAAGCCGCCATGAATCGTTACGTGCTCTGATACCAAATTGTTAGGAACTAACAAAGATGAAATTTTTATTTAAAAATAACAAGCAAAATAAAAAGATAATTGGACACAAAAGAGGTGTGCCCTCCTCCCAAGACGCCTAGAGGACGTCCGCACTCGTCTACTCCTAATGGATGCTCAATAGAAATATTCCAATATTAAGCATGAGAAAATAAGAGAAGGCTACCCCCTATTTATAATAGAAACCATGACAATCCTAAACCAAGTAGGACTAGTCCGGCTAATCCTACTCCAAGGAGGACTCGGGGCGGGAGGGGGAATCCTACTCCAAGGAGGACTCGGGGCGGGAGGGGGAATCCTACTCCAAGGAGGACTCGGAAAGGGCAAGTACAAAAAAGAGGGTGTAGCAAGGGGTCGGCTAGAGGGGGGTGTGGCGGCTGGCCTGGGCCGGCGGGTGTAAACCCGCATGGGTTTGGGCCCAGGCCCATCACATTTCAAGAGTTCTAAATGAACTAAGCTATCTCATATATAAAGGAAGCCAAGGAAAGCTCATAAAACCAACCAAAAACCCAAAGAAAAGAATTCTGCAACGGCTAGATTTTGGCAGTTTTTGGCAACAACAGTTGACTGATGAAAGATGGACAGTCGACTGATCAACAGCTATAAAATTCCCAACGGCTATAATCTGAGACAGGACAGGTGACCGTAGAAGACTACACAGGCGCATGTACTATGTGCAGTGTGCAGGCGCCTGTAAAGACTTCGTCAGGTGACTGTCACATGGGATGGACTGGAGCTGAGAAAATGCAACTTACGCACTTGTGCATTCAGACGACTAACGAGCAAAGTCCATGCGCTTGAAAAATGACAGGCGACTGTAAACTCTACATCAGTCGACTGAAGAGATGCTGAGAAATGACAAGTTACGCACTTTGATGCACAGACGACTAAAGAACAATATCCATGCGACTGATGAAAGACAGGTGCATGTCAAATGAACTTTGGTCGCCTGCTCCAAAAGCTCAAGAAAGAGTCAATAAAAAGTTGACTTGAGCTGTGCACAACAGTCGGCTATAGAAGACTGGCCAGGCGCCTGGAATCACCTAGTCAAATGTCCTTCCTTCGGTAGTCGCCTGTTGGAGAGCCAGAGACTCCAATTGAGTTATTTGGCATGATGAACCTATTGAGTTGGATTCTATGATAATCATAAGGCTCACAAAGATGGTTATATGCATATGCATGAGAGTATGACCATCTATCAATGCATTACAAAATCCTAGACTCAAAAAGAGAAATGCAAGTAAAAGTTACATGGATTACATTTTGCATCTCCTAGAGTCTAAGGCTTCAAGCACTTGATGCATTGATGTTCTCCATCATCTTCCAAGCTTTGGCACCTCTTGATGAGCTTCCATTCATCAAGACCAAGCTTTGGCAATGCTCCACTAGATGTCCATCCTCATGATCCAAGCTTGGCTTCATTAGATGATCTTCATGACTGCATCCAAGCTTAAGCAATTCATCACTCGTGGATGTCTTTAAATATCCATTTTTATCACCCTCCAATCATTATGCTTTGTCTTATCAACATATAATCATTAAGATACTCTGAGACTAAAACATAAGAGTGATTAGCACACTAACATAATGTATTGATCATCAACAAAACAACATTAATCTTGATCCCAAGAACTAACATTCTTCTCATCAGTGCTAGGTGACTGCAGCGCCGATAGCTGAAAATGTGCTCCAAGGGGCGTCGAGGCGGGCTTCACGCTCTCCATCCCATAACGGATGAGAACTTTCTAAATATACCCTCTCTGGCACAATTTAAGCTCCACTTTATTTCTATCCTGGGAAATCTACATCCCTAGAATTTTCTTCCCTGGTCACAAGTCTTATCGAACTCTTCGCCTAGCTCAAGCTTCAGCTTCTTAATTTCAGACATGTTGCAGGAAGTGATGAACATATCATCCACATATAACAGGAGATAGATACGTGATTCATCATCCAATGTGCGCACATATACACATTGGTCCTTCACATTCCGCTGATATCCTATCCCAAACATGAATCTGTCAAATCTCATATACTGCTGCTTTGGCGACTGCTTTAACCCGTATAATGATTTCTTCAATTTACAGCCCATGCTCTTATTTCCCTCCGACATAAAGCCATCTGGTTGGTGCATGTATCTCCTCATCCAATTCCCTATGTAGAAATGTCGTTTTGATATCGAGTTGCTCCAACTCTATGTCCTTGGATGCGACTAGTGCTAATAAAATCCGAATGGACGTGTCTTACCACCAGAGAAAATATCTCGTTGTAATTCTCTCCCTTCATCTGATCAAAACCCTTAGCCACTAGTTAAGCTTTGAATCACACATCACCACTGTCATCTGGCGAGCTTTTCTTAATCTTGTAGATCCACTTACACCCAATAGCACGTGCACCTACATGTAGACGCACTATATCCCACATGTCATTGTAGTGGAGCGACTCCACTTCTTCAACCAAGACACCTTGCAAATTAGCAACATCGCTGGAAGTCATAACTCCACCATATGTCTATGGCTCCTCATGCTCAATGTTCAATGCATAGGAGGCCATGTCATCCAAGGAGAACACCGAGTAGTTCCAAGTCCCCAATCTTTCTAGTGCCTCCTTCGTCTGCTTGGATCTCCACACCTAATCGACTTGAAACTCATCTCGTACCTGAACTTGCACGGTTGTCTGCAATTGGTCATCATCATAGACCTCATGATGTCCCTCAGCTGGGACCTTAACCATGGGCTCCTTGCCCGGTCTCATGTGAAGCGGGATTGGAAGCTTAACCCTCTCAAATTCGGGCTCCACGGATGTCGACTCAACCTTCAACTGAGTTTGCTTTGCATTAAGCATCACAAACTCATCGAAGGTGACATGTCTACTCACAAACGCCTTGCGGGCCATTGGATCTCACAAGCGATATGCCTTCAAGCCATCGTCATCTCCAAGTAGAATCCATTTCTTTGCCCTCGGCTCCAATTTGTCGCCCTGATCATAAGCATAAGCCTGGCAACCGATGATGCAAATGTATGAATAATCTTCGACATGTCCACTCTACATCTCCGAATTTTGTAATTAATCGCCGCCGACGGAACTCCACACTGTGTGCACGGTGGTCGTAATGATTTCTTTCCAAAATTCCGTCTCTACTCCGCAAGAGTGTCTCAAGCAACGCACTCGCTTTAACAATGTACAGTCCATCCTCTGCCACCCTATTCGACTACAGATTGTCCGGTGTTGTAAAATGTCATCGAATGTCTTGGTATCGGCAATAGCCATTATATCCTGTGAGGTGAACTTCCGTCCATTGTCAGACCTAAGGGTTCTCACGGCCCTTTCCGTTTTTGCTTTTCTACTATGGTCTTCCATTGTTTGAACTTTCCGAAAGTTTGATCCTTTGTTTTCATTAAATACAACCAACACTTCGAGAGTAATCATCGATGAAGAGAACAAAATATTTGGCACCACAGCCCGATGTCACGGTATACGGCCCCCACACATCTGTGTGCACATAATCTAGGGAACTCTTGCTTGAGTGTTCATCGGTGCCAAATGAAACTTTAGTCTTTTTTCCAAAAACATGGCTTTGCACAAAATTTCACTCTCATCGCTAGCTCTAATAAGCTCTCCTTTTGAAAACATCTAGTGTTTTATCGCACAGATGACCCAATTTGTAATGTCATAACTTTACGAAGTCTCCGTCGCATAAACTAGTAGAGGTGGCATTGGTTTTTGCCTTCCGCCGAGTGTCCTTTCAAGGAATACAAGTTCCTTACTTTCTTTCCATTCATCACTACAATGCTCCCTTAGACACCTTCATCTATCTATTTCAACCAACTGATTTGCATCCAACATTGTCAAGCACGTCGATAGAAATAAGGCTCTTCCTTAGATCGGGTATATGTCTAACGTTAGTAAGGGTACGCCCGATCCCGTTGTGGATCTGGATTCGGACTGTGTTCCACTTCTCATTGTTTTGCATGCGGCGTTGTTTCCCATGAGAATTGAACCTCCATCATCTTGAGAATGATACGTCGAAAACCAACTCCAGTGTAGAGTCATGTGGAATGAACATCCGCTATCCATTAGCCATGCAATCTGTGCCTTACCGGACACTCCCGTTGCAAACATTTGGCTATTTCCATTATGATCGTGATCTCTATTATCACACATATTCATATCCACGAATCCCACAGAAGCAGCAACATAGGCACCTTTGTCTTTCCTCGTTTCTTTTGCATTTGGGCATTGATATTTCCAATGCCGCTTCTTCTTGCATATGAAGCAGGCTGTCTTCCTCTTATCTTTGGACTTCCTGGATTTAGAGCAGCCCTTCTTTCTAAAGTGACTTTGACCCTCTTTCTTGTCCATCCTCCCCACATAAACAAAGTGGCTTCTTAGTTACTTCCATTGTCTCTTACATGGACCTTCTCATGTAGAATTTCTGTATGGAGTGCCGCCTTCACCTGTTTTACGATGAAAGTAGTCGTTCCATAAATCATGGAACGAACGAAGTTTGTGAAATCGTCGATCAACGAGCATAAGAGAATAACGCTTGTTGCTCATCTTCAATCTTGACATCCATTTCTCGCATATCCATCACAATACGATTCATCTCATCTATGTGATCCTTCACCGAAGAACCAGCCTTCATCCTCAGAGTATACAGTTGCAACAGATAGAGGCGACTAGTAAATGACTTCTTTATGTAAAGCGTTTCTAGTTTCTACCAAATACCATTGGATGTTGTCTCCTCGATCACCTCCCTCAAGACGGTATCAACTAGAGACAACTGGATAGCACTACATGTCTTCATCTCCATCTCGACCTTTTGCGTTGCAATGATATCTTTATCAATCTCGCCTTTCTTGAAAACAATCTGATAACATTCAGTCTGTCTCATATATGACGTTATCCTACCTGTCATATCGTTACGATCCGTGAACCTTTCTATATTAAGTGAGGCAAGATTCATCATCTTTACTACTCAATTCCTATATAAGCAACCATAGTGCTCTGATACCCATTTGTAAAAAGATCCATTGTGGAACTAGCAAATACTACAACTAGCTAGGAAGTAGAATTCACAAAATTTGGATCACAATAATAACAAATAATCTCACCCAATCCGGATCTTGCGGGAGCAAATAAAGCAAACGAAGCACACTACCTAATAAATGCAGAAAGTAAATGAGGTACATCAAATTACCATGTTTAGATCAATCTTTGACCTACTCCAGCATCCGAGACGATCCACTATCTGATCAGAGAATACAAGCTTTTACACCGACTTCTTTTTCACTCTCAAGTGAGTAATAACTTGTATAAACACCAAGCCCACACTATCAACTCACACAGAAGAAGTAAAGAGAAAACACGAAGACCCAAGAACCCAAAAAATCCCCAAAGACCTAAGCTTTCTCTTCTAGGGTTTCAATCTCTTCTAAGCTCTCTTCAAAGATCTCTTAATCAATGCTCAAAAACTCTAGCTTTCAAGTTCTTCAAAGCTCTCGTGATGGTATGACCTAATATCCTCGAGCAAGGCCTTAAATACCCTCAAGAGATGCAAACATCATGGCCATTGGATTGAGCAACCGCTCAATCCAATGATCACAAATCGGCCCCAAAAAAGAATAGCCGGCTGTTAGACGTCTGGAGATTTCCTTCACGACGCCTGGTCTCGGGTCAGACGTCTGGCAGATGACCTTTAGACGTCTGCAGAAGAAAGAAACAGAGTCGACAGCTATCAGATATCTGAAGGTATCCTCCCAGACGTCTGGTCCCATGTTCAGTCGTCTGGGAGATGAACTCCAGAAGCCTTGAAAAATCCTTGTACAAGTGACACTATTCACCAGAGAGTTGGGTGTTTCTGGGTGGCCACTGAACAGACATTTGGTGAAAATCGCCCGATAGTTTGGCCCTTGACCAGATGTCTGATGATCAATCATTAGGCGCCTAGTGACTTTTCTTGGCTGATACGCTAGACGTTTGGACTTGACACCAGACGTCTGACGTCCTTGATTAGCCTGGAGATCAAACAGGGCAGCAGACGTGTCTGATGCTTGTGCATCAGACGTCTGATCATGTTAATTTTGCATAGATTGGATTTTGCAGCAGATTCGAGATAATTTTCTTCTTACAAGCTAGCTCTTTTAATAGATGGTTTGGTTAGACTATTAAAACAACCCAACTAAATCCATTACAAGGCTTATGGAAATAACGGTTTTAACTGCTAACCGTCCCTTTGCATAACGGAACCAGCTGGAAACGAGTTCTCCCGTGACGCAACTGCAACAGAACCCAACTACTCCACCGCGTCTCTACAAAGAAGATGATGAACATGACGTTCAGTTCGTTGTGATCTCAATGGTTGTGGACCCCGCTTCTTAAGTTGTTATCAACGGTAGGAAGACGCTTCGGTTAGGCATCAATGGTCCTGATTTAAATCCCGGAATTGATCGACTGAGATATATTCTTTTGCATCCGACGGTTCTGTTTGAATTCATCTGTTGCTTCCGTGCGCCTGCTCTCTTTTACTCTGGCCTCCAACAGTCATGAAATTGGGGCTTGTTAAAGTGGAAAGATGATAGGATCATACCCTGCAAAAGATGCCGTTTGGCAGCCATGTGAAAATAACGTTAGTGTCATCCTTTGAAACCTTAATTATGCTGAAGCAGAATTTTGAAATTTCCTTTTTGTTTTCCTTTTTTTGGTTGAATTTTTGGGCAAAAGGGGATAAGAACCGATAAGTTAGAGGGAAGCTAAACAATTGATTTGGTTACTATACTGCACGAAAAAGGGGGAAGAGAAAATGTTTGGTGAAATCTTCTTCCTTATTCTCGGAAAGAAATATCTACCTCATCTATCCAAACTTGAATTTTCAAGGAAATCTATGTGGTAATTTACACAGACCCACTTCATCATGGAGGGTTGATGGACAAACTCCACACACATTAGAACAGATTACATGGCACTACTGAGTTTATATTTATCCAATGCTTAAATACGACGAGATGAATAACACAAGAAGTGTGTGTTTCTTCGGAATGTCCATGCCATGTACAAACACAGATGCGAGCTCATAGAATTTGATCATACCAACTTTTATATATGTCACAGTTATCTGAAGATTATGCTTATATGGTTCGCTGTAGCAGCGGTCTCTTAGATTCGGTGTTTTGATTACTGGGTCTAACTTATTTTATGGAATGGATTGAGGAGTTTGTTCTCCGACTTGATTGTTGATGTAGTCTTTAGCTCAACCAATCCGAATCTGTGCCGAGAATGCACAGGTCAACAGCCCAGCCTTGTAGTAATGATGTAGTTGCCGTATATGTTAAGCTAAATAATAGAGTGGATGAACTGGAGTGATTTGGTGAACTTTTATTCTAGATTTTTTTTTTAATGTAAGCCATACTTGTGTTGTGTCTCCCTTCGTGTTGGCAATCCATTGATGTAAATCTCAGGATATTCAAGCAAAACTGAAGTCTGAATGTCATGACTCTCTGCAACTAATGGTGATATTAGTAAGTTCAGATGTTTTATTGACGTCATATTCGTATTCAGTTTCTCAGTGTTTATAATGTGATTTAGTGTGGCCACACTCTTTAGCATTAGGAAGTGAGTTCATTTCTTCTAGACTTTGGGTAACAGCAATTAGCTTCGACCCTTTCCCTTGTAATAATATCGTTAATTTGCATGTTACCTGCAACCTTACCGTCTTTTGTGACATTTGATGCAGGACACGTTTCTCCCTCGGAATCCTGCATTGAATGCAATCGTCTACAATGGGGAGCCGAAATCATCTATGTGAAGTATGATTTGTCAATGAATTTGAATCACTTGGGACCTTGGCTACAGCTGCAGAATTCTGTAGTTGTATCCTGTTTCAATTCCATGCAATCTGGCAAGTGTATAAAAATGCTTGTAAACAATTGAAATAAACATATATATTTCTATTCCTTTGATCCTTAATTGGCTTATTATACTTGGTGTAATCCAAGAATCTCCTATGGTGCTTGATTAATATTGGAATTATTACTTTCATTTTCTGCATTTCAAAGGAATACATCTTCGTTTCAATAAATTTGGATCACTGATTGCCGCCGTGTTTAAAGTACTAATGAATTGATTTATTCTCCGTTATTTTGTGCTTAAAGTACTAATAATTAAACCATCAATTAAGTAATTAATATTACAAACTGATAGCTCCATACAACTCATTTATCTCAATTAAACCATATATCAATTAAAACATTTGATTGTTGATGAAGACTTAGGTTCAGTTTATTTATTTATTTGGGGGGTTTGAAATTCTCTGTTTTGTAAATTAAGGTTTTTAATCAAGCCTTATTTTTGCGTGGAAAGAGACCAGGATTGCTTAGATTAATTAAGCCTAATATCTTTCATTATTATTTTTCCCCCGGTATTCAAATGCCCGGTGAGAAAGAAGAAATGATGTTCAGACCAACGATCATCTAACTCTCGGTTAAATATCAACCAAAAAAAGATTAAATAAGAGGTCTTGAAATAAAAAAATTTATAAATCCAAAATGCCAATCACTTATTATTTTTACATTGGGCTGGTACACAAATGATTTTATTATTCACTTTAACTTGCAAGCCCAAGTACAAGCCAACAGCACCGGCCCAAATAACCCGAAGACCTAAACAGGAGGCCAACCGTCTTTCCAGTCAAGGCGACGGCTAGCCGTTGGGCCCCATGCATTTAAAGGGTCGGCTTATAATGGCAGACATCAACGGTTGATCGTTAAGCCTGACAACATTATCGACGGCTCAGGCCAATACAATAAAGCGTCTTCAATGCTCGGTCGTTACTAGAACAACGGCACTCCAAATGATCATCACTTATATATAAACAGAAGAACAACAAGAGAATGATTCGACTCATGACTCTCTGACATCACCCAAGTGTTACACAATAATACGATGATAAAAAACAATCGAATGAAAAACAACAAAAGAAAGACACAGAATTGTTTACCCAGTTCGTCCGAAGACTACGTCTGGGGGCGCCGCCAAGCCAGGGATTCTCCACTAATTTGATGAGATAGAATTACACACGATGCTACGAGGGATGCAACCCTCGAATAATACCGCACAAAGAATTTGAGGACGCAACCTCAAAAAAAAAATCAATGAGCAGTCACGCACCAGCACTCACGCACAGCACCCACTCTCTAAAGAAAACTACAGAATATTTTTTCTCCAAAAAAGGGCACGCTGTACTCTCACTTCAAAAGCAAAACTCTGTTAAAAAATCACCCCACTAAAAAAGAAAACTGAGAGCATTTTCTTTTTAAGCACAGAGCCAATTTTCAGCACCTGAGAGCCTTCACGCATGGGTTAAAGCATTAACGCATGGAACTCCAAAAAAAAAGAAACCGATTCTGTTTTTCAGCCTAAACTGCCGAACAAACTTTCTACCCAACTCGATGCGGATTGATGCAAATCACAACCAAGTTTTTTTTGTTGATCAGAGGAGATCACAACTTCTCTTCCAAAATCGCAACTGATTTCGGCCAGCGGATTTGTTCAGGCTCCAAATCCCAACAATCTCCCACTTGGAGACTGAACCCATGTGTAATCATCTCTTCATCTTCTCATCAATAAGTAAACCCCAAAAACAACGGCGGCGCCAAGCCTCGAACTCCTCAAGCTCCAAGGCCAGTTGAAGCCATGCATAGCTTCAACTTTTCTAAGGTCACAGCCTTAGTCAGCATATCAGCAGGATTCTCATTCCCTCGAATCTTCACTAGTTGCAAAATCTTCTCTTTCAAGAGATGTCGAATGTAATGATATTTCAACTCAATATGCTTCGTTCTCGAATGAAAGGCTGGATTCTTGGCTAAGAAAATAGCACTCTGACTATCACTGTAGAGAATACTATTCTTCTGCTCTTTTCCCAATTCACTCAAAAAATTCTGCAACCATACCATCTCTTTACTAGCCTCAGTCACTGCTACATACTTCGCTTCTGTAGTAGACAAAGCCACGATCTTTTGCAACTTAGAAGCCCAAGAAATCGATGTACCACCCAATGTAAACACATATCCGGTCGTACTCTTTCTCTTATAAAGATCACCTGCCAAATCTGCATCAACATATCCAGTCAACTTTATACTCTTACCTTCGAAGCACAAGGCCTTCTCTGTTGTACCTCGCAAGTACCTAAGGATCCACTTTACTGCTTCCCAGTGTTGCTTACCAGGATTGCTCATATATCTGCTCACAACTCCCACTGCATGCACAATATCTGGTCTAGTGCACACCATAGCATACATGATACTACCAATTGCTGATGCATATGGGGTCTTCTTCATATAGGCACGCTCCGAATCACTACTAGGCGACTCCTTTTTGGAAAGCCTAAACTGGCTACCTAAGGGAGTACTCACAGGCTTTGCATCTTGCATACTGAACCTCTTCAAAACTCTTTCGATATATTCAGCTTGAGAAAGATATAACTTACCTGCCACCTTATCTCGATTAATCCGCATACCTAGGATCTGTTTAGCCTCTCCAAGATCCTTCATAGCAAACCGTTCGGACAATTCCTCCTTCAACTGATTCACCTCTTGTGCACAAGAACCTGCTATCAACATGTCATCAACATATAATAGCAAAATGATAAAGTTATTGTCAAACCTCTTGAAGTAGCAACAATGGTCTGCATTGCATCTAACAAAATCAATTTCATGCATGAACCCATCAAACTTCATGTAGCACTGCCTTGGAGCCTGTTTCAAACCGTACAAGCTCTTCTTTAGCTTACACACAAGCTCACTATTACCTTTGGACAAGTACCCTTCTGGTTGCTTCATGTATATATCTTCCTCAAGATCCCCGTGAAGAAAAGCTGTTTTCACGTCCATCTGCTCTAAAAATAAATTCTCCGCAGCAACTATACTCAAAACTAATCTAATAGTAGTTAGCTTCACAACAGGAGAAAATATATCAGTATAATCAATACCTTGTTTCTGCTGAAAACCCTTCACAACCATCCTTGCCTTGTAACGCTTGCTTCCATCGACCTCTTCTTTAATTCTGTAAACCCACTTGTTATGCAATGCCTTTTTACCCTTTGGGAGCTCCACTAGTTCCCAAGTGTTATTAGACATTAAGGAATTCATTTCATCTTCCATTGCAAGCTCCCACTTGCTTGAATGCTCACTCTGCATAGCCTCAACATAACATTCTGGCTCACCACTATCAGTTAACAAAAGATAATGCAAAGAGGGGGAATACCTTGCTGGTGCATGATGCTGCCTTTCTGATCTCCTCATAGGAGCTACAGGCGTACTTGGTTCTTCTTCAATAACCGCTTGCCTCAAGGGAGATACTGGTGAATTCGGTTCTGCCTCAACAGTTGCTTCTCTCAAAGGAGATACTGGCGAATTCGGTTCTGCTTCAACAACAACTTGATCATTCTGAACAACATTGTTCACACCTGAATTCGAGATATCTAATTCAACAACCTGAGAGCTTTTAACCTGAGTACCTGCACTTTCAATATCTGATGCGCCCAACCTGTCTTTGTACAAAACATGTTCATTAAATATGACATCTTGGCTACGAATTATTTTTCGATTCCGATCATCCCAAAATCTATAGCCAAATTCATCACCACCATATCCAATAAACGTACACTTCACAGATTTAGCATCCAATTTACTTCTAGCAGTAGCATCAATATGAACATAAGAAACACAACCAAAAACTTTAAGGAATGATAGGTTTACCTCTTTACCAGTCCAAGCCTCCTCTGGTATGCCATTATCCAAAGGAACTGATGGTCCTCTATTAATCAAGAAAGCGGCTGTGTTAACTGCTTCTGCCCAGAACATCTTCGGTAACCCACACTTCAGTCGCATGCACCTAGCACGTTCGTTCAAGGTTCTGTTCATACGTTCTGCAACTCCATTCTGCTGAGGGGTTCCTCTAAGAGTCTTCTCCATGCGAATACCATTCATAGCACAATACTCTTTGAATTCAGCAAGCTCATATTCACCACCATTATCTGATCTTAAGCACTTCACCTTCAGACCTGTTTCATTTTCTACCAAGGCTTTCCATTTTCTAAAAACATTAAAAGCATCAGATTTATGTTTCAGAAAATAAACCCATACCTTTCTCGTGGAGTCATCAATGAAGGTCATGTAATATGACGCGCCACCAAGGGATGTTACAGGCGCTGGTCCCCATAAATCACTATGTACCAGCTCCAGCTTCTGTTTCTTCAAGGTTCTGCCACCCTTCGAAAAACTGACCCTTTTCTGTTTTCCAAATACGCAGCCTTCACATAAACCAATGTCAACTGTTTTTAGACCTGGCAGTTTACCTTCTGAACACAACTGTTTCATCCCCTTCTCACTCATGTGGCCAAGTCTGCAATGCCACAAGTCTGCATCTCTGTTTGCACCTGCAAGATCAATACTATCATGGTTGATAGTGGTCATATACAAAGTACCCTCCTTTGACCCTCGAGCTACCACCATGGCCCCTTTAGTTATCTTCCAAGCACCCGAGCCAAATGATAAATGATAACCCTCATCATCCAACTGTCCTACAGAAATCAGATTCCTCTTCAAACCAGGAATATGTCTCACGCCACGCAGCTGCCACACAGGTCCATTCGGTGTTTTGATCCGAACATCTCCCTTTCCTACAATCTTCAAAGGCTCATCATCAGCAAGATAAACCTTTCCAAAATTTCCAGGGGTATAATTCTCCATTATCTCACTATCAGGACATGCATGATACGATGCTCCAGAATCCAAAACCCACGATTCTAATGGACTGCACACACTCAAGATCAATGCATCATTGATCTCCTCTGATGCCACGTTTGCTGAGTTGTCAATCTTCTTTTCCTTCCTCGGTGCTTTACACTGATTCGAGTAATGACCCATCTTCTTGCAATTCCAACATTCAATGGAACTCTTGTCTTTCCTCGACTTGCTCTTATGTCTTGATTTTGATCTGCCTCGATTCCAATTCCTTGATTCTGATCTGCCTCTATTTTCTGTACTCAGAACTGATCCTGAAGTGATACCCGATTCTTTCCTGCGAATTTCTTCACTTATAATCAAATCTCTTACTTCGTCAAACTTCAGTTTCTCCTTCCCTGCTGAAGCACTAACAGCAGTAACCGTACCGCTCCAACTTTCTGGTAGAGAAGACAACAGAATTAAGGCTCTAACCTCATCATCAAAATCAATCCCGACCGAGCTTAATTGGGATGTTATCAGATTGAACTCATTTAGGTGATCAGCAACAACTTTGTTCTCCATCATCTTTAGGTTGAAGAGACGCCGCATCAGGTGAACCTTGTTCGCTGCTGAAGGCTTCTCGTACATGTCTGCTAAAACCTTTAGTATGCCTTTGGTGGTTTTCTCCTTCGTGGTATGGAACGCAACATTCCGCGAAAGAGATAAACGCACCACGCTCATCGCCTTCCTGTCCAACACATTCCATTCTTCGTCTTTCATCTCTTTCGGCTTATCCTCCAGAGGTTGCCACAAATCTTTACCATAAAGATAATCTTCGATCTGCATCCTCCAAAACCCATAATCCGATCCGTCAAAATTTTCAATCGTTGTTTTTTCTCCACCCATCGTATCTGCTTCCACCTAACCCGGTGCTCTGATACCAATTTTTACGCAATAATACGATGATAAAAACAATCGAATGAAAAACAACAAAAGAAAGACACAGAATTGTTTACCCAGTTCGTCCGAAGACTACGTCTGGGGGCGCCGCCAAGCCAGGGATTCTCCACTAATTTGATGAGATAGAATTACACACGATGCTACGAGGGACGCAACCCTCGAATAATACCGCACAAAGAATTTGAGGACGCAACCTCAAAAAAAAAAATCAATGAGCAGTCACGCACCAGCACTCACGCACAGCACCCACTCTCTAAAGAAAACTACAGAATATTTTTTCTCCAAAAAAGGGCACGCTGTACTCTCACTTCAAAAGCAAAACTCTGTTAAAAAATCACCCCACTAAAAAAGAAAACTGAGAGCATTTTCTTTTTAAGCACAGAGCCAATTTTCAGCACCTGAGAGCCTTCACGCATGGGTTAAAGCATTAACGCATGGAACTCCAAAAAAAAAGAAACAGATTCTGTTTTTCAGCCTAAACTGCCGAACAAACTTTCTACCCAACTCGATGCGGATTGATGCAAATCGCAACCAAGTTTTTTTTGTTGATCAGAGGAGATCACAACTTCTCTTCCAAAATCGCAACTGATTTCGGCCAGCGGATTTGTTCAGGCTCCAAATCCCAACAATGTCAGGTACTCTTATACTCAAAATCTGCTCTACCAAAGTTAACATTTCCCTCACATGTCGAGCATAGTTCCTCCTGAGCCTTCCTTAGTAATCTACGAACTTAAGTATCGGATGGTATTTGGTCGAACCCCAGATCCGACTCCCTAACGAGTTTCCTATGCTGCAAACCACATTACCAAATTTAATAATTTAAGTACCGTTGGAAATATCTCAATTATACCTACAAAATGAGACCAATATTGGATATTTTTCGAGCAAATTTAAAATATTTACAATATAACAAGAAATACTAAATACTTAAAAGAAAAAAATGAACATTGAAGAATAATATTGTTAGATGCTGAATACATTTCATTGATGGCAAATACTACATAATAAAAATATAAAAATCATTACATTGATAATTTACTAATCATCATTTTCATCTCCATGTTTTGCACATAAATGCGCAATCAGTGCATTCCTAAGTTCAATATGAGCAACGTTGTCTTTGAGTTTCTTGTGTTGAGCAAGAAATCGTCGGAATCTCTCGGTGTCATTGCCTTCCATCTCATGAGCATCTTGAGTATTTGGTGGAGTAGGCAGTGTAACATCTTGAGGGTCATCACGTTCATCCTCAATGATCATATTGTGCATTATAATGCATGCAGACATGATATCATGGAACACACACTTATCCCAAAAACGTGCTGGCCCTTTGATAATAGCAAATCGTGCTTGAAGGACTCCAAATGCTCGCTCCGCGTCTTTTCGACACGATTCTTGCATCATTGCAAAATATTTTTTCTTCGGGCCTTGAGGGTTGGAAATAGTTTTTACAAGAGTTGACCATTTGTGGTATATGCCATTAGCTAAGTAATAACCAACATTATATTCTTTACCGTTAATAGCATACTGAACGGCAGGGGTAATACCTTGGGTTAGGTTTGCAAAAAGATTAGATGAGTGCAACACATTGATGTCATTGTTGGAACCCGGTAGTCCAACATACGTCAAGGTGTCAAAACGGCCCAGCCGAGCCGGGTTGGCCCGGCCAGGGCGGGGGGAAGCCCAGCCCGGCCCGTCGGCCCGGGCCCAGCCGGGCCGGGCCGGCTTTTTTTTGCTCCTTTAAGGTCTGAGGGGGTTTTTGCATTAAAAAAACCCGAGCCGGGCCGGGCCCGGCGGGCCCCGGACCGTTTTGACACCTTGAAAAATACACATGCCAAATCCAAAATACGCATGCCAAACGTGCTGGTACTTTTATTTTAATATTTTTCACCAAAATTATTATTATAAAATAATAATAATTTTATATTATTTCTATAAAATAATAATAATTTTATATTATTTATAATTTTCTTTCATGAAGAAATAATGTATTAGATTATCTCATTTTAATGATAAATATTTTTCATTAGTAAAGCTTAAACAAAGAGAAAATATGATTTGAAGATGGTGGGTTGGAGTTATCCATCCTCCAAAATGTCATCTTTTAGAGATATTCCATTTTAAAACGGGGTTTTTAGAGATTTGGTTTGGAGTTGCTCCAAGGGCCTGTTCTTTTGCGTGGAATAGGGCTGAGAATGAGAAAGTTGGCACTGTTCATGTACTTTTCCCACTATTCCAAGTTTGTATTCCAAGCGGTTGTTCTTTTGGGCGTGGAATAGAATCCTACGTGGCTATTCCAATTTGGTAATGATGAGCACTTTTGTATTCCAAGCTTTTTGCTTGGAATACAATGGAATCCTAGGGAATGGTGGGCCCCACTCTCTCATCTCTCTCTCTCTCCCCTCCAACTCATCTACTTTCCACTTTTTCATTCCAACTCTCCAATCCCAAAAGAACACAAGAATAGAATGTGGACCCCACTTTCTATTCCAAATCCATTTTCCATACTCTATTCCACCCAAAAGAACACAAAACTCCATTTTTTCTCTCATTGAAATACAAACTTTCCCTTATTCCATTTTCCTCAATTCCAACAAAAGAACCGGCCCTAAGGGCTTGTTCCATTGGGTTTCTTTTGATGGAGGATTTACTGTTTGGAATAGTAAATCCTAGGAGAAATGAGTGAAGAGTGTAACGACCGGAAATTTTCAACACTTCACTTCACGTATTTTTTTATATTTTAAAATTTTTACTTTATTAATGTCAGTCAAGAATTTTCTAACAAAACTGATTTCAAAAATTCTTATAAAAATATTTTAGAGCACTAGACTTATCATATTGTGTTTCAGCAATTTCAGATTTCCACAAATGCCCAAAACATTTCTGTTAAAATTCATCTTCCAAAATTACCGTTTTGATTCGACGAATTTATTTTCTATTCAAACGTATTCAAAACGTTTTCAAACTTCTACAGTAACATTCTATTATCATTTAGGGCTCCCCACATTTATTTCATAATTTTCTGACATCATTTCAGCATAGAACCAGCAAACCCGCTTTCTAAATGTTTTGGCCAAAAACTAGTATTTCCGTAGCTCAAATCCCAGAACGGATCTTGTATTCGCGATCCTCGTGTCGATACGATCCCGTGGGTATGTTTTCGTAATTTTTCGGAGTCGTTTGTGAAAACGCGTTTGTATCCCTCTGGTTTTCACTAATTGCACTTAGTAATTAACTTTTACCTACTTAATCACTTTTACCCCAACCACCCTCTTAATGCACCGTTGGGTTGGTTGGATCTGAATCATTTCAGATCCAACATCCATCTAACCCATTAAAATCATTGTCTCTCCCTTATCACAAGATTGCCATTCGTTAACCCCTATTTAAACTCCCCTTCTCCATTAACCATACACGCACACAGTGTATCTCTCTCTTCCTCCTCAGATTTGAAACCCAAGCCCGCTTCTCACTCACCCCCCTCGCCCCGCTTCCCTGCCGCTCAGCGCTGCATCGGAAAACCCCCCTCGCCCCGCTCCCTCGCCGGAGACCCCGACCCCCTCGAGCTCGCCGTCGACCGCCGAACCCCCGCCGTTCCTCGCTGCTCCGCCTCCAGAGCTCGCCGCCGTCGACGAGGCTCCGCAACCACAGCAGCTTCGCCCTCCGCCCCTCTACTCCGACGACCGCCGCCCCTCCGCCTCGTTCGCCCTCCGACCACGCCGCAGCAGCCCCCCGCCACGTGCTCCTCCGCCCTCTCCCCACGGCGCCCCCGCCCCCGCTTCCGCCTCTGCCTCCGAGCCCGCCCCGCCGCTCGCCGCTGATCCCCGCCGTCGACCGCCCACGCCGCCGCTCCGACGCCCCCGTCTCCGACGCCTCGCCGCCCCAAATCGCCGAGCGCCGCCCCCCTCCGGCGCAGAACCCCCCCCCCCCCCCCTCCGTCGTTATCGAGCGGCGACAGTAAATTGCCCAATGGCAATTTCGTAAATAGGAATTTATTTCGTATTTTCAATTTTTTAATTATTAATAGGGTTTAATGGTTATAAATCTATAAGTAATTATACAGGGGCCAGAAAAATACGTGGATAGCTCTAGAAAATCGGAAACGATATTCCGGACCCAATGGCGCTGGTCGCACTACGAGCAGACGCCTACTTTTCTCAGAATCTATTTTTGAACCTAAAAAGTAAATACGTATAAATCTTTCGAAAAATCCTAACTCGCTGTTTTTCACTAACAAAAAAATGTGATAAAATTATATGTGATAATAGACTTCGAGACGGTCATTTTGACTGTTCATTCGAGTAATTCCGACTAGGATTGCTCCCGGAACAATTTACGGAAGATACGCGCCACTTAAATAAATTGGGGTTTTAAGCTAGTTTTGAGTTTCTAAAAATTATAAAAATTATTATAGACTTCAGAAAAATATTTCCTCTTGCCGTAAAACTATTTTTATCATATATAGTCTATATAAAAATTTAGGACCCTTTTCATCGCCGTTTTAACCAGTTTTAAAATCAGACACTCAACTTAAATAAATAAGAAAATAGGGTATTCTCTAACTAGTTATCTCTTGTGTTTACAGGTAGCAAATCTCGTGCATCGACACTAGATCCAGTCCTGGATCACTACCACCCCCTCGAAGATCGTAAGTCACAGTAAATTCTACCCTTAGAAATATAGATAGTGTACTCGTATGAACATAGGACTTGACATCTAGTCTCGGAACAGTTATTGACCTGAACAGATTATTGACATTGCTTGACAGAAAGATTGTAACTGGAAATGTGAGAATAGTACATGACTCGTAAAATTACAAGTACGGTAACCTACACAGACACTGGGTTTTGGGGTAACTTATAAATGCGGAAGTGCGGGAGCGACCAGTCCGATCTTCGTATTGAACAGTATTGAATAGTATCGATTTGTTGAACAGTATCGTTTTGATTGTAACCCGGGATATCAGGTGGACTCTTGGTTGCTTACTGTACTACCCATTATAAGTCACGAACTAGGCTAGGCACAATTACTCTCCCTATTGCTATTGTCATTGCTATCGTCATGGTATTGCTATTGTCATTGCTCGGTCACCTTTACTTTACGTGTCACCCTTGCATGCTTGACAGATGTACTTTACTTATCGCACTTGCATGCTTGTCTGTCCCTACTTTACTTTCCGCACTTGTTTACTATAGACTGCTCCATATTTGTGCACTCCTCTTTTTCTATCGCTAGAATTGTTGTGACTTACCTTCGGTTCCATTTATGGCACCGGCAGACGAAGGCTTGATCGAGGAGATTGCCCCAGAGTTCGTGGAGCCTACATTGACCCAGAGGCGGCAGAGTTTTAGTTACTTTTCTGTTGGTGTGTGTGTTGTACCTTGTATTTCCTTTTCCGCATTTCCTTTCAGTACTTTCTTCATGTATTTGTGAGAGAGAGTGCTGGTTGTTGTTGTACTTTAATTTGGACTGTAATAACGTCTGTACGCTGGTTTGAGTATTGTGATACATCTCTGAGTTGTGGCTATGCTGATTTCACTGGTAAACTGCGGAACCTGCGAATAAACCAAATAAGTAACGGGCCCCCGAGATCGGGTCGTTACAGTTTTGGCGGCCCACGCAGGTCCGTGCAAAATACCTCGTGAACAGTATAGTGAAACCAGGATGTGTCATATATGATACTCGACTAAGCTGACATTTCTCTATGAATGCAGGTTTGACACTCGAAAGATGGTCGGGAACACTTCGAAGAGCCCCAATGGAGCTGACCTGTCTGGCCTTAATAAAAAGCCATTAACAAAACCTAAATTTTGATAGGATTAATTAGTTGCTATAAAAATCTTTTGTATCGGTGGCACTCGTATGAATGATAATCTTCCTTCAATGGACCATGATACCGGTCAATGTGCTTGGCTAAAGTCTGTGGATCGACCTGGCTAGACCGGGCATAAGTGATCCTAGCTTAGTCACTTCCCTGACCGTGTCCGCTGGACCGCAAGGATGTGAATCATGATTATGTAACGCCATCGATCTTCATCACTATCACCCTTCTTTTAGTATTGATGACCTTTCGATTGACCTTCTTAGAATCTTTCTACGCTTGAACTCTGGCTATGGAGAGTAGCGTTCGAATTTTCGACCACCAGAAGTTCGAGTTCCACAACGGAAGCGACCACCACCATCTGCTCAGCAACGTCAACTACTCCCTCCTCAGCAGCAAGTGTACCAACAGACTCCACGACAGGCGCCCCAGAGACGCCAAGCTTATACCATGACAGTGGAAGAAGCCGAAGCTACGAGCCAAGTAATTACAGGTATGAGATTTTTCACTAAGCTACATACTCTAATATTTAGAAATCGTAAGCTTAGACTTGATTCTCATCACGATAGGTACCGTCTTAATAGCCGGTAAACCTGCCCTCACACTGTTCGACTCAGGAGCTACACATTGCTTCTTGGCCAGTCGTTTCGTTCAAACAAATGCCATCACTGTTGAACCTCTGACTTCTCGTTGGAAGGTCGAGACCGCTGGCAGTTTCCTACCGGTAACCAGCGGATGCCTCCAATGTTCTGTTGTGATTTGTAGACGAGATCTCTTTGCCGACTTCATGGTGATAAAGATGCCGGCTTCGATGCTGTTCTTGGGATGGATTGGTTATGGACATTTCATGCCACCATTGACTGTCGTCAAAGGAGGGTAGAAATCGATATACCCAATCATCCAAAGTTCGTGTTCCTCAGCAAAAGCCGATCAGAAGGACCAGTGGAGTATCGAGCCAGACCCAACGTGTAGGCTGTTGCGTTTTTGCATCCTTCTTGAGCTCGTGTTTCTTTTCTAAAACCCACTTTCGTCTTGTACCCAAATTTCCATGTGTTTGTATCCTTTTCCCACCTACCACCTCCTCCGCAATGACGGGCCTACACGATGATCGCAGAAAATGTCGAAGCTATCGACCAGGTGATTGAAGGTATGAATTATTGCTTTTGATATTATACTCGTTCATTTGCCATCAGTATATCATCGTAGCTATTATAATAGCTATTGTGATGTCAATAGTAAGTATTCATGTATTCATCTCTTGTTTTCTTAATGATGTGATATCACGTTTTATTTCATGCTATTAACAACTTATTTTCCTATGTCGTGGTCGTTTGTCAAACCTTCCGGTCGATCGTTTGAATTGCTTAGGCGATTACCGATCTTCTGAATTCCGAGGACGGAATTATTTTAAGGATGGTAGAATGTAACGACCGGAAATTTTCAACACTTCACTTCACGTATTTTTTTATATTTTAAAATTTTTACTTTATTAATGTCAGTCAAGAATTTTCTAACAAAACTGATTTCAAAAATTCTTATAAAAATATTTTAGAGCACTAGACTTATCATATTGTGTTTCAGCAATTTCAGATTTCCACAAATGCCCAAAACATTTCTGTTAAAATTCATCTTCCAAAATTACCGTTTTGATTCGACGAATTTATTTTCTATTCAAACGTATTCAAAACGTTTTCAAACTTCTACAGTAACATTCTATTATCATTTAGGGCTCCCCACATTTATTTCATAATTTTCTGACATCATTTCAGCATAGAACCAGCAAACCCGCTTTCTAAATGTTTTGGCCAAAAACTAGTATTTCCGTAGCTCAAATCCCAGAACGGATCTTGTATTCGCGATCCTCGTGTCGATACGATCCCGTGGGTATGTTTTCGTAATTTTTCGGAGTCGTTTGTGAAAACGCGTTTGTATCCCTCTGGTTTTCACTAATTGCACTTAGTAATTAACTTTTACCTACTTAATCACTTTTACCCCAACCACCCTCTTAATGCACCGTTGGGTTGGTTGG
The DNA here is from genome assembly GCA_030789695.1 of Scilla litardierei. Classification (NCBI taxonomy): domain Eukaryota; kingdom Viridiplantae; phylum Streptophyta; class Magnoliopsida; order Asparagales; family Asparagaceae; genus Scilla; species Scilla litardierei. Next base: position 142,061,374 of record CM061130.1, read on the forward strand.
ATCTGAATCATTTCAGATCCAACATCCATCTAACCCATTAAAATCATTGTCTCTCCCTTATCACAAGATTGCCATTCGTTAACCCCTATTTAAACTCCCCTTCTCCATTAACCATACACGCACACAGTGTATCTCTCTCTTCCTCCTCAGATTTGAAACCCAAGCCCGCTTCTCACTCACCCCCCTCGCCCCGCTTCCCTGCCGCTCAGCGCTGCATCGGAAAACCCCCCTCGCCCCGCTCCCTCGCCGGAGACCCCGACCCCCTCGAGCTCGCCGTCGACCGCCGAACCCCCGCCGTTCCTCGCTGCTCCGCCTCCAGAGCTCGCCGCCGTCGACGAGGCTCCGCAACCACAGCAGCTTCGCCCTCCGCCCCTCTACTCCGACGACCGCCGCCCCTCCGCCTCGTTCGCCCTCCGACCACGCCGCAGCAGCCCCCCGCCACGTGCTCCTCCGCCCTCTCCCCACGGCGCCCCCGCCCCCGCTTCCGCCTCTGCCTCCGAGCCCGCCCCGCCGCTCGCCGCTGATCCCCGCCGTCGACCGCCCACGCCGCCGCTCCGACGCCCCCGTCTCCGACGCCTCGCCGCCCCAAATCGCCGAGCGCCGCCCCCCTCCGGCGCAGAACCCCCCCCCCCCCCCTCCGTCGTTATCGAGCGGCGACAGTAAATTGCCCAATGGCAATTTCGTAAATAGGAATTTATTTCGTATTTTCAATTTTTTAATTATTAATAGGGTTTAATGGTTATAAATCTATAAGTAATTATACAGGGGCCAGAAAAATACGTGGATAGCTCTAGAAAATCGGAAACGATATTCCGGACCCAATGGCGCTGGTCGCACTACGAGCAGACGCCTACTTTTCTCAGAATCTATTTTTGAACCTAAAAAGTAAATACGTATAAATCTTTCGAAAAATCCTAACTCGCTGTTTTTCACTAACAAAAAAATGTGATAAAATTATATGTGATAATAGACTTCGAGACGGTCATTTTGACTGTTCATTCGAGTAATTCCGACTAGGATTGCTCCCGGAACAATTTACGGAAGATACGCGCCACTTAAATAAATTGGGGTTTTAAGCTAGTTTTGAGTTTCTAAAAATTATAAAAATTACTATAGACTTCAGAAAAATATTCCCTCTTGCCGTAAAACTATTTTTATCATATATAGTCTATATAAAAATTTAGGACCCTTTTCATCGCCGTTTTAACCAGTTTTAAAATCAGACACTCAACTTAAATAAATAAGAAAATAGGGTATTCTCTAACTAGTTATCTCTTGTGTTTACAGGTAGCAAATCTCGTGCATCGACACTAGATCCAGTCCTGGATCACTACCACCCCCTCGAAGATCGTAAGTCACAGTAAATTCTACCCTTAGAAATATAGATAGTGTACTCGTATGAACATAGGACTTGACATCTAGTCTCGGAACAGTTATTGACCTGAACAGATTATTGACATTGCTTGACAGAAAGATTGTAACTGGAAATGTGAGAATAGTACATGACTCGTAAAATTACAAGTACGGTAACCTACACAGACACTGGGTTTTGGGGTAACTTATAAATGCGGAAGTGCGGGAGCGACCAGTCCGATCTTCGTATTGAACAGTATTGAATAGTATCGATTTGTTGAACAGTATCGTTTTGATTGTAACCCGGGATATCAGGTGGACTCTTGGTTGCTTACTGTACTACCCATTATAAGTCACGAACTAGGCTAGGCACAATTACTCTCCCTATTGCTATTGTCATTGCTATCGTCGTGGTATTGCTATTGTCATTGCTCGGTCACCTTTACTTTACGTGTCACCCTTGCATGCTTGACAGATGTACTTTACTTATCGCACTTGCATGCTTGTCTGTCCCTACTTTACTTTCCGCACTTGTTTACTATAGACTGCTCCATATTTGTGCACTCCTCTTTTTCTATCGCTAGAATTGTTGTGACTTACCTTCGGTTCCATTTATGGCACCGGCAGACGAAGGCTTGATCGAGGAGATTGCCCCAGAGTTCGTGGAGCCTACATTGACCCAGAGGCGGCAGAGTTTTAGTTACTTTTCTGTTGGTGTGTGTGTTGTACCTTGTATTTCCTTTTCCGCATTTCCTTTCAGTACTTTCTTCATGTATTTGTGAGAGAGAGTGCTGGTTGTTGTTGTACTTTAATTTGGACTGTAATAACGTCTGTACGCTGGTTTGAGTATTGTGATACATCTCTGAGTTGTGGCTATGCTGATTTCACTGGTAAACTGCGGAACCTGCGAATAAACCAAATAAGTAACGGGCCCCCGAGATCGGGTCGTTACAAAGAGAGAGAAGAGGAGTAGTGTGTTTCTTTTGGTTTCTTTTGGTTGCTTTGGGTTGGAAAGTAGAGATGAGTTTTGTATGTGGGGCCCATAGTAAAGTAGTGTGTTTCTTTGGTTATATGGGTATTGGGAAAGTTGGTTGAGGAAAGTGAGAAAGTTGGTTATGGTTATTTGAGGTGAGATTACCCCCAAACCGAATTTGGGCACTTTACTTGTGAAACCCCAACTGTTAAATAATTAATAATTAAATAACTAGTAAATATGAAATAAATTAATATTAAATAAACATATTTAAGTACAATTTACGTAATTAAATTTTAAAAAACCGAATTTAACAAAGGAATATTTAATGGACTAAGGCCGAATAATTAGAAACGCAAGCACGACAAGCAACGCAACCAACAGAAAAAAAAACAATTTATTGAACTGACAGCAAACCATGGTGTGGATTTTTAAATGCTCACAGATAAGCTCATATCAGCTAGAACAAACCAAAATCACATTCCAAAATAGCCAATATTTACAAAATACTTATAATATACATATTACAAGTCTCATCTGACTAGCCCAACATACAGAAATAAATGTTTACATTTTAAGGGCGATAATAAACAACAATAACAAAAAAATAGAAAGCCTAAGATCGCATACAAAACCAACTTAATGGTATTGTATTCGGAGAGAATGGTGTCCATTTTCCTAGCCAACCGCCCCTCAATCTCCAAAAGCTGCATATCAGATACCGCTGTGGAAGAAGATGCATGGGTCGGGCTTCTTGCAAGCTCATCAAGCAACTGTAGTATCACATAAGTGGACCACTCTGAGTGAGCCGGATCCTTCTGTAACGACTCGTAATTTTTCAAAACATTTAATTACAAATTTAATATATTTTGTAATGGTTTGTCAGGAGTTTTAAATGATTTCAAAAAAATTCTATAAAAATATTTTGAAATACTAGACTTATTAAATTATATTTCAGTATTTTCAGATTTCCTCAAATACCCAAAACATTTCTGTTAAAATTCATCTCCCAAAATTACCGTTTTGATTCGATGAATTTATTTTCTATACAAACGTCTTCAAAACATTTTCAAACTTCTGCAGTAACCTCCTATGACCATTTAGGGCTCCCCACATTAATTTCGTAATTTTCTGATAACATTTCAATAGAGCACCCGCAAACCCGCTTTCTAAACGTTTTGGCCAAAAACTAGTATCCCCGTAGCCCAAACCCTGAAACGGACTTCGTATTCGCCATCCTCATGACGATACAAACTCGTGGGTATGTTTTCGTAATTTTTCGGGATCGTTTCATCCAAGGGCAAAATCGTAATTTCGTGATCATTTTAACGATTACGTTTTACTACTTTCCTAATTATTTTTACAATTCTTAATCACACTTTACCCCTACCTAACCCCCCACGTTTAAACGTGGTGCATGCATGATACCCCTTTTTCTAAAGCTGTCACCAACCTAATTAATGTTATTTTGACTAAAAATTAAATACTAATAGTAGTTATAAGCCTATAAATACCCCCTAATCCTATAAACCCAGTTAATTAAAAGCCTAAGTTAATTTTAAAAACCCCCAGGCCCGCTCATCTCCCCCTCACGTTCTCTCTCTCCCTCACTCCGGCCTCTCCGTCGCCGAGCTCCCCCGGACCGCCGCCGCCACGTCGCCTCGCCGCAGAGCCCACAGCTGTCTCCGCCGCCGACTGCCGCCTCCGCCTCCGCCCTCTCTCCGATTCCGGCTCCCGCACGAAGCCCCCGCCGCCCCCAGCGCCGCACAGCAGCCCCTCCGACCGCCCTCCGCCGCCGGCCCCCGATCCGCCCCGCTGCGCCGCCCCAACCACCATCACTGGCCGCCGCTCCGCCCCGCTCCGCCGCCGCTCCGAGCGCAGAAGCCCCCGCCGACGTCGTGAGCTGCGTAAGTTTGCCCAGTGGCAAACTCGTAAATACGAGGAAATTCGTAATTTCGTAAATTTAAATAATTATAAATGAGGTTTTAGGGTTTTTAATCCATAAATAATTATACTGGGGCCAGAAAAATGTGTGGATAGCCCCAGAAAATCAGAAACGACATTTCGGAGCCATTGGCGCTGGTCTCACCTCGACCAGACGCCTATTTTTTTCGGAATTATTTTTCAAACCTAAAGATTAAATTGGTTTAATTCATTCTAAAAATCATAACTCGCTGGTTTTACCTACGCTAATATTTGATAAAATTATATGTGATAATAGACTTCGAGACGGTCATTTTGACTACTCATTCATGTAATTCCGATTTGTATTTCTCCCGTAAGAAATTACGGAAGATACACGTTCCTTAAGTTTTTAGGATTTTAAGCTATTTCTAAGTTTCTAAAAATTATAAGAAATTACAGAAGCTTCTGAAAATTCTCCCCTCTTGCAGTAAAATCAAAATAATTATTTTAGGTTCATATAAAAAAATTAAATATTTTCCGACACCGTTTTAACAAGTTTGAAAATCAAACTGACCTAATTATTAAATAGGAAAAGTTGGGGTTTCTAACTAAGTAATCTGTGTTGCAGGTACGGACTCTGGTGTACCAACTTCAGAGGAAGCACTAGATCCTCTTCCAGCTTACTACGACGGTGTTGAATTTGGTAAGTCACGACAGGTTCTAAATTTAGAAATCTAGTCCGCTGTGCTTGTACGAACTTGTAGCACCGCACTACTACGTGCTCGAAGCACGGAAGCATACAACACTTTCTTGTGTTGGACTTGTCTTTGTCCTTTGTACTTGGCACAGTCCGCTTGGAACGTCCCGTGGAACAATCATGTAAAGAACTTGTACTCGACACGTCACCGGGGTTTTGGGGTAACTCATAGTTTGCGAGAGTACGGGAGTGACTAGAGTTCGATCTTCCTGTCCTGTCGCCTGTGTTTCGGCGCCCTGTCCTGCTGCCTGCGTTTCGGCAAACCATACTGCTGCCTGGGTTCCGGCATTCGTCTGGGTAGCACCCAGGCAAGAGACGAACTGAAAGGTCACATATTGTACTCTCCGACTTGAGTCACGTAGTTCTAGTGGAGCTTGCACAGTTACTTCTTTACAGTCATGCACTTTACTTTCTGCACTTGTAGCACTTTACTTTCTGCACTTGTACAGACACTACACCGTACTTTACTTCTGCTTGTCATACTTGTACAGTACTCCTTTTCTTTGTTTAGAATCTTTGTGACTTACCTTCGGTTCCACTTGTGGCACCGACAGACGAAGATCTGGTTGAGGAGATTGCTCCAGAGTATGAGGAGCCTGTGTACGACCCGGAGGCCGCGGAGTTTTAGTTACTTTTCTGTCGGAGTGTGTATTGTACTATGTATTTCCTTTTCTGCATATCCTTTCAGTATTTCCTTTCATGTAATGGTGTGAGAGAGTGTTGGTTGTAGTTGTACTTTAATTTGGACTGTAATAATGTCTGTAAGCTGGTTTGAGTGTTGTTGGTACATCTCTGCGTTGTGACTATGCTGATTTCACTGGTAAACCGCGGAACCTGCGAATAAACCAGATAAGTAACGGGCCCCGAGAGCGGTCGTTACACCTTCCATTCGTAGTAGTTGCATTTATTATTCCCTCGCACAGGACAGCTCCAAAAGCGAGGGCCAGGATTATTTGTGGTCCATGATGTCCTCCTGGGAACCCGTATCCGACAATGGCAAAACCTGCTGTCATCATCATCTGGATCCAACAGCGACCCTGTAGGAAGTCTGGGTCTGGAAAGAATAGACTGGCTAGAACCGGTGCTCATTTGTACCTTGCAAGAAATAAAGATTGACAACGGAGGCATGCAACATATATACAAATAAATAATGAGAAACAATTTTAAGCAGCAAGGATACATACAGAAGTGCATCAAGAAGCGACACCTCAAACTGGCTATACAAATGAAGAAACCAAAGAATATACGTATAAATCCATAAAACCCCAGAAATAAATTGAAAAAAATTTAACATTTGCGAAAACCAAACTGTCCACACAAGGAAATTGCACCATACCAACTTGGTCCGTACCCAAGTCAAATAAAATTTTTTTGACTTGTGCCCTCAGGTAAACATGTTTTGTAGCATGAACAGCAGAAGGTATATGGCGGTTGCTCATTATAAATGAACCTTCCAGCCAAATACCCATATATCTTCTTTTCATAAGGTCAATATTCGCATTTATTGTTCATCATCATCGGGCATAAGTTGGTTTTTGGGTCATAGCTCCAGGTTGCAGTATGTGTTTACGGGTTGTTAATTTTGGATCATGGTATCAGATTTTTGTGGCATTGCTCCAGATTGCTGGTTGTATGCAAAACATACATAAGCCCTCAGAAAGAAATTAGTTATATCATGATAAATAGTTGGTAATAGGCAGTTGCTCCATCACATATCACCCCCTCATTTAACATCCGCTCATCTCATATACCGATGCATACCGTCCGTATCATTTCATATGATTTTCAATGTATCTCACGAATATACATCATTGGGGAGTAATGGAACCATCAAGCCTAATACCAACTATATATGCATAACCGAGGGACATAGGGATCAAATAAGCATCTTCATCATTGGGCTATAGGTAAACCATAACAAGGAGCCTTGCCAACCAATCTGCAGCCTAGAGCAATGACTGGAGCAATGCCACAACATTATGATTCCAAGATACAAAATTAACCACCCATACAAACAAACTGCAGCCTGGAGCAATGCCACAAAAATCAGATTCCATGAGCCAAATTTAACAACCCATACAAACAAACTATAGCAATGAGCAATGCCACATAAAAGCTCTGATTCCATGTTCCAAAAGTAACAACCCATTCACACATGCTGCAGCCTGGAGCAATGCCACAAAAATCAGATTCCATGATCCAAATTTAACATGGCAAACAAAGAAACTGCAGGCTGGAGAAATGCCAAAAAAATCTGATAACTTTAACCAAAATGAACAAACCACACACACATGCTCCAACCTGGAGCACTGCCTCAAAAATATGAAACCAAATATGATACCATACCTGGAGCAATGCCTCAAAAATATGATACCATGAACCAAAAATCAACAACAACATAAACCCACCCAACTACTTGGAGCAAAGACCAAAAAATCTGAAAACAAGAGCCAAAAGTAACAACCCAATCACACATGCTTCAACCTGGAGCAATGCCTCAAAAATATGATACCTTGAACCAAAAACCAACATCCTCATTAACCCACACATCTACCTGGAGCAAAGCCCAAAAAATCCGATTACTATGGACAAATTTAACACCCCATTCACACATGCTGCAACCTGGAGCAATGCCTCAAAAAAATTTTGCCTTTACCCAAATACCAACAACACACAAACACATAATGATACCTGGAGCAAAGACCAAAAAATCTGAAAATAAGAGCCAAAATTAACAACCCAATCACACATGCTTCAACCCGGAGCAATGCCTCAAAAATATGATACCGTGAACCAAAAACCAACATCCTCATTAACCCACACATCTACCTGGAGCAAAGCCCAAAAAATCTGAATACTAGGGACAAATTTAACACCCCATTCACACATGCTGCAACCTGGAGCAATGCCTCAAAATTTTTTTGCCATTACCAATAAACCAACAACACAAAAACACATAATGATACCTGGAGCAAAGACCAAAAAATCTGAAAACAAGAGCCAAAAGTAACAACCCAATCAAACATGCTTCAACCTGGAGCAATGCCTCAAAAATATGATACCATGAACCAAAAACCAACATCCACATTATCCCACACATCTACCTGGAGCAAAGCCCAAAAAATCTGATTACTAGGGACAAACTTAACACCCCATTCACACATGCTGCAACCTGGAGCAATGCCTCAAAATTTTTTTGCCTTTACCCAAAAACCAACAACACAAAAACACATATTGATACCTGGAGCAAAGACCAAAAAATCTAAAAACAAGAGCCAAAATTAACAACCCAATCACACATGCTTGAACCTGGAGCAATGCCTCAAAAATATGATACCATGAACCAAAAACCAACATCCTCATTAACCCACACATCTACCTGGAGCAAAGCCCAAAAAATCTAATGAACAACCCTCATAAACAAACTGCATCATGGATACATGCAACACAAAATGATACATTGACCCATAACCCAAACCCCCCCATCAACACATACTAACACAAGTAGCAATGCACCAAAAACAAATACAATAAGACATGCACCAAAACCCCCGTAAACACATGTTGAATCCTTTTCCAACCCCCCGTCCAAATCTCCCCCAACATAACATCGTCATCGCTCAAACATCTTCCCATCCCAGCCAGCTAGCCTCCTAGTCCAAATCAAACCCCGCAACTATCTCTTCTATCATCATTTTCCGAGCCTCATGAGGCAAGGCCAAAAAGCCGTGTGCCTCCATCTCATCGTTGTGCAGGGCCTTGAAGACCTTTAACAATATACCCAGGGTATACTCGGTAAACTCGTAGACATGCTTGGCAAGCGGTTTGGTCCAATGTGATTGTGCGGACCTTATAGCATCCGCGACCTCTTTCATGTTTTCTGATATTTCCCGCATGATGTCGGGATCTTGAACCATGCCCCGTCTGCGGTGTTTCTTTTTACCCATCGCATGTGGGTTTGACTGACTTGGCCCTCCCTGAGTAGCAGGCACGGTGCTAGCTTGGGTGGGAATTTCTTCCGTGACATTGTGTGGTGGTGAATCTATATGAATTGGCTCGTGACTTACGGGCTCTCCCTCGCCTTCGCCTTCATGAAACTCTCCACCAAACCTTTCAAAAACACCCATTGCTAAATCCCCCTTCGCAGCATCATCACCAATGATGGTAACAAGATCGTCATACCATGGCATTGGATGGCTCACATAAGCCCGCAGCCGATGGTTAGCCTGAACAATTACAATATCAAATATGATAATGGGCATGCAAAGCTATATTTAATGTAGTATCACATAGCATATCTAAAATGTAGAAGAAATTACCGCCGCCCATGTATCATACGTTTCGGGATCAAGCGTAATGACCTTATTCTCCTCATCCCATCCGGCTCCGCTTACGACCATGCACTCCTTAACGTCTTTGAGACGTCTCCTCAACGATTTCATGTGATTCTTCACATTAACACTTGAGAATGAAGTCCCATGGGTGTTATTTATTTCCGCTACGGCGGCAGTGAAGGCTGTATTTTTGAAAGACTTATCAGCTTTATACCACTGCCGTGCAAGCTCAGCAAGGAATGGAATTAGGGTTTCATCGTAAGCATTCGTCCAAAGTTTGTTTTGTTTTGTTGACGATGAAGGCTGCTTCGACTTCTTTCGGGGGCTTGAAACAGACCCATCTGCATCTTCGCTACGTCGGCTCGACTTCCTAGAGGCGTCACTGTCGGGGGTTTGTTCATTGCCACTAGGTGGCGTAGGCATAGCGAATGCAGGTGGGGAAGCTGGGCTTCTGTACGCGGCTTGCTCTCCCCCTTGCAGCATATTCATAAACCCCATTCCAGGCGTCGATGGCATCTGCATTGGCATTTGCATAGGAATGTTGAAATTTGGATATTGTGGATATCCCATTCCATGCCCACCTGATGGGTACACAAGCCCACCTGCTTGGAAGCCATGCATGTGATAGGGCATTGTTTGCATCCTCTTGGGAATAGGTCGGTTGACAATTGGGTCAACCATTCTGTCAGCTTCTACCCATTGTACAGTATCATAGCTGGGGAGCATGGGATCACGCCCAGGCCGGTTTGGGTCACCCCCCTGACCAGCATTTGACGAGCCTTCCATCCCTACAACATAATCAAATTAAATTGAAAATGCAACGTTGTGGCTATAAACATCCAACCTACTTATAACATGAACCTATACTGCATTCGAATATAAAATTGCATAAGTGTAAAGCAAATAGTGGGTAAGCAAATGCATGAAATTTTTTGGAAAACTCAACAAAGCAACACTAATGCAATATGTCTGATAAAAGAAATAAAATGTTCAGTCATAGGAGGCAATAATATACGCCGACTCCCTCATAGCCCATGCTCTGTAGTGTTCCCGTTATTATTTTTGTTACAGAAGTCCACCCACATATCCCAAGCAATCTGCTCCCTACGCATTTTCCAGTGATCACGTTGTTCGGTTTGTTCACGAACGGGCACCTGTTGGGACAAATCCATAACATCATCATCAAGCTCATCGATACCATCTACAGCCTCCTCAACACCATCTCCATCTTCAGTTAGATGGGGGTCATGCGGATCTTCTATTTGGATGTAATTATGCAAAACACTGCAAGCAAATACGATTTCGACATGACGTTTAAATGTGTAGTGAGGCTTGGCTGTCATTATTTTAAACTTGTTCTTTAGGATACCAAATGTCGACTCGATCTTTGATCGTAAGGTAGAATGGCGTAGGTTGAATAGCTCTCTTCGGTTTCTAGGAACCCGATCAGTATGGTCCTTCAAATGGTATCTAACTCCCCGGTATGGAGATATGAACCCTGGCATTGTTGTATACCCAGCATCGCAAAGGTAATATTTACCTGCATTCGAAAACATAACCCAATTAATGACCCAACGATCTATGAGAGAAGTATTTCGTATGGTAATGTAAATTTATACTGATTACCTTCATACACTCGCAGCCCCGGGGGGTGGTTTAGACAATGCATCTTTCAGGACCGTAAAATCATTTGCGGATCCTTCCCACCCGGCCAGTACGTATGTGAATCTTTTATTTGGAGTAACGGTTGCTAGCACATTTTGTGTAACCCCTTTACGACCTCTAAAGCGGGATACGAGACTGGCTGGGAGCATGGCATCTATGTGAGTCCCATCAATGAGACCAATGCAGTCCTACAACGTAATCAATGAGCCCAATTTTCAATCATCACGACGATACTTATTATACTTAGTCATATACATGTAAGCACACATACCTTGAAAAATGGGAACCAATTGGGGTTATTGACTATCTCTGGAGGCGTCTCATTAGCAGCTTGCTTCATGTACATATCCCGAATTGCACACACTGCCCCCCATAACTTTGTTAAAATACCTGCTCACTGTCCCCCCTCCCCTAATAAAATCCACTTGCATTACCCTATTCTTGGACTTGTGACCTACAATATGCAGGAACATGGCCAACTGCTCCTCGATGGATACCTGTATAGTATCCTTGAGAATATCTCGCTGACGCATTATTGATGCAAAATTCATGAAAGCAGATCTTCGCATCCGTAAGTAGTCCAAACAGCTACTTTCAGACCCCCACAGAATTCTCCGCATGTGGGATTTTCTATGCAGATCCCGCATAGCAGAGGGCTCTCTTGGTATAGGTGCAGCCCTAGCATTTGCGTGAAGTTGTAAAGCTACTACGACAAACGATATTGCAGCCGCTGTATCGGTACATAACTCACATGCCGTATGGTCTCCTTGTGTATCCATGTCACCCTTAATTTAATAACACATATATTTAATGTTATTTATATACATAACATAATACATATGAGTAACACAGTTCAGATAAAATTATGCATATCCAAATCACTAGCCCTTAGACATAATGTGTATTCATAGTCACACACGCGGTTGCTTTGTCGTTGCTCCTGCAGTGTCACCCCATAAAATGCACCATAAAATCTGATACACTGAGCCCAAAAAGAAAACCACGTAAAACAAAAATTACTCAAGGAGCCATAAAACCACAACAATGTGATTCAACTCACCAAAAAATATCACCTGTAATAACACAAAAACCAAGGACCCAACATTTTTGTTATTAGGAACAATATAAGATACAATGAGCCAAAAAGAAAACCAAATAAAACCCTAAACCAAAAAGTTAAAAATTTGCAACATACGCTACTATGGGCATGTTCCATTGTGGTTTCTTTTGTTGATTTGGTCCCAGAAAGTTAAAAATTTGCACTTTCCCCAGCCCTTACATATAACCTGCACCAAGGAGCCTTGCCCTAAAAATATGAATACATGATCCAACTTTAAAGTCCACATAAAAACAAAATCCAACTTGGTGCAATGACCCATAAAGCTGATACCATGAACCTAAATTAACCACCAAGTCACACAAAATGCTGCCGGGAGCAAAAGCCCAAAAAACTGATAGCATGATCCAAAATTAACATCCAAATAATCACAAAAGACAACCTGGAGCAATGCCCCATAAATGTGTTCCATGATCAAAAATTAACACACAGAGAAACACAAAATGCAACCTGGAGCCAAGCCACAAAAATCTGAATCCATGAACCAAATTTATCAACCACATAAACACAAAAAACATCCTGGAGCAAAGCCCCAAAAATCTGAATAAATTATCCAAAATTAAACTCCACATAAACACAAATGCAACATGGAGCAATGCCCCAAAAACTCATTCAAATATCCAAAATTAACAACCCCTTATACACAAACTGCAAACTGGAGCAAAGCCCCAAAAATCTGATTACATTATCCAAAATTTACAACATAAGAACAAAATTTAACCTGGAGCTATGCCCCAAAATCTGAATACATGATCCATAATTACCAACACCATAAACACAAAATCCATCCTGGACCAATGCACCAAATATCTGATACCATGAACCAAAAATGCAGAAGCAAAGCCTCAAAAATCTGATTCCATTATCCAAAATTAACAACAACATACGCACAAAATGCAACCTAGAGCAATGCCCCAAAAATCTGAATACATGCTCCAAAATTACCAACCCCATAAACACAAAATCCATCCTGGAGCAATGCAACAAATATCTGATACCATGAACATATATGCAGGAGCAAAGCCCCAAAAATCTGAGATCACTATCCAAAATTACCAACCACATAATCACAAATTGCAACCTGGAGCAATGCCCCAAAAAGCTGAATACACTGAGCCAAAAAATATCAACATAAACCCTAACTTCCACAAGGACCCCTGCCTCATAAAGCTGATACATTGATCCTAAATTCACTCCTCAAAATCCCAAAAACTCATTGAAAAATTAAGAATATATATTTAATATTTAACACAAATAACATCATAAACTTTCATATTAATGGGGATCAGACATGGCACGATTCAAATTGGGGCTTCAAGGGAACAAACGTAGCAAGCCATCCACCGTGTGCGAATGTCATTCGGTCCTACTTTTTTATCATCCTTGGGCTTTTTTAGAAAGCACAATTCTTTGCATTCTTAAGACAAATAAATCATCATACAAAGATATCATGCAACAAAATAACCCCATTTTCACAATAATATCCTCATATGCCATATGGGGCCCAAATTTGAAACCCTAGCCGCATTCACAAACCAACAGCAAGGTAGCAAGGCAATAACACCCATGCAGTAAAGTTCATCGCATATAGGAACAAATGGCAGGATCAAATGTGAGAAAAAATTAATTTTGAGTTAAAGAAAATATACCTCCGCGCTAATATCGCAGTAATACTAGGGTTAAGCTCACCGATAAGGCCGATTGCCTCAGATTCCAGTCCCTCGCAGCCAATCAAGGCACACACGAGTTGGCGCAGCCACCAGCGAGCAAATTGGGTGCTATCGGAGCTAGGGTTCTGCTCGCATCGTTGGAAATCCGACCAACCTCGGCACACCCCCTTCACCAACGACCAAAAATGCAGAAAGAGCAATCGAATCTAGGGTTCTTCACAGATACAAACCCGCAGCCGTAGCTAGGGTTCAAGCCGCAACCAACTGAAACCCGCGGGAAGAATGAGAGAGGAAGGGTGAGCACAACGGGTGGGGCCCGTTTTTCTCAGAAAAATGTCGAAATCGCCGTGAAACCCGGGGATTTCAAGCTGGGGAGCTGGGCGTGCCACATAGGAGAGATGAGAAGCGAGGAGGGGATGAAAGCAGCGGCGAAGAGCAGCGGCGATGGAACACGCTCGCGAAAACCCTAGGGGGATTCACCCAAAAGAAACCCGACTTGACCGTTGAACAGTGCGGGTTTGCACTTTCTCGCCCGATAGCACCCAAAAGCAACTGGACGCCTCACATTATCCTGCAAATTTTGTCTCCATGCTGTACCCGTGCCCGAACACGCCACGAAAAACCCCAGTGGTCCTTCCAACCCTGCAACAAGCTGCCCCTTGACAGTGGTATGTTTGTAATTACATAACAAAACAGAGGGACATTTTGCCGCCCTCCCATAAATTTCGTGCCTGCTCCCGACCTGTAGCTCTGTCCCCTTCATAAATTTCGTGCCTGCTCCCCGACCTGTAGCTCTGTCCCCTTCTTCTTCCCTCTCCACCTTCATCACATCTTTTTCTCGCTGAGAGAAGTACCAAGTATGGTTTCTTTTTTAAAGCCAAGATCTCAAACCGACTCAAATCTTGACTTAAAACATGAAACCCTACCCCCAAAGTCTCCGTCACGATCGACGCAAGGCAAGCGGCCGGCGGCGGCGGATGCTGATGCTTGGGATCAGTTGCCCTTTCCCCCACGGTCGCCTCCTCCCACACGTGCCGATCAACATCCTCGACGTGACCCTGTGGGAAGTAGTACACCATAGAAAGGGTCAACATCCTCGACGTCGGATCTATGGTGTACTACTTCCCTCAGGGTCACGTCGAGCAGGCGTCGTCGCCGCCGGATTTCTCCTTGGTGCCGAGGACCAAGCCCTACGTCCTCTGCCGTGTCCTCGCCGTCCATTTTCTCTCCGATCATCAAACCGACGAGGTCTTCGTCAGGATTTCCCTCGATCCAACGCTCCAGATCCCGCCGCCGAAGAATCCGACGGCTGTCTCCGGCAACGACGATGCGGCGAATGCGTACCAGAAAGTCCTGACGTCGAGCGACGCCAAGGCTGCAGAGGGTTCTCGGTGCCAATGCACTCGGCGGACTCAATCTTTCCCGCCCTCGACTTAGAGAGCCGGTCCACACATTGAAGATGCGCGATCTCATCGGAAGCGCGGTGGCCACCGTCTGCTCCTACATCAGGAACTCCGTTGACCTCCTCCTTGGATAATAGTCCACTTCAAAGACCCTATCCCCTATCCCTGCCTCAACCGCCCTTAGTGCCTCCACCACCCTCTCCGCCGCCACCCTTCCCCTGTCCACCGCCAGCCTTTGGATCCCGACGAAGACCTCGACCGCGCTGCTTTTGATGAAGACAACGGTGTCGAGTGGAGCTTCCGGCATGTCTATCGAGGCACCCCCGCTGGCACCTGCTGACGAGGGGATGGAGCAAGTTCGTCAACGCAAAGAACCTAGTCGCCTGCGACACCGTCGTCTTCATCAAGAGAAGTGCGGGCGAGGTCTTCGTCGGGATCCAAAGGCGGGCGTTGGACAGGGGGAGGGTGACGACGGAGTGGGTGGTGGAGGCGGTAAGGGCGGCTGAGGCAGGGGATAGGGTCTTTGAAGTGGACTACTACCTAAGGAGGAGGTCAACGGAGTTCCTGGTGGAGGAGCAGACGATGGCCGCCGCGCTGAAAGTGCCGTGGGTGGCGGGGATCAAGGTGAGGATGAGCGTCAGGCACGACGACGACGTCAGGGTCTCGTCGCACCGATGCGAGGTGGATGCCACTATGCTTGTCCCAGACGGGCCGTCGGCCTTCTCCCCATGGCGAATGATCAAGGTATAAAACTCCTATTTTATTTTTGTTTATTTAATTTATTAATTAATATCTCTATATTTGACAATTTGTATTTTGCTAATTTGTTACTGGTCGATGTAGAGGGAATGTTAGCAATTGTGGGAGGCAGTTGATTTGCGCACCCACCGTTTTACTCACGCGCACATATCACTTATTTACACGTTTTCCATTTCTTTGTTGCACATACCATTTGTTTACAAGTTTGCTATTGAAATTACTCATCGTGCACTCTCAGTGCCAAATTTCCGAAAAAAACCCCTAAGGCTCCGTGGGGGTTTCGTTGGGGTTTCACATGAATTTCGTTGTGGTTTCTCATCCCCTCCTACACTACTCCCTATCCACCGCCCCTCCTCCGTCCTACCCATTCCCACAGCCCCCTCCTTCGACCTCCCCCGCCCATTCCCGACTTCTCGTCCTCCGCCATGTGCGGTCAGTGAAGACGTCGGCGACAGCTCGTCGGAACTTCATGATCCACAGTGCGAATGGGACGAGGAGGTCGTCGAAGGTGGAATGGAGAGGGATGCGGCTTATGATGAGCCCCCCGCCCATTCCGCGCCCCCTCGTCCGCCGCCATGTGCGGCCGGAGAAGACGACGGCGACGGTCCATCGGAACATCGTGATCCACTGTATGAATGAGACAAGGAGGTCGGAGGAGAAGCGAGGGAGAGGGACGCAGTGGAGGATGAGGCTGTGGATGGGGATGGGGTCGGAGAGGGTTGGGGAACAGAGGGATGGGGATGGGGAGGGCAGCGGAGGCTGGGGAAGAGGGGAAGTCCTTGTCATCGTGGGGGGAGGGGTTGACTAATGAATTCCCATTATGGAATCATATGGCTAAAATATTTGGCTTACTTTTGGAAAACTACCTCATACTTTCGTTGAATTCCAAAAAAAATACCTTTTATTTTGATATAATCACAAAACTACATCATACTTTTCAGGTTTCGATAAACTCCTTCATCCCCATATCTCCCTCTATCCCACCATTGCCCTTCACCCTCTATCCATCACCGCCCATCTCCATTCAACTCATTGCCGCCCTCCTCCCACTCCCCCCATCGTCCTCCTCCCCCCACCCCCACCCTTCGCCCTCCATCCATCGATGCCCAATTCCCTTCCACCCACCGCCACCCTCCTCCCCCTCCCCCCCCACCGTCCGCCGTCCCTCCCCCCTCCCTCCACCATAGCCCCCCGCCCCCTTCCCCCACCGTCGCACTCGTCCACCACTTCCCCCCACCGCCGCCCTCCACCATCCTCCACCATCCCACATATATCAAAGTATGAGGTAGTTCTACGAAATTAACCAAAAGTATGAGATAGTTCTACGAAACCAAAGTATGAGGGAGTTTATCGAAACCTGAAAAGTATGAGATAGTTTTGCGATTATATCAAAATAAGAGGGTAGTTTTCCGAAATTAAGCCAAAATATTTACTAGAACTGCCAAATGATACGGAGGAAACATAACTTGAGTAACACTAAAATTAGTCAAAAAAATTTCTACTTTTGTATTTAGTTTTTATGCAATTGAAAAAATCTTCTGGTTAGAATATTTGGGCAGGGGCGGAAGTAAATGTGTCTTGTCTTGGACAGCTTCACACGGCAAAAAAAATACAAAACTTTCTGTAATTATAACACTATAATCAAATTCAAAAGGCAAACAATATTTGCATTGTACCTTTTCAATATCATTGCGGATCGGAGATTCAAAAACCATTAGAATGACGGATCAAAAAAACCCATAAGAATGCCACTACATTGATAAATGATGCTCGTGGGTTTTTCTCTTTATATGGTATAAAACATTTTATAACCTTTCTAAAACCGATAATATCGTAGATGAGTTCAATTCACGAGACTGATAAAACACACGGATCTGTGATATATTGACCTAAATAAATAAAAACACAAGTTTCTTTGTTTCGAAGCATGATACTTTATATTTAAAAATTAAGATCAGAACACAGAAGAACTATATTATCTGTAGCTGTTGTCCAGTGAGCTTTCGATTTGTTTTCTAATGTCGGTTGTCAATTCTCATTATTTGGACATGTGAACTTAAGTTTCACGTATTTGTTGTTCATGTTAAAATGCAGTCTCTTCTATGCTACTCTTTACTTGCATTTAGCTAGGCTTGATGCTAACACATTTATATAAATGATGTTTCGTTCCGTCAGGTAAAATGGGAGGATGGGGAGCTTGTGCTCGACCACCGGAACATGAGCCCCAGGTAGGTGAAGGTGTTGCCCGGGATCCATCAGCTAGAACCCTCGTCCTTTCTTGCGAAATGGGAACTTAGAGCTCCAATGAACTCTTCTAATGGCACGGGCAATACAATGATGTGTTACTTACCCTCATCATTCCTTGGTCACAATGCATCACCTACTGACATGCAGGGAGCCAGGCAGGAATCTGACGACGACGACAATAAGCGGTCTCTGCGGTCTGAGACACTACTACAAAATGGACCTTTAATAGCACACCTTTAACAGCGCTTGACAATTATAAGCGCTGTTAATTAAAGGCACATATAATAGACAGCGCTTCTTTCTGCAAGCGCTGTTAAAAGTCGGATAATAGACAGCGCTTCTTTCTCCAAGCGCTGTTAAAGGTCGGATAATAGACAACGCTTTTTTCTACAAGCACTGTTTATTAGATACACTGATGATAGACAGCGCTTCTTTTTGCAAACGCTGTTAAAGGCCAGATGATAGACATCGCTTCTCTCTTAAAGCGCTGTTAAAGACGAGGAAAATTTCCCCAGAAAATTTCGATAGCGCGGGCTTCCCAAATGTTTTAATCTTTTTCATTCCCCCGTATACATCATTCTCCTCCTCACCTATTCACCCTCTGGCTCTTCGGCGTCCCCATCTCCGCCCCCTTCGCCCATTATCCCTTAAACCCTTAGCCCTCCCCCAATTATCCCCCGTAACAGGAGATGACAAGTGGAGGAGAGAAGGAAATCATCTGCGTAACCGGTGGCAGCGGCTTCATCGGTTCTTGGATCGTTCGCATCCTCCTCGACCGCGGTTACACCGTCCATGCCACCGTCCAAGATCTCAGTACGCCTTCATCCTATGTTTGTGAAATTTCTATTTTTCCCCCTTCTCATATTTTGCTCTTAAGATCAATCAATATGCTAATTAAACCGTTCGATTTTTAACTATCTGATTGATTGAGGCAACGAGGCCGAGACAAAACACCTCCAGGCCCTCGACGGCGCCGTCGACCGCATCCGCCTCTTCCAGCTGGACCTCCTTGACCCTGCATCCGTCGCCGCCCCTGTGAGCGGCGCCGCCGGCGTCATCCACGCGGCGTCCCCGTGCATCGTGGACCGTGTCGACGACCCCGACCGCCAGCTCCTCGACCCCGCAGTGAAGGGAACCTTCAACATCCTCTGGGAGGCGAAGGACGCCGGCGTCAAGCGCGTCGTGGTGACGTCATCCATCTCGGCGATCATCCCCAGCCCTAGCTGGCCGGCTGACGTCATCAAGAACGAGGAGTGCTGGGCAGACGAGGAGTACTGCAGGAAGAACGGGGCGACATTCTAATTCTTTTCCTTCAAAAAATTGGAGCAAAAGATCCAACTTTTTCATAATTACATGTGATGCAACAAAAATGCAAATGTAAATCTCTATTGTACATTGAGACTTTTACCTACAAGTATTCATAATTAATGTTTTAAGATTTGATAATCACTGTTTTAATCAATTTGTTTGTGTTTTTAATTCTTTAATGCTCGTCTACACAGGATGCATATAGATGGGAAGACTATGCATGGGGTGCTCATCTCTGACCATTTTGTAGAGGTAATGAATGTGAAGGAGCAACTGACGCAGTTATGCATCATTCTTTCAGTAACAAACGCAGCTTGTCTGAATATCATTTAATTACAATATTGTATTATAGATCTGATCCAAGTTAGGATAGTTCTTGTACTGCATTTTGGTTCACCTTTTTTCCCCTGAATTGCTAAATTTGTAGACCATCTTCACTATTAAAATTTCCAGTAGTGAGGTTTAAGCATGGCTATTTGAGAATTTTGTGTGCTCTGAAAAATCAAAAGATTAAAATGTCCTTTCAAAAATTTCGTGATCATTTTCCTGCTTTGTCATCATTTTCACTAATGAAAAAAAATTTCAGTTACATGCATACTTGAGAAGTTATGCGCTTGAGCAAATGGTGCAAGCAGCAAGTTTAACTGCTGGACTCGGAACCATCACACGAGTTGATCAGACTTTACATGATCTTGGGGTTTGTCTCCTTTAGTCTCAACTTATTATTGTGTTACAAATGGCTCTTGATTTTGTTATTTAAAATCTCAATGAATGCTATTTGTCCCCGTTTCTATTCTACATCATCTCTGACTTGATGTGGAAGTGCACGTCTAAAATTTTAATAGTAGGCTAAATTATTTTGGCTAATGAATTACAATGTGACAGTTATGCTATCAGATACTTGAGGATGGCTATGATATGTGGGATGCTTTCTGATTTTTTGGTGTGACCATTGGATGCAATATGCGTGTCCATTCATGTTCGATATTTACAAATGTATAAATCATTATTGCACGTCCATTCATGTCCATTAAACAACTAGGTATATGTTTAATTATTAAGGTGCCGTGAGAAACAAAGAAAGGAGGCATCTGTGAGACTGTGAACAGAAAGCTTACTGCAATGAACAAGCTTAAATATACACATGGTAAATATACATATACACAAGCTTAAATATACACATGTGAACAGAAAGGAGGTATATGTTTAATTATCAATTGGTATTTCTCCCTGAAGATTCTCATCACAGAATCCTTCAAAAGTTAGAGTCAACTAAAAATGTTTCTTAAATATTTTACATGTCAGAATTAAATATACACATGGACAAATGATATGTAAATCTAAAACAAGACTTACTTCAGCAAATTTTTCACACGGCTTCCAAAAGTGTCAATTACTAAACAAAATGGCATTGTTAATCATTCAAGTTTGATTTTAGTTGTTCTAAATTTTGTGGTTCAAAATGAGCAGAATAGAATTCAATTGAGTGGCCAGTGAATGGGTTAAAATGGGAAGAATTTCTAAGCCAAATGGCCAAACCTCAAGCTTGTCTGAAGGCATGGCTGTACCTTTTGGAAAGATATTGTAGTTGAGAAACCACTGTTTTTAGCCATCTGCACCAGGAAACTTGACCATTTTCTGATTATATATCATGAGTCTTGGCAGACATGATATGTGTACATCATGTATACTGGAAAGACTTCCATGTTTATGTAACATTGGATGGTAAACCAATTATGAATTAATAAGTTTTTGTTATATAAATAAAATATGCATGAACAAAGAGTCTTATGTTATCCTACTTTATACATTCATGGTACACTTAAATTTTTAGCAGTTGTTGCATAATGATATACATCTTGTAACTAATCTTTCTGGTTAACATTGTAGGGGTATTTACTAAACTAATACAACAGATGCAAGTAAAAGGTGTTCAAGTGAGTATTTTCCCCCTTTCATCTGTTTCTTTTAGTTCATGTAATTGCATTTTGCCAAGTGCCTTCTGCACCTTAGCTTTTTTGTCTTTTTTTCATTCTTTTTTTTGGTTTATTACTTTATCATTAGCGAAATGATTGATGGGAGGGCTTCTAGTTCCTAAATTTTCTGTGCCATTTGTATGCGCATAATCATGAAAATATAACAGAAATTCAGCCATGTCTCTGATATAATCGCTATGTAGATCTACCATATGTGACAGCACGAGCGTGAAACTTATGCACATGATCTGCTAACCTGGATCAATCTGCAGTTTTCTTTTTTCTAACACTGTGAGTCAAAACAATCTTTGCAGTGGAGAAGGGTACACGAATGTGTCCCTCACTGATTGTAATGCTCACAAAATTCCTCTTATCTATCCAATCATCATATGGAACTCCTTGAACAATCTCATGTGTGTGTAAGATGCAATGGATATTTATGGTTCTCACTTACCCCTTCGGACAAAAAGATCTAGCCGTCCCTAGGCTCATGATAGGCACCAGCTAGGGATTCTAAACTCTAGCACCCCTCCCACACAAACCCAAAAAAGAAGAATAATAAATCATGCAGCTCTGTTCGGGCTGGTCGGTCTCGAAGTTTGTATGGCTCCGGCTTCTGTACCTGTGAGGCCAATAGTCACCATTGATGTCTATGGATTCAAAAAGGAGAGACTTAGTTTGCAATTTATTGTTGATTGGGGACGATGTCTGTATATTATTGCTTCACCATACCATAGTCAAGGATGGAGCCAGAAATTTTCAGTTGTTTGGTTTGGATACTATGTTAATTACTAACTCTACTAAATACAGTTGTTTGGTTTGGATACTATGTTAATTACTAACTCTACTAAATACATGCCTGTAAAAAAAGTGGCTCAGTGAATTTCACGACCATCATGTAATCATCCTAAACTCCCATGATTTGATGAATAGAATTCATTTCTTATTCACATCATTCCGACACTATAACATAATTCCTGTTATATTTCTATTGCTGGTTGGAACTCTTTTTGTTAATTCAGAAGAAGGTGTTTGCTTTTCTATTTATTTATAGTATGCTTAGAGGCTTCTGTCTGTATATTGTTTTTTAACCATAAATCTATCCGGGATACAATCATGAACATTTTATTGGATGGCATTAAAGTTGCTATCGACTTTAATTTTTAGTGGATACATTAAAACAGCAACTTGGCATCCAATGTTAAGTGGGATGGTTAGGCTTCTGCTTCTGTATGTTAGGTAATGGTTAATGCTAATAGTTCCTATCTGATGATAAAAATAAGCTTCTAATTTTGGTTCACATTCACATATCATGTAAAGATATTGTAAATGAATGGGGCAGCAGTAGGAAAACTCATAATTAAATACAAAATAGGTGTGTTGATAATATACTTTTACACTTTGATTTATGACCATTAACACCCCAAAAGAGCCCATACTAAAGCTATCAACACGTAAGTAATAAATATAGAATACATATTCTAGCGACATGCTCTCAGAAATCATACACCTTAGTCATGAATGACAGAGATGCACATATTTCAAAGCTAACAAATTGATGCAAAAGATAAGCAATAAGAGTAAGATACTTCTTTCTATCAAAGTTCTATCTTCAAACACTTGATGAAATTCACTGAATCTTATCCTAAAGAACAATGCTCGCAGTTTTCAATCATATGCAGAAACAAAAAATAAAAATAAACAAAATTTGGATACTACTCAAGGTGTGTTGATAATATACTTTTACACTATGAGTTTTTATGTTTCATTTCCAATTGTATTACTTTTCTTAGTGTTCATTTGCAGTGTTTCTGTTCATGCATATTTTTAATTCATGCATCCAATTGTGCTATAATATGATCCAACAGAATATGTAAATGACACCTACTGATTATGAAAATGATTTTTTTGTATAGTAATCCATTTTAACACATTGAACATCAAATACCTGAGAATGATATACGTGCCTTAACATTTGCAAAATATGCATACTTGTGAGGTTTCTTTTGGAGAAGGCAATGCATGTGTGTATGCATGTGTGTGTTTTTCTGTGTATTAACTTTCAGAAACTAGTAAACAAGGATACAAATATGAATAGCATACAATTTTTTTATAGAATCAATTGATGAAACATATTTATTAGCAAACTACTAATTTCGGATATTGGAAAGAGAAAACTTATACATTTTCAACCTTTCTTGGCCTTCAGTTTGAAGATTTATACTAGTATTGATAGGTTGCGTTACTAACATGTTTCAGACATGATGAACTGAGTTTTGACAGTCCTACGTTTTCATGACAAACTAATCCATTTTGGTATCTAGATTATTGTACTACAAAATGAAACAGAAAGCATTTTAGGATTGATGCCAAACACTGAACACTCTAAACGACACGACAATTCTTGAATAGCATTGAATGTATTCATTGGGTTTTAAAGAAACAAATCTTAAATACATTATCATGTCCACTATACCTGACGTAGGATTGTGTTTTTAGCTATATGAGTTTAGAAATAAATTAGCATTCTCTGCCTTCCTTTTAGCCGTATCTTATTCAAAGATTTGCTATCGTTTCCATATGCAGCATGAGTACTACAAGCTAAGTGTTTAACCATTGTGTAGGAATTGAACAAGATTGATGCCTACACAGAAACTAAGAGTGATCCTCAAGAGATAATTGGTGCCATTAAGAGGAAATTTGGGGTAAGTTCTTGAATATAATCCTATATTCTTAGCGTCGTCAATCTGACTATCCTATTAATCTATTAGACCCCTAGTTCACGAGCTTCTCGGCTTCCCTTTGCAGATTGAATGAAGCTTCTCCACACTTGATGCAGGTTCAACTATAAACTGTTAATCACTTTATTTATTTTGCACAAGTATGCAGAGTAGAAAAAAATTCTCTCTGGTTTTCTTCTTTTTGGAATGAAGCCCGCCTTATTTCTCTTATTCATGTTTCGTACTGTCTATACTTCCAATGGTAAGCTAGACACCTAACCGAAAATCATTCATAGTTTCAAAATACCCAAAGACATGACTGTAGTGAAATTTGAGCTTATTGATCGATGTGATATCGTTGTTATAGGTGCACTGAGCAAGCTCCAGAGGATGTTGCGGTCGCGTTGGATTCCACTGTGAAGCGCCTACAGCTCGAATACTTGGATCTTTACCTCGTATATATCTCTCGTGTTTTTTTTCTCTTCTTTGTTAATCTCAAAAAAGGAAGATCATAACAACTATGCAAACATATTTCAGGTCCACTGGCCATTCAGGCTCAAGAAAGGGACTATCTTAAACCCTGACATTGTGATCCCATCCGATGTCCCTGCCACTTGGGCTGCAATATAGACGCACCCGATTGTTGTTGAGGTTGCTGGAAAGCTAGGCAAGACTCCGGCACAGGTTGCCATGCGCTGGGGGATACAAATGGGCCACAGCGTGTTGCCCAAGAGCACGAACAAGAAGCGGATAAAGGAGAACATCGATGTATTCGATTGGTCTATACCAGAGGACTTGTTTGCGAGGTTCTCCCAGATTGAACAGACAAGGCTGCTCAGAGGCGACTTCTTCGTTAAGCCCGATGGCATATACAAGAGCTTGGAGGAGCTCTGGGATGGAGAGATATAATTAAACGAGCAATGGGAGTTTCAAGCTTTGATGCAACATTTACTCTGATTTCTGATTTATACTGTTATTTTTGGTTTTGATGGTCAATGGTAGTTTGCTCATGTTACAGAGGCAAAACACTGTGATTTGCATCCTACTGGGGCGAAAGCATAAAATGAATATACCTTTCAGGTGTAAATGTGTAAATGTATTGTTCAAGAAGTGATTTAATGGATAATGACTGATAATTTTTATATGCGATAATGTTTCTTATTTGTATTACGGATCATCTTCTAATATCAATGCACATTGTTTAATTTATGTGATTGTTGAATAAAAGCAATTTAATTTGATTGTTTCTTATAATGATTGTTTCTTGTAATTTAATGTTATTGGTGGTTTATTTAAGCATTTTGAACATTAAATGGATCTATTTAAATATAAAACGTAAGAAGAAAAAATAAAATGAATTGAAACAAGCGCTGTCTATCTGGGACCTTTAACAGCGCGTGTACTAAAGAAGCGTTGTTAAAGGTCCACTTTTAACAGCGCTTGCACTAACAAGCGCTGTTAAAGGCCCCCCTTTAACAGCGCTTCTTTAGTACAAGCGCTGTTAAAGGTCCACCTTTAACAGCGCTTGCACAAACAAGCGCTGTTAAAGGGGGGGCATTTAACAGCGCTTGCACTAACAAGCGCTGTTAAAGGCCCCCCTTTAACAGCGCTTGCACTAACAAGCGCTGTTAAAAGCCACCCTTTAACAGCGCTTGCACTAACAAGCGCTGTTAAAGGCCCCCCTTTAACAGCGCTTGCACTAACAAGCGCTGTTAAAGGCCCCCTTTAACAGCGCTTGTAAAGCGCTATTAAAACCAGCCCCCCTTTAGCAGCGGCGAGATAGACAGCGCTTGTAAAGCGCTATTAAAGACCTTATTTAAGCGCTATTAAAGGTCCATTTTGTAGTAGTGAGAACACGGCCGGAAGCAACTCGGCACCAGAATCCGCCGATATTGCCTACCGTGAACTGAGCTGCCCCACGAGTACGCTGCCACGCGAGAGCTTGCTTCCTCCCGGGGAAGCGGATGACAACCACACACCTAAGAGGACCAAGTATGTCCAATTATTTGGTCGGGTGATCGAAATAGAGAAGCCACTTGAATCTGATCGAAATTATTTGGTCCGCTGCATTAGATTCAAGGGGCTTCTCTATTTCGATCACCCGACCAAATAATTGGACATACTTGGTCCTCTTAGGTTTGTGGTTGTCCTCCGCTTCCCTGGGAGGAAGCAAGCTCTCGCGTGGCAGCGTACTTGTAGGGCAGCTCCGTTAGGTGAACCATCCGATGTGCTGCAGCAGGGCGAAGCAAGTACTCCGGCGTCTCCGGCTTCACAGCGGAAGCAGGCGCATTTGCATTGCGTCTTATACAGGTAAATCAAACTATGGATCAATTGAGAATAGCAATGTTGAAGAAATGGTTTTTTGCTCATCCGAATGGTAAGGGTTTTTGGCTTTTGCTTTGCAGACTGTAGAAGAAGAAAGCAGGCACCATAGCGGCTGATGAAAGGATGCAATTTTATCTAGCAGCATTACGTCCATCGCTGGGCTTATTATCTCAGTGATGCTTAACACCTCCATTTATCTCTTCTTTCTAGTGTTGTCTAGTTTTGGACTAGTGTGACATTGAAAGGCCACTCAGTTCAGATCCATGCGTTAATACTGGTGTGGTGCGATAAAAAATTTGTTCACAATCAGTTCTCTTTGAATTGAAGCATCATGTCTAGATAACTGCAGTGCCCAGTCTGAGAGAAGGATAGAGTTTATCGATGAGATGAGAGTTCATCTTGTAAGCTTATATTCTCTTCACATAGTGGATTTCTATTTCATTTCCATGCAGATATATACCGACTTTGATAAGCTGAACCACGTATACATTGGTGTTAGGTGCATGATTCTGTTTTTGATTTGCATTCTATCATTAGTATTGCTATTAGGTTGTGTATTTTTTTTTTTTGATATTAGAGTATTTACTGTTTGTTTTGATTGTTGATTCATTATATTTATTTCCTGCAAGGTGATTGTCGATTTGAACCTGGATTTTTATACCAAATTAATATAGAAAGTTTTGTGTAATTATGTATTTCTTTCGCATAATGAATTTCGTACAACGTAGCTATTGGCCGAGTACGATTGGCTGAACCAACCCCAGTACCGCCAGCAATTCCTGCAGCTGTGTTAGCCACCAGATTGCCATAGAGATTGGGTGTCACCTGTAAGCAAACAAATGAATACATTAATCTAGGTAAAGAATAGTCTTGCTAATAAAACTGCTTGTGTAGATACATGCCAGGCTAGACAGAGATACTATGATAGGCATGCATACCCTGAGGTATCTCAATGCAAGCACCTTTTATTTTTTACTTAGGATATTGAAAATTATGTTGCACTTGCCAGATCATCTCAATATCAGCTCTTTTCCAAACCTCAACTAACTTGTCCAGAAGACACTATATATCCCACACCGGTCATGTGTAATATGATATCCATCACTATACTTTCCAATCGTCGACAAACCATCAATAACCCTTTAGCAAGGAAAACAAGCAAGCAAGAGAGGTTTGCAGATAAGAAAATTTGAAATTCCTGCCAAGTATTGAACGATTAAAGTTGCAGCAGGCACTAATATCATCTGGCACCTATCAATTCTTCTTATGTATGTTATTATCAACTGCATGCAGCAGTTGTCCACCATGATCTCATTGTGCTCAATCCCCGGGTAACTGGCCGCCACTTCACGACATGATTCCAAATACAAACCATCTGCAAGCTTCATAATATTGGCTTTGTGCACTGCGGTGACTTTCTTTCTGTCGTTGAGGTAATGCATATTCAAAAGCATATTTTGCTATGCGATCCGAACAGAACTTTGTTATAACCTAACAAATTCCCTAGATGAGAAACAAGTATAACTCCAAACTTGATGGCATAAGATTAGCAGATAAACACTTTGATGGCATAAGATAAGCATATAAACACAAGGTATGTTCTATGTCTTTTCTGGAATTGTAGCTTCACTTCTTGGTAGAACCTTAAGTGATGGAGTATATATTCTTCCATCAAGCAAAGAAATTACTATGATATCTCCTTTCAGCACTAATAGACTAGATCTCTGGTGCGATTCGCACCTACCAGCGACGCCGGACCCGCCTGCATTGGAATAACTAGAGCTAGCTGCTTCTCAGTGCTTGTGTTCTTCTCCTAACTAGCAATGGCCTTCGTCAGCAATGTGAGTTGAGCTAGAGCTCTTAGTTCTAATTAGCTTACTTTATTTCCTATTTATTTATTTACTTATTACCTTGCATCTTGATCTAATATGTTTTGTACTTCATAGTAAATCTTTTGTTCCTCTGTGTTTGCATCCACTCTGAAAGAAAAGGAAGGGTGCGAGATAAGGTTGCCGACTATTTCGTTTTATAGAATCATTTTCTTATCATTTAGACTGGTTATGTATTATTTTTCTTCATTTTTTAAAATAAAGAAGTGGAAAATTATTAAAATTTAAAGAGATCATTTTTTGTCTATTTCTCTTTACAGATCTAAAATCAATTTTCTTTTTAATAATGTAGGTAGCCAAAGATCAACCCACCATGTTAAAAAAAAGAAACAAATGTAATATTATCCTTGATTCATAAACATGCAAATTTTCCAATTGTTTAAATTTTTTTGCTGTGACCATTTGCATGCTTGGGCTATTACAGTCTACAATAATAAGCAAAGGCTATCTTCTAAAAGGGAAAGATAGAATGTGTAACGTACATCGTGCATTTGTTTGCCGTCACCGTATGCATCATTATGAGTCAATTCCATATTGCTCAATATATGAGATTTCGTAAAGAAATCATAAGATATATGTTATACCAAATAATAATAATATGATTATATGACAACAGATGTCGTATCACTCATAAATGTTTCTATCAAAACACATAATTTGCGTTCATCATGGCACAAGTCAAACAAACAAATAGTTTGGGTTTTGCTTTTTGATGTTAGTACCAAAAAACCCCATGAACATGATGCATTGCACGCACGCAACCGAAAAAGAGTGACAACTGTGGGTGTATGTGTTGGAATCGTTGCTAGTTTTTTGGGATTTTTTGAGTGGTGGAAGTGAAGTTGGGTCATTGCTTTTGGGTGGGAGGGTGTATTTGTGGGTCATTTTTTGGGTGGACATTGGGCAAGTGGGGTGAGGTGGAATCACATGTGGCAGCCACAAAAAGTATGAGTGGGACAAAGGTGACACATAGGATATCTTCATGTATAATTACAAATAGGTTATTCATGTGCTGGAAAAATGATATATAGTATGTATTAAGTATTTTTTGTAAATTAATAATATATCCTTTTGTGAATTGGTTTCCAGGAATAAACAAAATGCTCATCAGATTCACATGCTCATTTAGGCGGACACAAACAGTGAAAATTTAATGTTGTTATTTGTTTGTCCTGCTTATCAGATTTTTGATTTGGAATTCATGCTATTATTTGTTTCTATGCTAATCTGATTGTTGAGACTGCAGAATCTTTAGGATTAATATGACGAAAAAAACAGACTCACTAGTCGTAACCTCACAAACAATACTAGAAATAAGGTTGGCGTGTGTATATTAATACCAAAGAGACAGCAAGTAGTCATGTACAAGAAGGGGAACAACCTGTTTTTTGAGTGATTGGAAGCCACACTGTATGTGTAAGATGTAAGGAAATTTTTTTTAAGAAGATGAACAATAGGTTATAGTGTTGATCTTTAGAAAGCCACATGCCCAATAAAAAGAGTATAGCTTAAACAACAAAATTGAAATAGATGAACATGAACACCATTTTGAGATAAAAACTAGTGCATTAGTAAAAATATTAGTGGAAGCATCACTTAACATACAGAAAAAGAAATCCTACTGATGCTAATCATGGATTTACTCACTCAACATAGTTGATCATGAGGTTTTCATCACATCTTTTTACAGCACTGATACGAAAAACATATTCAACATTGAACAAGAAAAACGATTTAAACACCAGATATAAGAAATCAAAGAAACTAAAATATAAAATATCAAATAAGAAATGAGGTTATAGAACTAGAGAGTTTACCCATTAAACACTGCACTGTGAGAAGGCCAATGACATGAAACGTCCAGTTGCTCATGTTCCATAAATCCCCCACCGATCTTGATCCATCCCTCTCTATTCTCAATCTCTCTCCCATGCACATTTCATCAAACATATGATAGGCGTCGAGAAAACCCCCAACCACCACCATCATCATCGTTGTGAGACCCAGACCCTGAAGGAGATCGCTGTCTGACTACACCCCGGATGCCTTCCACCACTCACACTCCACCGACAAGATCCAGGAGAGCACCGTCGACTACATCCCCGATGCCTTCCACCACTCACCCTTCACCGACGAGATCCGCATCACCTACGACCACCGCGGTGGTGCGTGGTGGCGATTCTCTCACCGCTTCCAGTACGGCGTATTCTCGATGCGTGGTGGCGATCCGATGCCCGGCGGCCTCAACTTCAACATCTACATATCATCCCTCGAGGGCGACAAGTTCCATGACGAGATCGACTTCGAGTTCCTCGGCAAAGACCTCACCTCCGTCCAGACCAACGTCTACACCGCCGACATGGGATCCCGAGAGGCCGTCCACCCACTGGGCTTTGACGTGTTCGACGGGTTCCACGAATATCTAAACAAATGGGGCCATGGGGCCTCTGACGACCACGAGGGAGAAGCCGAAGAGTTGGAGGGTGAAGAGGGGGGGAGATATGAGAATCAAGCCTGTGAATAAAAGGGGGGAACGAAAATGAAACATTTGGAAAGACCGCGCTGGGCGAAATTTTTTGGGGAAATTATTACACATTCGTCGTGGGCAGCTGTGGCGGATGTATTACTGTCATGGTAACCAAAAAAATTTCGTGGCAGATGTCCATTATTTGTCATGGAACTGTCCGTGATAGATGTTCCGTGGCAGATGTTTATCATTTGTCACGGATTATCAGCCACGAAAAAAATCCGTGGCTATATGTTTCAACATTTGCCACGGAGTTTGTCCGTGGCTAATGTTCCATGGTTGATAGTCAATTTTCTAGCAGTGTAAGCTCTCTTCAAAGCTCTCTTAATCAATGCTCAAAAACTCTAGCTTTCAAGTTCTTCAAAGCTCTCGTGATGGTATGACCTAATATCCTCAAGCAAGGCCTTAAATACCCTCGAGAGATGCAAAGATCATGGCCATTGGATTGAGCAACCGCTCAATCCAATGATCACAAATCGGCCCCAAAAAAGAATAACCGGCTGTTAGACGTCTGGAGATTTCCTTCACGACGTCTGGTCTCGGGTCAGACGTCTGGCAGATGACCTTTAGACATCTGCAGAAGAAAGAAACAGAGTCGACAGCTATCAGACATCTGAAGGTATCCGCCCAGACGTCTGGTCTCATGTTCAGTCATCTGGGAGATGAACTCCAGAAGCCTTGAAAAATCCTTGTACAAGTGACACTATTCACCAGAGAGTTGGGTATTTCTGGGTGGCCACTGAACAGACATTTGGTGAAAACCGTCCAAATGTCTGGCCCTTGACCAGATGTCTGATGATCAATCATTAGGCGCCTAGTGACTTTTCTTGGCCGATACGCTAGACGTTTGGACTTGACACCAGATGTCTGACGTCCTCGATTAGACTGGAGAACAAACAGGGCATCAGACAGTCTGATGCTTGTGCATCAGACGTCTGATCCTGGTAATTTTGCATAGATTGGATTTTGCAGCAGATTCGAGATAATTTTCTTCTTACAAGCTAGCTCTTTTTATAGATGGTTTGGTTAGACTATTAAAACAACCCAACTAAATCCATTACAAGGCTTATGGAAATAACGGTTTTAACCGCTAACCACTAACCGTCCCTTTGCATAACGGATCCAGCTGGAAACGAGTTCACCCGCGACGCAACTGCAACAGAACCCAACAACTCCTCCGCGTCTCTACAAAGAAGATGATGAACATGACGTTCAGTTCGTTGTTATCTCAATGGTTGTGGACACCGCTTCTTAAGTTGTTATCAACGGTAGGAAGACGCTTCGGTTAGACATCAATGGTCCTGATTAAATCCCGGAATTGATCGACTGAGATATATTCTTTTGCATCCGACGGTTCTGTTTGAATTCATCTGTTGCTTACATGTGCATGCTCTCTTTTACTCTGGCCTCCAACAGTCATGAAATTGGGGCTTGTTAAAGTGGAAAGATGATAGGATCATACCCTGCGAAAC
Source organism: Scilla litardierei (assembly GCA_030789695.1). Taxonomy (NCBI): domain Eukaryota; kingdom Viridiplantae; phylum Streptophyta; class Magnoliopsida; order Asparagales; family Asparagaceae; genus Scilla; species Scilla litardierei. The sequence goes on from CM061130.1 coordinate 142,093,774, forward strand.
ATGCCGTTTAGCAGCCATGTGAAAATAACGTTAGGGTCATCTTTTGCTGAAGCAGAATTTTGAAATTTTGTTTTTGTTTTCCTTTTTTTGGTTGAATTTTTGGGCAAAAGGGGATAAGAACCAATAAGTTAGAGGGAAGCTAAACAATTGATTTGGTTACTATACTGCACGAAAAAGGGGGAAGAGAAAATGTTTGGTGAAATCTTCTTCCTTATTCTCGGAAAGAAATATCTACCTCATCTATCCAAACTTGAATTTTCAAGGAAATCTATGTGGTAATTTACACAGACCCACTTCATCATGGAGGGCTGATGGACAAACTCCACACACATTAGAACAGACTACAACATAGTACTACTGAGTTTATATTTATCCAATGCTTAAAGACGACGAGATGAATAACAAAAGAAGTGTGTGTTTCTTCGGAATGTCCATGCCACGTACAAACAGAGACGTGAGCTCATAGACTTGGATCATCCCAACTTTTATATATGTCACAGATATCTGAAGATTATGATTATATGGTTCGCTGTAGCTAGACAGCGGTCTCTTAGATTCAGTGTTTTGATTACTGGGTCTAACTTATTTTATGGCATGGATTGAGGAGTTTGTTCTCCGACTTGATTGTTGATGTAGTCTTTAGCTCAAGTTGAACAGAATCTGTGCCGAGAATGCACAGGTGAACAGCCCAGCCTTGTAGTAATGATGTAGTTGCCGTATATGTTAAGCTAAATAACAGATTTGGTGAACTTTTATTCTAGATTTTTTTTATGTAAGCCATACGTGTGTTGTGTCTCCCTTCTTGTTGGCGCTCCATTGATGTAAATCTCAGGATATTCAAGCAAAACTGAAGTCTGAATGTCATGACTCTCTGCAACTAATGGTGATATTAGTAAGTTCAGATGTTTTATTGACGTCATATTCGTATTCAGTTTCTCAGTGTTTATAATGTGATTTAGTGTGGCCACACTCTTTAGCATTAGGAAGTGAGTTCATTTCTTCTAAGACTTTGGGTGACAGTAATTAGCTTCGACCCTTCCCTTGTAATAATATCGATAATTTGCAGGTTACCTGCAACCTTACTGTCTTTTGTAACATTTGGTGCAGGACACGTTTCTCCCTCGGAACCCTGCATTGAATGCAATCGTCTACAATGGGGAGCCGAAATCATCTATGTGAAGTAAGATACATGGTCTTTGATTTCTTTCTTTATTTGTGAATAATTTGATTTGTCAATGAATTTGAATCACTTGGGACCTTGGTTTTGTTACTTTCGTTGTGAGCTTCCAGAGGCCTCTCTGGTGAAAAGTTGGTTCCAAAGCTAATCAATTCTGTAGGCTACGGCTGCAGAATTCTGTAGTTGTAACCTGTTTCAATTCCATGCAGGTTGGCAAGTATATAAAAATGCTTGTAAACAATTGTGATAAACAGATATTTTTCTATACCTTTGATCCTTAATTGGCTTGTTATACTTGGCGCAATCCAAGAATCTCCTATGGTGCTTGATTAATATTGGAATTATTACTTTCATTTTCTGTATTTCAAAGGAATACATCTTCGTTTTCAATAAATTTGGATCACTGACTGCAGTGCTTAAAGTACTAATAATTAAACCATCAATTAAATAATTAATATTACAATCTGATAGCTCCATACAACTCATTTATCTCAATTAAAACAGTTGATTGTTGATGAAGACTTAGGTTCAGTTTATTTATTTATTTGGGGGTTTGAAATTCTCTGTTTTGTAAATTAAGGCGTTTAATTAAGCCTTATTTTTGCGTGGAAAGAGAACGGGATTGCTTAGATTAACTAAGCACTTTACGCCCTTGTTTAGAGTTCATCATGACCCTAATATCGTCACTTTCTTAATGCAAATCATGTTTTTTCCCGGCAATAATCAATATCAACAACACAAAACGGTGAATGAAATGTCAAGCGTCAAGTAAAAGTAAATAACACGAGGAAGAAATTAGGAGTAAAAAAGAAATGGCCTGGGTACAAAAAGCATACAAGAAAAATCATGAGACAAGCCTAATATCTTTCTCTCGGTTAGTGATCCTATCCGAATATCAACAAAAAAAAAGATTAAATAAGAGGTCTTGAAATAAAAAATTTATAAATCCAAATTGCCACTCACATATTGGTTTTTACATTGGGCTGGTACACGAATGATTTTATTATTCACCTTAACTTGCAAGCCCAAGTACGAGCCTACGGCGCAATAACCCGAAGACCAATGGTCGGCTTATAATGGCAGACATCAACGGTTGATCGTTAAGCCTGACGACATTATCGACGGCTCAGGCCAATGCCATAAAACGTCTTCAATGCTCGATCGTTACTAGAACAACAGCACTCCAAATGACCATCACCTATATGTAAACGGAAGAACAACATGAGAATGGTTCGACTCTTGACTCTCTGACATCACCCAAGTCAGATACTCTTAGACTCAAAATCTGCTCTGCCAAAGTTAACATCCCCCCCAAAAATGTCGGACATAGGTCCCACTCGGAGCATTCCTTAGTCATCTACTGACTTAAGTATCGGAGGGTATTTGATCGGACCCCAAATCCGACTCCTTAACGAGTTCTTTATGATGCACACCGTCGGAAGATAGCCTGGACACCACTCTTGTAGCTCAAATCGGAGCCTATCAAGGACGTGGATAGCACGCACATCGCTCAGTCAACTACACACGTCATCCATCGACATCATACGTCAGCTGTTGCAACTATCCCGTCCCTCTACAACTTATGTGATGAGGAAACAACCCAAAACACATATGGGGTTTCGTAATATATGTAAAATAATATAGTATTAAATAAAGCAACTAAAATTTCGCTTAAAAGCCTCAATGCGCATCCCTGCTCTAAATTTGCCGCTGACTGGTACAAAATTCTCCTCGGACGATAGCTAATGGGTCCAAACTCCAATAACATATTTATTTCATGTCCAATTCCCAAAATTCCCTTAAAAAAGGAACCCCGCACACAGGAGTCAGGAGAGGCAAAAAAAATGGTCTTAAACTAAAGAGAGTGCATTATTCTCGTTTGACCAACGCCGTTATTCTAATTTATTTAATTAATTAACTATAGCAGATACAGTTTCAATTTAGGAATTAAAAATTCCAACAGACCCTTTGGTCCAAGCTAATTAATTAACAGGTCCACCAAGTACGTGCACATTCATGCACCCGGTCTTTTTGGGATCTTGATTCTTTTCCTTAAATCATCGAGGGGGGCACGGAATCCCAACAGTCGTTTGATGTTGTTGCTTTTGTTCCATCAATTCAACCCCAACTTTTACACTTTGATCCGTACAGTCTTACAACTTGCTAGATTAGGATCATTGTATACATATTTAGATAGCTAAATTAACATTTACATCTTCACAAATAATCATACTCTTCAAAAACCATTTTTCTCTTGTTTTAAACATTACACCATAGTTATCACCAATTTTATGTTGGTTTGGACAAAAAGGGATGTTTTTTTTGGAATTTTCACTTGTCTTTTTCTTCTCACATTCTGGGTTAAGGCTAAATTGCTTAAACTTAGGCTATAGTTTTAGCAATAGTTAGATACAATCTAGCAAATTTTCTTACGAAACATGCCCTGTAATGTTCAAGAGATAACTAAAGTATTAACGTAAATATCGCATTGATAAGTACAACAATTCAAAAGAATTCGGGAAGAAAAGATGAGTATGGACTATATAATTACTTCATATCCAAAAAAAAAAAGATTTTCAAAAGGATTTCAAAAAACTTTTAATTTTTAAATGAAATTAATAAGATAGGAACTAAAACCATTCTCTTCAAACAGCATCTAATTGTATAATCCAAATACGCCCACTTCTTCAACAAAATAACAAATTTTTAAAAATTAAATATAAATTAACGCGCCTCTCATGTATTGGACTCACACACGAACACGCGACGAAAACCCCTTCGGAATTCCATCACGACCGTACGTTGCCATTTCAACCGCGCAACAACAAGCTGCCCCACGATAGTGGCATGTTTGTAATTACACTACAAAACCGAGGGTCTTCTTTTGCGGCCATTACCTCCATAAATTTCGTGCCCGCTCCCCGACCTGTAGCTCTGTCCCCTTCTTCTTCCCTCTCCGCCATCATCATACCCTGTTTCTTCCCGAACTCAAACCGACCCAAACTTTGCCCTAAAAAAGAAACCCTACCCCCAATGTCTCCATCACGATCGACGCAGGGTAATCCGCCGCCGCCGGCGGATGCAGATGCTCGGGATCAGTTGCCGATTGATCCGCACGTGTGGAAGGCGAGCGCCGGTAAAAGAGTCAACATCCTCGACGTCGGATCTATGGTGTACTACTTCCCTCAGGGTCACGTCGAGCAGGCCTCTTCGCCGCCGGACTTCTCCATGGTGCCGAGGACCAAGCCCTACGTCCCCTGCCGTGTCCTCGCCGTCCAGCTTCTCGCCGATCATCAAACCGACGAGGTCTTCACCAGGGTCTTCCTCGATCCAACGCTCCAGATCCCGCCGCCGAAGAATCCGACGGCCGTCTCCGGCGACGACGATGCGGCGAAGGCGTACCCGAAAGTCCTGACGCCGAGCGACGCCAACAACGGCGGCGGGTTCTCGGTGCCAAGGCACTGCGCGGAATCAGTCTTTCCCCCGCTCGACCTAGACAGCGAGATGCCGTTCCAGACATTGAAAACGCGCGATCTCATCGGAAACGAGTGGAGCTTCCGGCACGTCTATCGTGGCACCCCCCGCCGGCACCTGCTGACGACGGGATGGAGCAAGTTCGTCAACGCGAAGAACCTGGTCGCCGGCGACACCATCGTCTTCTTCAAGAGCAGCGCCGACGAGGTCTTCATCGGGATCCGAAGGAAGGCGGTGAACAGGGGGAGGGTCGCGGCGGAGAGGGTGGTGGAGGCGGTAAGGGCGGCTGATGCAGGGGATAGGGTCTTCGAAGTGGAGTACTATCCAAGGCAGAGGTCGACGGAGTTCCTGGTAATGGAGGAGACGGTGGCCGCCGCAATGAAGGTGCCGTGGGTGCCGGGGATCAAGGTGAAGATGAGCGTCAGGCACGACGACGACGACAGGGTCTCGTTGCACCGAGGCGAGGTGGAGGCAACTACGCTTGTTCCCGACGGGCCGTGGGCCCTCTCCCCATGGCGAATGCTCAAGGTATAAAACTCCTATTTTATTTGTGTTTTTTTAATTTATTAATTAATATCTCTATATTTAACAATTTATATTTTGCAAAGTTGTTACTAGTCCATGTGGAAGGAATGTTAGCAATTATGGGAGTTGATTTGCGCACCCACCGTTTTACTAACAGCACATATCACTTATCATTTTTTGGCACACATACCTTTTATTTACAAGTTTGTCATCGAAATTAATCACGGTACACCCAAGACCATATTTCCGAAAAAGCCCAAACGGCTCCGTGTGGTTTTTGTCGGCATTTCGCTTGGGTTTTGCCGTGGTTTCAACGTCCCCTCCTCCAACCGCCTCTTATCCACCGCCCCTCCTCCGTTCTACCCCGTCCATTCCCTGATCCATCATGTGCCGTCATGTGCGGTTGGAGAATACGGCGGCGATGGGTCGTCTAAACATCGTGATCCACAATGCAAATGGAACAAGGTCAATAACACGAATGAGTCGAGGAGGTTGGAAGAGGAGGCGATGGAGAGGAATACGACTTAGGACGATGCCGAGAAGAGGGGGCGGGGAATGGGGATGTGGTCGGATGGTGCAGAGGAAGAGGTGGACGGGGGTATGTGCGCGTGAGTGGGTTCAATAATCAATTAGTCAAAAATGATACGGAGGTAACATTACTTGCGTAATACTTAAATTAGGCAAAAAAATTCTAATTTTGTATTTAGTTTTTTTATGCAATTGAAATAATCTTCTGTTTAGAATATTTGGGCAGGGGCGGAAGTAAATGTGTCTTGTCTTGGACTGCTTCTCATGGCCAAAAGTAATAATACAAAACTTTCTTAACTATAACGCTATAATCCAATGCAAAAGGCAAACAATATTTGCATTGTACCTTTTCAATAGCACTGCGGATAGAGGACTCAAAAACGATGCTTGTGGGTTTTACCCTTTATATGGTATAGAACATTCTAGACATTCCTAAACCCGGTAATGCATTTAGACATCCGCAGATGAGTCCAATTCACGAGGCTGCTAATTTCTTCTCTGTCCGCGGTCAAGTTCGATTAAAAAACAAAAACGTTACTTGAAATAAACACACGTATCTTTGATATATTGACTTAAATAAACAATAACAAGTTTCTTTGTTTCAAAGCAAGATATTAGTCATAACAGGACTGTTCATTTAAGATATTGCTATATCGCATCCGAAACTGCTATAAAGATGAAATGCTAATATCATGTAACATCCAATAATAGTTTGAAGAGCCATGCATGCACACATATACAGGTTATGTGGTTTGATATCATGATATATAAGTCACCTATATGTGTGCATGCAAATTCCAAAACATGTTATGGAGTAAATTTGAAAATCTGATATCAAAGGTGTGGTTTGTTGGAAAACGCGAGGAAAGTGTGGTTGCGGTTATGGGGTTATTTTTTCGTTCTTTGGTTTTTTTAAAAATGGAAAAGATCGTCGAGAATGTATGTGTGGCTTTTTTGTTCTATGCTCCAAACGTGCATGGGAAAGTGATCGCGTGAGAACGTGTGTGCTACTGTTGTCACTGTTTTTGTATTTTGGTTTTTTAAAAATGCAAAAGGCTATGTCTGAGTCATCGAGTACAGTCATCGATTTTTGTCTTAATCATATTTTGGACGACACGTAGGACAAAATTCAAAAAATATTGTCAATTGTATAATAGGTATATATTTAGTTTCAGAACACACAGAAGAACTATGTTATCTGTAGTTGTTGTCCGCTTGAGCTTTCGATTTATGTTGGTGGTCAATTCTCGTTATTTGGACATGTGCACTTAAGTTTCAAGTGTTTGTTTTGATTTTAAAATGCTGTTTCTTCTATGCTATTCTTTACTTGCATTTAGGCAAACCATTTGGATACACTGATTGTGCAAATACAATAAATGATGTTTCGTTCCGACAGGTAAAATGGGAGGAGCCGGAGCTTGTGCGCGACAAACGGAACATGAGCCCCTGGCAGGTGGAGGTGTTGCCCGGGATCCATCAGATAGAAACCTCGTCAGTTCTTGCAAAATGTGAACTTAGAGCTCCAATGAACTCTTCTAATGGCACGGGAAACACAACGATGTGTTACTTACCCTCATCCTTGCTTAGTCACACTGCACCACCTGCTGGCATGCAGGGAGCCAGGCAGGAATCCGACGACGGCTACAGCAGTACGATGCATCTGCGGTCTGAGAACACTGTCGGAAGTGACTCGGCGCCGGAATCCGCCGATATTGCCGACCGTGAACGGAGCAGCCCCACGAGTCCGCTTCCTCCCGGCGAAGAAGAGGACCGCACACTTAAGAGGACCAAGTATATCCAGTTATTTGGTCGGGTGATTGAAGTAGAGCATCCCCTTGAATCTGATGCAGCGGCGGCTCAATCAGATGAATCATCCGCTGTGCTGCTGACCGGAGAAGCAAGTACTACGACATCTCCGGCTTCACAACGGAAGCAGGCGCACTAGCATGCGTCTTATACAGGTAAATTAAACTATGGATCAATTGAGAATAACAATGATGATGAAAGGGTTTTTTTGCTCATCCGAATGGTAAGTGTTTTTCCCTTTGCTTTGCAGACTGTAGAAGAAGAAAGCAGGCACTCTGGCGGCTGATGAAAGGAGGCAATTTTATCTAGCAGCATTTGGTCCATCGCTGGGCTTTTTATCTCACTGATGCTTAACAACTCCATGAATCTCTTCTTTCTAGTGTTGTCTGGTTTTGGACTAGTGTAACATTGAAAGGCCACTCAGTTGAGATCCATGCTTTAATTCTGGTGTTCTGCGATAAAGTTTTTTTGTTCATAATCAGCTCTCTTTGAATTGAAGCATCATTTCTAGATAACTGGAGTGCTGAGTCTGAGAAATTTAGATGCCCCTACCTCCAGCATGATGATACAGGTTGCTAGGTTGCTTGATTGTGATGAATGGCTCCAACAGTAAGCACAATATGCATTTTGTTGTTCAGTAAACAGCAACACGGATGTTTTCTGTATGCCGATTGCTGAGGGATTAGTCATTTCCTTTGGATGCATCTAACCATATTTTTTACATCATCATTGTTCATATGCCCCCAGTAGCAATGTTTCCATAACATTTCAGTAATTGTCTTCATTCATCGACAGTGACTACTTACAACAGAACTAAAACAAATATGCAGATAGATTGAATGAAAAAGACCAGTATCGTCGCTCTCTAAAATTAGAGGTTGCCCTCTGCATTTGCTTATGCTTGTGAAACAATCAAGAACAATCTCAGCCAGGCAGTTGTGAAAGAAGGCAGCATGAATTCACAATGTACATAATTAATCCACATGACATTTGTCGTTGAAAACAAATCTTGACTAATGAAACCATGCCAACGGTTGGAAAAAAATATGCATCATTATTTATAGATGAGCTGGATCAAAATCAATTTCATGTTACCCGAGCCAATTGGCTTAGTGGTAGTCACCCTCCCTTGTGAGGCGTCGAGTGTTTGATTCCTACTGTCTGATGTATCAAAATAATTATAATAAGTTTCCTGTTGGTAAGGGGCTTCATCTTATCGCCAACAGTAGGAAAAACATATCAAATGACATGTAGGAAGCAAAAAAGACGGTCAAAATTGATTGAAACCCTTAATCTAAGGCTGCGATCACCGCATCAACAACTTCTTGGGTTGTGCTGCTTCCGCCCAAATCTTTGGTCAGGTGCTGCCCTTCTTCAACAACCTTCATTACAGCAGTTTCCAAGCGATCCGCAAACGAAGGGAACTGAAGATGCCTCAACATCATGGCAGACGAAAGAAGCAGAGCCGTGGGATTTGCTCTTTTCTTTCGCACCAGTTTCTCATTTCCTACATTGCCGGCTGAAGCACCTTGCTCAAAAATTGCATAATCTTGACCAACATTACCTACAAAGTAATAAGATAGAGACTTGCATTAGATTTAAGAATCCCAGAGAACATAATTAATAGCAAAAAGCATAGATGAACAGAAGTTGAGTTCAAGTTTCATATGGCATGAGTGCACGTTTAATAAGACAAGAAATGCAAGATCAAACGTCTTGACACTTCCCGATAGAAAAAAAAGCAGAAAAGCATAAAACGCAGAGGAAAAAAAGAAGAGAGTTGTGCCCAGACATCATGATGAGAGATTTGGTATAAAGAAGTGCCATTTCCGCAAACCTCCAAGTTATAAACTGACTTGTAGTTCACGGTTGTTTTATGAACAGAAGTTGAGTTCAAGTTTCATATGGCATGAGTGCACGTTTAATAAGACAAGGAATGCAAGATCAAACGTCTTGACACTTCCCGATAGAAAAAAAAAGCAGAAAAGCATAAAACGCGGAGGAAAAAAAGAATAGAGTTGTGCCCAGACATCATGATGAGAGATTTGGTATAAAGAAGTGCCATTTCCGCAAACCTCCAAGTTATAAACTGACTTGTAGTTCACGGTTGTTTTATGAACAGAAGTTGAGTTCAAGTTTCATATGGCATGAGTGCACGTTTAATAAGACAAGGAATGCAAGATCAAACGTCTTGACACTTCCCGATAGAAAAAAAAAGCAGAAAAGCATAAAACGCGGAGGAAAAAAAGAATAGAGTTGTGCCCAGACATCATGATGAGAGATTTGGTATAAAGAAGTGCCATTTCCGCAAACCTCCAAGTTATAAACTGACTTGTAGTTCACGGTTGTTTTATGAACAGAAGTTGAGTTCAAGTTTCATATGGCATGAGTGCACGTTTAATAAGACAAGGAATGCAAGATCAAACGTCTTGACACTTCCCGATAGAAAAAAAAAGCAGAAAAGCATAAAACGCGGAGGAAAAAAAGAATAGAGTTGTGCCCAGACATCATGATGAGAGATTTGGTATAAAGAAGTGCCATTTCCGCAAACCTCCAAGTTATAAACTGACTTGTAGTTCACGGTTGTTTTATGAACAGAAGTTGAGTTCAAGTTTCATATGGCATGAGTGCACGTTTAATAAGACAAGGAATGCAAGATCAAACGTCTTGACACTTCCCGATAGAAAAAAAAAGCATAAAAGCATAAAACGCGGAGGAAAAAAAGAATAGAGTTGTGCCCAGACATCATGATGAGAGATTTGGTATAAAGAAGTGCCATTTCCGCAAACCTCCAAGTTATAAACTGACTTGTAGTTCACGGTTGTTTTATGAACAGAAGTTGAGTTCAAGTTTCATATGGCATGAGTGCACGTTTAATAAGACAAGGAATGCAAGATCAAACGTCTTGACACTTCCCGATAGAAAAAAAAAGCAGAAAAGCATAAAACGCGGAGGAAAAAAAGAATAGAGTTGTGCCCAGACATCATGATGAGAGATTTGGTATAAAGAAGTGCCATTTCCGCAAACCTCCAAGTTATAAACTGACTTGTAGTTCACGGTTGTTTTATGAACAGAAGTTGAGTTCAAGTTTCATATGGCATGAGTGCACGTTTAATAAGACAAGGAATGCAAGATCAAACGTCTTGACACTTCCCGATAGAAAAAAAAAGCATAAAAGCATAAAACGCGGAGGAAAAAAAGAATAGAGTTGTGCCCAGACATCATGATGAGAGATTTGGTATAAAGAAGTGCCATTTCCGCAAACCTCCAAGTTATAAACTGACTTGTAGTTCACGGTTGTTTTATGTAAATAAATGTTCGTTTAGTTAAAGCTATACAGAAATGGAAAATGCAGAGAGATTTAAAGGTGTGAGACATTTTCATTTGCAATGATCCAGATTGATGCATGACAAGATGCCAGTATCTAGGGCCGTGCCCAAATTTGGGTAAGAAAATGCTCATAACAAAGCAGTATATATCCCACTGGGAACCAAATAAGTAACTGTTAGGTTGTGTTTCAAAGCAACTGCAGTTTCTGGTGAAAGAGATGAGCACTAGATGCCCCCATGCAATTGGTGGAAGAATGATCCAGGGATTGAGGGCATTGTTCTCCGTAACGTGTGATGCATTAGTGTTGGGTGCCTAAATATTCCTCACAGCCCCATGATTCGATGATGACATCTGATGTCGTACTTAATTAGCAACACACATATGGATCTCTCTGAAAAAAAAGAAAATAAACTTTGACCGAGCATATGCAAGAAAGCCAACTAATTCCTTTCCGAAATACCAGAGACAAGAGCAGGTCACAAGAAACCTCAATTATTCCAATGTTTGGTGACTTCCTAAAGAACACACATCAACCAGAGTTTCTACTCATGATAGGGATAAGATTTATCAACCCTGGTAATTAAGCTGAGATTGTTGCACCCCAAGAATTTAGCAGATATCTTCTGAGTAGTGCAATGGTCAAGACGAAGAAGAGTTGTACTCATGAGAACAGCAAACGGAGTGGATCTCCCAGTATTTAGGTAGAAGGATGTGGTTGGGACGAGAAAATATAGCCAGTGCCAAGTGGTTCCAACCAATCCATTAGCGTGAATACACGTATTGTTGCCCTCGGTACAGTTCCCGTATATGGAAAGCATTCAATTGCTAAAAATAAGTTGGCATTGTCAGAGGAATATTTAGTTTGAATAATACCTCCAGGCATGACCCCAGTACCGCCTGCAATTCCTGCAGCTGTGTTAGCCACCAGATTGCCATAGAGATTGGGTGTCACCTGTAAGCAAAAGTATGAATATAATACTCTAAGTAAAGAATAGTCTTGCTAATAAAACTGCTTATGTAGATACATGCCAGGCTAGACAGAGATCCAATGATAGGCATCCATACCCTGAGGTATCAATGCAAGCACCTTTTATTTTCACTTAGGATACTGAAAATTATGTTTGCACTTGCCAGAGTGTCTCAATCTCAGCTCTTTTCCAAACCTCAACCAACTTGTCTAGAAGACACTATATATCCCACACCGGTCATGTGTAATTCCCGTAAAAAGTTAATTCTTCTACGGCAAGGGAAAACTTTATACACGACATCTTTAAAGAAATGAAAGAAAATATTAAGAACCAAATAATCAAGGTCAAAAGAACCAAAAGGCCTCCAAAAAAGAAGGAAAAAGGAAAACCCACAACGTTCGATGCAAACTACTCGTGGGGCAAAGGCAAGGGTTTCGTTTCCTCCTCATCAGAGTTCATGTATTCACTATATTGAAGGTCTATTCTATATTCATGTCCTCTGTGCCAGAACTATTAACAAAACTATTATGTGAAAGATTCTCAAATCTGTAAACCCAACTTAAATTTGTGGACTTATAAGAAAATTTGAAATTCCAGCTAAGTATTGAACGATTAAAGTTGCAGCAGGCACTAATATCATCTGGCACCTATCAATTCTTCTTATGTATGTTATTACAGCCTACCTAAACAGGTATAGTGCTTTTCAGGAAAAGCATATTATCAATAAGAAAACAGAAGATAAATGCATCACAACATACCATCACATCAAACTGCTCTGGCTTTGACACAAGCTGCATGCAACAGTTGTCCACTATGATCTCATTGTACTCAATCCCCGGGTAACTGGCTGCCACTTCACGACATGATTCCAAAAACAAACCATCTGCAAGCTTCATAATATTGGCTTTGTGCACTGCGGTGACTTTCTTTCTGTCGTTGAGGTACGCATATTCAAAAGCATATTTTGCTATGCGATCCGAACAGAACTTTGTTATAACCTAACAAATTCCATAGATGATATAAGCAGATAAACACTTTGATGGCATAAGACAAGCAGATAAACACTTTGATGGCATAAGATAAGCAGATAAACACAAGATAAGGTATGTTCTATGTCTTTTCTGGAATTGTAGCTTCACTTCTTGGTAGAACCTTAAGTGATGGAGTATACATTCTTCCATCAAGCAAAGAAATTACTATGATATCTCCTTTCAGCACTAATAGACTAGATCTCCTTCCATCAAGTAAAGAAACTACCATGATATCTCTCTTCACCAAACATTGGTTGTGCATCAGAATGTGGTTTACTTGATTGTCTCAATTTCAAATAACTCTTTTGAGGTTGTCTAAACATAAATATTTGGTGTATCTATCTTTCCATCAAATAATGGATTTGCATCAATTTTGGTCTGTATGCAATGACCATAGAGTTTGGATTTGCAGTATATATGTTCATCTCCCCAAAATTATACAATGAATTTCCTCCTAAAATATAGATAATCCAATTCCAAATCCAAAAATTTTAAACTTCATCTCCCCAAAATTGAAATTGAACATAATTAACCCGTCAACTGATGTAAACCAACCTGCTTCGCAACAAACATCAATGAAATATTACAACAGATCAGAAAATAATGATTAACTTAACAATTCACAAGCTCCAACGACAACATTTCAAGTTACTACCAGATCAAAGGATGCAAGCTTTAGAAACAACTCAAGATTGTACCTTGAGGCTCTCGACTACTCCAGGGACCACCTCATGCTCCAACCCCGAGTACTCCCCCTCGGTATTCTCCCTGATCACCACGATATCGACGTTCTCGTGTCTCGTTGGAAGCCCAGGGAGATTGAAGCAATTCACCAACGAGGCGAACAGATCGAGCTCCTTCCTCAGCTGCATGTTAAGCGAGCTCACCCCGCCTCCCACCGGCGTCGCGAGCCCGCCTTTGAGGCAGACCTTGTTCGTCTTGATCGAATCGATCACCTCCTCGGGGACGGCGCTCATGTCGCCGTGGACCTCGAAGGCCTCGAAATGGATGGGGGCGTGCATTGCGTCGAAGACTTGACGGACAGCGTCTGTGACGAGGGGGCCAATGCCATCGCCGGGGATTAGGGTTACGGTGCGGTATCCGCCATCGCCGGGGCGGGGCATGTATGTGATGGATCGACGGAACCCTGGAGGAGGGGCGGAGATCGACGACGGAGGGGATCGGAGGATGCGGCGGAGGATCGGGAGAGAACGGGTGGCCGCCATCTGAGATGTGAGAGAGAATAGAGATCAGTGAGAATATGAGGAAACGTTCTCGATTTGTTCATTCCCTTTGGAAGGGCGCGAGAGATGCGCGAGAAAAAAAAATTGGGCTTGGGCTGTGGAATTGCTATGTCAACATACCAAATTGCTCGGTGCACATAACTGATTGCTTTGGCAGATTGTTGGAATGTTGGGATGATGAATAGTGTTTATGTAATAATAGTCGCTAATTAAAATTTTAACCCGCTAGGTTTACCTAAGTTTCAATGAACCTTAATCAACAAATCTCGCTACAAACAAATACAATAAGTACAACGGAATTAAACACAATATGTAAATAAGAGATAAAGTGTGAGCCAAACATAAATTATTCTGGTTCACCCACACGTTGGATTGCGTCCGGTCCCAAGCATCAACTGAATTCCGACTAATCAGACTCTCACGGCGTCGATTACAATTGCCTCACCACAAATTGAAGACTTCATTATGCCTCTCTCAACTAGAGAGCTTCCCAAATGCCTCACGCTTTAAGGACTTCTCAATAACCAAACCGCTTCAATAAGATTGCATGAAAATTGAGGCTTTGCCAAGTACACCAAACAATTGCACAAGCACTTGCCATAACACCCTTGAGAGGTTTCCACTTACATTTTTTGGTGAAGAATTACAAGCAGCTATAGCTACCTAAATTGAAGCTTGATATACATTGTAACGTGGATAAGGAAATATATATATAATTTCAAAACATTAAAAATGAGAACTTTAGGAGATCAATTGATGATTAATTTAATATTAATGAAACAGAGATGAAATGTCCAGAAGATTAAACCAAATAGGGCAAGAAAAATTTTGCTTAAAAGCTTTTGTAAGAACTTAAAACCATTGGCCTTACAATATGTTTTCTTTAAAACGTTGGATCACCGTGAATCCTATGAAAGTACGTTTGCTTTGAAATTTTCTCTCTAAAATCTTGTAGCAAAACCTTAGATCAAACTCTCTTATTTATGCCACAAATTTGCTCAAATAGATTGACCAAAAAACACTCTTCAACGACTAAAAAATGTCTAGATATTTGACCGTTGTAAGCTGCTAGCTATGTACTAGTCGACTAGTACAATGATTAATCACTAGTCGACTAGTAAGCAACTAGTCGAGTAGATGAAGAACAGTGGTCAACTAGCTTGGCACTGTCAAAATTCCCGAGAAACAGTAGTTGATCCTAGTACAAGAACTAGTCAACTACAATGTAAACACTAGTTGACTAGGTCTATAACATTGGTCTGACTACTTTTCTGACCATTCCCCAAAAAAAAAAACATTAGGGAGCAAGACTTGACCCACAAAAGGGCTGAATGCCACTGTTATAAAGTTGCACTGGAAACCCTAAAAAAGCAGCATAAATAATATCGTGCAGTATTTAGAAATACCATTCTTTATTAGAAAGGAAGGCATGGAAACACTTGTCCTAAAATTTGGTTGTTTGTGCTCAAATCTGACACTAAAGTGTCGAAGGCGTGTGGATCAAGCTCAAAATGCAGCACTCCTAATGTGCTTGCCTAATTTTGTCAGGCCCATAAAGCGCTTTCATGAAACGACATATCCTACAAACATATCCTACAAATAAACATTAAACTGGATCACATCAAACTGAATACAATTTTGATTTCGGCTCATAATTTCTTCATATGAGAGACTAAGTTTTCATTTTTGAAACAATAAAAACATTTAATTGGGAAAACATTTTCCCGAGACTTTAAATTATCCAAATTCTATAAGCCTTATGCGACTTATAAAATGAGAATCTTCTGAAATTCTTTACACAATGATCTAATTGCTTTACACACAAACCACTGAACACGCATTAATTTTTAAAATTCTTTTTTTTCTTTAACCGCACCCAATGTCTCCACGTTACCCATGTTCTTTTCCTTCTCACTCGTCTTCCTCTTTTCACCCGATCACCACCTCTGTCGATCACCCATCTTCCTCATCCATCATCTTCCTCTTTTCACCCGGTCGTCACCTCTGTCGATCGCTCCTCTCCCTCCTCTCATCACCTTCCCTCTTTCTTCCTCATACCCTCCTCTTTCGTCGCCGACCGGCAATATCGTCAGTGTATGTAGTGAAAGAGGAGAGTGTGGGTGGAATGAAATGAGATGGGAGGACGAAGAAGAGCAGCGGTGATAGCGGCAGCGAGGGGGATGTAGCGGTGGCGAATAGAATGAAGAGGAGAGGTGAGGAGGAGGCAGAGAGGTGGAGGATAAAAAAGGAAAAAAATTTGAATGGCAAACTTGTAAATTTTGAATGCCAACAGTGTAAATAAACTATCTGTGTGTGAAGCTATGCTGCTGTGTGTATGGCAATTGCCAACAATTTTATCACCACTTGGACAAATCTCAGCAACAGGGGAAACGGGCGCTCTCCCGGCAGCATCACCAGTAGTCGTTTGGATAGCAAACGCTGGATAAATTGAAGGGCTCGCGCAGTTCAAGTTCGAGAGAAGTAGAATCAAATAATCGTCAATGGCTTCATCTGCCCTCTCAAATCACACCCTGTCCCTCTCTCCTCGCCTTCATTCCTCTCGCTCTCCTTCGAAATATCTAAATTCTTCCAAAACCCGATCTTTCCCAGCCCACAGAAACCCTAGGCCCAGATCTCTCTCCTCCCAGCTCTCTCGAAGGCCGTCCAGTGCTGCTCTCAGAGTCGCCGAAACCGACCCCAAGGTTTGATTTTTTTTCCTTTTCTATTCGCTTAATTTTGATCAATTTGTATTCTGAATCTCTCTTATGATTTGACTAAAATTTGCATTGTCGTTAAACGGTAAGCAAATATTTAAGTGCAAGCTTGCAACTCGACTAAGAAGAATAGATACTGCCTCTATAAAACCATTGTAGTTGACACCGGAAATGCAAAGAGTGAGAATGCTTGATTGTCTAAGCCAATCATATTTAAGCTTGAGTGATTTTGGGAAACCCCAGTTGGTGATATGCGTTTTCTCCTTGTTTTCTACTTTCTTCTCCAAACCCCAGTTTCTAAAATTAGACCGTGTTGCCAAATGATGCCTTGCTGACCACGGGCTTGTGTTTTTTTCTTGGAGGGTGCTGAAGTATTTCCGCCAGTTTTAGATTGGGGATGTTCTCCTTTTCTTGGTTATTTCAGTTAGATTGTTGGTTGGATGATGAGAGATAACAGCATTCCCGAGTCTGAGAACGGACATCTTTTGGCCGCCAACTGAAGTTTTTGGATGTTGATAGAAGGGGTCGATGCATGTTCATAGGTGTTGTAGTTAACAATCCAATGATTGTTTAATGCTGAAGGAACATTACCCAAAAACAAACAAACAAATAAATTAATCAAGCAATCATTTCTAGGCTTCCAAAGTAGATATGACATGTCATTGTTTTATGGATTTTTCCATCATATTATATTTCAGCTTAGAAGGGATATCCTCCTTCCTATGTTAGAAATCTCTCTGAGTTTGATAGCTCTGTTTCTCCTTTTGCTTTCATTTCTGACCTCGGGCTTCGATTCAGAGAGAAAAGGAGAGAAAATAATATTTGTTAACATTATACAATCATGCAATCATAGATATGCCAGGGGTTCCCGATTTGGGAATTTCCTATTTAAACTTTGATATGGTTATGAAGAGGACCAAGGTATCTTCTACTGATAGAAATCAAAATTGAAAGTGAGATAGATTCCTTTTTTATTTTATTTTAGATTTTAGATAGAGATTAAGTTTGAGTCCTTTGAGTCTTTTAATTGTTTTGAGTCTTTTAGTTATTTTATTTAAGATATGGCTTGAGTTATTTTTTAGTCTTTAATTTATTTTAGATATTTTATAGTTTTTACTCACATTGGATGTGAGCTTGAAAGCATTGTTACAAGCCTATAAAAAGCCCATAGACATATTTATTTTTTATTAGAGATGACCGAAGAATAAAAATTTTTGTGTAAATTTTTAGTTTCTTCAAAAAAAAAGTAAACCTTTTGCATTGTTGTGCGGCAATGTTCTTGGTTGCCTGGACGAGAGATTTGAAAAATCGCCGCATGCAAAGTGTGCACGTTGGTGATCATTGGCTTTCCGAGATGCGAAGCTTGAAATGTTACAAATTTCTAATCTAATTCTTCCACCACATTCCATCCCGATTCCATTCTATATCAAATTTGGTACCAGTGCCATAACCTGGTTTGTCCTTTCCTTTTCTTTTTTCTCATATAATATCGTTATCGTTAGTTTTTGGAAATCAAAACATCAAAGGAGAAAAAAGAAGAAAGAGAAGAAAAAATTCAAAAAAAACATTTTAAAAAAACAGAGAGAGAAGGGAAAAAAGAAGAGAGAAGAGAGATAAAAAGGAATAAAACCATAACCCTTGCTGCCATTGCCACCCAAATCTGCTTTTGGGGCCCACACCGTCACCCACCAAAGCTTCACATGCCTTCATTGACGTCACCCGCAATCAACAGTACCAATGCCATTAACCGAAGCCCGTCGAACTGTCACCAATAAACTCTTCAACGTCACCAGCGCCACTGTTGACAACAGGCAATGCCGACACCCTCAGAAGTTTTCTCGTGTCCTGGCGAACCCATATCAGTAATCCGGCGATGAATCACTAACGATATTGTTGGAAATCGTCGTTGGTGTCGTTCAAGCCGCTTCACTACAGTAGCGGCTTCGTCGAGCTGTCCCCAACATCTAGCCAAGTCGACACGCCATGCTGCCCCATGCTGATGATCGAGTCATTTATCGGCTCAACTGAGCCGACTCAAGTTGACTGCCCAAATCGACTCAAGTCAATACTATTCATTGTCTTGGATTGGAGCCAACCTGAGTCGATGAGCTGACACAGAGTTGGCCCAAGCCGAGCCGCATTGACAAGTCAATGGCTCAGCCAGCCGCTGATTGCACGATCTAGCTTGGTTATTTTGAGGGATTTTTGTGTCATATTGCTATTTTAAAGATTCTAAGCAATTGTTAATCTAAATTCAATTCCGTTTGAGCCAGTTGAAAGTTAACTCAAGGAAATATGATTAGACTTCCATGTGGTATAATTTGAAAAATGATTGAAGAAGCTTATGCGACTGAAAGTTTTCATGATACTGATGAAAATCTATGTGAATCTGGTGCTCATGCCAATATAATTAGCTGTATGTCTACAACCTTTGAAGATGAGAAAGATTTGCAAATGACCATAAAGCTACATCATGTTACACTCCAAAATTTCTGAATCCATCTTTTTTAATTATAAGGGACTCTTTAATTATAAGTACATTTGATTTTTTCCCTAGTTATGCTATTTTTGTTGTTATTTATCAGATGATGAAGTTCTCAAGTCTGGAAGAATAATATAGCGATCAAATTTAAAATTGAGATAGATCCCTTTTTATTTTATTTTAGATTTTAGATAGATATTAAGTTTGAATCATTTGAGTCTTCTAATTGTTTTGAGTCTTTTAGTTACTTTATTTAGGATAGAGTTTGAGTTATTTTGAGTCTTTTATTTATTTTAGATATTTTAGAGTTACTACCCTACATTGGATGTGAATTTTGAAAGCCCAGTTGTAATCCTATATAAAGACCATAAACTTATTTAATTTTTAAATAGAGATGAACGAAGAATAAAAATTTTGGTGTAACTTTTAGTTTTTTTCATAAAAATTAAATATTTTGTATTGATGTGCGAGAGTGGGCTGGGCTGGCTGGGCTAGAAGTCCGAAAAATCTCTGTGTGTGAAGCGTGCACGTCGGTAATCATTAGATTTTCGAGGTGTGAAGCTTGAAAAGTTATCAAATCCTTAATCTCATTCTTTCCCAAATCCCCACCACATCCCTTCCTTCTTCCGTCCTACATCATATACCTTGTTGTGCTGCTCAAGGATTCAAAAACATGTGCTTTTTATACATGAAGCATATAATTCGCAACCTAATGCATTCTCTGAAAAACGCTTACTCCGTGTACTACACTCAATTAAAATAGATCATAAGGGCAACAAGTTGTCTCGTTGCCATGACATCCAGTTTGCAAAGCCCAAAAAAAGAAAGTAGAAGAGAAGCGGCGAAGGAGGCTTCCAACTTACATTTTTATGGCAATGAAGTCTTTCAATGGTTTTGCAATACCTACGAAAACTTTCAATTGTTCTTGACAGCAATCCAAACTTGGTGACAGATATCTTTATCATTTTCTATTTCTTTTCTTCATTTTTCATATAATTTCGTTTTCTCTATGTTCGATATGATGTTGAAGGTTATTGGATATTTAAACTTTTTTTCTGATCTTTCTCTTTTTCAATGAAGTTGAGGTTGATTTGCAGAAATGATGATGGGAGCTCTTTATTGTTTTGTTTTATTGCAATTTAGGCACAAATTTACATATGCAATTTGACATTGATGTTGATCTGTTTGTTGTGCCTCTCTTTTTATATTTTGACCGGCAATTGATATTGATATGCTTGTTAATCTCTTTGTGGCTGTCACTAATTAAGTGATTTATCTATTTGGTTGTGTTAATACTTAATATAGCATATTAGATGCTATATAGCTTGTATAATTTTTAGAATTTTTATGTAATTTAAATATTTTTCAATTTTAAAATATTTATCATATTTAAATTAGGCAATTTTATAAAATTTAAAATTTAAAAAAAGTTAAAAACAAAAAAGCTTGCGCTTTTCGTTTTAAAGCACATGCTTTGCTACACAAAGGGGTCAAGCACTTTGCTAAGCGCATTTGCATTTTACAACACTTGTTAGGAGTTAAAAATATTAAGTTCTTGCAATAGTTTAGAACGTGAAACTTAGCACTTGTATTATACATATAAATCATTTTATCGGAATCTAAACATCAGAGGAATGAACCACTGAAGCATGCAAATCCTTTAACTGAATGGCCAAGAAGGCAGGAAAACAGAGTGTCAAATGGGAAGTTCTGCTTACTATGTTTAATTCTTCACATTTTAAGCATAAACCAGAAAGAAAATAAATGATTATAGGGGCTGGATCGTTTAGAAGTTTCGATTTGGAAACTGATTTTCCCATATTGGATCTTTATTTGTGTTATTAAATACCAAAGCTCTTTTGAAACGTAGATGCAAAGAAAGCATAGATCTACAACTTTACTTTACATTGAGGAATACAGTCTATTGAATGCATGAGTTTTTATCATGTTTAATGCAATACTCCTTTTGTTAAGTGACACTTAGCAGTAACTCCACAATTTGTGCCCTTCGTTTAGTGTATGAAATTTATTATCAAATATTCAATATGATTTACATCTAAAAAAATATTCAATATGATTTCATGAATCTTTTTTTTTCATTCAACCAATGAATTCTAGTCAGCCGAAAATATAGAGATCATTTGAGTCCATTAGAAAAGATGATGCAGATTATCAAGCATAGTCAATCAAATAGAGATTCAACAAGTAAAGAAAGATTGGCTTCCTTCTTTTCTTCAAATGGAACAAAAATAGAATTGGGTTGAGACTTGATTATGGAAATGCCTTTCTGGATCTTTCTCAATGTTTGTGACATTCATTCAACCTGAAATGCATATAAATAGTCATCTCCTTCAAAAAGAAGAATTTTCCGGGGAATTTATATCGCTTTCTTCTTTTCATAGATGGTTAGACTACTCAAGGGTCTGAATTTTAGAGGTCCAGTTGAGATCACAAATTTTCAGAGAAAAAGCAAGATATTTCCTTTGCCCCTAAAGAAATGTTTGATATAATCAAGATAATTATGGGTTTACAATACCGCCTCGATCCCTCTGCACAACCCCTCCCCTTTTCTTCTGGCCTCTTTTTTGAAATTTATATTTCTTGATCTTTTGTTTTTGAGCTTTCCCCCTTTCTGGTGGCTAACAAAAAGAAAATTCATTGTGAGTCTGAGCCTTTTCGCCAATAGCATAAATGGATGATTGTGTGTTTGTATATATACTTAATAAATATGTGTATGCTCTGTCTACCTTCGTGCTGTCTCATGCAAGCCTCAATTGTATGAATGCATTCCGGAGAACAATGGAATCAAAACAATTTCTGTAATCATGAATTTCTACCCCAACCCTTCTATAAACTTATAAAATCTTTTGTTTTTCTAGCAAAATGTTGCCAGCTAACAATGGCTAGTTTTCTCCAGACAATTAATGGAGATGAAGAGAACCAGGTCTCGGTAGACCAATCAGAAAACAAAGCAGAGCAAGAAGACACGGTTAGAATGAAGGTGCTTGTTCAAGCTTACAAGAAGGCTATACTGGAAGGAGATGAAAAGAGTGTTTCCCAAATAGAGGCAGCAATATTTGTCATGGAGAATGAAAAGAATACTTTATCCCTCAAATGTCGAGAAATAACTGCAGAAATAGCTTCCGGAAGGGATAAGTTTCTTCGACTGAAAGCTGATTTTGAAAATTATAGAAAGCGAATAGAAAACGATCATCTGCGTCTAACATCTGATGCCCGGGGGGAAGTTATTGAGAGTATTTTGCCCCTGGTCGACAGTTTTGAAAAAGCCAAGCAGCATTTGAAGCCAGACACGGAAAAGGAAAGGAAGATTGACACGAGCTATCAAGGCATATACAAACAGTTTGTGGAGATCATGAGAAGCTTGCGGGTCGCTGTAGTAGGGACCGTTGGCAAACCATTTGACCCCTCAGTAAGAAAAATATCCGAGTTCTTTTACTCTTTCCCTTTTTACATGCTTCATTCTTCCACCCCAGCATTCTCTGCTGCTGCTGCTGCTGCTGCTGCTGCTTGTCTTTTCAATTCAAGCCCCAAAGACGTATTTTGAAATATCTACAGCATCATTTGAATTATAATTTTTTCTTGTTATGATAATTGTGACCAGAACCTATTTAACGCTGCAACTGTGAAATGCACGAAATCTGAAATAATGGAAACATATGAACCATAATCTACATGAAGCCTCTACATGTGCATCTAATTGCTCTAATCTTCCATAAAACTATAACTGAAGTGCTTTGGATAGTACTTACCAATTAACGCATCAAGCTGCTTGTTACAGCATTTTCAACTTTCAGGATGGCAGGGCTGCCAAAGGCTTTTTTTCTCCGAAAACAATAATTTGGGCAGGAATGCTTCCAGTTCCATTAAAAATTTATGTTAGACTTCCTAGAGAGAAAATTCTTCAACAAGTCATATTGTCAAAGGTATTTTCAACAGATGTGTGCCATTATATATTTAATTGTTACAGATTACTAGTTTTTTCCACACATGCAAAAGCCTGAGCTCACAAAATAAAATGAATAAATCTTAAAATTGTAGTAGTGTAAAAGGATTAAAATAAAGTAATGTTTAAGGGTTGAGCTTTTCTATGCAAATTTTCCTTTCTCCCCTTATTTTTTCATCCTTTAATCGAGCTATACTGGTTTAGCATGCATAATTCTATACACGGATCTTTCTAACCACCGATAAGTATTTTCTCACATGCATTATTTATAAAGGATTTGTTAACTATGTAAGTCACCATATTCATTTTAACTTATTGTATACATAAAACATTTTACTAAATAGTAAAGTCAAATTTATGTAAATGAACAATACAGATAAAAGCAACAGATATGTTAAAGTCTTCGCACTTGATGTTTTTAAATGTTTTTTTAAAATTTTGTCTAAAAATTATTTAGAGAGATGCACCAAAAATTGGAATTTTCAATGAAGGACAGTATATGCATATTAAAATTTATAGATGGCAAGTTTGTAAAGATAACAACAACTAAAAATATATTTAAATGAGATTTCCAATATATCTTCAAATGCAATAGGGCAAACTGAAATAGATATAAACATATAAAATAAACAATAGATCTTTGAAATTTTATGAAGAATAAATTTACATTTTTAGTTGTTGATAATAGATCGAGCTTTATGATTGATTAGTTACTACATTCTAAATGAGTATCATAGGACATATGAGAGATTTCTTTTATATACAATGACTTGATGCATACTCCTCTGCATATTACTGGGGGGGTCGCATGCAATGTATTTTTTTTCTCTCGTGCCATTTGTTAAGGAGAATGTATTGTGTCATCGTATATGAGAGAGAGCTCATTCAAATCATATGATATCCATTATTCTATACACACATACATACATAGAAAACCCATTTTTTTGCAAATAACAAAAGCTACATGGGAAAAACTTTTTTCTCACTCGTTTGATAATTTTAAGATGGTATAATGTGTATGTATAATTAGGACATTACCGCCAAAGATCAAATTAAGATAGATACTTAATTGGTCTAAGATTAGATTTGTTAATTAGTTTTGATAGCAGTTTTCGGGTGCGAAAACAATTTTATTTTTTGAATTTTTTTCATATTTTTTTGATGTTTAATCCATACAATTATATATCCCATAGAAAATAATGGGTGAACCCTAGGGGGATTTGAGTACCGATCCACCCGTTACAAATTTAACGGTTTTAGAACATGCGAATTTGTTGTAATGCCTTGATCAAAGGCCAAATGACAATATTTTCAACTATTATTTTTTGAGGTATGTATAACAACATAAATTGAAAGTGGAAAAGAAATTTTGAAAAAAAATTTCATAAAAAACAAAAATCATTTCGCACATGAAGATTTACCCCATATATATATGAGAATAATGGGTATCATATGACATGTGATGCATCTCCTCATTTACTAGACACAAACAGTGGGGTGTTACAAGCCCACATGGGCATGGGCTTGTACTTATTGTACCACCCCACTTTTTGTGTCTTGATATATGAGGAGATGTCTCCATTGGCTTATGATACCCATCATTCTATATATATATATATATATATATATATATATATATATATATATGAGAATAATGGCTATCATACGCCATATGAGAGCCGCCCTCTCACATAAAGCACCCAAGTACAAGCCCATGTGGGCTTGTACTTGGTTGTACTTGAGTGCTTTATGTGAGAGGGCGTATGAGAGAGGCTCTCATATGTCGTATGATAGCCATTATTATATATATATATATATGGGGATGTAAATCTACATGAACTCTTGACGTTATATTTGAGATCAAACTGCAAGTAAGGTGCAAAAGACATGATTTTAGCTTGAAGTTTCTCCAAATTTGAGAGAGACTGACACATGACGGAAGAGAAAATGGAAATTTTGGTGAGAATTGGAGAAAGAATAAATTAGAAGAATTAAAGATTCTAAATAGATACGGGATGTTGAGACTATCTCACCTAGGTCATTATTCGCCCATTATAACAAATCGGCGTGTCATTTATTTAGAGATTTAAGCCTCAAGGCTTTTGTGCGCTCACTCCCTCGCATCTCACAAGAAACATTCAAAAAAAAAATCTTTTCTGAAGCAATTATTATTCGTTCATTAACTGATTAACCCAGTCTTAAAGGAATGTAACTTATTTATATCCTAAGATACGCGCACGATAATCAATTCAAATAAAATACAATTCTAACAAATAAAACTAATTAAAAGCAAATGAAATCTTACGCATTGGAGGCGTGGTCTTTTTCTTCGTTTGTGCTTGTCTTCGTGCTAAAGCGAGCTTGGCCCTGAAGTCTCAGTTGCTTAGGTTTGATTCCGGGGCTCCAGTTGCTTAGGTTTGAGTCCTGGTTCATCCTTGTTTTAACTCATGCTTTGAATTAAGTCCATATATGCTTAGCCATGTGTCGATGTGACTTGAGCTTGTGCTATGTGGTTGAAGCGAATTTCAATTATAGGATTTGAGTTAGCGCGCAAGGGTGAAACAAATTTGAGTTGTAGGAGAATTATGCACGCAAAGTCGAATTGTCAAGTTAGTTGAGTTATGTTCACGATTGATATCCCAGTTGATCCAGTTAAGTAAAACTATATGTACACTAAGATAATTAAGCCATTATAATCGGTTCTGTTGAGTCACGTGTACATGATGCAATTAAATTAATTATGACTGGGTCTCAAAGGAGATCAACGTATAGATCATAAACCCATGCATCAAGGGGTCCTCGATGAGCCCAAGGCACGACTTTGACACAATTTGTGCAACAAGATGTCCCTGAGGAGCCTAATGCATGTCTTCGGCACATCAATGCGGCACGTAACTCGTGTGTGGGCACCCAGGGGGGCTACGAGCCGTTGATCTGGTCACCTAGTCATCTAATTGTGTCGATGTGGCACATGGGCCCTTGCGTGGGCACACAAGAACACTACATGCTGTTGATCTGGGCTCATTATCGGGGTTAATCTATCACTGTTTTACTGACTGGGGCGGGATTCGTCGTTTTTTGTTGCTAAACTCGTCACTGTTTGGGGGTGGAATCTGTTAGGAACTAACAAAGATGGAATTTTTATTAGAAAACAAATAGCAAAATAAAAAGATAATTGAGCACAAAAGAGGTGTGCTCTCCTCCCAAGACGCCTAGAGGACGTCCGCACTCGTCTACATATGGAATCACCAAATAACAATCATCAAATTAGCATAGGTATACAAGAGAGGCTCCCCCTATTTATAATAGAAACTAGGGCAATCCTAGAGCAAGGGGGATTCGGCAATCCTAGGTCTAGGGGGATTCGGCCGGCCAAACCTAGGCCAAGGGAGACTCGGTGCCAATTGGGGGGTGCGGCCTGGGCTTCCCCTCACGCGGAACCCTGCGGGTGTAAACCCGCAGGGGTGGCAACGGCTGATGGGCCAGAGGTCCATCAATACTCCCTCCAAAGAGCCACCTTGTCCTCAAGGTGGAAGTCTGGGAAACGCGCCACCATATCATCCATGTTTTCCCACGTGTTGTCGTGCTCTGGTAAGCCTCTCCACTAGTACCTGCCTCCCGCCTGTGTCACTCTGCCGAACCCCTTTTAGCAACTCAGGCTCCATCCTTACCTCCATATCCGCAGTAAGGGTCTCTGATAATGTAGGGGAAGAGGTGTGGTTGTCAATGGCCTGGCGCAACTGTGAGACATGGAAGACTGTGTGAATGGTAGATCCTGGGGGTAAGCGCAATCTGTAGGCCACCGGTCCTATCCTCGCCTCGACCTCGAAAGGTCCAAAATACCTCGGCGCCAACTTTTCATTCCTCCTATGAGCCATCGACCTCTGCCTGTAGGGTCTTAGCTTCAGATATACCATATCACCGACCTCAAAGTGTACGTCTCGACGGTGTAGGTCTGCCTGAGCCTTCATCACCTGCTGAGCCCTCGCCAAGTGGAGCTTCAGCTCCTCTAGAATCAAGTCACTCTCTGCCAGGTACTGCTCGACATCTGATACCGGAGTAGTCTCATGACCGTAATAAAGTAAGTGCAGAGGATCCATACCATACAAAATCCTGAAAGGTGTAGTCTGCGCCGCCGTGTGATATGAAGTATCGTACCAGTATTCCGCCCACGGCAGTCAACGTGCCCACTCCTTAGGATTCTCTGAGATGAAGCATCGTAGGTAAGTCTCCACACTCCTATTGACCACCTCCGTCTGACCGTCAGTCTGGGAATGGTAAGCTGTGCCCCGCTTCAAGGCCATCCCATGTAGTCTGAAAAGCTCCTGCCAAAACTTGCTCTGGAATACCTTGTCTCTATCCGAGACTATGGACTTCAGCGGGCCATGCAAACGGATGACCTCTCTCACAAAAATCTCTGCCACTGAAACGACGTTGTAAGGATGCTTAAGCGGGATAAAATGTGCATATTTGCTGAGGCGGTCTACCACAACAAAAATGACGATGTAACCACCCGACTTAGGCAATCCATCGATGAAGTCCATAGAGAGGTCCTCCCAAACTCTGTCTGGTAAAGATAGCGGCTGTAGTAGTCCTCCTAGGGACATGGCCTGATATTTGTGACGCTGGCACACGTCACACTCTGCCACCATCCTGGCCACATCCTTCTTCTGTCCCTTCCAGTAGACCTCCCGTGATAGTCGATGGTAGGTCTTGAGGACTCCAGAATGTCCTATATCACTGCCGTGGAACTCCCTGAAGATGGTCGGTATAAAAGTGGAAGTCCTCGGTATCACCAGCCGCCCCCCAGTAAAGTAGCCGTCCATCCTGCAAAGAATATCCTGGGTACTCAGTTGATCCCTGTAAAAGGGCCTCTCGTATAACCGCCAACTCCAGGTCCTGCTCTACCTCCTGCTGCAGTGGGCGCCAATCCTCGAGGATCGATACCGTAAGTGCCGCTAACTCTGTCTCCTCCTCCCGTCGAGATAACGCATCAGCTGCCTTGTTCTCCAATCCCGGGCGGTACTCGATCTCGAAGCTGTAGCCCATCAGCTTTCGCAGCCACATCTGATGTTCCTCCGCTACCATCCGTTGCTCTAACAGGTACTTTAAGCTCCACTGATCCGTGCGCACTATGAAGCTCCGTCCCAATAAATATGGTTGTCACTTCTGTATGGACAACACTATCGTCATCAGCTCCCTCTCATAGACCGATCGTAATCGGGCCCTCGTGGTCAACACCTGGCTGTAGTAAGCTATGGGACGCTGCTCCTGCATCAATACTGCTCCCAGCCCATGTCCTGACGCGTCTGCCTCTACTACGAATGGTCTGGTGAAGTCGGGCAACGCCAATACTGGCACAGTGGTCATTGCCCTTTTCAGGGCCTCAAAAGCTGTCGTCGCCTCCTCCCCCCAGTGGAACAGATCCTTTTTTAATAACTCTGTCAATGGCCAGGCAATAGTCCCATATCCCTCTACAAATCTACGGTAGTAACCTGTAAGGCCCAAGAAACCCCGTAGCCCTCTGAGTGTAGTAGGGCGCGACCAGTCCAGCATGGCCGCTATCTTCGCTCTATCGGCGGTTACCCCTCCTGCTGATACCACGTGCCCCAGATACTCTACATGCGGCTGCCCGAATAGACACTTCTTTCTGTTCAAATATAGCTGGTGGTACTGCAGCTCCTGAAAAACCACCTGCAGGTGGTCCAAATGCTCCTCCAGAGTACGACTGTACACCAAAATATCGTCGAAGAAGACTAGTACAAATCGCCTGAGAAAGGGACGGAATACCTTATTCATGAGAGCCTGGAAGGTGGCCGGGGCGTTAGTCAACCCAAATGGCATGACCAGGAACTCGTAGTGGCCCTCATGCGTCCTGAACGCCGTCTTGGGCACATCCTCCCGTCGCATCCGTATCTGGTGATAGCCTGATTTAAGATCTAGCTTGATGAACCAGGCTGCTCCGTGTAGCTCGTCCAAGAGCTCATCAATCACAGGTATAGGGAATTTATCAGGGACCGTCTCTTTGTTCAGCGCCCTGTAGTCCACGCAGAACCGCCAACTACCATCCTTCTTCTTTACTAATAACACTGGGCTGGAGAACGGGCTCACGCTCGGCTGGATCACCCCTGCCTGCACTATCTCTGAAACCATCCTCTCTATCTCGTCCTTCTGATGCTGAGGGTATCGGTAGGGCCGCACGCTAATGGGGGAAACACCCTCTCGTAGAATAATGTCGTGCTCGTGGTCCCGTGGTGGTGGAAGACCACGAGGCTCCTGGAAGATCTCCTCAAACTGGTCCATCAGCTGCTGAACCTCTCCTGGAATGGGCTGCTCTGTACTGGCCTCTACGCATCCCTCACCTGTCAAAGAGTGCAGCTCTATCAGGTATCCTCCTCCCTCTGTCTGGATGGTCCTAAACATGGTCTTCAGAGAGACCAAAACTCTGCAGAGGCTAGGGTCTCCCTGGAGTATCACTGCTCTCCCCGCCTCCTGAAACTCCATCCGTAGCAGTTTCCAATTTATGGTCATCTCCACTAAAGTCTAGAGCCAGGTCATGCCAAGGATGACGTCGGTGCTCCCCAGGTCTAGAGGTAAAAATCTGCAATAATCTGTATCCCCTGCATGGTCAGCACCAATCCCCTGCAAACTCCGCGGTTGCTCTACTTCTTCCCTGTCCCCATCATCACGCTAAAGCTGCCGCAATCTGTCAGCTGAAGCCCCAGCTGTGTCACCACCCTCCTGCAAAAGAAATTGTGGGTGGCCCCACTATCAATCAGCACAGTCACATCCTGGTCGCCGACCTCTCCCCTCAGCTTCATGGTATGGTTCGGTGTGAACCGCACCACGGAGTTTAGGGACACCTCCGCCACGTCCAGCTGCTGGCCCTCCAGCTCCTCCTCTGCCTCAGCGGCCTCCTCCTCGACATTAAACTCGTCGTCGTCGTCCTCCAACAGGATCACCTGGAGCTTGCGCCCCGCGCACCGGTGGCCCGGCGAAAACCGCTCATCACACCGGAAACACAAGCCCTTCTGCCGCTTTTCCCTCATCTCTGCGTCCGTCATGTGTCTGAACTGCCCACAGTCACTGGAGTGCTACTCTTCTCTCCAGTCTTCTCCCGGCTTGTCTGGGCCATCCCCGCCGAGGTACCTGCTCCTCTGGCCCCAGATGGGCCGCCTCTCGCTGTCTGACTATTGTAGCTGCTCCGAACCCGCCTATCCTCGGTCTGCACATCCTCCACCATCTGGGCCATCTCTATGACCTCTGAAAGCCCATGGGCTTGTAAGGTCTCACCGCTGCTCGCAGGCTGGGGCGCAACCCCTTCAGAAAGGTGCCCTCTAATGACTCGTTCGACACGCCATGTACTCGCCCCGCCAGTATCTCGAACCTCTCGATGTAATCACCCACCGGCCCCTCCTGCCTGAGGGCGTACAGCTGCTCGTGTATGTTCCCTAGACGGGGGTCTCTAAACTTCTCCAGCACCATGTCCTTCAGCTCCTCCCAGCTCCTAATCTGCTGTCGCCTCTCCTTCCACTGGAACCATCCCAAGGCACGCCCCTCCATGCAGATCGCCGCCGCCTCCAGCTTCTGGGCCTCGGTCATGTGATGTGCCGTGAAGTACTTCTCTGCGGTAAACAACCAGGCGTGTGGGTCCTCCTCGGAAAATAGCGGCATCTTCAGCTTCCGGACGCGGCAATCTCCTCCAAAACATCCTTGCTCCGGCCTCCCCTCCTCTCTGTGCTGCGGCCGGTAGTGCTAACGCCTCTCGTCCAGTGTCCCTAGGTGGCCCTCCTCCGCGACCCCCGTAGTCACCACGGCGATCTCCACGCCGCCCCTCAAAATCGTCTCAACCTGTGTCGTCACCGAACTCTGCCTCGTAGCCACCCCTACCGTCCGAATAATAATCTCTCCCGCGTCCGTCGCCGTAGTAAGGGTCCTCTGCTGCTGGTCGACGCTCCGGAGGGTCAAAATAGTCTCCCGAAAACTGCCCGTAGCCCTCCTCGTTCGATGTCCGCTGTCCGGGTGGCTCAAAAAATTCATCTGGGGGCTGTCCGCGCGTTCCCCGTCCTTCGGGGGGCTGCCAAGGGGGTTCACGCCCCTGGCGGCCCCAGCTGGAAGCTCCGCCACCCCCTGGCGGCTGCCAGGGGGCCTCTGGCCCATCGCGACAGGTAGTCGGGCCCCTCCGGGGCCCCCGGAGGGGCGGCAGGCCCTGCCGAGCCCTGACAGGGCTTGGCCGCCCCTGCCGGGGTCCGCCGGAGGCAGGGTGAGGTCCCCCGCCTTGTTCTGGTACGGGCCGAGCCCCGGGAAGCACTGGGGGGTTCGGCCGGCCTTCCCCTTGGCCGTGGCGATCTCCGTTGGGGCGGCTAGGCCCGCCGCCCCTCCTTTGGCTCTCCATCGCCTTCCGCCGTATTTCCTCGCGGTAGTCCACCCTCCATGGCCCCCCATCATCTTCCTCGTCCATCTCCTCCACGTAATAGGGTAGACTTTGGGGAAAATTCTCGTCTTTCTCCTTCTCCTTCTTTAAAGGTGCCGCCTTTTGCGTCGGATTAGGGCTCTCCCATCGCCTTTGGAATTCGTCGCCAATTGATTTAGGGCTCCCATCAATTGCGCGAATTGATCGTCGTGCTTTGCTTGATTTGACGCCAATTGGGAGATGGATGTAGTTAATTTCGCCATGGATTCATCGTTCCCCGCTAAGGACTTTTTGATTGCCTCAATTTCGCCCGTGAATTTCGCCTCCAACGCCTCAAATTTGTCTTGCGATCTTGTTGAAGCTGCCATGGATCGTCACGCGCTCTGATACCAAATTGTTAGGAACTAACAAATATGGAATTTTTATTAGAATAAAAATTGCAAAATAGAAAGATAATTGAGCACAAAAGAGGTGTGCTCTCCTCCCAAGACGCCTAGAGGACGTCCGCACTCGTCTACCTATGGAATCACCAAATAACAATCATCAAATTAGCATAGGTATACAAGAGAGGCTCCCCCCTATTTATAATAGAAACTAGGGCAATCCTAGGGCAAGGGGGATTCGGCAATCCTAGGTCTAGGGGGATTCGGCCGGCCAAACCTAGGCCAAGGGAGACTCGGTGCCAATTGGGGGGTGCGGCCTGGGCTTCCCCTCACGCGGAACCCTGCGGGTGTACACCCGCAGGGGTGGCGGCGGCTGATGGGCCAGAGGCCCATCAGAATCATCGTGGGGTTGCTGATGAATTCATGCTGAAATTGGGTCTGATTAGCTGCTGGATTCATTGCTGAAACAGAGGTCGATTCGCCTCCGGATTTAGTGAGAAAATCAACCATGTTCGCTGCAGTTTTTGGGTTGGTTGAGCTGCTATTACGTTGCAGTTTTGGGGCTGATTCCAGGGCCATTTCGCTGCTGGCTCGGAAGGCTAGAAGATATGTTGCTCGCTGATGTGCCACTGCTGTTATAGCCTGAAATGAAGGATGTGCTGCTGTTTTGTTGTTTTATTGGTGTCACGGCCGCACGGCTAGGAGGTTGGTTGGCTGCTGCAAATGCCAGGTTATGGACTGGAAGTGGCTGGAGTTTAGTACGAGAGCAGCCCGAAACCCACTGCAATGGAGGAGGAGATCTAGCAAAGGATAAAGGCCGGTAAGCTTGGTTCTGTATAGGATGCGATTAGATTGCTGAGAGGCTTGGAGTATATTGACGCATCTGGTTGCCGGTGCATGTGAAGTGGAAAAGGTCGACCTGATCTTGTGGTGAAGGTGCCAACAATGGCCAGCCTGATCATGGTCGACCTATAAGGCTGTTCGGATCGTTCGGGGAACGGGGAGACCCCTGTTGACTGAAGATTTTGAAGGCCAAAAAGAAAGGAATAGTAATGATGCCGGCCAATGAGGAGGAGCTCGTTAGGGGCTGCAGCAGCACATGGCCATGTCTGTGCTGCTAGCGGTTAGGTTGGCAACATTTGCTCAATCGACAAGAGAGAGGGGCGTCGGGTCTTGTTTCTTAACCAGGATTGGAAGGCTAGATGAAGTCAGTCGGAGATGGGACGGCCGACTGCCATCAGCAGAGATGCACATGAGTTAGTATAGGAGGGGGCCAGCGACGTTGCAGTGAGAGTTGCTGTCAGTGAGGGGCCGCCAGCCCTCTATGCAGTTGTTGGGCGGAGCTCGAAGGAGACCAAAAGAATGAGTGCTTGGAGGAGGAAACTGAGAGAAAATAGATAGAACAATTATTTTTTATGGCGGTTGAGGGCTTTTTAGGGTTTTTAGGGGTTTCTCTGAATATTCCCCGTAATCTCATTTCTTCTCCTTTTTATAGGGCATAATTAGAGCCTTTTTGGTAGGATCAAATCTTTTATCCCAATCATCTATATTAGATTTATAATTTAATGTATCTTCTAGAAGATTTTTTTTCAAATCAAGATGAGTTTGATTCTATCTATTTTTGATAATTCCTCAATCCCCTTTTAACTCCTTTTTAATTTTATTTTCATTCAAACCCCTCTCTTTTTAATTCTCTTTTTCTTATTTTTTTCTCTTTTCTCTCTCTTTTTATCTCTTTATTTTTATATTTCTCTCTTCTTTTTATAAATATTTCGCTCTTTTTAAAATATCTTCTTTTTTAATATTTCTCTCGTTTTCTCTTTTTTATTTTAAATAACATCTCTCCAAATTTCACCTTCAACGTCTGTCAAATCACTACAAGAAAAAAGCCCTTTGTTGATGAAAAATCCGTCAGCAAAGGTTAAAAATCTATCAGCAGAAATCGTTGGTGAAAGTCAGATTTCTGCTGATAGAAACGTTGGTGAAAGAAAGACTATTGCTGACGATCAGAAAACCATCATCAAAATGACAATTGCTGATGGAAACTGTAAGTGAAAGTCTGACTTCTGCTGACGGTTTTCGTCAGCAAAAAGTTTTATCTGTCAAAAGCCACGGGTCAATCTCGACTTACTACACCTAGTGTTCCACTACGGCTCGAGGTGCAACGCTTGGGGGGTTGCACTGGGGTGCTCAAGTGTGGGACTTGGTTGCCTGTTTTTGTCTCAAATATACAGTAATGCGTGGGACTAGGTTGGTGTTATTAATTTCATGACGCTGAGCCCAAAAACCTTTTTTAAACCACGCATTGTGCGATATTCTGCATGATGTGGGACTAAACAATCTTCTCCATCGGTACCGTACTCTACTCCTGCTTGGTCACCAGAAGAATCCCCTTCACTGCCGGAATCTTCTCAAGGGCTTTGCAGCCCGTTGACAAGTTCAAGGGCCTGAACTGACCGGTATATACCATGATTGGCGCTGGATTCCTGTGCATCTATGTGTGGTGCTTGGTGGTGATTGGTTTACTTGCTCGCGTGACTTCAAAGATGAAAGCGAAAGCCAAAAGGAAAGAGAGGAGAAAGCGAAGCGTTTGTTTTTCTGTTAACAAAAAGTAAATAAGGCAACCAATGGAGTCGAGCTGTAGCTACAGGGATTCCATCACCTGAGCTATGCAACGAGAAGGAAGTCGTGGGGGCTGAGCCGAAGGTCACTTTTCCCTATCCATCCCGAAGGTTTTTTTCCCTCTAGGAAGGGATGAAGTGCTATTGAAGCCAATCCTTCAGTGTTCTATTCTCCATATATTCATACGCAAGGTTGCGGTTTTGTTCTTCGTACCGACCCCAGAGAGGCTAATAAGATTGACATGATTGAGCCTGTGTAGTATATTAGCTTCCATGGTTACATCCCTAGTCATCTTCTTAATGGCAAGCACAGTTTCATTGATTGTTCCTATATAAACTGACCTGTTTATTCTGCACTGCATGCTGAAATTTTTAGTATAGCTACATGGATTCCATCGCCTGAGCTATGCAAAGAGAAGGAAGTCGTGAGGGCTGAGCCGAAGGTCACTTTTCCCTATCCTTCTCTTTGCATAGCCGAAGCTGAAATCTCTTTGCATAGCTACAGGGATTCCATCGCCTGAGCTATGCAAAGAGAAGGAAGTCGTGGGGGCTGAGCCGAAGGTCACTTTTCCCTATCCTTCTCTTTGCATAGCCGAAGCTGAAATCTATTTGCATGGCTACAGGGATTCCATCGCCTGAGCTATGCAAAGAGAAGGAAGTCGTGGGGGCTGAGCCGAAGGTCACTTTTCCATATCCACCCCGAAGGTTTTTTCCCTCTAGGAAGGGATGAAGTGATATTGGAGCCAATCCTTCAGTGTTACATTCTCCATGTATTCATACGCTAGGTAGCGGTTTTGTTCTTCGTACCGACCCCACAGAGGCTAATAAGATTGACATGATTGAGCCTGTGTAGTATATTAGCTTCCAGGGTTACATCCCTAGTCATATTCTAAATGGCAAAAGCACAGTTTCACCGATTGTTCCTTTATAAACTGACGCATTTATCCTGCACCTCAGGCTGAAATTTTTAGTAGCTGCCTTCAGTTCTTCAACCTGAAATACCTTTAGCCCACAGTCTATTTTGGACATGGCTTTTCGAATATCCTTTCATAGGATGCTTTGATTCTTCCCCTTTATTCTTTTCATATTGTTTTTGCAGTTTCATAAGAAAACTGTAACAAGAATGAATAGCACGACAATAGCAACAACTGATATACCAATCTGTGTGAAATTTAATTCCATCATTGAAAGTATGACCTTTAGTGAACCTTTAGTGACAGGATTTTTCCTTTAGTGACGGTGTTTTCCATCATTGAAAATCCGACCTTTAGTGACAGAATTTGTTTCCGTCATTGAAAGTTCGTCATTCTGATTTCTTCTTGTAGTGAAGTCAAAATCCAAGGTAACTTTGCTTATCATAATTGTTCTTCCAACCTGTGTACTTTAGATGAACAAACTTGAATTAATTCCTCCAAGTGACCTTGAGAGCGTCAACTTTGGAAATGTGAGCACTGTAAACATCTTCCATGCTTCTATCTTCCAAGTAAATTCCAAGCACAAAACTACTTCAGATGTGCATTCACATGTTTATGCCCTCAAGTTTGCTGCTAACCACAAGAGAGAAGCACACATGTACTGATATTTTGTAAATGTGATGGCTTGTTAGTTCTTTTACAACGCTGTTTCACTACGTTCACATATCATACATGGCAGATATGCTGTGTTCTACGTAAAATTTAGTACAAGAGTAATAATTTGAAGAAAGACAAATAATTGTACAACCTAATGAAGATATAGATGTCCCTCAGGTGACCAAGTCTGGAGGCAATGCTCTGGTCACCAATTTCTCTCTACTGCTGGAGTATGTGACCTAGCCATTTACTTTGACATGATTCATGTCAACTGATAAAATGCCATTTATTTGCAAGTTAACTTAGTAACTTGTTTTCTTCATTCCAAGCAGATTCATGAGGCAGTCGCTCGAGAAGAGTCTCCGAGATTTAAGGAAGGTATTGTGATGGAAGAAGTGCGTCGTGGGTTTGTTCTTGGTGGCCGCCTTCTAAGACCAGCCATTGTCAAGGTATCCATCGGCCCAGGACCTGTGAAGGTCCCATCAGCCACCGGAGAGTTATCTAAGCGAACTGGAGAGGCCATTGAAGATGCTGCAACCACGCCAGGAGCGGCTAGCGAAGATGCAGCAGCCACGCCAAGCAGCGGCTAATTGCCCATATAATTTATACTCTTGATTTAATTGTTGATGGTCCTATTTATACATCAACCACCATTTTCGAACTTGGCATGTTCGACCATGGATCGAAAGTTTTGACAGTATCTTTTTTCTTCTTCTTTTTCTTCTGGAGAAACACTCGGAGTGATTGTGTGTACCTCTAGGGCTGTAACTTGACGCAAGAGTTAATAGCTTATGAAGACATACGATGAACAGAAAGCAAACCATTTGATATATGCTAACCATTTCAAGATATGTGCGGGCCACTGTGACTGGTATGTGAATATCTTGAGACAATATCACAAATTAGCTACACAATCTGTCTATTTTGTAGTTGCTGTATGATTGTATAGGAAAAAATAAGATTGTTTTTTCGTTACCAACTTGGAAAAAGCAAGGTTAAGAATAATTATTTTTGTAATTTTCAAAATTCAAGATAGTACTTTGGGAAATGGTGGAACATGGTTTTTTAATCGTTCTCTGTTGAAAATTAGCCATTTATAAAAAGTCTATTAAACCCTAACCATAGCCTTGAGGTAAATTAAAGAGCATGTTAAATACAGTTGCAAACAAGAAGATAATCGTGAAACATATAAAATTGCATCATCTCATTTTTAATATTCATATAATAATATGCTTTGCAATAGTTATAAAATAGAAACGTGCAAAACAATTGACTTTTGCGATCATTCTTCAGTAACACAATCATTTAACAGCCAGTTGTAGGGAATTTATTTGTTCAGTCGTTGATACAAAGAAACCACTGTTTCTCTAAACGGAATTCATCCTTTTATTCGCCGAATTTCAAGATAGAGTGCGTACATTTGCTTAACAACAACAGGTGGTGCATTCGAATGGAAGATAAACAAAGTTAGTTCATCTACTTCATCTACATGCCTCGCACAAGCTCAATCCTCTCAAACCTCAGCTGAGCTTTCATGCATACATCTTTGATAGATCATCGGCAAATTTCTTTCGGATTTCTTCCCTCTTCAGCTTGAGCGCAGCCGTGACTAGGCCGGACTCCGGCGTCCATGGTTCACTCATCAACTTAATCTTGGCCGGTATCTCAAACTTCTCCAATTTTGCTTGCTTTGCTGCCTGGATTGGAATATATCAGAATTAGCAAAAGATCAAGTTCAAAGTGTTCCATACATCGAAAGATACTATGACACCGCTCATGGTGAAGAATTTGTCTCCAAATGAAATGGATGCACTAAACAGCATTATGGCATGGAAAAGGATTTGCAAACAGTAAAGTAATTCCTAATATGGCCGTAGAATGGTGATTCCGTATCTATAACAGGACTAAATTCAACCAACAAAGTTAAAAACAACTGTGGTTTGACGTAACAAGAATACCCGGCGCATCATCTTATACTAAGAGGTGTGCGTGTGCGTGTGCGTGGGAGATAAAGGACTGTCTCCGTGCGTGTGTGCGTCTGTGTCTTTGTGCGTGATGTGCACAGTTGAACCCAATAGCATGGGAACCAACTACTAGCATTGTAATTAGTTTTCATTTTATAATCCAATGCATTAACCTCCTACCACTACACACATTACCACAAGGCAAATTATCTAAATGGTAAACACCATAATATGAGAGAATGTAGTGTAGAGGGGAGGAAAAGAGACCATGAAACAAGCAAACCTGTGATAAAGATCCCTGAACTTCTTTCACTGCTGCTTGCTTTTCACATAAATCTGAAAAATCATTATAAGCAATTCCTTGTGTCTTCGCCCAGTTTTCCAGCGCCTGTGGCACAGGTGCGACAAGAGCGACACAATAACTGTGGAAAGGATCCGCATGCAACATGATGTTGTCTATGTAAGGGCTCGTGCTAAGAGCAGCTTCTATCTGCAAAAGAAAAATGGTAAAAATCATTTTGCAATCATAAAGCAATGGAAAAACAAACCATTCACACATATTTAACATACCTTCCCCAGAGAGACATATTCACCATGTTGGAGTTTCACTATATCCTTTTTACGGTCAATTATTTCAAGGCAACCATCGGAATGAAAACGCCCAATGTCACCAGTGTAAAACCACCGCATTCCCCTTTCATCAACCTTTGTAATAAGACGTATGACACATCAATAGGTCATAACTTTACAACCATAACCCAAAAATCATATTTTACAGTGTAATTATGAATGTTATCTTACCTTGTACACTTCCTGAGTCTTCTCTTCATTTTTGAAGTAACCTGCAGTAACATTTGGACCTCCAATAACTATTTCCCCACGAGGCATTGGTGAATCCGAAGGTGAGTATCCACCTTCTGGCCAATCAATTAACTGTTACATGATGCGCTTTTGTCAGTGGTTGAATGAAAGCACAATGTTATTATTATTTCCCTCTTTTTTGCAGGGGTGGGGTTTTGTTATTATCCCCCCCCCCCCCCCCCCCCCCCCCCCCCCCCCCCCCCCCCCCCCCGGGCGCCCGCAGGCGGAAGGATGGCAAGACAGAGCTGGCAATTTAAGAAGATTTGTTTGAATAAATTCCCATGAGAAGAACATAAACAGAACAAACCCATGCACATATAATCAAAATCATAGGACTTAGCGAATTGGATTTTTGGTAATAGTTTAAATAAGGAGAAGAGACACGAAAGTGGAATAATATGACACTAAAATGCATGATGTTGAACAGTATATGTTTCCCTATTAGATATCACTTTAAAAATGCTAAAATTGCTGTCATCACTTCAAAATCCCAATGCCCAAAATGTTATAAAAGAACTGCTGCCCCTTGCCCTCCAATTTTACCAACAGAAGCATAATGACAAGAAAAACAGTAAGATGGTGGAAAAACGAAAAGCGGATAAAACTTGTTAAACAGATGTGAC
Source organism: Scilla litardierei (assembly GCA_030789695.1). Classification (NCBI taxonomy): domain Eukaryota; kingdom Viridiplantae; phylum Streptophyta; class Magnoliopsida; order Asparagales; family Asparagaceae; genus Scilla; species Scilla litardierei. The sequence goes on from CM061130.1 coordinate 142,133,453, forward strand.
AGATGCATATATCAAGGACAATGTTAGATAAGACTATAAAAACTTAATGTTCTTGTAAGCAAGAACTGTAAATATAAGTGTCTGCAGTAGAAAGCTATCAGATTAATCCTTGCTGGTCCTGCTAGTTAATAGTAAAAAACAGATGCCACTACTGATATTTTATTACCTTTATAAACGAGCAAGGGAGTGGAGCCCCAACTCGACCAACAGTCGTATCATCGTGTTCAGAAAATGTCCCACCAGCACAAGTTTCTGTGAGACCATATCCTTGCCCTATTGGAGCCCTAGGTATAAAATAAATGTAGATTATTGGATGATATTCGGGCATTGGGATCACCAGAAACTATAGAAATGACGAGTAAATTTAATACACCGCAATAACAAAAAATAAATGTGAATAGCACCAAGCTGAAACAAATTCCATCATGCATTAGCAGTGCAAACACCACCAAGCCTTTGCAAATTAAGGCCAAATTCATCGTGACGTTGCCATTGGAATAACAATTTTAGCATGAAAAATAATGACAACCTTTGTGAGCCACTATTTACATTATCAGCTTCAGTTCCAAATGTATTTCTGTTTTCTGGTTAAAAAGAATTCAATCAAACTAATCAACAGATTAAATTAATTATTCAATCTAACTTCAGTATTGCTGATTAATATAAGTTCAACTTCCAATGCCTGTTTAAATTCCTACTTAACGAAATCAATTACTTGGTATACAAAATCACGAATCAAAGCATGTCCAGCTTCTGGTTCCTATTCTAAGTTTGCCATCATGAAAATCAATTACTTGGTATACAAGATCACGAATCAAAGCAGGTCCAGCTTCTGGTTCCTATTTTAAGTTGCCATCATAAACAGAATGCGAGAAAATTCTACTGAGCATAAATTGGACGTCAAGATACTAGTGAAAGATACTTTAGGTACACTAACCCAAGGCATATGTTAATGAATCTTTGTGTGTCTCCAGAGAGAGGAGCCCCTCCAGAAAGCAGAAAACGGATATGACCTCCCAAAACTGCTCGAACTTTGCTAAATACAAGAATGTCCCATAAGAGTCTCTCCAAGCCCCATGCTCCAAACCAGCTTCCGTTAATTGCAGCCAGCTACGTCCATATGCGATGTCAAACAATTTTCTTGACAGTCCACCCTTTGCTTCTAGCTGAAATATTGCAGATAAAGTAATTACTGAAAAAACACATTTTAAAAAAAGGATGCAAGCGAAGAAAACTTGCAAACTACATTAATGTAAAAGACGCGGCAGACCTTTTTTCCTGACACCATCTCGGACACGGTCGAGGATAGCAGGCACAGCAGCCATTAAAGTTGGTCCCCAAGACTGAAGCATCACCCTTTGTTCCCTTCTTTATCTTGTTTGATGTATCAGTTAGAGTTAACGGTGATCCATATCCTATAGGAATTCCTACAGCAATCATCAACGCCTACAAAGAAAAAATGTACAATGATCAAAATCAAATACAAGATCAGTTGGACAAGTTAGCTAGTGGGATTAATGTTTACTCCATTTTCTTGAAACTGATATCGATACCTTTACCTCTGCTGCTAACTCAAGAACATGAGCTAGTGGCAATACGCCAAATATACATCTTTGGTGCCAAGCCCAGGGACAATAGTCAGAACAGCAGAAACAGTTGACAGAACATTACTATGTGACATCATCACTCCCTACATGAAAATTATCAACACGGAAACATTATGACAATAAATTATAAACGCAAGTAGTACAAAACAATAGAATTTAAAAGAACTTCCATTCTTGTTTAAAATCATAATACTTGTATTTTTGACCTGTATTTAGTAATGCTAAGGGTGTAACTGGCTAGCCGAGATATCCAAATCCAATCCGTATTCCCATTCTTTTAGGCAGATTCAGTTATGGATATTTGTGATCCAAATATGAATATGATATTTAACATAGATATCTGCTTACAACGGGGGTGGAAATTATTTAGTAGGTATCCGCTCGTTAAATATCAGCACCACGTGTAAGCATATATACATATAGAAATACATGTTTATTTCAGAGGGTCATTGCTATATTTAACATAGTCGTCGTTCAAAAAAATAAATTAAAATACTAATATAGGCATATGATCCAGAAGCAATTACTAATCTGATAGTCGTTGCAAAAAAGTTAAATTGCCTAGTATAATTACCGGCTACTAAAAATATAATCAACAAGTTAAGTGTTTCTATGCATTTATTTATTTTTTACTCCGATTAATGTGAGTCTTCATATATTTGGCATAATTGAATAACCCTAAGCGAATTTGGAAAATATCCGAATTCGAATTATCGGTGGGATTCAAATAGGGGTTAGATACAATATATCCAATCAGATCTAGGATCAAATTCCTCAAAAGTCGGATTCATATTCAGATATTGCAGTATCCACTCTATATCCCACTTTGTTTACACCCTAAGGCCTTAAACCCCTTAAGTATAGGAGTTCCATCGTTTCTGTGAAGAAACTCCAAAACTAGTCTTGTAGAACAAAATGGGTCAAGTGGCACAAAATTGCTGTCTCAAACAAAATTGATAGGCATCCCCATAAAAGTACAAGATGTCAAAATCCGTTCAGTCATTTTTTTGTTTTTCTTTGAATTTTGTTGTCTTAAGATGATTGCGCTTAGGCACTAGTATTGCATGTTAAGTTGATAAGATATATTGTGTTTCATATTCTATGACAAAGGAAAGTAAGGCTTTGCATTCTGTATCTTAATCAGTTTTGAATTATTAATTTCATAAACACTGAAGCTGACCTCTTAGCACACTTAACTTTCCTTTCTATAACATCCATCCATATTGAGTTGGCCCTTTCATCCTATTTCCGTAATCATCCCCATATGTTGCAAATAGTAGTACCATTTATACCAGTTGACTACGCCTACATAACTTGGATGGAACTGTATATCAAAGACTTGGCAATAGAAAATGGAGATGCGGTGTTTAGAAACTAATAATACCCCCCCCCCCCCCCCCCCCCCCCCCCGCCGGGGGGGGGGGGGGGGGGGTTCCATTGCAAAGTAGAAATAGCCAACATGAGCAAGGCATGCATTTTTTTTTGTAAAATTGGCATCACGTCATCAATGATGCATTCACAAGTGATTATTTACCGGATGATAATTAAAAAACCCCTCACATTAGGGAATGTTTCTCAAAAGCGTACAATTATATGTTACAATTATATTGCATGTAGAAACATCTGACTTAAATCATGGTTTTCTCAACCAGTGTACCAAAACTGTTAGCCAATACTGCAAGTTTGTACAAAAACTATTGCATGATGGCTAGAGAAAAATTATTACTCACCGCATGAGTGAACAGAATGCATATATTTAGACAGAAGTCAGATAGTGCAGATTAAATTCAAAGCTGGGGTGTTGTTAAGGACTTTTCCACAGAGTTGAAAGTGGCTTTCTTATGAAATAAATGAAAAAGCGGCTTGCAAAATGCATTGGCATAAGATTAGACTATTTACACAAAGTGAGAGCTTGAAAACAACCTTGGGCAAACCAGTGCTTCCACTAGTATACATGATGACTGCAATATCAGCAGAAACAGGCATGTCTGCATCAACAGGATTTTTCTTGGCCCATTTTCTCTACCTCCACAAATGAGGTGATTGTCCACTGAGTATTCTTTTCCACAAGCGAAACTTCTGTTGCAATGCCCTCATCATTCATATAGATCACCACGTTTCACGGTGTTGAGTCGTCCACTTACACCAATAAGCTTTTTTAACTCTTTGAGGCCACAAACTACAGTTGAAACTTCGGTCTGTATAACATAACAAAAATAACAAGTGAGCATCTAAAAAGATGAGTAGCACGAAATGATGGGTAAGACCCTTGAGGGAAACAAAAACCAAGAACATCATATACATAAACAGTGAAAAGTAACGGCTAACTCCACACAATTATCATAATTTTCAAATCTTCCATCCACGCAGTTTGCAATGAACCAGTTATTTAGAACAATGCCCAGCTTAAGGGTTATAAATCAAAATTCCCCTTAAATTATACTTGTGCATTTGATTTTTCAGAAATATAATGATATAAACCAAGAATGGTCCACTACAAGGTACTGAGCATATCTTCTGAATGATTGGTAAATTGATGTCCTTCTAATGGAATATGCTGATTGGGGAGAATATTTTCACAAGTTTTGACACTAGATTCTGGAAATTTTCTTCTGGATAATTTCTTCCTTATAGTTGATCTGGTCCCACAATATGACAGGAAACTGCAGTCATGTATTCAACATTAAATGCAACAAGGGTAGTCTTCACTTGTTCTGTACAATAATTGAGACAAAGTTCAAATTATGGATGGTCACATTGGGGGAAAAAGTTACTGGCTAAAGTAAACAAAGCTTGTCTGTTATCCGTGCAAGTATATCTACTCATTTACAAAATAAATTTTTTGCCAATAACTAAACTATTTGAAAGTTGTTAATTTTATCTCCTCAAACTACCTTGAAAAGATTTTGTAATTTTATCATTCCTAACCCCACAGCAAATAAGGCTATCATACTGATGAGATCATCACTTATCAGAGGCGGCGGCACAGTACAGATCGTGGGGTAAACATTTAGGCCAAGGGCATTTTTGTGAATTTTTTGGACGTTTCTCCAAAGTTTGGGTTTTTGAGGGGGCTTAATGAATTTGGGCTAAATCTGCCCTTATACATTTGTGGAGGGGTTTCATTTGGGTTTCATTTGGGTTT